>CM052813.1:71490592-71715254 GCA_028533885.1 Nasua narica | reverse complement strand
AGAACTCCCGAGAATTCTGTAAATTCCTGGCTAGAAGCCCCAGAAAAGTGCCCAGGTCGCCTCCAGAGAAAGGCCTGTGTGAGTTCAGGAGGCTCTGTTCCCTGGCTCCCATCTTGGGGTCCCTGTTTTCCAGATTCCCTGCTCTAGGGGGCCCCAAATTCCGACTCTGGGCTCCCCACTCATTCATTCCCTCATGTATTCATTCGACAAACACGCTGAGCGTCTGCACTCTGCAAGGCGCTGGGGACACAGGGTGAACGAAAATGTCCCCAGTCCGTATTGTCACGGAGCCAACCTTTTCTCGGGGGAGAGATGATAGCATGATATAATTAGGAAGCTATAGAGATGAGTGAAATGCTCAGTGAAATGTGTAGCCTGGAGGACTGAGTAGTGCCTAAGGAGGGAAGTCAAGCAGGGAAGTGGCAGAGGGTGAGCCCAGCCCACCAGCCCCACTCCCCGAGTCAGGGGTCTCCCTCTCAGCACCCTCCTGACCCGCCCAGCCCGTGCTGCCCCAGCCTCCACCCTCCTCGGGGCTCTCCTCAGGCTGGCCTCCCGTCCTCCCTCACCTAGGAAGCCATCGTGCCTTCCCCGGGTCCAGGAATGCCGTGAACGCGGACGTGACCTTGCTCTCGGATGGCTCCCAGCCCAGTAGAGGCCTCCGGCTAGTGCTGCCGGGGCGGGGGCAGAGATGGGGAACCCAGAGTGGGGAACAAGGACTCTGCCTAGAAGGCTTCCTGCAAGAGGGACATCCGAGCAGGGCCTTAGATGATGAGTAGGAGTTCGCTGGAGAGATCAATCTTTTAGCAGAGGTGTAGACAGAATACTGCCTCGTCACTTGGGGAGGCGGCCGGATTCAGATGTCATCTTTGTGGTAGGTTAACATCAAAGCCCCAGTCTGGCAGGGGAGCGCCTGCTCAGGACTGGGGAAAGCTGGGCGGGGCTGCGGGGAATTAATGGAGTGTTGATCGTGGAGCCTGGGCCAGTCTCCTGACTCCGCAGGAGGGCAGATCGGTAACTGCAGGGCTTCTGTGCAAGGCTACAGGGCTTGGTAAGTGACCGCCATGGTGCTGGCTGGGGGAGAATCACGGGTCAGTTAGGAGCTGTGGCCTGGAGCCCGTGGAGGGGCCTCCGGGGCCCAGGCCAGACTGGCTTCAGCTGGGAGAAGCCCTCTCTTTCTTCCCTCCAGCGGGACCCGCCTCCCAACCTTGTCTCTGTGAGCTGCCAGGTTCTGGGGACTGGCTCGGGCCAGAGCCATGGTGGTGTGTGGCTGCGGGTGTGGAGCCACCAGGAGGTGTGTGCGCGTTTGTGCCTTTGCATTTGTACCACTGTTTTCACACAGGAGCGGACTATGAACTTTCATGGGCTGGTGGCTTTTTCCATGTCCTGCCACAGAAAGGATCTGTATGTAATTGGGGAGTGACGGGAGATTCGGAGACAGGAAGGATGTGGAGTGCATGTAGAATTAGAGTGCGGGGTCCGTGGTGGTCGGACGGGTTTCTCGACCTGACCCCCATCAAGAAGACTCCAGGGAGGAGGTCCAGAGATGGGGTGGGTGGGAGGCCGGCTGCCAGCCACCAGCCTTCTTGGCCTGGCCTCCCTGTAGAGCAGCTGCCATGCTTTGGCTGTCTAGACGCCCCCGACCCCAGCCCGAGGCACACCCCTGCAGCTCCTGCCTCTCTACCTGGGGGCTGGGGACTGCCAGGCCCAGCGCAGCTCTGGCCTCAGCCAGGCGATAAGTCCAGGACTTCTCCTTGTGTGGGGGTACAGATAGCTGAGCCGAGCCCAGCCCTCTTCCCCAGGTCAGGGTGAGTGGCCATGCTCCCAAGCCAGAGTGCCAGCCCCTCCTTCTTGCTGGTCTGCCTCCTGCTTGCCAGAGGGGGCGGCTGGGGCCTGAGGGCAGGGCCACTCTCCAGGGCTTGGCTGGCATAGGATACAGGAGCGAAAGAGTGTGCATATGTGTGTGTGTGTGTGTGTGTGTGTGTGTGTGTTCGCACAGGTGAGGCATGGCAGAATAGTGGTTAGGAATGGGAACTAGGGACAGAGCTCCTGGGTTCCAAATCTGGACTCTGTCTCTGGCTGTGTGCCCTCGAGCAAGTCACTCCCGTCTCTGAGCCTCTGTTTTCCCATCTGTAAGATGACCAACGTGATAATCCTTTTTTTTTTTTAAAGATTTTATTTATTTGACACAGAGAGAGAGAGAGAGATCACAAGTAGGCAGAGAGGCAGGCAGAGGGAGAGAGGGAAGCAGGCTCCCTGCTGAGCAGAGAGCCCGATGCGGGGCTCGATCCCAGGACCCTGAGATCATGACCTGAGCCGAAGGCAGAGGCTTAACCCACGGAGCCACCCAGGCACCCCATCGTGATAATCCTTAATTTGCTAGGAGGATTTCATGAGGGAGCTCCCCCAAAGTGCTCAGTGCATTGCTTGGCCGCTTGGAATGTGCGTTGGTGTTGTTTTCGTCCTGACCGTCATCACCACCAGTGAGCAAAGGAGCAAATGAAGTGAATGAATGAAGTGAACGAATGGTCAGGTCATTCTCCATCTTTATTGCTTGCTGTCTGCCACAGTGCCTTGTCACAGGGATGCGGGTCTGGCTGAGTGGGTGGGGGACGCCCAGCCCGGCAGGTCAGAAACTAACTCAAGCAAGGCTGAGAGTGGGAGGGCAGGAGGAGGCCCGGGTGCCTGCGTCTGCCTGAGCTCCTGGGAGAACAGTGAGAGAGGAGGCAGTGAGCTACAGAGGCTGTTGGCTGATAGGCTCCAGGTTCCAGGAGGTGCCGGAGCAGGCCAGTGTGATCACGGTTGGGCCAAAGAGAAGAAACCACCCACACCTGGGATATCAAGGAAGGCTTCTTGGAGGAAGGGCCTCTGAGCTGGGCCTTGCAGTATGAGTAGGAGTGTTCTAGGTGAACCAAAGCAAGCAGCAGCAAAGAGATGTGCGAAGAGATGGGGAATCCCGGAGGTCTGGTGGGGTGGTGGGGCAGGGAGGGGGTGGAGCGGAGGCCGGGAAGGCGGGCAGGGACTGAGCTGTGCAAGGCTTTGAATGCCAGGCCAAGGACCTTGACCCTTCCCTTGGGAAGGCTTTTCAGCTGGAGTAACATGATCGCATTTGCATTTTAGCAAGGTCCTTCCCGCTGCAGCAGGGGAGAAGGATGGCAGTTGGCAGCCCAGAGCCCTGCAAGAGGCTAGACCTCGGGCCCGAGTGAAGTGGACAAGTTCAGGGAAGATGAGAGGGAAGATCTGCCCGGAGTCTGGAAGGTGGGGGTGGGGGTAGGTGCTCTCCCATGTTCCCCGGCCCCGGGCCCCAGGAATAGGTCCCCAAGGGACCTGGAGCCCAGAGAAGTGGTCCACTTGCTCTTGGTCCTCCAGCTGGCACGCGGGGCATCACCCTTGGGGCAGTGCCTCCCTGGGCTGGGCAGCCCGGTCCCCTGTGACGACTGTCCCCCCACCCCCCACCCTGCAGCCCCCTCAGCGCCTCCTTCCCGCCTGCCTCCGCAGAAGGGTGCCATTTGGCGTCTAAATAGCCGTCTCCCTGCAGGCGCGGAGGCAGGTAAGGAGGTTTAATTAAAATTAGTGCCTCTCTCCTGGCAATCGCGGTGTTTATGAAGATGGGCCCGGCTGGCATTGTTCCGCAGAGGACTTAATCGAAGCTTAATGGATTGACCTAACATTCGATTTCCTGACTCCCATTGAGGCGGCCGCCGCAGCATTCCCTTAAGCGTTTGCAATTTACCCACTGCTCCGCGCCAACAAAAGGCGGCCTGAATAGCAGCCCCACTCGAGGGGCCATTGTGCGCGGGGGCGCCTGCCTGAGTCACCGCTATTGGGACAACATTCTTTATGCCTCGCTGGAATGAAAGGATTATTCAAATATTCAATTAAACCGTGAAAAGGGGGCTTTTCTGAGAACCTGGGGGCCCCCAGCTCCGCAGTGCTAGCAGGCTGCTCTCCGAGGTGGGGGTGCCATCTCCCAGCCCCCTCCTGCCTCCCACCTCCAGGATTGCTGGGGCTAAGCAGTCTGGGGGTGGGGGGTACACGGCAGGCTTTTCTCCCCCGGGGACCATCTCCAGCCTTCCGTGTCCTGGGGCCCCAGAGCTGGGCACACAGATCTGGTCTGGTTCCCATTTTGCAGGTGACAGGAAACAGCTCAGGGGAAGGGCCTTGCCCAAGGTCACCCAGTTGGTGATAGAGCTGGGATTTGAACCCCTGGCATATTAAGGGGGCACCTCCAGGTCTGTGCAACCCCTGCTCCCCCCTATCCAGTGGAAGGACGTGTGTTCAGTGGGGTGTTGGCTGTCATACCCGTTATTCCATAGAATCTTCACGACAGTCCCTTAGAGGGGGGTGCGGGGAGGTGGGGGGGCATGACTTGACAGTGGCCTCCTCCAGGGTGAGGAGGAAGAGGAGTCTGGAGTCCACAGTAGCCTTGGAAACCTAGGATCCCAGGGGTGGGGACCCTTGGACAGGACTTCTGGATTGGACAATACGTAAAGTTTTCATGTCCCGTCTCTCAGGAACTGACATTCAAGCCCAACTCCGCCTGTGCTTACCCACCGGGCTTTGGAGCGGGGAGATCTGGCTTTGCCGCCCAACTCTGGCGTCTCCTGGGTCCCAGGCACACCCCACCATCCCCGCGCCTGGGGGAGGCCCCTTTCTGCCTGGGTGTCTGTGGGGATTCACTGAGCTGGTGCACGATGCCCAGAGGGTTCCCGGGAACCGGGCTGCGCCTACACTGTGGGGTACTCATTGGGACTTACTGGTGACAGCTTCCTTCCCCCAGCCCGGTAGCCCACTGCAGAGTTGAGAGATCCAGAGAACAGTTAAGAGTGGGGGCTGTCCCTGAGCGCTGTCCTTGTTCGCACCCCCCTCCCCGCGCTCCGCCCCATTGTCCCTGGTGCAGTGCTGTGGGGCTGTGGAGAACAGTAAATCCTGGTAAAGCCGAGGCTCTGGTCCTCCCAGCCCCCTCCCACTCCTCCTCTACTGCCGCATCCCAGCCCATCCTCCTCCAACCCAGCTGTTTCCTTTGGGCCCCCTTACTGCTGTGTGGCCTTGAGCTGGTTCCTACCCTTCTCTGGACCTCCAGCCTCCTACTGCGTATGGTCAGAAGGTAATGTCAGGAGAATTGGCCAGCCTGGGCTAGGGATGGTGGGGCGGGGGGGGGGGGGCAGTGAGGAGAGATGGGGGTGGGAGGTGAAGGTAGACAGGACCCTATGGATGAAAAGAGGTTGGGACAGGGATGGGGCCAGTAGTCACCTCTTGTGCCTAGGAGGCTGGCTTCAGAGAGGGTGGGGGCTTGTCCTGACCTTTGAGTATGTCTGGAGTAATCCAGGCTAAGGAGCCGGGCTGCAATGCACAGTTGGACAGGTTGTTCACTGCACAAGGGCCCCTAGGCAGGGGATGAATAGGGGCTTATATCCAGCCTGTATGCCCCTTGCCATACTGTCTCTGTGGACAAGGGCGAACTTCTTTCTAATTGGCACCGAGGTGCCTTATGGGCTCATGGTGATCTTGGGGAGGCGAGGAAGAAAATGACCCTGGCTCACTGCAGGGAGGTGAGGGGGCCAGGGGTGGGGGTGGAGGACCGGGGCCAGATCCTGCCATACGCCTTGGGCTCGGCTCGGGTTTCCCTAAATCCAACTTTGGACAACACGAGCCTCAGCAGGCACACCGGGGGCGGCTGGGGATCAGGGTTGCCAGGAGCATCAAGCCCTTCTGGCGCAGTGGGTGTTAAGAGGGATTAGAAGGGCCAAGGGCTGCACACGCTGGGCTTCAGGCTCCCCCGCAGCCACGGGGCTGGTGGGGACGGGGGCAGAGGGGAAGTGCATGCATGACCGCTGCCTGAACCACTGGAGGCCGAATCTCAGGCCAAGCTGGGCTGGATTTGGGGCTGGGGGACCGATCCTGTAGATTCCTGCTGAACCTCAGCCACCAGGTGGGGCACCAGCTGGGGTGCGGCCCAGGAGCTGAGAGACACCTGCCAAGGACTTGAGTGACAAACTGACCTCTCCGGGGGCACCTGTGCAAGGTGTTCGTGCCCCGTCCATAGAGAAAGAAGGCCTTGCAGGCCAGGAGGGGACACGGCACAAAGCCACGGCTCCTAACTGGTGGGACTGGGACTTGAACCCCAACCAGCCTCTCTCTCCAAAGACATTTTATTTTTCGTGTCTTCACTGCACCTCTCCCGGGCATGCAGGAGACACTGGTCACACTCCTCTGTCCCTGGCGCAAGTGACCCCCGGTCCATGGGGAGTGGACAGCCCTCATCCCTCCCAGAGGTGGCCATGCCTTCATGTTTAACTTGGATTCCTTGTTTGTCCCTGTTCTTACATAATGTGCAGGCTTCTGCGCAAGCATTTTTAATTTATGTAGATGGCTTTGCCTTCTACATAAAGATCACACTCTGGATCTTCCTTTTCTGTTTTTTTCACGTAGCTCTAGGCTTTTAAAGATCTGCCTGTTTGCTCTGTGTTCTGTCTCGTGTCTCCCGCGCGGGACTCACCAGGGTGCCCCCCCATAGATGCAGTTACTGTGAGCATCCACGTCCCCCCACAGCCCCACGAGAGCATCTCCTTGCGGTACTGGAAGCTCGTGATCGGTGGACCAGAGGAGTGCCTGTCACTCTCTAGAATAGGGCCTCCAGTGCGTGAGCCTGGCAGCTAGGAGATGGGACTTTTGCAATCACAGTGTGGCTGTCCCCTGATGGTGACCACCGTGGGGATGATGGCAACAGGATGGTTTTTTGTTTTGTTTATTTGTTCAAAGTAGGTTCCACGCCTGGCGTGGAGCCCAACGTGGGGCTTGAACTCATGACGCTGAGATCAAGACCTGAGCCGAGATCAAGAGTCAGATGCTTAACTGACTGAGCCACCCAGGCGCCCCAGGATGGTTTTGACCCTCCTGCTGGGGTCGGTGATGATCACGATGGGGTGAGAGTAGGGGTTACAGCGGTGATATGTTGGCCTTCTTTTCTCCAAGCATTTCCCACCGACCACGTCCCTGAGTTCTCCCGACAGTCCTGTGAAGTAGGTACTCTTGTCGTCGTTTTGCAGGAAATTGAGAACTTGAGTGACACGCCCAGGGAGACAACTGGTGAGGGGGGGATGGTTTTGGAGACAGTGGAGGTGTCCAGCCTGGCCAGCGGGAGGGTGACGGTGGCAATCATGATGGTGACAGGTGATCGTGGGGGGGGGGTGACGGGGGCAGTGGCCGTGTTTGGGATAACTGCAGAGAGGTCTGTGTTGGTGAGAGCTGCTGATGGCGGTGACAGGAATGGCTGTGGTGGTCGGGGGGATGGTGGCGGCAGTGGCCACATTTGGGAGGGACGCGACGGGCGGTCGATACCAACGATGGATGCTGGGGGCCGCGCTCCTCCGCCACGGCGACAGCGGTGTGGCAGCGACCGGAGGCGGGGTCGCGTCCCTGACGGTAGCGTTGCCCGGGTCTTTGGTGCTTCTAGGGGGTTGGCGTTGGCGTCGCCAGTGACCGCGGCTGATGTGATGGGCTGCTGATGGTGACAGAGCCCCTCCCTTTGCAGATGTGAAATTCCTGAATAACCACAGCCTGGTGAAGGACGCTCAGGAGAAGGCCAACGCCGCCTTGCTCGATTACACCCTGTGCCACTACCCGCACTGCGGGGACAAGTTCCAGCAGCTGCTGCTGTGCCTGGTGGAGGTGCGGGCGCTGAGCATGCAGGCCAAGGAGTACCTGTACCACAAGCACCTGGGCAACGAGATGCCACGGAACAACCTGCTCATCGAGATGCTGCAGGCCAAGCAGACCTGAGCCTGGGCGGGGCGGGGGCGGGGCCGGGGCGGGGGGCGGGGCCGCAGCCACCCCCCAGGCCCTCCAGGGGGCTGAGCTTGGCCCGGGAGCCTCACCCTGCACGCCCCTGCCCCTGCGCTCTCGGCAGCCCCGTGTTTGGGACGGTGGGTGATTGGGGACGGGGCCGGGCGGAGGTAGGGTGGCCCCCGCTCGGAGGGCCCGGAGAAAGCGGCTGCTAACCACCCCCCACCTTGCGCCCAGCTGTCTGTCCCGGAGTCTGGACGCACAGGTCCGGGGAGGAGGCTCGGGATTTCCTGGTGGGGGCCTCCATGTCCCTTGGGTCCGAAGTCGTCCCTCTCCCCCCTCCGGGAAACAGAAGCAGAGAGACGTTGAGGGGGCACCAACTGGGGGAGAAGTGAGGGTCTCCAGAACCGCCTCCCAGAGACCGGGAGGGAAGCCCTCTGTTCTGTCAACTAGGGGTCACTGAGTTGGCCAAGTTGGTCAGGCACTGTGGGGCCTAGAGGGCCCTAGGGGGCGGCTCAGGACAGAGCCCTCCTCCCTAGCCCTTCGGCCCCATCTGACTTGTGCAGGGGAGAACTGTGACATGCTACCAGAAAAGAATTTCTCTACAATCAGCTCTCTCTATCCGTCTCCCACCGGAGGAGAAGTTTCTATCCCTCTCCCGCCGGGGAGGTAGAATGTTCTAGTCCCACCCACAGTTGGCCAGCCCAGGCTGGTACGTATCCGCAAAGAGGTTTGTGGGTTTGGGGGTTTTATTTGGTTTTTAATCGAGTAATCTAGATACTCTTGGAAAGGTGTGTATGTGGTGGTGGGGGGGCAGGGGATGGATTTGGGGACTGAGGCCGGGACTTGAGGATTAACCCCAAGGCCGGCCCGTGGTTTCTCTCCAAACCCCCGCATGCCAAGGACCCCATGGGTGGTGCTGGAGCATTGTTTCAATCCGGAGAGGAGCTGTTGTGTGCCCCTCCTTCGATGAATGGCAGGGTGTCCCGCCGGGACTCGGAGTCTGTGTGTGGGAATACGGGTGAACTGGAGAAGGGCGTCCGGGTCTCCAGATGGGGGACATTGCTGATAAGCCCCTTCCTCAATGGCCCTGTCCCATTGGGTCCCTTGCTGCAAACCCTTGAAGCTGGGTCTCGGCTCCCTGGCCTCCTCCTGCCCTGTGTCCTGAAGGACACCCTCCAGGCCCAGGCGCTAGGGGGAGGCCTTAGCTCTCCTCTGTCCCCGGGCTGGGCGTCCGCGTCTCCCCTGCTTTCACATTGCCATTGCAGCTTGTGCTGAGCCTGCCCAGTTGAAGGTGACTGGGCATCCATGCCCCCTTGTCTCCCACCACCCTGTCTCTGTCCCCGCCCCTGCCCACTGAAACTTGTGCCCCTGCCAAGGCCAGAGACCCACAGCCCCAAATGAGAAGTGCCCTTAAGAGTCTCTCCAGCCCTTGCAGCCCTGGAATAAATTTTGCAATTAGTTTCCAGCTATCTTTGCCTGCTTATGTCCTGGGGCCAAAGCAGAACCTCCGAGGCGGGTTTGGGTGGTCTCCGAGCGGGGCGACACTCTGATTGGGACGGGCGCGACAGTCAGATGAGCTTTGGTTCAAAACACCAGGCACCTTTGGGGACCTGTGGGCCCCATGTCATCCCCGGGACCTTGCCATATCCAGGAGGCCTGGGAGAGGCTTGGGTCTTCCTGGGCCTCGGCTGGAGTTCCAGCCTGGCGGTTGCATGTCAACCGCCATCTTGGGCAAAAGGGAGCAGTTATTTCATGAGCACCTACTGTGTGCCGTCCCTCATGTCCCTGTCCCTGCGGTAGCCCAGTCAGGCAGGGACTATGATCCAGGAGAGGCACTTGGCAGGTGCCCCTCAGTCAGGGATCTGCAGGGACAGATTCAAACCTGGGTCCCCCTGACTTCAGAGCACCGGCCCTTTCCTCTCTGTCCCTCTGGTGGCCCCGGGCCCGGGCCTTCTCCCTGCTTCTCTTGCCTCCCCCACCGCTGGGAGGCAGCAGTGAGCACAGCCGATTTCTGAGGTGGGCTGCCTCTTCTCGAGATGTCCCTCCAGGGCTTCGTGGGCTTTGTTTCATTTTGTTGTCCCCTCTGCTCCTCAAAGCCACTTCGGTAGGTGGCAGCTCCGGATTACAGACGAGGAAACCGAGCTCCCGGGGGGGGGGGGGCGGTGAGGTGGCCTGTCCAAGGAGGGCCCGAGTGGTCGCACCCACCTGCATCATCCTTGACTGACCTGAGCAGTCCCAGGACCGCTCAGGCCTCTGTGCAGACTAGAGAAAAGACGCCCCCTCTAGGGAGAAGTATCCCTAGGCACACAGCTTGCCAGTGGCTTTCATGCAAAGAAAAAGTTTTCCTTTCCCCCTGGCACCTTCAGAAGTGAAGCAGATGCTCTGGTTCCTGCCTCTGGGGAGCGTCCAGTCCTGCAGGAGGCCGCTCTCTGTCGTTTTGTGACCCTGTGTGACCCCCCCACTAAGAGCCAGCGAAGGGGAGGAAGGGATTGATTCTGCCCCTGGGGCGACAGGAAGTCTCCTCAGCTGAGGGGTCATCCAAACTGGGTTTTGAGGGATGTTCAGGGGTTCGCCAGCTAAGACAAGAGTTGGGCAGCGTGGGCAGGTGTCTGGGGACCCAAGTGAGGTTATTTGGACTGGAGACTAAAGAGAGGGGGCGGTGGGAGGAAGGGTATGGAGCAGGAGGAGAGGAGACTGGAAGGGACTTCTTGGTGCCCACCCCTGGACCCCTTCTCCCACCTTCCTGCACTCCCAGCCATCCACATGATTAGTGGGCAGGGAGGCAGGAACCCCCTGGAGGTCAGGGGAAGCAGAGGACACCACAAAAGCAGGCAGCAGGGACCAAGAGCCCATCCAATTCAGAGCCGCCTTCTCTCTGCCCCATGTCGCGGGGCCCCTACCTGGCTGAGCGCCTTGTTCTCTGGCGCCTCAGCGGTGGTCCCCAGCCTTCCACTCCTCCCTAGGGCACTGCTGCGTCTTCCCAGAGCATGTGGGCCGCTGCTGCCTCCCCCACCCCCTCAGACCTGCCAGCTTCCATCTCTGCTGCGGGGCTCCAAAGCCCTATACTTCACTTCCTCTACACGGCGGCTGCTGTGCGCCCCCGTCCCCGGCACATCCTTCTCTGAAGGCGGCCGACATTCCTACCCTGTACTGGGCCCAAGGACTATCCCACCAGATTGCATTTACCGCTCTTGTCGCCTGGGGGTGGGGCCAGATGTCCCCCATTCTGCAGGTGACAGGCTTCGGAAGTTTCAACAGCTTCCATCCCCGGAAGTTTCAACAGCTTCCATCCCCGGAGTGAAATACCCAGATCGCTGTCCTTGTGTGATGGGTCCACCACCGTCCGGGGTTAATTTTGTCGCAGACAGCCCAGGTGGGGCCCAGAGTGGAAACCGCACAAAAGGCTGAGTGCAACTTGGGCCTGGCTAGGTGTCGGGGGCTTCCCCTGAAGCCCCGCCCCGCCCCACCTCCACTCACGTGCGCCTCCTCCAGGGAGGCCACTCTGATGATGCTCCAGAGGAGTATCCTCTGGCTCCTGGCAGCATCTGGGTCAGCCTGAGGTCAGCGGGACAGCGTATGCAGTCCCTGGGCCCCTCTGTCGCTTGGCTTCCACCTCAGGGCCCATCCCGGGGCCAGGCCCTAACGCTGCTCACCTCGGCCTGGAAACCAGCTCTACCTAAGAAGGGACCTGGACTCACAGAAGAATCTTGCCCCCCGGCACAGAATCCATGGCAGGACCTGGACCCGCAGCCAGAGAGTGAGCTGGGGTCTCCCCACAGCATGACCCACCGCCGCCGGTGCCTTCTCTGAGCAGTCTTGGCTGGGGGACTCCCCCTCAAGGTGACTGCCACCCCTGGCCCCCATGCTACCAGCTGGGGAGACCTTCTCTGAGCCTCCCTTTCTTCCTCTGTACAGCAGGGGTGACGGTGGTCACCAGGCTGAGGGAGGACCCACAGCTCTAAGGCAGGCAAGGGCTCAGTATGCCAGGTACACAGTAGGTGCTAATAAGTGTTGGCTGAACCTACTCTGTTGATGAAAGTGGGGCTGTCTTGAGGCCTGAGGACAAAGCGGCCGCTTCGCTTGTCCTGCCAGCCCGCCAGCACCCTGTCCCCCTCCCCAGGCCGAGGTTACCCTCAGGGAGAAACAGGAGTACTCACAGGAGTACCCTTTATTGGGAGAGCTACTGCGGGGCTGTCAGAACTTCAAGGCAGGCGGATGGGTATGCAGGGGACCATCTTGGACAAAGTTCGGGGGGCTGAGCTGTGGGCTCAACAGCGTTGGCACCGCACAGGGGCAGGGGTCCTACTGGAAGCAGGGGGAGGCTGAGGCAGAGGCCGCCGTCTGTTCCGCAGGGGCCCCCACGCAGAGTCTGCAGTAAAGTCCGCACGCGATTTCTCTAGAAACCTGGGAGGAAGGGGTGGGGCTGAGCTGGCAGAGAATCGTGGTGGGGACCCCTGGAGGGGCCTGGGGACTGAGGCTGGGGGGAAGCCCTCGGGGGGGGGGGGCGGATTCTGGCCCCGGGGTACCCTGGGCAGTCTCCCCCATCCCCTCTCTGAGCCTCAGTTTCTCTCGAAGAACACCTGATGCCCAGAGGCTTTCAGGAAGGGCGGTGGCTGCCTCTTGAGGGACCCTGGGCTGGCTCCCCCGCACCGCATGCGCGGGCCACCTGGGGAGGTCGCGGGGTGCGGAGGGGGAAGGGGGTAGGGCGTCCGGAAGGAGGGTGACGCAGGTTGGGGGTCCGGAGGGTGGGGCCGCCGCGGGCCCGAGGTGGAAGCGGCTCCGTTGCTACGAGCGGCCTTAGCAACGCACCCATTCAGCAGAGACAAAGGCGCTGTCACTTGAGCGCAGAGGCGCCGCTACCGCTCTTGTTCCCACCGGCGCCTCGCCTGCGGGGGTGGGGGGAGGGGCGAGGATGCGGGGGCGGGGGGCGGGGGCTCTCGGGAGCTGGGGCGCCGTCGGCCCCGTGGGAGGCCCACCGCGCGCCGGCCTGCAGGGGGCGCCTCCTGCCCACGCTGCAGAAGGGGGAGCCGAGGCTCCAGGGGACGCAGGCAGTGGGGGGGCCTGAGGGAGCCTGGGGTCCTACGGACAAGGGTTTCGACTGTGCCTCCGCTTACACCTAGGTGACTGCCCCAGAGCCTCACTTTCCCCGTCGGCACAGTGGGAGGACAGTTTGCCCAGCTCCCCAGATTAAAGGGGCAAGCGCGGGGCTTTAGCCCAGAGCCCGGCCCCAGTTAGAGCCCCACAAACAGGCCTCTTGCCCATGCTGGGAAGGATCTCCGTCCGAGGCGGGGCCGCGCCTGGCAGGCCCTCCTATAGCCAGCTGGGCTCTAAGACTGGGGGTCTCAGGCTGAAAGAGGCTGACAGTGGCCTGAAGCCCCTCGGCTACCCTCGGGCCAGGGCTGTAGCCTCGCCCCACTGCCCACAGGCCCCTAT
Source organism: Nasua narica (assembly GCA_028533885.1). NCBI lineage: Eukaryota > Metazoa > Chordata > Mammalia > Carnivora > Procyonidae > Nasua > Nasua narica. The sequence goes on along the minus strand of CM052813.1, from coordinate 71,702,036 downwards.
CAGCCCTCTGGTTGGAGAACTGAGCCTGCGAGGGAGGTACTTGCTCCTCACCAGGTTAGGAAGTCCTTTCCGCCCACGAGGCACCAGGATAGGGGCTCTGAGAGGGCTGCGGCCCGGAGGCTGGGCCTGGGGGGGCGGAGTGGGTGCACAGAGGAAAGCAGGCTCCCGGCTCACTGCCCTTCCCGCAGCACCGGCTTTGGGAAGGGGTCCTAAATCTACCCCCTGAGTGTGTCTCTCCCAAAGAGCACTGCCCTTTCGAGACAGGCCCCCCGTGTGCTAATGGGGGCTTCCGGGTGCCAAGGGGAAAAGGGGAGTCCCCTGGGTTGGGGACTGTACCTGACACCTTGAATGCTGTCAGCTCCACAGCCTGAGGACAGAGGAGGTCGTCAGGGGATGGGACCCCCACTCCTTCTGCTCCCCCTTGCCCTGGGGGCCCTGGGCAACCTTGGTGATGACTCCTTCACCCCCAGTGGCCTTGGCATTCAGGTTCTGCCTGTTCCCAGTCATTACCTTCTGGCAGCTCCCAGGGCCCTACCACCTGGTAATGGAGGAATGGGGCCCCTGGGTCCCCTGAGGAAGCCCCCCCACTCCACTCCTCCCCTAGTCCCTGTGGTTTCCCTCATCCTGTGGGACGTACTTGCTAGCCCCTGGCAAGACCCTGCCGCCCCTGACCCAGCCTCACCAGCTTCTCAGGTTCTGCAATGGAGGAGAAGGTTGTGGGGATTCTGGGGCCATGGGTCCCTACAGGAGAAAAACATTGGAATAGGCGAACTTTTCGGAAACTGAGGCAGGAAGCTCGCTCTCTGCTCTCCCGCCCTGGACAGGACCTCATTATCAAAGACCCTAAGGATCCACTCAAAGGTTTACTCCGCAGATTAATGAAGAAACTAAGGCCCAGAGTTGGAAAGTAACATGCCCAAGGGCACACAGCAGGTGAACAAGGAGCTGGGACTGAAATTCCTGGCCTGGCCTTGAAGTCATTCAGCCCATGCTCTGTCTCAGGGCTCCAAACCTCATCTACCCACCTGGCTTTGGGAACCCCCAACCCCGTTTGCATGGAGACCCAAGGAAGGTGACCCTAGCCAAGCTCTGCCTCTGGATGGGGCAGCTGGGGCCCCTGTTCCCCGGTGGTGGTGGAAAAAATAAGCCATTTCTAGGCTTATTCCTAGATTCCGCAGGCCCTGTGCTTGTGGAATTCCCTGGGCCTCAGTCTCTTTGCCTTTCGGATGGGCTAATAGGATCACCATCGCCTTCCCAGCTTTACCTGCGCACTGGGGAAACTGAATCTCTGGGTAGTATTCAGACTGGGGGCTGGTGTGGCCTTACCTCTAAAAGCCAAGTGTCTTCGGGCTGGAGCCAAGGCTGCAGGGCTGTCTTGCGCCACCTCCCAGGGACCCAGGGACCTCGGGTGGGATGCTGGGCCCCTGGGGCTGGAGCAGGCCTGAAAGGAAGGGGTGTGGGCACTGGAATCCCCTGGGTGGGACCTCCCGTCCCAGGACCCCCACCTGCCCGCACCCACCGTGAATGCCTCTGTTGCCTTTTTCTCCATCATCCTCTGCAGGGCGCTCCGGACCTGGGGGTTGGGCATCAGGGTCAGGCCTAGGCCCCTCCCCCGGACCCCCAGGCACAGGTGGCCTGCAGGTTAGCCCTGCCCGCCCCACGCCCAGCAGCGGTATCCCCGACTCACCTCCCCGTTGTAGGCAGCATAGACCAGGAAGATGTATGGCCCCTGGGGACAGACCCAGAATGTGGGTGGGTGTCACTGCCTGGGAGCCCCCTCCTCCACCGCTTGGCCCTGGGGCCACAACAGACACACCCAGAGATACCCAGAGACACTGAGAGACACAGAGACACTGAGAGACACAGAGACACTGAGAGACACAGGCGGATGAACACAAATCCCTCCTGCACTTGGGAGGGGGACATCTGTGACATTCTATGGCCGAGAGAACCAGAAGGGGCCCTGCCCCCTTGGCCTTATGCCTTTGGCCTCTGGCCAGCAGACAGCCTCTCTGCCCTCTTGTCCCTCTGTGTCCCCCCCACCCCAAAATGCCCCATCCTCACAGCCTCGTCATGGCTGCAGGAGTTCCTGAAATCAAGGCTAATTCCAGTCCTGGGACAGCAGACGTGTGAATGCATGCTGATTCGTGCCTCTAGCTGAGTGTCTCTCTGACCCTCTGTCTCTTCACCTGGAAAGCAGAAGGCAGGTCTCGGCTCCTGCTGTGTGTGAAGGACTCAGCACGGTGGCTGGGTCGTACCTGGCTTTTCCTGCCCACACACGTGAGGACCAAGAGGGCCTGGCCACTCATAAAGTACCGTCCCACGTGGGGTGATGGCCCTCATCGCAGCTCTGTGCTGAGGGGGCGGGGGTGGATTATCCTTTCTGTTTGATGGAGCGGGACCTGGGGCCTGGGGCAGGGGACAGAGCAATGCGTCCTCAGCCAAAGCGTGACCCAGCAGGTGGACTTGGGACCCCAGGCCTTCCTCAGAATCTACCTGGACAGGCCACAGCCCCTGCCCTGAGGCTCAGACTGGAGGACACAGGTTGGGGTCCCCAGGGCCTCCTTGAGGCCTTCTAGCTTCAGCCTCAGAGGCCGACTGCTCCCCCTGGTTCTTAGGCCCTAACTGGGTTGGTAGCACCCTCCACCCTAAGACAGATCCTGGTGCCCCCCACATTCCTGCCCCTCACCACTCCCAGCCTGTCTTCCCTCTGCTGCCTTTCACCAGCTCCCCACCCCGAAACCCGGCCCAGGAGCCACAAGAAGAGCCATCAGCCCTACAGAGCGAATGAGGCCCCGCTGAGCTTGGTCCCTATGCTCCAGGCCCGCTGCAGGAAAGGACGGCGGTCCTGCCCAGCTGATGGCCCAGCCTCAGCGAGAGGGACACCTGGAGGTGGGCAGGGTAGGGAAGACAGGGAGGGATGGAAGATAGAGGAAAGGAAAGGCCAGGTGTGGGGAGGGACCCAGAGAACGCAGCCTGACTAGGGGACCTTCCTGTTGGGAATGGCTCCGGGTGGGCTCAGGTGACCCCGTCCGCTGACCCCGCAAGGCAGCCTCTCCCCTCCTTCACTGACAGACCTTGGCAAGGGAGGTCTGCGGCTGACTGGGAGGGGGGGAGGGGTCATGGTCAAGGACAAAAGCTGGGGGCATCAAGAATCAACAGAAAGGGAGACATAGAGGGAGGACTATGCCAGAGTAGAAGGGGAAGAAGGAACCTCAGAGAAAATTCAGAGACAGAGATGAAGAAGCGAGACAAGGGGAGAGGAAAGGATGGGGAGGGGGGCAGAGGGAGGGAGGTGGGGAGGTGGCCACCGTAGTGATTGCCATGGCAATGGGCTGCTGCTGCCTGGCCACCCCTGGAGGGAGGTAGGGGCACCCCAAGCAGCGTCGCGGGCTAACTGGGCAGGGCCCACATTTGAACCAAGGATGCTCTGGAGGCGTGGGGCTTGAGGAAGGTCTTCTCTGTGTCGAGGAAAGGGTGTAGCGCTGCCCTCCGTCCCCCAATGCTCAGCCCCACGCAGGTCTCTGGGAGCCGTGCTTCTTTGAGAATACCTGGAACTCCCATTTTTCTTCATTTTCTGGGCCCTTGTCGGGGCATGGCTTCCATGCTACCCCAGCAGCTCCGCAAGAACACGGCATTTTGTAGCCTCCGTTCCTGCTCTGTCCCCACTGCCTGAACCAGTGCCCGGAGCCAGCACCTCCTAGGCGTTTGACACATATCAAGGAGATTGGATGAATGACTGGATCAGGCCCTTCCTGATGCCAGCTCTGCACCCCCCCCCCCCCAATTTCTGCAGCTCGTCCAGGAATAAGCCAGGCCATATGCAGATGGCTGCGCTGCTCCTTCCTACCGCGTGGTCCTGGGCCGTGACTTCACGGGGTCTCTCTCCTCACGTGGGAGGCTTGTCCACAGATACAAGTATGAGCCTATCCCAGGCCTCAGGCATCTAAACGGCTGTTAACAGCCTCGTGCCCCTTCATCCCAGGAGGGGCATGAAGGTCCCCAGGAGAAGCTCTGGGACACATGGAGCCTGGACAGAATTCACACCTCATTTCCTGAGCTTTCTTTGTCCGTCCCTGAGCCACCCCTTTTCTCAGCCCTGACAGGAGCTGGGAGGCGTAGGGGTAGACAGCAGGAAGAGGGGCCGGGGGCGCAGGGGAGGCCGAGGGTAAGGGCAGGGGCAGAGAGGCCCGGCTTGGACCCACCTCCTTCCCAGCACTCAGGCCCCTGGGGTGTGCCCGTCTATGTCTATGTCTGGGTCCCCGACAGCACCGCAACCCCCCTGAGGAAGGGACTGAGTCTGACCCTCTCCGTGGCTCCCGGACACAAGCCCTGACAGGCACATGGGAGGCCTCCTGCGGCGCCCCTGGGACGGCCTCATTCACGTGGGCTCAGCCTTGTCCTCCTGATCTCCTCTCCCCACTGCTGTCCTCTCCAGTGCCCCTCAGGGGGTCCCCCACTGAACCCGAGGGGAGGGGTCCTGGGGCTCCTGTGCCCCATCCTTGGCTTCCTGCTGCAGCCTGCGGTAGCTCTAGCGCCAGCCCTGGGCCTGGAACCACTGCCACACCCGACGATCTGGACCTCAGCTCCCTCGACTGTAAAATGGGCACAAAATCCTCCCCGACGTGCTGCCTCTTTGATTTGAGGCTTGGTTCCCACTCTCGCCCTCACCCTCCTGCCTCTTGACAATGTCCCCTGGTCGCTGCTGGTGCCTCCCATGATGGAGAGGACACTCCTTTTCCCATCGGCTGCCACCCAGTCACTCCCTCGGGGCTGCACGTCAGAGCCCTGGGTCCGGGGTGTCCAGGGCCCGGAAGTACCTGGAAGGAATTGAGGCCCACGGCGGCGTAGGCCCAGGCCGGGCTGAGGTGCACCAGCACGCCGACCAGCCAGGCTAGGCCCAGGACAGGCAGCAGGACGAACACCGGCTTCACCGTGGCCCTGCAGGAGAGCAGGTGGGCTGAGGGCGGCCGCGCGGGCCGGGGAGCCCCCGCAGGCTGCTGGGGAGGGCAGCACGTGGGAGGTGCTGGGGGGCGGGGGTCGGACGTGCAGACTGGGACCACTGCTCAGGACTTCAATGTGGCTGGAATCTTCAGTGGGACTGGGCTGTCCCTTCTCAGACCCAGACGTGGTCGGCACTGGGGAGATGGGGTCCCAGTCCCAAAGCTGGCTCAGAGGAAGGGCTAAGGACTGGGGAGAGGATCCAGGGGGCATGGAGTCCAAAGTCTTCCCTTCTCGGGGACCCCTGGGGCTCTGGCTTTCCAGGGACCCGCTGGCTTGGGCTGCCTGCCCTTGGCAGAGGATTGGGGGTAGAGGAAGGCCAGGGGGATCCTCCTTTCAGCAGGACATGGCCCTGAAGAGTGAGGGGAGTTCTTGCAGAGGTAGGGACCCAAATCCTCACTCTGAACTTGAACTTCTGGGGACAGCCTGATCTGGGGGGGTCTCCCCTACCTTGTCCCTACCAGGCCATCCATGCCATCAGTAGACAGCGAGCCTACAGGACAGTGGCTGGTGTGTATACCCCCCCCATCAGCACTTGGGACTGATTACCGTCCCCCAGGTGATGTGCGTGGGCGCGTGCTCACCCTCGCCCACACACACGAGCATGCGTGCATGTACGAGCAGGGATGCATGTGCACACGCCTGCTCAGATCGGGCCTTGGACCCGTGAGCGCACCTGGCCTCAGGACCACATCCTGCCGCCACAGGCACGCGCAGGGTCCCATCCAGTGAGCCTCCCGTGCGCTGCCCCACTTCCGGGCCTCACCATGTCTGGATCCTGACCTGCTCCTGCAGGCGGGGCCCTGGGCTCAGCATGCGGGCACGGCGGCGGGCGCTGGCCACAGTGACCATCACCACACGGACGAGGATGCACGTGTTGGCCTGGAGACCGGGCGTTGGCGGGTGAGAGGGCCTCCCGCTTCCCCAGCGTGACCCGCCCTGCCCTGCTAGGCCCCCAGGTCGCCCCGCTCACAGTCAACACGAAAAGCACAGGCCCCACGAAGGCCCAGATGGCGTCCGTGTGCACGTTGAGCCAGCAGTGCCCGGCGGCCACGTAGTCATGGGGGGACAGGGCCAGGGTGATGGCCACGATGGCCGCAGGCACACCTAAGAGAAGAGCCAGTGCCCTGGGGACCATGCCTCGCAGCCTGTCCTCTCCCTGATGGACCAGGACCCGCCCCCCGCCCCCAGGACCTCGCCCCGCCCCCACAGCTGTCCGGGCAGCAGGGGCACTGGCGGGCACCGGGAGCTCTGGGTCGGGCGCTGGGTGCCTGGTGGAGACCGGGACCGGGCGATGTCCAAGGGCCAGAGGCCACAGGAGGCAGAGTTGAGAACAGAGCAGAAGCGGGGAGAAGGGGGGCCTCACCCCAGCCTATGGTGTAGTAGAGCGCCATCCGGGGGCCTGGGCGCATGCTCACGACCACCACCTTCCTCCAGAGCAGGAGGCCCTCCACCAACATCCAGGAGAATGCGACCAAAAAGAGGAGGTGCATTGCGGCTGTGACGGCCACACATGCCACCTGTGGGTGGGAGGGTGGCCGAGCCCCACGAAGGCCAGCTGTGGGTGCAGCCCGGCTCTGGGTCCCCTGCCCGTGTCTGACGTCACAACGCAAGGATGTATCAGTGGGGAAGGTCTCCGGGCAGCGCTCGGGGCCCACCTCCAGCATTCGAGGCCTTTTTTTCATCTCTGGGCCATGCTTCCCCCAGGAAATGGAGGCATGTGAAGATGTGGGGGGCCACCCAGGAATGGCTGGTCCCCCGTGAGCTCACAAGCACACTTCTGGGTGCCCACCTTGTTGGCCTTTGCCCACTCGCTGGCCATGAGGAAGCCCTCGGCCGAGGCCAGGGAGAAGGTGAGGTTCTTGTGGACCGTGGCTCGCTCCGACTTGGGGACCCTGGACAGGCAGGGGTCCGTCAACAAGGACACCAGCAGCAGCCCCCACCTGCTATCCACCCCTGCCTGCTTCGGTCCCCGTGGGTGAGCTAATGAAGACAGAGACGGCAGCTCCGTGGGGGCCCACAGCCCTAAGGGAGACCCCGGACTAGGGGCTTCTGGGACAAGGATGGGTACAACCAGAGCTCGTCTCACCCAGCTGCCAGGAAGAGCAGGAAGGTGGTGGCCAGGGCGCAGAAGGACACACCACAGCCCACAAACGAGAGTGTCCTCAGCAGTGACTCCTCCTCTGCGCTCCTCTGTGGGACGGCCCAGAGGACAGTAACCCTGTCACCGCCCCGACCTGAGCAGAGCGGCCTCGCCCCATCCCGGTCCAGCAAGGCTCCCCAGGCCTCCCTGTCGGCGGTGAGGCAGGGATGGCAGCGGCACCAGCCGGCGAGGCTAGGCTTACATACAGCAGGCACTTAATACAAGAGCATTTGCCTGTCCTCTCCTGCTGGCTGTCCCTAACCTGGCCCTGACCGGTCCCGCTGATGCCACAGCTCCTGAGAGCCCTGGCTGGGAGGTGACTGGGGCAGCCACAGGGAGAGGATGGCACGTCGTCACCCTCCCACGCTGGGGCGGGGGGCATGGAGCTCGCTCGCAAACACCGCCACGCTCTCTCGACAGGACAAATGTGCTGAGAGCATGATTCTCTAGTGTGTCCCCAACACGGGGAGGGGCCCTGGTGTTCCTGAGCCTCTGGCCCTGTGCCACTCAGTCTCTTAGCAAGGGACCCCTCCGAGTGCCTTGCCAGCTCTCCTCTTGGAATTGGGTGCAAATGCGGGGTCCTCCCAGGGGCCTCCCTTGGTTCGGTCTCCGGTTACTTCTGACCTCATCTCAGCCACGCAAGCTCTTCCTCTCCCGCTGAGACCTCTCCCACCCGGATACCCCCAGCCCCGTGGCCTGCCCCACCACGCTACCCTCCTGGGCCCTCTCTGACTCCCTCGCCCCGCGGCTGCCCAGGCCTTTGTTCCGGACCACCTCCTCCTGCCTCAGCCCCGTGTCCTCCATCTGCCTGCTGTCCCCCCCCCCCCCCCGCCCCTCTCCGCTCAGGGTGCAGGGCCCCTGCCTCCTGCCCGCAGACCCCTTGCTGCTCTCCGCCTCTCCAGCTCGCTCCTGGCACCAGAGGGCGCCCTCGGGGCAAAGCCAACGCCTGCTGAACACATTCATGTGGATAGGATAGGATAGGATCCATAGGATCACCATCTGAACGCGTGAGCATCCTGGGCTCTGGGATCTGACCCCTGCCACTCGTCCCTCCATCTTCTTCCACTCCTGGGCCCAGCACGGGGAGCTCCAGACACGTCGAAGTTCTCAAATGTGCCAGAGCCGGACTGCCATTTCTAGTCTCCTGGCCTTTGCTCAGACTGGCCCTCCCCTGGGCATGCCTTTCTGCTCCACTCCGGGTCATCCTTTAAGACTTGGTTCCGACATCACCTCCCCCTACTCACCCCTCCCAACCCCACCTCCCCGGGGCTCACCCGAACGTCATACACCTGCAGCAGGACGGCAAAGTTGGTGCTGTGGTTGCAGAAGCAGGCAGTGGAGGCCTCGTACAGGGCGGCCACAGAGCAGCCAGCAGTGGCCCACGAGCCCCCTGTGTCGGGGCTGCGGGAGGGCAGGGAACAGAAGGGCTCTTGAAATGGGGTGGGCGTGGGAGTGGGGGTAGGTAGGCAAGCAGGCCACAGCCTCTCTCCGAAGCCTGGGGCCCATCACCGCTCTGCCTCTAACCAGCTTTGGGACCTAGGGCAAGCCTCTGCCCCTCCTGGGGCCTCAGTTTCCCATCTGTAAAATGGACTTAACACTCTTAGGGATGATGGGGGCCGTGGGGCTAAGACCAGTGATGACAACTGATTAATTGCATTAATTACTAAGTGACAGTGATTGTCGTTCAGCTAAGGATCCAGGGCTGGGAGCTGAGGCTCGTCTCTGAACCGTCTTCTGCTCCTTCAAATGCCCAAGGGCCCTGGCCTGGGACGTATCATCAAGTCCAATCTAATCTAATCAAATCGACCTATTTGGCAGATGGGTCTCTTCCTAGGCACCCCCCAGAGGGAGCTTGTATATCTCCATGATGGGGAGCTTACTAGCTCCGGGGTAACAGCTTCCCTTCTCCCACTTGTCCTGGAGCTGGGGAGGGGCCTGAGGCAAGACGGCTGGTGATTGGAGACCCACAACTCACCTCATCCTCAAGCAGAATGGATGGCTTAAAAAAAAAAAAAAACTAACCCCAAATTGTCTTAATTAAAGAACTCACCTGATACTGAAGTTCCAGAAAGCACAGACAGGCTTCACCAGGCTCAGCGGGAAGGTCTGCAGGCAGGAAACAGGGACGGAGGAGGTGTGTGAGTGTGTATTGGGGGGCCCGGGGCAGGGGTGTGGATGCCTATGGAGAGGGGAGACCAGGAGGGTGCAGGGGGATGGCGAGGTCTCTGAGTTGCGACCGAGGGTTGCCCAGCGTGGGTCATGGGTGAAGAGGTGGGGGAAAAGGGCCAGGGGGAGGCAGAGGAGAGGGAAGGGCAGGGAAGCTGGCATGCTAACATCATGTATGATATTGAAATACTAGGAACAAACTAAATGCCCATCCTTTGGGGAGTGGTTAAACCACCATGACTCGTCCCTCTTGGGGACCAGCTCTGCATCTGGTAAGATGGACAGATGGGTTTCTATCTACTGGCAGGGAAAGAGCTCCATTATACGTTGCTCAATAAAGAAGAAAGCTGCATATCATTACGCATAGTATGAACTCATTTATGTAAAAAAATACTTACATACGGTCTATATAATTGAGAACACGCACACACACAAAGTCTGGGATTAAATGCACAGCTAATTCAATCATGGTGAGGTCTCAGTTTGAATGTGTCATAATGAACATGTTAATTCTTTTGTAATTAAACAATGACAACAGTGTGTATTTTGTGTCATTAAGCAACTGGTGGTACCAGCCCCAGTGCAGGCAGGGAAAGCAGCCTGAGCTCAGGACTTGGGCTACGTGTCCCCACTGCAAGGGTAACAGCAATGTCACCTCACTAGAATAGGAGATTCTGTGTCGTGTTCTTCATGTCTTTTATTGTGGCTGATCTTCACAACAACCTCGGAGACAGGTATAAATTCGTGTAATTTCAGATGAGGAAACTGAGCTTCAGAGAGGGACGTTCGTCTGCCCGAGATCACACAGCACAGAGCTGAGGGCGGGTCCTGACTTGGTTGTGATGTTTCCGCCACTCTGTGATTCTCTAGACAATGTAGTATTCCTGGGGTTGACTGAATTATCGTCCCATGTATTCGTTCATCCATAATATTTTTCCTAGCTCTCTGATTCCATGTTGGGTGCTGGGAACACAAAGAAAACCTGTTGATTGCTTTTAAAATGGATGATTGTTGGGGCGCCTGGGTGGCTCAGTTGGTTAAGCGTCTGACTTTAGCTCAGGTCATGATCTCAGGGTGCCGGGATCAAGCCCCGTGTCGGGCTCCCTGCTCAGCGGGGAGTCTGCTTTTCCCTCTCCCTCTGTTATCTCTCTTGCTTTCTGACAGAGTCAGGCAGTGTCATTGTAATAGAAAATACCCCCAGATACTCTGGATTCATGACCAGGCGATGGGTATGTTCATTTTGGACCCTTGCTAGGGAACGGGGTGGCTTTAGACTTGACCTTGCTCGAGGCTTACATATGCTAGGGTTCGGCAGCCATGAGAAAGGGCAGGATGGCAAAGGGACATCTGTGACTGAGACAATGCAGAAAACACACTCAGGGAAAGCAAGAAACCCAAATGTTCACGTGGCTCAGCTGAAAGAGCAAGGACTTTGATTTTGCAAAAGGAAAAACAAAAAACCAAAATTATGGCTTTAGGAAACATTTAAGAAAAACTATAGAAATGAGGACAAACTATTTATATAGTACGTCCATACAGTGGAATCTTACTCAAGCAGTAAAGAGAAGCAAATTACTGAAATAGGAAACAACATGGATGATTCTCCAAAAACTCCCAGCAACAAAAGACCCCAGAGCACAGCGTACACTATGGTTTCATTTATGGGAAACGCTGGAAAAGACAGAATCTACCGTCACAAGAAGCAGATCAGTGATTCCCTGGGGTGAAAGGCAGGGAAGCCTGCCTGACGTCAGGGCACAAAGAAGCCCTTTGGGAAGGTGGAAACGGTCTTTACCTTGATCAGGGCAGTGGTCCCTGCGTGTATACGCTGGTCCAAACCCATCACATTGTATATTTAAAATGGACATGGTAGTGTATGGAGATTGATCTTCTTCAATCAAATTGATTTTTACAGTCTTGAGATGACATACAGAAGGTGGATAAACTGTGGTGTGTGTGTGTGTGTGTGTGTGTGTGTGTCCAGGATTACTGGTTGTGGGTAAAGCCAACTTGAGATTTCTACGAAACTAATTGTGCAAAAGCAGGAAGGAATTTGTGTATTTCATGTAATGAAACGAAGCAACGTTTTTTGGCGATCTTTCCATGTCAGTTTAGAGAAAAAGGCCTGTTCCTTGCATAACCCTAGTGGACAGATGGTTCCTAGTAGACGTAGCTGCACGTGGCCTTCTTCCCAGTCCCCCTTGGTGGACACCTGGGCTGTCCCAGCTCTCAGGAGCATGTCGTCGTGCAGGCCTCTGCACACCTCCCTGGATGTTCCAATGGGAACCACCAGTGCTCTGAGTCACACACACTGATAACGAAATCCCAGCTTTGCCACGTACAAGCTGGGGCCCATCATGGCCCCACGGCCAAGCTCACTTTTTGCCTATGTCGAATGGGCAGTTGGAGAATTGTGGACGTTGCTTATTTAAGGCACCAGCACAAAGGGAGTGTGTAATAAACCACTTCCCTTCTTGTGCCCTTGAAGACAACGGGGCGGCATGAGAATGAGTATTTTTCTTGAACAGTTTTAGACTTTGCTTCAGTTGAATGCATACTGGGGAAGGGGACACCAAGCCAGGATAAATGTAGTGGGATAGCAGTTCCCAGAAACAAGCCCCCTCCCCGGTACCTGGGCCCGGTGCTTTAGGTGAAAGGTCACGGCCGTGCTGACCTCCCCGGTTTCACCCCATACCTCGGAGGAGATGATGGCTGAGCCCACCTGGGTGCTCAGAAATCTGTGGAGAGAAAGGGAGCTTTTAAGGGGACCAGCCAGCTGTGCAGGAGAGATCGTGGCTGGCCTGGAGATGGAGGGATGACACCCTCTGTGTCCAAAAAAACACCAGGAAATGTCCTGTGCTTGGAATTAGGGCATGTGGGTTCCAGTTTCGCCTTGGGGACTTGCTAATAAAGTCAGTAAGTCCTGTCTTCTCCCCAAGTCTTGATGCTGAAGCCAGGAGTCCAGACAGTTGTCGAGCCAGGCTCCGGGGAACGACTTCGGCAGGCCCAGGGAGGTCGTGTGTGTTGGGGACGGGGACGGTTTGGTCCCGGCTGCTGAAGGCAGATCTGCCTATCAGACTGAGGGCTCTGGGATGCGACAGAGGCCTGGGTCTCCCTGGGGAGGGGATCCAGCCCCTCAGCAGCCTGCTGGCTGGGGCCCACTCACCTCTGTGTCTTGCTCTCCTCTTCTGAGCTGTCAGGGGCCTGGGGCTCTAGGCCGGGCTCCCCTGGGATGTGCTGGAAGACACTCGAGCTGAACCAGCTGTGGATCACGGTGACTCCGGAGAGGCCTGGTCAGGTGGGAAGGGGCCCAAGACCCCGCCCTGTGCCTGAGCAAGTGCCACGGGTTGGCCCCGAGGGAGATGCTCTGCTCACCTTACAGATAGGGAAACTGAGGCTCAGAGAGATTAATTGCCTTCCCAAAGATCACACAGCTAACAAGTGGTGGGACCGGAATTCCAGCCAGCCACGGTTCATGCGCTTAACCCGGCAGCTCTAAGGCCCTTCGCTCCACGTCCTGATCTTCCACCCCTGGCGGCAGCAAGGGTGGTGGTCCCTCCGCCACCCGCCTCCAAAAGGCAATGTGTGGGGTTCAGTGGAGGAGACTTGGTGAACCCCTACTATGTGACAAGTGCTTTTAACCTCGTAACCACCCAGTCTTACAGACAAGGAAACAGAGTTAGCAACACGAGGGCTGACCCGGACCCCAGGAGGCACCCACTCCCCACCCCACTCTCCTTACCCACCTTTCCCGAGGAGTTGCTTCACTTCACCTGCGGGGATACGGATGTGGCCGGGCCCCTCCAGATGCCCGCGGGGCATCGCGAACACGTAGCCCTCTCTGCTGGCTTCCCCCAAGTGTAGGCTCCGCACCTCCAGACCTGGGATCAAACGGGGCTGCGTGGCTGGACCTCCAGAGGGAGGTCTTTCTGCCGAGCCGGCCCCGGTGGCAGGGTCGGCTTCCCCTCTCCCGGCCGCAGGTCCAGGCCACTGAGCTCAGAAAGGCTCAGCACCTCGCCCAAGGTAAGTGTGACCTCTTCAAGTCCAGGGGAAGGGAATCGCTGAGAGGGATGTCCCTGGGGGCCGGGACCCGACTATCAATGTGCCCCCAGAAATCACTGGGTGTGCGAAGGACACAGGTTTTGCCAAAGTTCCGCCATAGGTGCCCCCGCCAATCTACAAACACTCACTGAGTGTGTACTTGGGTCTGGCCTGAGAGGCAGAAGTGACTCAGAAATGGTCCTGGTACTCAGGGGGCTTCAGGAGGAATGAGGTCATCACCACGAATGCAATAAGAGATATATTTGAGCTGCTGGGGTGATGGCGGAAGGAGGAACCGACTGTCAGGAGAGAGCTAAAACCAGGCAAGGCTTCCTGGAGGAGTTGATGCTCCAGCAAGGTTCTGAAGGATAGATAGGAGTTTGCTAGGAGGTCAAGGGAGAGAGGGCATCTGGAGGGAGGCACGGCGCGGGCAAAGGCAGGAGACAGAACGGAAGTGACGGAGGCTGAGAAGAGACGTCTGAGCCTCCGAGGACCCGGCTGGGTGGCATGGGTGGCTAGCAGGCTTACCCGCTCGGCGGCGCTGGATCTGCAGTCCCGGCCGCTCGGAGGTCAGCACGGAGCTCAGCACGGGCGCCAGGCGCTGTACACTTGCCACCAAGGCCATGGGGCCGCCGACCACCTGGGAGGAGTCGCACCTCAGCTTCCTCCCACTCCGCCCCCTGCTGCCGGCACCCCCTGCCCCCCGCGCCCCCCCCCCCGCGGTGGTGAACGCGTTCCCAGGGGTCTGTGAAGTGGCCTGCTGGCTCTAGGCACTCGGTGCTCCTCAGGGCCTCCGGGATCGAGTCCTGGGTCCTCAGGCTGGTGTTTGAGGCTCGGCCCCCATGGGCCTCCTCTGACCTCTCCGAGCCTCTCCTGAGCTGGGTCATCATCCAGCCCGGGCGCAGGCCTCCCAGGGCTCCGTGCCTCCTGGCCGGTCGTTTGCCATCTGGGCACCATTCCACGGAACCAGGCCCCCTGTTGTGTCATCCCCGGCCCATCCCCAAGCCTCGGGCCCCGTTCGGTCCTCTCAGGCCACAGAGGCACCATCTCTGCTCCTTCGGCCCCAGAGACTTTCAGGTGATGTCTGTGAGCCCTGCTTCTCTCCTTTCTCCAGGCCAACCACTCCTAAGCCTACAGCCACTTCTGCCAGAGGACGTTTCCAACACCCCCGCCATCTGGATCGCAGCTCTCCCGTTCTCCTGAGCGTCTGGGCTGTTCTGGAAGATGAGGTGGCTGAACATTCAGTGTAGAAGGCCTCCCTCTTCCGGGGGTCGCTAGATTCTTGCGGATGTGGGAGGTCCTCATGGGTTAGTGGCTCTTATTTTCAACTGCAGAAACTATTCCTCAAGAGTGGTTGTGTATGGAAGTTCAACTTTTATAATAGATAAAAGAGGAGCTTCTGGGGCACCCGGGTGGCTCAGTCGGTTAAGCATCTGCTTTCGGCTCAGGTCATGCTCCCAGGGTCCTGGGATCGAGCCCCACGTCAGTCTCCCTGCTAAGGGATCCTGCTTCTCCCTTTCCCTCTGCTGCTCCCTCTGCGTATGCTTTCTCTCTGGCGCTCTCTCTTTCTCTCTCTCAAATAAATAAATAAGTAAAATCTTTTAATTTTTTTTTTAAAGAGGTTCTTCTTTTGATGGATGGAAAGAGACAGAGAGCTCAGCAATGGGTGCTGACTGGCCCACGGCTACACAACAAGCTGGAAGCAAGGATGGAATGGGAGCCCCCCGGTCCCCCACCCCCCGCCCCCCAACCCTGCCAGCCTCACCTCGCTGACTGAGAGCCACGAGCCAGCCAGCTGCTCCTCCAGGACCAAGCTGGCCACGGACACGACGCCCTGGCCTAGCTGCTCCCAGGGCCCTGGAAAGGGCTCTGGCTCCCCAGCCCCGAGGGCTGTCACCCTCTTCAGGAAGTGGATGACCGCCAGCAGCGCCGCGGGCCCCAGGGGAGCCGCCTCCTTTGCCAGGACTCTCTCCAGGATACCCAGGAAGCTGGAGGCCTCAGCCGGCGACAGGTGGCCATGGACTTCAGAGAGAGGGTCCGGGAGGAGCTGTGGGCAGAGGAGTCACTTACGGCCAGTCTGGCTGTTAAGAGGGATCTCCCAGGGGCCCTACTTGGTCCCCACTAGGGTGTTCTTGGTGGCCCATGTCAAACATATCACAAGCCCCCAACTCTCAAGGGCTCCAAAATAGGGAATATGAACAACCTTAATTGCTGAAGACATATTAGGTGGGTGTCCCCTTTATAGGTGAGGAAACCGAGATGCAGGGAGGTGACCCACAGGGTCCCCAACTCTTCAGCCCCCTGGAAGGGGGGCTCACCACAGTGGTGTTGGCCAAGGCATTGACTCGGCTGATAACATCCTGACCAGGCCATGACAGGGCGTCCTGCAGCTGCTGATAAGTCTCTGCAAAGGAGGGGATGCCTGGCTGGGTCCCGAGCGACACAGCACAGAGCTGCCCCATCCATCATTTGCTGCTCAGGGAGGGAGGAAGGGCATATTGACAGCTACGTGTCTGGAGCCTTACAGTGTTCTAGAAGGGGAAACTGAGTCATACAATGGTAAAATCACTTGCCCAAGGACACACAGCTGGGATTCACTTCCGGGTCTGTCTGCCCCCGCCCCCATCCCGTCCTGTAGTTTGGACTCCATGGAGGCCCCGAAACTTCAAGAAGATTCTGAATTCCCAGTTTGTGCCAACTGCTCACTCCCCCTCGGCCTAAACTGGTCCATACCCAGCTTCCCCTTCAGCAGAGTCCTGGGCACTGCCAGGGCGCACCTGTCCGGTAGCAGCAGAAGAAGGGCCGTGGTTGAAGGCAGAGCGAAGACCCCTCGGTACGTGATCCTGGGTTCCACGTAGGGCACCTCTCTGAGGGCACTGGCAGGGATGGGACAGGGGTCAGGGCTGTATCCTGGTTCCCCAGCAGCGCCTGTGACCCACCTGCCTGTTCGGGCCTTGAAGGCACTTGTACACCTTTGGGGGCCAGAACGCACAGCCCCCGAGTTAGGGGGCGACATGGGAACCTGGATGAAGGGTGCTGCAGCCAGCACAAGGAGGGGCAAGGCGGGTAAGAGATGAGGCTACTCCAGCTACTTGGACAGAGTATTTGCCCGACCAGCTTGGGGAGGGCGTGGTCAGAGATGGGCGTGGCCGGGGTCGCGAGAGGTGGGCTGGGTCGCGAGCACGGAAGGGAGCCAACGGGAGCCAGAGGGCGGGGCCTAGCCGCCAAAAGGCGGGGCGGGCCATACCCGGACACAGAAGACGCATCCGCAGGGGCGGCAGCAGCGAGGGCGTGACGTCCAGGGCGCCCAGGTCCCAGCGGAAGAGCAGGCCGCCGGGTGGCGGTGTGCAGGCCTGCGCCCGGCGCAGCTGCGCGGGGCTCAGCGCCCGAGCCCACAGGTGGAAGTCGGTGAGGTTGCCGCTGAAGGCATCGCGCGCGGAGAAGCCGCCGCCCAGGGAGTCCTGATCCTGGCCTAGCACGAGGATGCCGCCCGCTGGCACCGGGTGGCCCGCGCCTAGTCCCCGCGCCCCGGCGCGCCGCCGCCCGTCGGCAAAGAGCATCCAGCGCCCACCGCGCTGCTCCCACGTGGCGCACACGTGGTGCCAGCGGCCGTCGGCGCGGAAGGCAGCGAGGAACGGCGCGTGGTGGCCGCGCACCACCAGCGCCGCGTGCACCGCGCCGCCGGGCTCGGCGAAGGCGCGCAGCTGCAGCGCGTTGGGCAGCGCGGGCGCGGCGAGGGAGAAGAGCGCCGACGGGTCGGGCGAGGCGGTGTCCCACTGCACGTGCGCGCACGCAGTCAGCGCCCCCAGCGCCGGCAGGGGCGAGCGCAACCGAGCCGCCCTTTCCGCGGTCCGCTCCCCGAACACCAGCGCGGCCGACGTGAGCGCGCCTGCGGGGACACGCGGGCCGGCCCCTCAGTGTCCTCAGCGGCGCACAGCCTCTGGCTACCCACTGGCGCAGCTGCAGGGCCCCTTGTGGGCTTTGGGGTATCTCCCTCTCTCGGGAAGAAAGAAATAGGGGCTCCAGTGCCCATACCCAGGCCGTCAACCCTCTATTTTAGTCCAGGACAAGGGAACCTGGAAATGCAACGGGGACTTCTGGGCTCGACCCCAGAGAACTGTCACCTTGGACTCCCTCTCTGGAGGTCGCCAAAGCCTCTGCCCCCCTGCCTTCTCCTCCCAGGCCCTGGGCCCACACTCACGCCTTTTTGGGGGTCTCCGAAGAGGGGCCTCTTGTTGGCCCACCCAGATGGGGTTGGGCAGCCGTGGAGCCAGGCCCCCAGGAGGGGGCGCGAGTGCCAGGTGGCCAAACCTCTGCTCGCAAGCCTCTTGAGCCTGCCACCAGCTCAGGTGCTGCCCTGGAAACTTGCACATCCCATCTGCAGTCTCCACCACCTCCCCGGGGCCCACTGGAGCTGCAGGGTCAGGGGAGAGAGAGTGTGGGAGAGCAGTGTGTGGGTCATGTGACCCTCCGGGGGGGCGCGGCTGTGGGCACTGAGCTAGGAGTCATTCACGGCTGAATGCTCCGAGACTTGGCGGGTCTAGTCCCTTTGCTGAGCGTGTTTTGTTATCTGTATAGGGGCAAGAATAAGATGGACATGAAAGAAACCTTCAGTCCAGGGCCCGGGATGACGGGGCTGAACTAAACAGCATCTCCTCCCTCCCTTTGCCTGAAAGGCCAGTGTACCCGGTGGACCACAGTCCGGCTGAGCTGGGGTAAGGGGAACCCCTCTGGGACTCTCTACCAACCTGTGACCCAGGAGCTCTTTGATGCAGCTGGTAAGTTGGAGGGGGTCCCAGAGAGACTCCTTATCTGAGAAAGAAGACAGGTTGGGGCTGGGTCAGGTCAGTTATTGAATACCTACTGTGCAGTCCGGCAGGATGCATTGGAAGCTCCAGGCTCTGGAATCGGACCTGGGTTCCAGTCCCACCCAGAGTGGATCTTGGGCAGGCTGTCTCACTGCCTTGAGCCTGTTCGTTCCCCCTCCGCTCCCCGCCCGCCCCCCCCCCCCCCGCAGCCCCGTGTGAGGAATGTAAAAGGTGCAGCACCAGCGGATGCTTTGGTTCTATTATTATTGCCAAGGGCTTATCTCATATGACCTTCGCAGTGACCTCAGAGGGGCCCACTTGGAAGCCAGCAGCTTTGAGTCCCCTTGGCCACCCCACCCCCATCCCCCAGGTTCAGGTACCAGGAGGTAGATGAGACCGTAGCACCAGGAGGCCATTTGGGATCCAGCAGGGGCAGGTGAGGGACAGCAAGGGTCACAGATGTGGCCCCTGTGGATTGAAGAAGGAAAAAAGCAAATGAAAACTCAGCGTCCTGCCTTGCTATCCCCTCTGTCTCCTACAGGGCCATCTGCCCCCAAGTTTGGTTCCCGGAACTTACTGGGCTGGGCACATCTACTTGACATTTACTTGTACAAAAGGATGGTCTCCAGGAGCCCTTTCTAGGACCACAGCTGGGAACACTGTAGCCCTGGTGAGCTGGAAACGGCTGGGGGCGGGGAGGGAGGGCAGCAGCAGCTGACTGGCCAGAGAGAGGTGCAAACGGAGCACAGGGTCCCTGTTAGGCTTCCTTGTGTTCTTTTGGGCTCACAGCTTTGCATTCAAGGCCTTGCTTCGTGAGGCCTCTGCTGACCTCGCTGGCCTCACCAGTCTCACTATCCCCTCCCCCCTCCCCATAGTCAATTTCCCCTGTCCCCCAAGCTGCTCCCATTTCTCCAGGCAGCATCTCTTCTCCAGACTTTGGGGTGCGCAGTCCCTCTTGCCTGACTGGCCTCCCGCTCCCTCAGGGGCACCTCCTACAGTCAGCCTGCCTGACTGCCTCCACCCACACTGATGGCCACATGTTGTAGTGAGCTGAGGATACCCTAATCGTGGGTTGCTCTTAGCAGTCTGAGGGGCTTTAGGCCTCTTGGGTCTCTACTCCAGCAGTGGCCAAGCACCAGTGGGTCCCAGAAAACGCTGGAGAACAAAGGATGGTCTCCTGTGTCCCGCCAGCTGGCCTCATGCCGGCTGGACGTCTGGAGCCATCACCGGTGATAATTCATACCCTTTCCCCCTTTCCAGATAAAGTGCCTAAGTGTGAACATCAGACACAGCCCTGCATAGGAATACATGGGTGTTCACACCTGGATTCTGAAAAGCACCCTTTTTATTATTAATTAATTAATTAATTAAAATTAAGTAGGCTCCACACCCAAGGTGGGTCTTGAACCCACCACTCCAAGATCAAAAGTTGCATGTTCTACCAAAGGAGCCAAAGGCCCCCCTTTTTAAAAAAAGCACTTGTGCCCACCCTCCACCCCCTGCGTTCGGTGGGTGGGGAATGGTAGGAGTCTGGTCCAAGACTGAGGCTTGGTCCCTAGCATGTGCTGGGCACACAGTATGGGCTCAATAAATGGGGACCGCCTCATTCCCTTGTTCACCTTTGCCTGTATTTGCGCCCCCGCCCCCAAACTTCTTGCCCCACCCTCCTTGCTCCCAGTACACTCGTTGGCGCCCAAGAGGGAGATGCGAAGGCCGACACTGTGTTCCTCCTCCGCGAGGGGCCCGTGGGGAATCCCTTCTAGGCTGATGGACCAGGACAAGGGCCCATCACCCGCGTTGACCCCTCCCCTATTCGGAGCCGAGCTCCTCACCTGCTCCGTCTGACCTGGCGCCTACGGCCGGCTCAGCTGCAGCAAAGTGTTTCGGGGACCGACGAGGTCCAGCGGCTGCACCTCTATGCTAGCTCTCCGCCTGGCAGAGGAGCTGGCGGGCACGGGGCGGCGCCGGGGGGCGGTACTAGGAGACCCCGCCCCTGGGCCCCAGCCCCTTGGAGTCAGGGAACCTCCTCCCTCTTGCGCGCCAGTCTGGCCAGTCGCCTTACCGCCTTACCGCCTTACCGCCTTACCGGCCTAAGAGGTGGGAGGGCACGTAGGATGCACTTCCCAGGTTCCTGAACGGGGTCTGTTATGCTTCTCCCCACAACACACAGGTAAAGGCACTGGATCAGAAGGGGTCCCCCTGTGAGTCTTGGATCCCAAATAAACTTGTGGAAGCGAAAGGATCCTTGGACTTCCCCAACCGCATCTCCCGCTGGACGGTGAGAAAGGGACCCTGAGCTGGCCGCCTACAGGCCTCCTCTCTTTTACCTTTAACCCATTGTGAGGAGAGGCCGTCATACCCATTTTCCAGATAAGGACTGAGGGCTCTCTCCAAGTTAGACAGCTGGTGAGTGGCAGAGCCCAGCCTTGACTTGGCTCTTTGGGTCTTCATCCACACCATTCAAAAGGTAAGGGTGAGGTGGGCTGGAGAGGCCCCATGTGTGTGAGGTGAGGGAATTAAAATGAAAGGATTTTGGCCTCTGAGGACAGAGCCTGGGCCAGTTGGGGGGCCAGGAGCCGAGGGGGGCTAAGGGGAAGGAGAAGGGACGCAGAGGTGAAGCTCCCAGTAGGAGCGCCCCGCAGCTGGGACCCGAGGCACTCTCCGGTCTCAGTAGCAATACTTCCGGCTTGGGAGGGAGGTCAGACAGATCCAAGTTCATCCTGACTGACTCAGGCACATTGCCTAATTTCTCTGAGCCTCAGCTTCCCCATCTGTAATATGTGGATACACAAGTCAAGGGGCAGCTGTATGATTTAAATGACCTTGACAAAGCCTGTGGCTTGTACCAGGCATTTAGTACATTTATTATTCTTGTCAAAACTTCGCTTACAGTTACAGTAGCCTGCTGGCAAAACAATACTTTATGGGTTTTTCCCCCCAGTTTTTTCTATTGTAGTAAAATAATAGAACACAATTTACCATCTTATGATGGTTTTTATTTATTTATTTATTTATATTTATTTATTTTTAAAAAGATTTTATTTATTTATTTATTAGGAAAGAGAGAGAGTGAGAGAGAGCAGGTCAGAGTGAGAAGCGGACTCCCCATGGAGCTGGGAGCCCGATATGGGACTCGATCCCGGGACTCCGGGACCATGACCTGAGCCGAAGGCAGTCGCTCAACCAACTGCGCCACCCAGGGGCCCAGTTTTTATTTATTTTTTAAAAGATTTTATTTATTTGAGGGAGAGAGAATGAGAGAGCATTGGGGGGTGGTGCAGAGGCAGAGGGAGAAGCAGGCTTCCTGCAGAACTTGATCCCAGAACTCTGGGATCTCGACCTGAGCTGAAGGCAGGCACTTAACCAATTGAGCCACCCAGGGCCCCATATGATGGTTTATTTTTAAAAGAAAAGGGAAGGGAATCAAACTGGATGATATATTGGTGTTCAGTGGGCTCTTCTAGCTTTCTCCAGGTTTGAGAATTTTCAAAATAAAATTGGGCGATAGCAGGTCCCCATTGGGGCAGAGTTCTGAGCATCTCCCAGGTTCTCGGGCCTACAGAATGTCTGCAGGACTTGGCTGTCCCTTGTCTTTGTGGCCCACCTGCAGCCTACCCGGGATGGAGCCCTCGCTGCCTGGTCCCGGGGGGGGGGGGCCCTCCTGCATTTGCACTCTCATTTAATGGGGAGCTTTGGGGGGGTCCCCCAGAGTTTTACATATGTGCTAACTGAGCCCAGAGAGAACACAGGGCTCCACACAGCACCCCAGGTCCGCCTCTTTCTCTCTGTGGGTGGGGTGGGCTTGGTATCTACCCCAAGTCTCCTAGCCTCCCTGTACGCCTTCGGACTCTCCCCCCTTCCCTCTTCCCAACCCCGATCTCTCTCCCCTGTCGCCTGAGTTACAACACTCCCAGCCTCGGTAATGTCCCTGCGTGGGGGCTCGGGGCCAACTCTGTTCCTTCAGTGGGGTCACGTTTCCTGGGAGTCACTCCTGGAGATGGGTAAGCACCAGGGGGCAGGGGGAGGGGGCGTGGGCCTCCATGGACCCTCGCTGTTTGGGCCCTGTTCTAACCTAATCTCTCCGCCCAGAGCCTGGGTATTGTCGGACCACAGCCCAGGGCCATTCATCGTGCCTGTGGCGGTGGTTCTGACAGGCCTCTTGTCTCCTTAGATAGGGCCTGGAGGCTGGGAGTGAGTGATAGCCCCTGGGTTCCCTGGGCTCTTTGTCCATGTAGATGTGGGGGTGGGGGGGTGGGAGCAGCCAGCCGTGCGCTCATCCTGGGGCCCGGCCTGGCCCTGGCCCCTCAGCTAAGTTGTCCGTAGTCCAAGTGTAGGAATTTTGGAAGGAGGAGCTGGCAGCTGGGACACTCACCTTGGGGTTGCCACAAGCCCAACAGAATTGGGACTTGGCCATTAGCCAATTTTCATGTGCCCTGGGCCAGTCTCCGTGCCCTGTGTCTTCTCACACAGAATGTAGAGAATCACCCCCTCCTCTCAGGGACATAAAGGGTGGCTGTGAGGCGAGACGCGTGAGTGTCAGGGTTGGGCGAGCCCCACAACCTGACCCAGTTGTCATTTTTCTCTGGTGGCACCGGGCTCCTGCTCTGTAGGTAAAAGAAGAGCCCCTTCCCCTCCCCCCACTCCTGCACAGTCTGCTCCCTGAGCAACCGGATGTGGCCAGAACCAGCCTGCCTCCCTTCTTGCCCATTCCAGCCCCTTCTCCACTCAGCAGGCAGAGTGAGCTCTGTAAAAATTCCATCTGCTCCTGTCCCTCCCCAGCTCAAAACTTCTCTGTGGCTCCCCGGTGCTCCAGGAGGAAGTCCAAGGTCCGCATGTGGCAACATGATTCTGCCTCTGCACACCACCCCGCATCCTCCCTCACTGTGCCTCTTCTCCATCTCACTCCGTAGCCCAGCCTGTAGCCAGAGGGAACCTCTGTCAGTTCACACCCCCGGGCCTTTACACATGCTGTTCCCTTTGCCCGGGAATAGGCAGGAGCCCCCCTCTTCCGAGTCCTTTGTGGCTCATTTCTCTTCATCCTTCAGGTCTCAGCTTAGACCTTCTAGGATGTCTTCCCTGCCCCCAATATTAAACTTTCAGGAACCCCAGATCCCTGTAAATGCTGGGGAATTATCTGCCTGTCAGTTTCTCCTCACCACTGCCCCCACCCCGGCTGCCGCCCCCTAGCACCAGGGACAGGGCCTGACTGAGTACTTGTGTTTGTTGAAGGACTGAAGGAATGATCTAACAGATACAGGCACACCCCGACACACACCTTATGCCTCTAAGATTGGGGGTGTGCCTGGACGGTTGGTGTGAGGGGCGTGGGAAGAGGATTTTGCTTAGTGGACCCCCACGCCTGCCACCCACACCACTGACTATGGCCACAAGGGAGCGAAGTAACTACTTCTTGCCAAGCTGTTTCCAGCCCCTCTCAGCTCCTCCTATTCCTTTCCCCAGCTGTCCCCAGCTGTCCCCACCTGTCACTGGGGCAGCTCCAGAAGCCAGAGGCAGTGGATATAGAGGCCTTGAGCTGGGAGTCAAGGCCAGCCCCATCCTCCATTCCGGGCCCCTCTCTGTGACCAACAAGCATAGGGACCCAAATGACCATATCTCCGCTCTTGGTCTTGGTTCCCCTCTTTGAGGCTTCTTACCCCAGTTTAGAGAGAATGGTCGTGCGTATCTGTGACATGGCTGGCCTGGAACCTGGCACACGGCAGATGCTCAATAAATACCTACTTGTATTGGGGAAACCAAGAACCAGAGAGGGAAAGTGACCTGTGGTCACATAGCAAATCCATGGCACAGCCTGAGCCTCCACTTTTCTCACACAGCCTTCCCCCCATCACTTCTCTCCAAGCTTAAAATAACTTTTACCTCGATCTGACATGGCAGTGAATGCTAGTGGGTGCAGAGTTTCTTTTGGGGGGTGAGGAAGTACTCTAAATTGTGGTCATGGCTGCACTGTGTGTGAATGTCCTACAAATCATTAAGTTGTACACTTTATTTTTTTTAATTTTTATTTTTTTAAAGATTTTATTTATTTATTTGAGAGACAGAGAAAGTGAGAGAGAGCATGAGAGGAGAGAAGGTTAGAGGAAGAAGCAGACTCCCTGTGGAGCTGGGAGCCCGATGTGGGACTCGATCCCGGAACTCAAGGATCATGACCTGAGCCGAAGGCAGTTGCTCAACCAACTGAGCCACCCAGGCACCCAAGTTGTACACTTTAAATGAGTGAGGTACATGGAATGTGAATTACATCCCAGTAAACTGTTATTTAAAAAAATAACTATAGTGTGCAAGAAAAAGTGCCAAACAGAAGTGCCTCTTAGTAGCTGCACGGACTTCTTGAGCCCAGGTCCCCTGCTCTGTAACTTGGATCCTATTCCCCACTTGGCCTTCCTCCCAGGAATTTGTAGGATCAAATGAAAAAGTTGAGTTGTAATATTCCCAGAGTCGATAAGAGCATCAACAGTATGGCCATTTCTATAAAAAATGAATCTCTCACTCTCAGAGGTTACTGGATAAAGAAATGAACAAACACTTTACCAAAGAAGAAAAACAAAGTGAAAAATACATGGGGAAAAAATGTTCCTCCTCAATTTTAATCAAAGGAATGAAAACAAAAAGCAACATTAAGGTATTTTAAAATGGAAAAACTCTGTGCTGGCATAGTTGTGGTGAAATCGATACATCCATGTACTATACAGCACAGTGCTCTTGGAAAGCAACACAGTAATATATTAAGAGCACCACATACGGCGCCTAGGTGGCACAGTTAGTTAAGTGTCTGTCTCTTGGTTTTGCCTCAGGTTTTGTGATCTCAGGGTCTTGGGATCACGCCCGCTGTTAGGCTCTGTGCTCAGTGGAGAGTCTGCTTAAGATTATTTTTCCAGGGGGCGCCTGGGTGGCTCAGTGGGTTAAGCCTCTGCCTTCGGCTCAGGTCATGATCTCAGGGTCCTGGGATGGAGCCCCGCATTGGGCTCTCTGCTCAGCAGGGAGCCTGCTTCCCCCTCTCTCTGTCTGCCTCTCTGCCTACTTGTGATCTCTCTGTCAAAAAAATAAAGTCTTAAAAAAAAAAAAGATTCTCTCTGCAGGGTGCTTGGGTGGCTGAGTTGGTTAAGCATCTGCCTTCATCAGCTCAGGTCATGATCTCAGGGTCCTGGGATCAAGTCCCACGTTGGGCTCTCTGCTCAGCGGGAAGCCTAATGCTTCCCCTACTTGTGCTCTTTCTGTCAATAAATAAATAAAATCTTATAAATAAATAAGTAATATATAAGTAGGTCATGGGAATGTAATGTACAGTATAGCAGCTGTAATTACTAATACTGAGTGCATATTTGAAAGTTGCTGAGAGAATAGATCTTAAAAGTTCTCAGCATAAGAAACTCCTATATGTATGGTGTGATGAATGTTAACTAGACTTATGGTGGTGATCATTTTGCAGTTTAGACAAATATTTAACCACTATGCTGTACATCTGAAACTAATATGTTGTATGTCAATCACACCTCAATTTTTTTAAAAAAGAAAAAAGTCGGAAGCAAAAATTATGGGTCATATAATTGTAACTAAGTACAACTCTATGTAGACCAGTAGATATTGTTGGTGACTGATACAGCATTTGTGTCCTTCTCCTCTGTTTTCAAAATGCTCATTCTCAGCCTCCCTTGCAGCTGTGGGTCGTTACATTACCACTAAGATGTAAACCAAAGTCTTCTGGCAGAACTCAGAGAAATATTTTGCTTTTTTCTGATAACAGGGATTGTTACCGTTTTCACCATCCTCTCCTCCTAATCTCTTCTGACTTTTAAAAAAGTCTCTTCTGTCTTGAATGCAGGTGAGGTGCCTGGAGCTGCAGCAGCTATGTTGTGACCATGAGGCCACAAGCATGTCAAAAGGCAACCTATTAAGGATGGTAGGAACAGCAAGATTGAAATACCATGGTTCCATGACATCATTGTACAGGCTCCCAACCTAGAGACCACCTACTGCCAGTCTTTTGTTATATAAGGAAAATAAGCCCCCAATTTTTTAAAGCACTGTTGTTGTTAGGTGCAGCTGAGAGCATTCTCAACTGGTACATGGACAAAGACATGAAAACACACTGGATGGTGTATGAGATTTGGAGGTAGACAAACTGCGATTCAAATCCCATTTCTCCCATTCTGTGTATCTGTGATTTCAGGTCAAGCCTCTTCACATCTGAGCCTCCATTTCCTCAGCCATAAAATGGAGCTATGACACCCACCCGTTGGGTTTTTCAAGGTTAGAATGACATGGCAGATTTGGAAGCTCTTAGCAAACAGCAAAGTGATATTTGGGTTTAGTCTTATCCAACTAAAAGTCTGAACTAATGCAAAAATGATAAATGAGTTGTATTAGGAAGGGGAATTGGTTATGAATTTTTTCTTTTTTTTTTCTTTCTTCCTTTCTTCCTTTCATTCATTCATTCATTAATTTTTGTTCTAGATATTCTTCAAGGCTACTCTGGCTCTCTCTCTCCTCTGGGCAGTGACCCCCACCTTGGAGTGGAAAGTTCTGGACCTGAGACTGAGGGCTGCTTTCTGGTCCCGCGTGAAGGTGGCGGTAGGTGGAGCTCGAGGCTCGTGGCAGAGCTGGGCGGGTGCTGGGTTCTTCACCTGGTCCTGGCAGGCGGGCGGGCGCTGGGGAGGCTCAGCATCAGCGGCTGTGACTCGAGGTAAAAATAATCAGGGAAGGACAGCTGCTTCCTTGTCAGCAACCAAGAGGGAAATAAAGCTCATGTCCCCTCCAGCGAAAACCTGCTCTCCAGGTCCCCCGGCTCCTGCCACCAACTGCTCGACGTCTGCGTGCCAATCCAATTTGAACGCCTGCGATTCCCCCCAGAGAGGGCTTATTTTAACTTCATCAAGCACTGAGAAAAACATCCAGACTGGAGTAAATGGGACGAAGGAGCAGCTGCTCGGGGGCCTGGCCGGGAATGGGGTCCACGGCTTCTGCCCTGCCTGTGGTGGGACTTGGGGTCCCCTCCTCCTAATCTGGTTCAAAAATGGCCCAGGTGGTTAATTCAGCCAAAGCTCAGTGAGCATCTAGTGGGCGTCCCCTGAAATCACGGGGGTAAGATAACAACTCGGCCCCGCTCAGAAGTTCCTCTCTGATGTCCTCGCCTCTCCTGTTCCCTCTCTTCTCCAGCCCCTCTGTGGGGCTGTGCCAGGCTTTGTGTTCTCTCCCACCTTCATGCCTTTGCATGCCATGCCTTCCTGTTTCTTTGCCTGGTGGATGTCCACAATTCTAGAGAGTTCCTAGGCATTCCGCAAGACTCAGCTCAGTATCACTGGCTGCTTCCCCACTCCTCCAAGCAGATCGAGTTGTTCTCTGTGGGTTCCTGCAGGATTTTTTTGTTCGTCCTTCTGTTTAAACAAGGAACTGGGGGGGTCTCCCCGCCTGCCCACCTTCCCCTTCTATCCCTCTCTTCTTCCCTTGTTTCCAGCAAACACGCTGAGCCTCTCCTCTCCACCAGGCCCTGTGCTGGCTGCTGGGGGCAGATGCGAATCCCTGCCCTCAAGTGGCGTCCATGCGGATAGTTGTCAGGGTGACGAGAGGTGGTTCGTGGGCTGTGGGGACAGGCCAGCAACACAGCGGCCCAGAAACAGCTGCCTTCCGATGACAAAGTGAAGAATCGCGTTTGTTTGTGTCTCTTTTTTCCCTCTTTTTTTTTTTTTTTAATCAAGGGATGAGCCCAAGAGGCATTGCTGACTTCCCCTGCAATTACTGGAGACGCACATTTTCCGTGTATTCATTTCTCTAAATTTTAAGTGGTGATGCATTTCAAATAAACAGTAAATTAAAAAAATGAAAACGAAGCTAATAATAGAAGTAATTTGAAAATTAAGGCTTACTTTTCCCTGGCTCCGTCTCCGAAGCCTGCCTCCCCAGGGGGACAGTTGTTCAGTCTGCGTGGTTAGGTTAGGAGCAGAGTGTCCTGGGCTCTTCCTCCTGGTGCTACCACCTCCCTGCTCTGGGGTGGGACCCCGGGGGCTGTTGATCTGTGACCCCCATGGCCAAGGCTGGGGGGGAGTCACTCGAGCAGGGACTGGGCTGTGCGTGGGAGAGAGGTAGTCTGTTTTGGCATGTTTGGTAACTCGGAATATCTGAGACGATATTTCTTAGGCCTCATTGGAATGTGCTGGCATCCAGGAGAGTATGTCAGCACATCCCAGGCTCAGTCTTGGCTGGGGGCTGGGTGGGGAGGTATGTGCAGATAACGGGCTGGGGAGGGTGGGTGCTGCTGAGGTAGGCCTTCTGGAGGATGGGTAGATGGGGTGAGAGCCCGAAGATGGGATTCTAGGTGCGTGCGGGGTTGGCAGGGAGGGAGTGACGAAAAGCCGGCAGATAGAGATGAGGGAATTGGTATGGTGGCTCAGAGAGGTAAAGCAACTCACCCAAGGCCACACAGCTGGAGGGGGCTTTGACCTCAGCTCTGTCTGACTCCAACGTTCACATTCACCTTCCTCGAGTAACTGGCCGGGCTAGCTTGAGACTTGATCCCTGGGATTGACGTTAGAGTCCTCCACACCTCTGTCCTCTTGACCCCACTCACAGTGGCCTCCAGATGGACCTCGTTGCAAGAGGTCGACTGACCCCAGTGGGTTTCTTCATGATCTCCAATGGATGGGGAAGCTGTCTTAACGACTGAACTACTGCAGAGTAGGGTGGAGAGTGCCCAGCCCGGACTCATGTGAACTGAGATTCCCTGCATGCTAGCTGTAGTGGGCGTCCATCATTTCCCACGTCTTTGGGGGCACCCTCTCCCCCACCATTCATGTGATCCCACTCCGGCCAGGGTTTGGCTGTGTCTCTGGTCACATGTGTATGTGACACCAGCCGTGCCATTCAGAGCTCTGCCCTAGATGTCCTGTGGAGTGAAGAGAGCAAGGGTCCTGATTCTGGGGTTTCTGAGTAGGAACAGTGTGAAATCAGAACTGCTTGTGGCCAGGTATCATGGAGTTAAGTTTAGCTGCATCTAACAAAAATTCTAAATAAAAGCAGTTTAGACACGCAAGGGTTTGTTTGTTTATTATGGAAAAGAAGTCTGGTGGTGGCCAGTCCAGAGCTCATATTACTGGCATGGATGTCTAGCCTCACATCATGGCCCAAAATGGTTACCAAAGCTCCAGCCATTACACTCATGTTTTAGGCAACAAGGAGGAGGAAAGTGGGGAAGGGCAAGAGGGGTGCTCCTTCCAGCTGAGTCAGCTTGCTTTCCCTTAGGCAACCTTTCCAAAATGACCATAGAATACTTCTATTTACAAATCACTGGTCACAAGGGAGAAATGGTATTTATCACCTGAGCATTTTACCCTCCAAATAAAACCAGGCTTTTATCTCTGCCACAGGCTACATTTCCTGTCCTATCTGTATGCAGTGGGAGGGAGTAAAACCGAGCCTAGAGGAGGGCACTCAGGAAACCAAAAGGAACAACCACAGAGAGCAGAAGGTGGGTGGAAGGGAGAGAAAGCTCGTGAGAGGCAGAGAGGGGGATGGGGACCTCACTGAGCCCCAGAAGCCAGCCCCACCCCCAGCCTTCCCAGTTGCCTGCGTCAATACCTGCTCTCCTTTTTCTCCAGTCAGGTTGAACCGAGTTTCTGTCTCTTGCAACCAGAAGCATATGCTGACCTTGGGCAAGGATTTACCTTTCTGGAGCCTCGATTTTTTTCTTCTGAGAAATGGGGATCCTATTGCCCACCAGATGGAGCTGTGACAAAGACGGATGGTGACACTCTCTGCCAGGCGCCTGCCTCGCAGGGAGCACTACCCAAGGACCTGCTGTTCCTTCTGGGACTCACTCCTGTCCCGCTCCAGAGATTCCGCTCCACCTTCCGCCATCGCTGAGGGTTCACTTGGAAACTGCCTCCTGTCTGACCGAGGGAGCTGGACAGGCTCGGGTGAGTTTTCTGGATACCTGAGTCATGGGGGAACACTGAAGACGCTGAAAACTGGAGAGAAGGCTGGGGCAGAGCCGGAGAAGTGCCAGGAGCGGAGACACAGGCCACGGCCCCCCTGTTGTCCGAGCGCGGGTCAGTGCCAGGGGCCAGCCCGCGGAGAATATGTTTTCAGGTTGGACACTGCAGTCGACCTGGTCCAGGCCCCTTTCTTGCTCCTCCTGGGAAAAGCACCTGATTTGGGGGGAGCCCCCTTCCATGGTTAGCCCCTGTGGTGTTGGGGGGCTTGCCTGCTCCATTCTCTGTGCGTGTCGCTGCCAAGCGCATTACACCACCGTGGCCGTTTTGGCACCGGTCCGCGACCTCACAGTTCTGGAGGTTAGAAGCTGAGGCTGGCTCAGTGGACTCCTCTGCTCTGGGTCTCCCAAGGCCAAAATCAAGGTGTTGGCTGGGCTGCATGTTTTTCTGGAGGTTCTGTGGGTCAATCGCTTGCAAGCCCATTCAGGGTGTTGGCCAGATTCTGTTCCTGTGGTTGTGGGACTGAGGTCTCCTTTCCTTGCTGGCTGTCATCAGCAGCTGGACGTTGTCCTAGTGGCTGGCCACGGTCCTTATGCTTCTCATGGGGCCCCTCCAGCAAAGCAGGGCAAGTCCCTTTCCTGCTTCCTGTCTTGCCACCTTCCCTTTCTCTGTCCTCCTCTTGTACCTTCCTCTTTGGTCCCATCTCCTTTCTGCTGTTTCTACTTTCCCCTTCAGCTTTTTCAGGCTCCTGGGGTGACACTGGGCCACCTGGATAATCCAGTGTGACCTTATTTTAAGGTCAGCCGACCAATGACCTTAATTACATCTGCAAAGTCTATATATCAGGGTAACAAAACCAGCTGGAGATATGTATATGTATAATATGGAGAGAAAGAGAGAAACAGTAGGACATTTTTTTTTTTTTTTTTTAAAGAATTGGCTTTAGAGGATTGTAGAGGCTTGGTCAGTCCAAGATCTGCAGAGCAGCCTGGCAGGCTGGAGACCCAGGAAAGAGTCTTAATTCAAGGCCAAAGGAAGTCTGCAGGCAGAATTCCTTCTTGCTTTGAGGGGGTCAGTCTTTTGTTCTATTAAGCCCTTTGCCTGATTGGACAAGGCCCACCCACATTACAGAGGGAAGTCTGCTTTATTCAAAATACACTGCTTTGTTTATTTATTTTTTAAGATTTATTTATTTATTTGACAGAGAGACAGGGAGAGAGGGAACACAAGCAGGGGGAAGGGCAGAGGGAGAGGGAGAACCAGGATCCTGCTGAGCAAGGAGCTTGACATGGGGCTCCATCCCAAGACTCTGGGATCATGACCCGAGCCGAAGGCAGACACTTAATGACCGAGCCACCCAGGCACCCCTCCTGCCTCCCTCTTATAAGGACCCTGTGATCACAATGGACCCACCTGGATAATCCAGGATAATCCGCCTGCATCAAGATCCTTAACTTTATCACATCAGCAAAGTTCCTTGTACCATGTAAGGTGACCTCTTCACAGGTGGCAACTTTGAGGGGGGCTGTTGCTGAGCCTACCACATTCCTTTGTCAGTCTCACTCATCCCCCCAGGGGTTCAGTGCCCAGTCTGAGCCATGCTGGAGAGGGTAAGAGCTCCTCCCCAGGGAAAATCGGAGGCTGCCGGGCCCTGCCTCAACCCCAGGCCCTCCAGCGGCAGCTCCGATCTCGAGGCTTGGCCACTGCCCACCTCGGGACATGGGCATACACCTGCGGGCCATGGGGCTCGGGCGGCTCTCGGCTGCAGACTACAGTAAACATAGTCTGCTTCTGATCCAGCAGCGCTCGCAGAGCATCTGTTGTGTGCCTGGCGCTTACTCGCTTTTGCCGATCTGCGGGCTGGGCTTCTTACATCCTTCATGGGCGTGGGAGACCTGAAGAAGCCAAGCGGCTGGCCCAAGGTCACACGGCATGGAGGTGGCAGTTCGGAAATGAGGTCCGGTGGACTCAGAGGCTGCCTTCTCCATCTTCAGGAAGAACCTCAAGGATGGCAGCCTCTCTGCGTCTCCGAGTTATTTTCCCCGGGCCCCCAAATTTAGAGTTCTAGCTCAGTTCTCTTCAAGTTTAGCAGGAGCCGGCTGGTGGCCCTTGGGAACAGAAGACATTAGGTTTCCAGGGCTGGGGGGGGCCTGCCACCGGGCCCCCAAACTGCTGTCACCTTTTAATAGATTTCTCAGGGAATGAGTAATTTGTTGCTGGTGCCGGCTTGGCATTCAGCAGGAAGTCCCTGCAGGCCTGGAAGGTCAGCATGGAGCCCCTCAAAGGTGACCGCGGGAGGAGGATAGTGGGTCGGGGCTGGCCGCTCAGCACAGCCGCGTCGCCAATTACCGCCCGGCCTGCTTCCTGCCGCAGACGTGCCCAGGGCCAGTGCTTTGAACCCTCGCAGGGAGGCCGGCTGCCAGTAAACAACCCAGGGCAGCGGCCAGATTGACAGCAGAGACGCGGGCGGCCGGCCGGCCACTGGTGCCACTCACGGCTCCTGCTGGCAGATGGACAGGACCGTGGTCCCCCGGGGGGTCCCCCCCAGTCGGGGGCTCGGGGGGTCATCTGAGTGTCCGAGCCTCACTGCTGGGCAGACGGGGGATTTCAAGGCCATTGTTTCTGGGCCACCGAAGATGACTTTTTCTGGGTGGCGAAATGAGCCTGGCCTGGGACCCCTTCCCTGGCCAGCAGCCTGGGAACTGGGATTCGGGGAAAGAACCCCGGCACAGACATAGCAGGGTCCTGCTTCTCTCTCTCTCCCCGGGAAAGCCGCAGAAATATTTGAGGGGTGCAAAGGAGAGGCTGCCAGACTTTCCACCACCATTTTATTTGGCAGGTGAAAGAAAGAAGGTGCACTCACTGCACGAATTCCATTTGTGTGAAGTTCTGGAATGTTCAGGATTTAGAAAGTGGTGGCCTCTCTAAGGGACTGACTGGAAGTAGCACGAGGGAGCTTTCTGGGGGTAGTGGAAATATTCATAGTCTGGTTGGGGTGCTGGCACCCACATTTATCAACCGCCCCCAGCTGTACCCCTCAAAGCTATTTATTTTTCTGGATGCACACTGCATTTCAACACAAAGAAAAGTAAGATGAAGAAGAGGGGGACGCAGAGGCCTGGGGAGAACCGGGGGATGTGTGCATGCACGAGCATGCACGCGCACCCATGCACGCCCCCCGCCCCCATCCTGCAGGCACACATACGTTTTTCCTCCCTAAAATCAGAGCATTATTCCCACCTTTTCCTCTGTGAGGTTGCGCAAGAACACAGGTGTTCCTTAGTCTTTGTATTCTAAGGAATGTCCTTCCATGTGCCAGCAGTAAATAGATGGGGTGTGAAATGATGGGCCTAAGCAGCCAGCTTAAGGTTGCTGGCCCCGTCTCCCTGGGGTAGGGCCATTAAAGCACCGGCTGGTAGTGCTTCTGAGGAGGGAACTTCGGGGGCTCCCCAGCCCCCTGTTGCCACACTTGCTGTCCTCTGGGGTCCTTCAAGGCCCCCCAGGGTTCAGATGTGAGTGGCTATTTCTGGGCCCACAGGACTGGATGCACGTAGCGAGAACTCCGCTGACATAAAAAAGAGAGAGGGACTCAAACTTGTGGGAGCCAGTTGGAAGGGGCTCCAATGGCCAGATTTGGGGCAATGGAAGATCAAAATGATGAGTAACATGAATGGATTATGACCCAGAGAATTTAAAAATTTCCTTGAGTTTGAAAAAAAAAAAAAAAGAATTAAAAAACCCAGAGGGTACAGGATAAAGGAAACGGATTCCTAACTGAAGAGCGTCACCTGGGGCGCGGGGCACCTGGGTGGTTGAGTGGCTGACTCTTGGTTTCGGCCCAGGTTCACCATCTCAGGGTCCTGAGATGGAGCCCCGAGTTGGGCTCGACACTCAGTGGGGAGTCTCCTTCAGATTCTCTCTCTCTCTGCCCCTCCCCCTGCTCTCTCCCTTTTTCTAAAATGAATAAATAAATCTTAAACAAACAAACAAACAAAGAGGAGTTTCCACTAGGAAGTGATGGAAACAGAAAGTGGCATCTCACAGTGGACACCATGATAGGTGATCAGGGCAAAAATCCTCAGAAGGTGCCAGCAACCCGGGGAACAGGCCATGCCCTCAATCCGGAAGAACGACCCACAAAATAACATTTTAATTATGTAGGGAAAATAATCGTTTCACAAATGGAGAAATCTGACAGATACCACTTTAACCAAATGGTTGAGCTTAGGACCACTAACCAGGACCACTGGACGAGCCCGTATCTCTTGGGCGCTGAGCGAGGATACATTCCTTATGAGGAACCCCTGCCAGAAAACTTTCCAGAATCGTCAGATGGATGAGTCCACACTGAAGAACATCCTTCAGAACCACTGACCTGGCCTCTTCATGGGAAAGTGCTCCAGACTGAGGAAGGCTAAAGAGTCACAAGGACCAACTCAACGGGGATCAGATCCAGGTCACAAAAATCCTAAAGGTGATATTGGGGAAATTCGGGTGTGCGGACTAAATGTTAGATAATGATATTGCAACCTTATTAAATTGTCTGAATGTGACAATGATCTTATGGTTTTGTTTTGCTTCCTCCCCAACCTTATTAGGGAATAATTGGCAAGTATAATCGGGTCCATCTAAAGTGTACAGCAGGATGATTTCATTATATGTACCACAGAATAATTACGTACGTCAAGAAAATTAACATACCCGTCATCTCTCTTAGTTAACGTGTGCCCGTGGTCAGAATGCTTCTCACACTCTCTGTAACTTTCAAGTATACCAAAAATGTCTGCATATGTACATTTTCCCAGAGAATAACTAGAATACTTAGCTTTCAATTCATCAAGTATTTACTACCCATTGACAGGGTGCCTAGTGCTGTTCTGAGTGCTGGAATAGAAGGAAAAGAGGACTTCTCTCAGTCCCAAGGGACCCCGACCCTGTAACGAGACCTCAGCTAGATTTGCCGGCTCTCAGCTGATCCCCAGTCCCAGATGAGACTGGGGTCCCCAGCTAGCCAAAGCTATCTGCTCTTTTGTGGAGGTTGAGACTAATCCGCTGGTCTCTAAACTTCTTAACTTCTTGCTCCTTTATCTACAATGTGACTTCCACTTGGGGAGGAATTGCATAGAATCAAAATCTAACTTGAGTGTAAAACGATACATCTGGTATTCTCAAGGATGTGTTTTTTTTTTTCTTCCAGTTTTATTGAGATGTAATTGACGTATAACTTTGTCCAAGTTTAAGGTCTACAACATAATGATTTGATATATGCATATATTGAGAAATGATTACCACAGTTCATTAACATTCATCACCTTAGGTAGTTACAAATCTTTTTTATCTTGTGATGAGACTTTTTAAGATTTACTCTTTAGGCAGCTTTTAAATATAGAATCCAGCACTGCTAACTGTAATCACCATGTTGTATATTGCATCCTTGGAACTTATTAATTAATTAATTAATTTGTAGTTGGCATACAATGTCATTAGTTTCAAATATTAGTTTCAGGTGTACAACTTTGATTCCACAATTCTACACATTGCTCAGTGCCCACCGAGGTAACTGTAGCACCATCTGTTACCATATGATATTGTTACAATACTATAGACTGTTCTCTATGCTGGACTTTTCATCCCTGTGACTTATTTTATATCTGTAAGTTTGTATTTCTTTCTTTTTTTAAAAAAAGATTTTATTTATTTATTTGACAGGGAGATCACAAGCAGGCAGAGAGAGGCAGGCAGAAAGAGAGGGGGAAGTAGGTTCTCCACTGAGCAGAGAGCCCGATGCGGGGCTCGATCCCAGGACCCCGAGATCATGACCTGAGCCGAAGGCAGAGGCTTTAACCCACTGAGCCACCCAGGTGCCCCGTAAGTTTGTATTTCTTAATCCCCATCACCTATTCAACCTATCCCCCCACACCCCTCCCCTCTGGCAACCATCATTTTGTTCTCTGTAGTTAAGAGTCTGTTTTTTTGGTCTGTGTTTGTTTCCTTTTTTAGATTTCACATATAAGTGAAATTGTATGCTATTTGTCTTTCTCATCTGACTTGTTTCACTTAGCATGATGCCCTCTAGATCCATCCATGTTGTCATAAATGGCCAGATTTCATTCTTTTTAATGGATGAATACTATCCCATTGACTATATATAATATATATATGTATTGTATATATAATACATATATATCTTCTTTATCCATTCATCTATTGTTGGACACCTGGGCTGCTTCCATATCTTGGCTGTTGTAAATAATGCTGCAATAAATATAGAGATGCATGTATATTTTTGAATTAGTGTTTTCCTTTTCTTTGGGTGAATACCCAGTAGTGTAATTACTGGAACATATGGTATTTCTAGGTATTGTGGTTTTGTAGGAGAATGCCCTTGCTTTTAGGAGAATCCTGCTGAAATATTTGAGGGACAACTGAATTCAGTGTGTGCTAACTTGACTGGCTCCTGGATCACAAAAATCATAATGGATGGGTTTCTTCTTAAGTAAAAAAAATTTTAAGTACTCTCTATGCCCAACATGGGGCTCAAACTCATGACCCCACGATCAAGAGTCTCACCCTCTACTGACTGAACCAGTCAAGTGCTCTCATAATGGTTTCCCCCATAATGGGGACATTTGAAAGTGGACTAAATATTTGATAGCAATACTAAATCCATACAATGGTGTTTTAATATGTGGGAGAATGTCCTTGTTTTGAGGAGATCCGTTTTCTAGTATTTAGGGGTGGAACATTGTGTAAAGTCGCGTAAATTTCGATTGAGCAGAGAGACAGAGAGAGGGAGGGAGGGAAGGGGAATGGTTCCTTGTATTACTCTTGCAACTTTCTGAAGTTTTGAAAAACTTCGAAATAAAAAATTGGGAAAAAATAATGTCCATGTAGAGAATTTGAAAAAAAAAGTAGGAGGCACCAGGAGGAAAATGAGAATGATCTGATAGTCCAGTGAGGAACTATCACTATTGGGAATACGATTCTTTTAAAATATATAATGTATACATATATATTGTAAAGTTGGAACCACATACGTTCTGCTCACTTCTCTTTCTTCTGTCCTTAAACATGCATTGAAAAACACATTCTCCATGCCTCTTGTATTCTGTCATAAACTATTCAGCCACTCTCCTGTTGACATTAAAGCAGTTTCCAGATTCTCATGATCATATTGCTATGTATTACAATATGCAGAATCCATTATAATATCTAATCTGTGTAATCCACTTATCCAATATATATCTGACATATGATACATTATAAAATTCAGTATAATCAAATAATGTCACAGTGGACATCTTTACACACCAATCTTTGAGGATACGAATCTTAGGAGGGGAACTTGGGGGTTAAATGTTCTGAACATTTTCAAGGACCTTGAACTTAAAAAAAAAAAACAGCTTTACTAAGATATGATGGATACACCAGCAAAAAATTGCGTAGGTTTAATATATACTGTTGGAGGAGTTTGGACATAAGGATGCCTACACCATGATGCTATCACCACAATCAAGGTGATGAATGTATGTCACTTCCACTAGTTTCCTTGTGTGCCTTTTTTCTTATCGGTGTGTGTGTGCCAGGAATACTTACCATAAGAGTTACCCTCTTAACACATTTTGAAGCTCACGATACTGCGTTGTGAACTCTAGGCACAAAGTTGTACAGGATTCTGAATCATTTTGGCAAAATGGCTTTTTAAAAAGCTTGTACCATTCTACGCTCCCGCTGGTAGTCTACGAAAGTGCCCATGTTGGCACGTCATTCCTAACAATGAGTCTTCTTTTTTTTAAGCTAAGATTTTATTTATTTATTTGACAGGGAGAAAGACAGTGAGAGAGGGAACACAAGCAGGGAGAGTGGGAGAGGAAGAACCAGGCTTCCCACTGAAGAAGGGAGCCCGATTTGGGGCTCGATCCCAGGACCTTGGGATCATGACCTGAGCTGAAGGCAGATGCTTAACGACTGAGCCACCCGGGCGCCCCAATAGTGAGTATTCTTATTAGGAAAAATGTCCTTGATAGATTTGGTAGTAACAACAGCACAGTGGGTGAGAATGGTCCCATGAACGTGTTTTGGTCCTTCTCTCGCTTGGCTGTCCTTGGGACTCTCCCTCCATCCCCAGCCTTCTCCCCCATCTCGGAGGCTCTGATATTCTCCCCTGGCCCTCACCTGTCTCCCTGCCTGTGCCTTCTCTCCCAGCTTTGCATGTGCCTCGTCTTGACTTGCTTGATAAATTACTGTCCGTGGCCTCTGTCCGTGGCTCCTCTCTCCCTCCGCCCACCCTCCTGTGGCATCTTATCCACACTTGGGACTTGCATGACCTTCTCAAGAACTCTTGCACCTCTCCCCAGCCCTGACCTCCAATGCAAGATGTCCCAAAGGGACCCACAGGGACCTTTCTGCCACCATCCATCCTGACCCCCAAGTCAGAGCCCTGGAGAACATCGACTCCAAGTCTTTTCACCCCCTACTCTTCACACTTCCAACCTCTGACTACATCCTGTCTACCCGATCTTCTGAAATATCTCCTGAACCTGTTCCCTTCTTGGCATGGCCACTGCCGTCACCCAAGTTCGGGCCACCTTTCTCTCCTCTCTGCTCCATGACTCTAGTTCCCTCGCTGCTCTCCGGCTTCTGGTCTCTCCCTGTCCATCCGTCCTCTGACCAGCTCCCAGGTTGACGATGTGATGACATCATCCCCCTGATGAATACCCCAGGATGGGCTCCCGGCTCCCCCACCCCCAACTCCTCTCATTTGATGCTTTCCCACCCGCCCAGCTCTTTCATGCCTGCACCTGTCTGCCCAGCCTGGAGCGCCCGTTCTCTGCTGCCCACTGCCCCAGCTAGCCGGCTTCTGCTCATCTTCGGAGTTCCGTTGACAATCCCACATTTTCTTTGAAGGGTTTGCTGATGCTTTTCCTCCCCTGGGGGAGCTGCTCTCTCTCTCTCTCTCTCTCTCTGTACCTCTTTGTATTCCACACAGCCCCTATCAGAAACTTCTGGTCTTTTAACTTTCTTATTTATTTCTGTATTCATTTTCCTTGAGGACAGAGTCTTTGTGTTCCTGTGCCCATACAGTGCCAGCCACAGAACTGGAGTTTAAGGAATGTCTGAATGAATGAGTGAATGAATGAATGAATGAATGGGGTAGCATTTGCCCAGCTGTGGAAAGGTCTAGAACCATGGAGAAGACGCAGAGCGGGATGTGCCTGGGAGACGCACAGTGTCCACATTCAGAGTCGGACACCGCAAGGCTTAGCTGGGGAAAGCATCCATCAGCTGTGGTCCAGCTGCCTTCGGGAAGCCTTGTTTGGGCAACAGTCTCTGCTCAAACTCTCTTTGTCAAGTGGCCAGCCCATTCTCTCAAGAGAGGACATGCTGCTTCTCTGCTTGCAAGCTTTCCGTGGCTCCCCAGTGCCCTCGGCCCGGGCTTCTGAGCCAGCCTACAGGTCCCTCATAATTGGAGCCCACTCAGCTCACTAGGCTCACCTCTCCCACCCCGCCCCCGCCCTGTAGCCACACCCACCTACCTGTTCTTCCGCACCCAGCACGCCCTGCCGTTCCTCCTCATCTTCCTACAGGCTGTCCTTTTATCTGGAAAGCTCCTCTTTCTGTCGCCTTCCTCAAAGCTCGGGCATCAGCTTCACCTCCTCTGGGAGACCTGCCCTCACCGGCCGGGTACTCATGTCTACTTGAATCTTTCGTAATGAAAACAATCCCACTTTCTGCAGCCCACGCTCCAGGGACCCAAGTCTCGGACTTGATTCCTCCTCATGCTGTGTCCCTAGTCCTTCTGAGTCTTAGTTTCTCTTTCGGTTCCTCCCCTCTTGGGGCGTCCCACCTGTGATTCCTGCCCTCGTGGGTTATTATGAGAACCAGATACATTGAAAAGAGAGGCCAAGGTTAAGAACAAACGGGCAGGACAGGCCTGGGTTCAAATGCTGTTTCCCTTGCTAACCAGTGACATGACCTTGGGTCAGGCACCTCCTGTCTCCCGGCTGATGGTTCCCCACCGGAGAGCTGGAAATCTAGCAGTTCCACCAGGGTGGTTAGGAGGATTCATGGGGTTCTGGAATGTATAGTGCTTAACAGAGCGCTTGGCACGTGGACAGCTCTCAGCGGGTGTTGACTGTGACGGTTAAACCAGGTAGAGAAAGGATCTGTAAGTTCTAACATGCTGGGGAAGTGGGAGGTATTCTCATGGTTTCCCAGAGGTTTGCACAAACCTTAGCTAGGAAAAAGCCCCACTCTTGCTCACCATCAGCTGGGGTCCCTAAACTCAGGGCGCATCTCATTTTCTGGGGATGGGTAGTTAAACACCCATCTCTGGCCCTGCTTACAGCAATTGGGATTCTGTGGGTCTCGTCGCCGCCACACCTGCTAAGTGCCCCAGTCTGGAACAGGTGGTGGGAATCCACGCTGAGACACGGCCCTGTGCCCCACTGTGCCCTTCCACGGAAGCTGTGTTTCAGGGGCTGGGCGGTGAGCCTCGGCACCTGGGTATTGTGCCAGGAGCCCTGGAGCCTGGAGCAGCTGCTCTAATTCATGCAAAGGAAGGCGCCCAGGTTTGCCCTGTCTATTTATAGCTTATTTATGAAGAAGGAAAAACAAGGGCCCAGTTGCCTTAGCAACCAAGAGCATCATGGGCTGCTTTCTCTGCGGTGGGAAATTGGCCAAGTCTCCTGGTGGGGGCACCCCCAGATGTGTGTGTATCCTGACAGAAGGCAGGGGTGAACCTTCTAAGACCTGTCCCACACTGGATTCCTAGCAGCCTACAGGCTGGGGGAGGGAGCTTGCCAGGCCCTTGGAAGCCCCTCCCTGCTGCAGAGAGCCGGGCACGCAGAACTCTCTGTGGAGAGGCACAGTCTGGTCTCTTGTTCTCGGTGCGGACTCCTGTCCTCTGGGCGCCCATCCTGCTGCCTCAGGGAGCAGCTATTGGGAACCCTTTCCTGGCTGGGCTCTGGCACATGTCCTTTAGGGCACTTAGGGCGGGGATCTGACAGTGTGGTTCCCAGACCAGCACCCCTTGAGGCTGTGATC
Organism: Nasua narica; assembly: GCA_028533885.1. Classification (NCBI taxonomy): domain Eukaryota; kingdom Metazoa; phylum Chordata; class Mammalia; order Carnivora; family Procyonidae; genus Nasua; species Nasua narica. Next base: position 71,660,889 of record CM052813.1, on the reverse strand, counting down.
TGGCCCAGAGCCTGGCACCGAAGGGGGGCTTAATAAATAATGAATGAATGACTGAATGAATGAATGAAGTACTTTCATTTACAGTACATGTCCTTAAACAGTATGCACAAGGTAAGGGACACACCATAATGTTCTCCCATTTTACAGCTCAGGAAACTGAGATTCCGACAGATGAAGAGACCAGCCTGCGATCACACAGCTGGGAAATAGCTGGGCTGGATGAGAGTCTTTGAGGAGGAAAGCTTGCTTTTGCTCTGGCAAAGCCCCAAGGAACACGGGAACTTGGGTTCCAGCTGGGCCATAACTGTTGGGGGCTGGGGAAGGGCAAAGTGGTGCTGTGGCGGGTCTGGGGCTGAGAGGCATGTGGCTTGAATTTTGATTCTGCCACTTATCAGTCATGTGACCTTGAATCCTTGACTTTTCCTCTCTGGGCCTAGTTGCTTCATCTGTAAAGTGGGGCAATGATGCCTGCTTCTTGGGGACTGGTAGCTTCCGGAGGGCAGGCAGAGTGTCTGCCTCTTGATCATCTGTTTTCCCGGTGTTGGCACAGCCCCAGGTGCCTAGGATGATCATGAGCTCCTGTACATAAAGTCGATTGTGTGCTGTCAGGGAAGGTTGCTTGTTATTCCATTATTAGGCAACTGAGGCACAGAGAGCTCAGTAGTTCCCCTGAGATCACACAGCCAAATCCAGAGCAGAGGTGGTGGCTTTACTGGTCTGTCAGGTTTGCCCCGGGGCCGATCATTGCTGGGGAGGAGGTGGGACTGTGTCCGTGCCCTGGGGAGGGCATTCTGGACTGGGCTGCAGTCCCAGGGGCAGCAGTCATGTTGGAAAGGGCGGCTGAAGCAGGGGGTCTCTGAGTACTGGGGACCTAGAGCTGCCCTCCAAATCTCTGGAGGTACTGAGACTGAGCGCAGTTTGCCTGGCTTTGGGCTGGGCTTCTCAAGGGCCAGGCCCGGGCTGCCTGGAGGCTCTCTATTGCCCTCTGCTGGGCCACCTCCGGAGGCGCTAAGACAGGCAAGGCCACCTCTTCGGTTGTCTGGGCGTGAAAACCATGCCTAAGAGATCCTGTTAAGAAGAGGAGTTTCCCGGGACAAACGGGGATCACAGATCCTTCCAGGGCTCCTCCTGCTCCCACCTGGCTCCCACCCAGATGCTATGGCGAGACGCAGGCGCCCTGGCCTCCCCCTCCGCGGCTGCAGGCGGCTATCCTTCCTTCACTGCCTGCCACTCCATCAGATGCATCACTGTTTCCGGAAAACAATGGGCGCCCAAGATTTTTTGTTTGGTTTTGTTTGTCCCATTCGCCAAGCCCTCGCTCATCTGTCCCTTCTGCCTTCGCTTTCCATGAACGTGTGCTCTGTCCTTCTGAGCCTCCAGGCTCTGAGCCCACCCCCACCCAGCCCCTAGCACACCGGGTTGTCTTTCTGGAGCCTTCTCTTCTCCCCACAATGTGAACTCATGAGGTGTCAGCTAGGGCTGCCATAGAAAGTACCACAAACTGAGTGGCTTAAACAACAGAAATATTTCGTTGCATGGCTTTGGAGGCTGAAGTCTGAAATCAAGGTGTTAGCAGGATTAGTTCCTTCTGAGGGTTGTTCCAGGCCTCTTACCTGGTGGGCCTGGTGGTTTGCTGCCAATCATTGGCGTTCCTTGGCCTGGAGAAGCATCACCCCATCTCTGCCTTCGTGTCCACGTAGCTCTCACTGTGTGAATGTCTGTCGGCAAATTTCCCCTTTTTATAGGGACAACATACAGGGTTAGGATCTATAGTAATGACCTCATTTTAACCCGGTCACCTCTTTAAAGACCTCTAAATAAGGTCATATTCTGAGGTACTGGGAACCACATAAGAATTTTAGGGTGGCACATAAGAATTTTAGGGTGGCACAATTCAGCCCCTAACACAACAAGAGGAAGTACATCTGGTCTACCTTGTGTTCATTCCCTTGGAGCTGAGCCCAGCACAGGAGTGAGAGAGTCTGATGAATGTTGTAGAAGAAGTCCTTCATTCTTGGATTATTTGCTGACCCCCACGGTGTCCAGGTATATCAAACCATCACCTGTCTTGTCTAGGTCTTATGGAGATGAGTCTCTGTCATCAGGAAATGGAATTCTCTAGAGCAAAGCTTAGATCTTCTTACTTTTGACATTTACCAAAGGAGATACTCAGACGTTTTCATCAGCTTCCTGCAGAAACAGGTAGGTGAGGCCTCAGTTTCCTAATTCCACACAAAAGACCCAGAAAAAGTAATGAACTTTTAACAAATATTTATTGAACACACAGTTGTGATAGACTCTGTAACTTCATTCCACCATTACTGAGACTGTCACTTACTTGCTATGAAATGAATGTATTAATGTTAATAACTATTTATTGAAAAGCTACTAAATGCCTGAGATACATGCTTTCCATGGACAATTTTCAATTCTCACAGCAGCCTTTTACCAATGGAAATAAAATTAACCTAACATAAAGTTCACCATTTAAAAATGTGTGGTTCAGTGGGTTTTAGTTTATTCACAATGTCATGTAACCATTACCACAGCCTAATTTCAGAACATTTGCATCACCCTAAAAAGAGACTTCGTGCCCATTGGTCACTCCCCATTTTCTCCTCTCCTCATTTCCTAGCAACCACTAATCTAGTCTCTGACTCTATGGATTTCAGAGAAACTCAGTTTTTGTGTTTGTTGTTGTGGTGGTGGTGGTTGTTGTTGTTTGTGCCAAGTGTCTTTCACTTAGCACAGTGTTTTCAAGGTTCACCCCTGTTGCAGGATGTATCAGTGCCTCCACCCTTTTTATGGCAGAATAATATTCTTTTGTGTGGATGTACCACATTTTGCTTATCCATTCATCAGCTGATGGACATTTAGGCTGTTTCCAGGACATTGGGGGAAGGTCGGTTGTTATTCCATCATGAAGCAACTGAGGCACGGTTATGCTGAATAATGCTGCTATGAATATCTGTGTACAAGTTTTTGTGAACATATGCTTTTGATTCTCCTGGGTATATACTTTAGAGACAAATTGCTGGGTCTATGTTTAACTTTCTGGGGAATTGCCAAATGGTTTCCCGCCAGGCGTGTATGAGGGTTCCAGGTTCCCCCATCACCACCAACTCTTGTTATTTTCTGTCTTTTTTGATTATAGCCATCCTAGTGGGCGTGCACTGGTATCGCATTGCGGTTTTGATTTGCATTTACCTAATGACTAATGATGTTGAGCATCTTAACGTGCTGCTTCTTTTCTCAGCAGCCTTTTGAGGTAGCTCTTATCTGCATTTTGCAGCAGAGGACAGAGATTCAGAGAGAAGAGGACTTGCTCAGTGCAAGGAGGCGGGGAGGCTGTGCCTGGAACTTGGGCGTCTCTGTCTCCTAAGCCCCACGGAGTCTAATTTAACAGTAGAAACGGTTCTGGTCTGGTCTACAGGAGTCTGGTTTCCCATGCGACCAACTTGGACAAGTCCTTTCCCGGCTCCGGGCGTTTGTTACTCCTCCGCGCCACTTGGGGCGAAACACTCCTAGCATGTGCGGGCTCCTCTAGGAGCCCGTAACTCTACGATCAATCGCCCCGGCGCGGAGTTTGCCCCGCCCCTCCAGCCCAGGTCGCCGCAGGCGCCGGAAGTGCTCGGCTCTCTTCGCTGACTTCTGCCTGCGCTCCGGCGGAAATACTTTCTCGGGAAGATGGCGGCTGTGTCAGTCTATGAGCGGCCGGTTGGAGGTTTCTCTTTTGATAACTGTCGCAGGTGCGGCCATGCCCGGGGCCAGGTTCCGGGCGGGCGTGGAAGTGCGGTGCCGGGGTCGGAGCTAGGCCGAGGTCTGAGCTGGGAAGTCCAAACGAAGAGTGAACGGCCGGGCCTGCGGCCTGTGCCCCGCGGCCCGTGTGACTCAGGGGAATGAGGGCCGGAAAGTGGGTTTCTTTTGCGGCCGAGCCCGCTCTTCCCCTTGCCCGGCGCACCGGGCCAGTCTCTGTCTCTTTAGGCAAGATGCGGCCCTTCTCCGACGCTCTGCATGCGGAGGAACGCGACAGTAGTCCTGATGTTGGAGGGGATTCAGTGAACGGATGGGCTTGAAAGCGAGTAGTAGCATTTCTTTTCCTGAGTTCCCTAGTAGACACTCTTGGTGCTAGCGCGGCGCGATGTGGCCCTGCCCTTCTGTGCTTTATTCTCTCCTTTTCTTTCAGAAATGCCGTCTTGGAGGCCGATTTTGCCAAGAAAGGGTACAAGCTTCCAACGGCCCGGAAAACTGGCACGACCATCGCGGGGGTGGTCTATAAGGTAAGCTGGCATAGGCCAGGAGCAGCAGTGACTGATGACGGGAACCAGGCCACTTGGCCTCCTTTTACTTCTCCGGGCTCTGTTAGGAAGGGCTCATGTTGCAGAGAACGTCAGGAAAAGGCCCTTCAGGATTTGTCGGGAGGTTTTGTGTGCTTATCAACAGTTTATATTCTTTCCTCACTTTTTAGAGTTTTTGACAGGAGACCAGTACTTTTCTGTCTTAAGATAACTACTTTGGGAGGGAGGGTTATATACTGGGAAAACACAAGATTTCGGATCAGACAGGTCTGTCTAACCATTTAACTTTCATGATCCTTTCAACTTTGGGCAAGTCACTTTCCTTCTCACAGCCACACTTCACAGACCGTCAGATGGATGGAATAACTCCTGCCTTAAATTGTTGAAAGGGTCCAAAGAGTTAATGGTTATTGTTAAAGATAAAGAGTGATGTCTTTTAAAAAGAAGTCGACAGAGGGGGCACCTGTGTGGCTCAGTGGGTTAAAGCCTCTGCCTTAGGCTCAGGTTATGATCTCAGGGTCCTGGGATCGAGCCCCACATCCCCCACATCGGGCTCTCTGCTCAGCGGGGAGCCTGCTTCCCCCTCTCTCTCTGCCTGCCTCTCTGCCTACTTGTCAGCTCTCTCTCCGTGTCAAATAAGTAAATAAAAAATTAAAAAAAAAGATTTCTTAAAAAAAAAAAAGAAATCAACAGAAGTGGTATTATTCTAATGGAAAGATTTCTGCATCTTAATCCAGACTTTTCTCATATTAGGTCTGTGATTGTAAGGAGTTCACTAAATTTGTGAGCCTCATTTGAAAACAGGGGTGAGAATTCCTGCCACCTACTCGGGATTCAACCGATAATGTTAATTAACAAAGCTCTTCTTGAATTCTGAAAGTATAGCACAATGTTTTTGGTGGGACTTTCAGTGGGGGGTGGAGGTTTGGGGAAAACAGGGATAACGAACACTGTCTTTCCTAAACTAGAGTAGAGAGCTGTGGTTTATGTTTTTTTAAAATGTATGTTTTTTTAAAAAATAGGATGGCATAGTTCTTGGAGCAGATACGAGGGCAACTGAAGGGATGGTTGTTGCGGACAAGAACTGTTCAAAAATACACTTCATATCTCCTAACATTTAGTAAGTATCAGTTAGTTTGAATAGCTCTTCTATTTTCAAACATGTGAGAGTTAAAATTGAATTTACTTTGTTCTTCACTAAAACCTGTCGTTTAGCTTGTATTTTCTTTTTTATCTCCCGTAAGTGATATTTTCATCTGCCTGTCACGTAAGCTGATCATCTGCAAGTTCTCTCTTTGCTTTAGTCTTTAATTCTCTTGGTCTCCAGTTCTGCTTTCTTTGTGCCTCTTGAAACTATTCCCTCTGCTAAAGTCTTAGTTCACATTCTTGCTTCTCATCTGGGCTATTGTAGTTGTCATTTAAATGATCTCTCTTCCTTTGGTCTCTTTATCTGCCCATTTGCTACGTTGGACTTTGTAAAACACAGATCTGATTGTGTCCCTTTCCTCTTTAGAAATATTTCAAGAGACTTTTCACGTTTCCACCCTGCTTCCAGAATAAAATCGAAACTCTGTAGCATGATATTTAGATCTTGCCTAGTCTCACAAAAATTTGCCTTTTCAGCTTATTTAGCTGCCATCACCCTGTGTTGCAGTTACACCCAGACTGTCCCTGTTCCCCTCATATCCAAGCTCTTCCACCTTTTCTTTTGCCAGTCCCTCTGCTTAGAATTACCCTTTCCTCTTTGTTTATAAAGTGTTGCTTTTCTCTTTCAAATCCAGCGTACGTGAGTCCTCTTCTCAAAGATCAGAATTAATTGCTGTCTTCTCCCATTTCCCATAGCGTTTTGTACCTATGTTACTATATCGTATTATATGAGGTATTAGAATTTTTGCCCACTTTTGTCTCCTCCGCTCAACTTTTGAAATCAAGCGCTAGGATTATGTCATATTTTCTTTATTCTCAGCATTTTGGTATGACTGGTACCTGATAGTAAATACTTGGTAAATGTTAAATTGCAAGGCCTTTAATGTGCCCTTGCTCTTTGGTACAACTTGAATATATTTTTAGGATTAGTAAAATGCAGACTCTGCTAGAAGCACAGAAGCTGATGATTTGAAATGTCCTATTGGGCCACAGAAAATATGTTTACAGAGGACTAGGTGCATATTCTCAGTTTCATGTTTATTTAAGATTGGTTAGACAGCGCAGTTACAGTGCAGAATATACTTAAAAACATGTCTCTGTGTACCTGAACGTAGCAGAAGTTACCCAAGAAGCTCCACTTCTAATTGGCCGCTTCAGTAATTGAATCTCAGCTCCATTTCTGACTGTACTTTGTAGCTGCTGTGGTGCTGGGACAGCTGCGGACACAGACATGACAACCCAGCTCATTTCTTCTAATTTGGAGCTCCACTCTCTGTCCACTGGCCGCCTTCCCAGGGTTGTGACGGCCAATCGGATGCTGAAGCAGATGCTTTTCAGGTAAGATTCCAGGATGGGGATTTCTTTTTTTAAAAATTTTTATTTAAATTCAATTATCATATAGTGTGTTATTAGTTTCAGAGGTAGAGTTAAGTGACTCATCAGTTACATATAACATCCAGGGCTCATTACGTCATGTGCTCTCCTTAATGCCCATCAGCCAGTTGCCCCATCCCTCTACCCACCCTGATTCCAGCAACCTTCATTTTGTTTCCTAGAGTTAAGAGTCTCTTTTGGTTCGTCTCCCTCTCTGATTTTGTCTTATTCTGTTTTTCCCTCCCTTCCCCTATGATCCTCTGTTTTGTTTCTTAAATTCCACATATGAGTGAAATCATAATTGTCTTTTAATTGGCTTATTTCACTTAGCATAATACCCTCTCGTTCCATCCATGTCGTTGCAAGAGATAAGAGTTCTTTTTTTTTTTTTTGAATGGCTGGTATATGTACGTAATATCTCATTGCGTACATATACCACATCTTTTTTATCCATTCATCTGTCGATGGACATGTGGGCTCTTTCCATAGTTTGGCCATTGTGGACATTGCTGCTTTAAACATTGGGGTGTATGTGCCGCTTTGGATCACTATGTTTGTTCCAGGACGGGGATTTTTTTTTTTTTTTAAGATTTTATTTATTTATTTGACAGAGAGAGAGATCATAAGTAGGCAAAGAGACAGGCAGAAGCAGGCTCCCTGCTGAGCAGAGAGCCCGATGCGGGACTCGATCCCAGGACCCTGAGATCATGACCTGAGCCGAAGGCAGCAGCTCTAACCCGCTGAGCCACCCAGGTGCCCCAGGACGGGGATTTCTATAGCATCTTTTTCTCATATCTTAGATTTTCAGCTGAAGGGATCCTGGAAGCTAGAAAAAAAAGCATTCGTAAATGCACATTTTATTCTAGAAATCAGTTGTTACCATTTTCATATTAGAAAACTTTGGATGATGTATTTGAATTTATGGGGTCTGGGTTTATTCCCCCCCATGAGTAAATCACATATGACCAATAGTCATTTCTGGAAGCATAGGGCATTACCGGATTAAAAAAATCTCTTTTATTTATGGTAAGAAAGTTAGAACTGAACAGAACCTTTGGTTCATCTTGTGAACACACTTAGACAAAAACAATTGTTTTTTTTTTCTCCCTCTTTTAGGGGCAAAATAAAAGTGAAATGAAAAATTGTAGTTGACCGTGAGTGAATATAATAACATTAATATTGACGTACATTTATTTTTCTCTTTGTGCCAGACCCTGTGCTTAGTGCTTTATGCATGATCTCATTTTATCTTTTGATAGATAGGCCCCTCTGAGATTGGGGCTGTTAACATCTCCTCTCTCTCTCTCTCTTTCTCTCTCTCTCTCTCTCTGTATATATATATATATATATATAGATATATGGCTCAGTATATATATATTTATATTTAAAAGATTGTATTTATGTGTTTGACAGAGAGAGAGATCACAAGTAGGCAGAGAGGCAGGCAGAGAGAGAGGGGGAAGCAGGCTCCTGCTGAGCAGAGAGCCCAATGCGGGGCTGGATCCCAGGACCCTGAGATCATGACCTGAGCTGAAAGCGGAGGCACCCAGTGCCCCACATCTTCAATATTTAAGTGAAGCTGAGGCTTACAGAGGTGTAGTTACCTGCCTGATCTGGTCTTCACACCCTGCTGACGTCACCCACACTGCTCTTAGTTTTGTCTCCTTTTCTTCCTTAATCACATCATCACTTTACATTTGTGTAGGTCTCCCTTACTCAAATTCTGAGTCTGTTTTCTCATTTGATCCTCAGAGAGAGAAGGGAGGCAGTGTGTTAGAGCAGAGCTAGGAAATAGCCTGCACATTCAGTTGTGGGTTAGAATATCGGTTTCTCCTTTTGGGGCCTGCAGTACCTTTAACAGATTCTCTCCTTTTCCTTCTTTGTGGATTTGTAGAATTATGGTGCCTTTTTTTTTTTTTTCTTTGTAGTTGATCAGAGATGTTTATTCTGGTCCTCATTGTTCATTAAGCAACCTATAGAATACATTTTCTTTTCCTTTTTTTTTTTGAAAGATTTTTATTTATTTATTTGAGAGAGAGCCAGAGAGAGAACAAGTTGGGGGAGGAGCAGAGGGACAAGGATACTCCCTGCTGAGTAGGGAGCCCCATGTGGGACTGGATCCCAGGACCCTGAGATTATGACCTGAGCCGAAGGCAGCCACTTAACTGACTGAGCCACCCAGGCGCCCCCAAAAACATTTTTTTTATCTCTGCCCCAAACAGCAGCAGCTGCATCCAGTCCTGTGTAGAGGGAAGCGGGAGTAGAAAGCCAAGACTGTAAACTGGCAGCACACGGGCCATATTCAGCTTGTAGAGACAATTGTATTTGGGCTACATAGTAGTTGTTTTTTTTTTTTTTTTTTAAATAGTGGCCATTAATTATAAATTGGGAGATTGAAATAAAAAAATCTGGATTTCTGGCTTTAAATTTTTTAAGAATTAATTAATTATTTCCTGGCTTCATTTGAAAACATTCATAAAGAGGGTGGGGTAATAGGTGGCAGTAATCTTCTGGAACTGAGTGCCAGATGTTGCCTTCGGAAGGGGGAGGATGTGCTCCAGTCTCTCAGTCCCTGTCTAGTTTGATTCCCTTTCTGCCTGACTCTGGGCTTTCTGTGAACTTGCTGGTCTTCATTTATGAGTCCAGCATGGCTCTGGGCTCTCAGCAAGTGGATACGAGGCACCGTGTAGCTGTGCAGCAAGGCCTGTAGCATAGTTCCTACTTTATAGCTGAGAAGACCAAGACTCAAGAGTCTGTGGGCAGGAAGGCTAGTCGTATCTACCTAATGCATGCTCTGGCTGTACTGAGCCCTTATGTGCATGGTCATCATCCTAATCCTGGAGAATAATTGCCTACCAAACAAATTCTCCCAGTACAGAGTGAGAACTTGTTAAAGCACATCTGTTGCAAAGATTTCTGAAGACATTCGTGAATTTGATGTTAAATTTAAGGCTCCCTCTGGTGGTTTGTTTGGTGCATTACATTTAAAACAATTTTTAAACTTGTGAAATTCTAATAGCAAATTTTCAAGATTTCTTCCAATGTCATTTAAAACGTCTAGCTAAACCTAGCAGCTGTTTCTGTTAATCTCTTTAGACTGCTTTGGGAATTCTAAATTCACTTTTTTAGTGTTTTATTTTTATTTATTTATTTATTTAGTTATTTATTAAAAGATTTTATTATTTATTTATTTGAGAGACAGAGAAAGTGAGAGAGAGCAGGAGAGGAGAAAAGGTCAGAGGAAGAAGCAGACTCCCCGTGGAGCCGGGAGCCCGATGTGGGACTCGATCCCGGAACTCAAGGATCATGACCTGAGCCGAAGGCAGTTGCTCAACCAACTGAGTCACCCAGGCGCCCCAGTGTTTTATTATTTTTAGTTTAACATACTTTATAAAAATTAAATTTTAGCAGTTTTGAAAGGAACATTTTTAAAATTTAACCAGGATGATTGTGGTTCATTACGTGTCTTCTGACATTTTTGTTGAGTTACATAAAATGTAAAAGTGGTATTAAGGGAAAAAAGCATAGGATTTCACTTTATTATTTTTTTCTCTCCTTTTTTTTTCTTTTTTAAAGATTTTACATCTTTATTTGAGAGAGAGAGGGAAAGAGAGCGAGCACAAGCACGGTGAGGGTCCCAGGGAAAAGCAGACTTTCTGCTGAGCGGGGAGCCCAATGTGGGGCTTGATCCCAGGACCCGGGGATCATGACCTGAGCAGAAGGCAGATGCTTAACCAACTGAGTCCCCTGGGCGTCCCAGGATTTCACTTGAGAAGTTTGGTTCAGGTCTCATCTAAAGTGCTTAGAGTTGTGTGACCTTGGGCAGTTCACCTTACCTTTCTTAGCCTAGGTTTCTTCCTCAATAAGATGAGGATAATAGCTTCTGACTCTGAGTTTTGAGAAGGAAATGAATACAGAAGCAAGGCTTATAACAATGCCCAGTATGGGGCCGAATGCACAGTTAGATCCCCATAAAATTCAGAGTCTGAAAAAGAGAACAAGGTGTATTCTTCTTGATATTATTGTTCCATTTTCCCCCAAATAATCCATTTCCATGTCTGTGAATCAGTAAGAAAAGGGGGTTTGCTAAACAAAAGTGGACATCTTTTCCTTTATGTAAGCAGTACTTTTATTTTACTTGTATGATGGCTGGATGTAGAAGATGTATGTGTTCCTTGGTCCCTCTGAGTATGAGCCTTCTAGGCAAGTCTAATAGAAATCTTTGTGGTCTCTTGTTCTGTATTCTAGAAACTCCTTGAATATATAGAGCCTCTTTTACTTATTATATTTATTGTGTTTTTTTCTATGAAAGTAATATGTTTTCATTGTAAAAAAAAATTGGAAAATACTAAAAAGCCTAAAGAAAAAATAGAAAATCATGTTTTGGTCGGGTGGATATACTTCCAGTCTTTTTAGTTGTTTGCTCACTCATTCATTGGATCCTTCTTTGCTTCCTTCCTTATTACTGGTACATGTTCTCAGTAAAACCTGAGCTAGAAGATAGGGATAAACTGAAAAATACAAAAATTATCTGAGTTCCTACCACCCATAAGCAGTTGGTGCTAGTACTGTGTGCGTCTCAGGCTTTTTTCCATTTACTAATACATAGTTCTGTAAAAATGGGATCATAGTTGTACATTCTTTTTTTTTTTTAAAAAAATTTTATTTATCTATTTGACAGAGAGGAGAGAGATCACAAGTAGGCAGAGAGGCAGATAGAGAGGGGGAAGCAGGCTCCCTGCTGAGCAGAGAGCCCGATGCGGGGCTCGATCCCAGGACCCTGAGATCATGACCTGAGCCAAAGGCAGAGGCTTTAACCCACTGAGCCACCCAGGCGCCCCATAGTTGTACATTCTATCCTAAGATACAACCTGATCTTTTCATTTACCAGTATGTGTTGAATAGTTTCCATTTGGAGCGTTTCAAAATGAAAATCACCTTTTAAAAAATTATTGTGAAAGTAACGTGTGCTCATTATAAAAATTTCCAACACTGTGGGAATGTGGAAAGAAGGAAGTAAATGTCACCTGTTTTTTTTACTTAGACACATACATTGTAAGTCTTTGAGAACTATTTTTCCAGACCTTTTATACAATGACATTTGCTCATTTATGCATTTACAACAGCGGAATCCTGTGTGGTGTTCCGTAACTGACCCCGTTCACATAATGGTATATTGTGCATGTTGTTCCCATTAGTAGAGCTCAGCATCCAGAGTTTCTACCTTGAGCTTGTAGAGGAGTTCTGGAGACCTGTGACCCTCCCAACATAGTAAAGAACCTGTATGTACACTTACCGTGAGTCCTGAGGGTTCCATAGTGTTAATCAGTTTTTTAAAGGGATCTGTGACCCATAAAAGTTAAAGGGTCAATAGTTAAAATGAGTATTTAACAATACTCATCCAATTTTCAGTGGTATCACAGTATTCCATTCTCTAGGTGTACCATAATTTAACCAGTTTGGAACTTTTAACAGTATAGCTCGTTTTAAGGTATCATAAGGTATCCCATGAACCCTTTGGAACATAAAAGCTTTAGGTACTTACTTGTATGATTAATTCCTTAGGCTGTATTCTCAAATAAATTCCTAGAAGTGGACTTACTGAATCAAAGGTATGCACATTTAACATTTTGATACATATTGCCAAACCCGTCCTTGAGAAAGGTCCTCCTGAGTTGCACTACCATCAGTGGTGTATGAGAAAATATCATACTCTCTGGTTGATCTGGAGCAAAGCTATGTCAGTTTATTTAACTAGTTCTCTGTTTCTCCTTTTTTGGCGTCATAAACAGTATTGCAGTAAACATCCTTGTGCATTCATTTTTGCATATTTGTCTGATTATGTCCTTACAATTTGATTCCTGGAAGTAGAGTTTCCGGATCAATTTTTAAGGAATACAGTAACTTGCCAAATATCTTAGATTCTTTTAAAGGCATCAAATAGAGGTTGTGTTTGAGCTTGGAAGGAAACAAGCTGATTATTAGTGACTTTATAATAATCAGTTGGTACAGTGGGTCAGGCACTGGACTGGGGCGGGAGTGGTGGGTCTGGTGATTCCCACTCCTCATCCCAGAACCCTGTGACTGGTCTTGACCCCGCTACTAACTCATATGGCTTAGGACCGGTTTCTTTTCTGTTTTCTGGGCCTCTGTTTTCTTTTGAGACTGTTTCTAAAATCCTTTCCTGCTCTTTAATTTTTCGCTTAAGATTCTCTTTCTTCCTTTCCTTTCCTTTCCTTTCCTTTCCTTTTTCCTTTCCTTTCCTTTCCTTTCCTTTCCTTTCCTTTCCTTTCCTTTCCTTTCCTTTCCTTTCCTTCCTTTCTTTCTTTCTTTCTTTCTTTCTTTCGATTTTATTTATTTAAAGTAATTCTATACCCAGTGTGGGGCTCAAAACCACAAAAACCACAACCCTGAGATCAAGAGTTACATGCCGTACTGACTGAGCCAGCCAGGCACCCTTGGAATATTCTTTGTGGAAGAGCAGTTTGGTGGTCAGGGATGGGGGAAATAATTGGACTTGACTATTCTGGTTACCAAGAGTGCTTCCTGATGAGTAGTTATGTCTCAAGACAGTCTACAGTTAGGACTTGGATTGGTTCTTATGTTTATTTGTATCAATTTTAATGACTGTATCATTAGGCAAATTCAGTATGTGTTGGTTTAATTTTTCTTCCCAAAGAACTAAAGGCTCATGGTGGAAGACTAAATCCAACATGTTTATTTAGCATAGCAATTCAAATGGTAAAAAATGGAACCAAATACAGGGAAACCAATCTGTAGAAGTAGAAAATCAACTCGTTGAAGGATCCAAAGAACAAACACATGCACAATTAAACAGAGGTAGGGTGGGGTGGAAAATGTATTCCCATTCATGTTCCTGTAGAGGCATCGCTTCATCCTTTAGGCAGTAGCAATGGGTTTTACAGGCTATTGTGGAGTTATTTCATCATTCACTTTCCTGCATGATGAAATATTTTTCTTTTACTCAATAAGAACTCACATCTATGATAATAATTTTGCCAATTTATTCAAAAGAGAAGGTGTTTTGACACGAGCCATTTTCCTACGAGGCTATGGTGAAGTGAGGTTGAGAATTTGAATAGCTTGAGTTTAGCAGCTCCTTGGTGTTAACTTTGAAAGTAGCTGATTTGCTGATCACTGAGAGGTGTGATGGGAAGGGTGCTGATAAATTTTGGGATAAGCCAAGCTCGGCTGTGAGATATGGGGCTGGCACTTAATGCTTTGGGTTGGTTTTCTCTTCTCTAAAGTGAGAATGATCCTTTTATTTTTTTTTTAAAGATTTATTTATTTTTTTGAGTGACAGAGAGACTCTGAAGCAGATTCTGGCAGATTCTGTGCAGAGCCTGACGTGGGGTTCGATCTCATGAGCCTGAGATAATGACCTGAGCTGAATCCAAGAGTCGGATTAACCGGCTGTGCCACCCAGGCGCCCCAAGAACAATCCTCTTTTAAAGGGAGCTTTATGACTGAGGAAATAGGCATGTTGGAGGGCCTCAAGGATAGAGTTTTTATGGGCTGTTAGTGAATGTCCCAACTTAATATTCCTTCTGGTCCCCATTTTGTTCCCATCAAAACAATAACCACTTCATGAACAGTAGCAGTGTAAGAAAAGCCTTTTGTTGTTTGACTTCTCGTACAGCTTTTGGTTAAGTTACAGTGATGCAATGTAGACTCATTTTTTTTTTTTTTTCTTATACATACTCTGATCACCAGGTATCAAGGTTACATTGGTGCAGCCCTAGTTTTGGGGGGAGTAGATGTTACTGGACCTCACCTCTACAGCATCTATCCTCATGGATCAACTGATAAGTTGCCTTATGTCACCATGGGTGAGTGTAAATTTCCCTGATATTTCAAGAATCCTCTTATTTACCAAGGTGGTCTCTGAAAGAGCTGGTCTGTTTCCTGTTAGAGGAGCCAGGGCAATATTGTACTTTGATTCATTCTGCATATATTTACTGATTTCCTCCTATGGATTAGGCTCTGTTGTAGGTGCTTGGGACATAGCAGTGAGCAGAATTTAAAGATTCTTGCCTGCAAAGAGTTTGTATTTTAGTGAAGATAGACAATAACAACAACTATTATGAATATATTAATGTTAGAAAGTGATAAATACTAGGAGGGAAAAATGCAGGTGATACTGTGCTACAGTTATGCAAGATACCATTTTTGGGGAAAACTGGGTCATGGGTATACAGATATTCAATATATTATTTCTTATATCTGCTTGTGAATTTACCATTATCTCAAAACAAAAAGAAAAATTAATGCAGGATAAGGGGACTTTGGAATGTTGGGGTAGAAGGCAGATTATAATGTTAAATAGGATGGTCAAGGTAGGTCTGAAGGTGAGGTTTCAGTGGAGGGAAACTAGAGTGGAGGCCTCATAGTGGGAACATGTCCAAGATGTGCACTAAATTTTTTTTTTTTTTTTTTAAAGCTAGAGTACTGGGGCTCCTCTTAATTTCTGAGAGATGAAAAGCATTTAATTCTTCTCTAACCTTGATTTGCTCACCTGTGGAATGGTATCAGTAGATTTACTATATATGCCAGGTTGTAATGATTAGAAATAATGTGTATAAAGAATCTGGCCCTGTGCCTGGCCTCTAATAGTAGCTACTCTTTTCAGACCAGCTTTTTACATTGGTGCTTTAGCTCTCAGTGTATTTATTTTTTTCCCAAGATTTTGTTTGTTTAGAGAGAGAGCATGTGCAGGGGGATGGGAGAGAACCAGGCTCCCCACTCAGCTGGAAGCCCGACAAGGGGCTCAATCCCAAGACGCTGGGATCATGACCTGAGCCAAAAGGCAGATGCTTAATCGACTGAGCAGGGACCCAGGGACCCCAAGGGTATTTTTTTCTTTTTTTTAAATGACCACCAAAACAAGAAGTGAGAAAATGGAGATTTTCAAATTCTGACTTTTATGTTAAATTTATGAGTCACATTGTTTAGGTACAGGGATTTGAACAGATCATGTATGCTGGTATTTTTCCAGCTGTTGTTTACCTGTTAAATTTTTTGTCTCGGTATCTTGGCTCCAAAGAGCTAGAAAACCGCTTCCTTGAATAGTTGGGAAATTGCCAGTTTGAGACCTTGCCGTTCTGTTGTGTCGTCTAGCCTCTTAGAAGGTCTTCACACGACAGATGTTCCCTGTTTATTGGGGAGAACGATTTACCCCCCAGATCCCATATGGATGAGTCTTTGTAATTATTTTAAAATGAAGATACTTACAGTAATTTTAGAATTGTTCTGAACTGCTTTATTCAAATATATTTGTTATCTCCATCAGAGTACTGTTTTTATTTCTTTATTTCTCCCTGTCTGATGGATGCCTTTAAATGGTGGGAAAGATGAAATAGTTTATCTATTCAGTGGTTTCATTTATTTTTATTTTTATTTTTTTTTAAATATTTTATTTATTTATTTGACAGAGAGAGAGATCACAAGCAGGCAGAGAGGCAGGCAGAGGGAGAGGCAGGCAGAGGGAGGAGGGGAAGCAGGTTCCCCGCTGAGCAGAGAGCCCAATGCAGGGCTCGATCCCAGGACCTTGAGATCATGACCTGAGCCGAAGGCAGAGGCTTTAACCCACTGAGCCACCCAGGCGCTCCAGTCATACATACTCTTTACTGATATTTGTCAGTGAACGTTTTACCACTCCTGCTCTCACTTGCTCATACCTTATTATTCTTATTCTTAATTTTTGGTGTGGAATCATTTGAGCGTAAGTAGTAAGCAGTATGGGGCAGACTCCATTACCCTCCACCTCTATAAATCCTCTATGATGCTCTCTTATGTTACCTTGATAAAGTCACATTTAGGAAATTTAATGTTGTTACAAAGCAGGTTCATTTTTAAGATGAGAAAATTGATTTGGTTTCTTTTGCTTTGGAACTGTAGTAATTTGTCTTCTGAGCACAATCCTGAATTTATGAAAAGTTGTTGACAGCAAGCCGTCAAGCAACCCCGCATTGTGCTTTCTCCTGGCCAACAGCGATCTTGCTGTTCCAAGTGTAGTGTGAGCCCAGGGTGAAGGTTCCACAGCCTCGAGTTCATAGCATGCTTGTGTTTAGAAATCATTGCTCTACACAGTCTGGTTTTGTTATCGTAAAAGACCGGATTAAGGAGCAGATAACCCATAACATTTGATTTTAATACATGAATAAGTAATTACTTTGAGTTTTAGTTTGTTCATCGGTTCATTTATTTATCAACTCTCTCTTGCCTTCTGTGTCTAGGCACTGTGGCAGGCTCCACAGAGAGGGGAATGCGTGGATCCTTACCCTCAGTACCCTCACATTGTAGTGAGGGAGCCAGATGTACAAACTGACCAGGGCAGTAGGTACAAAGGTCAGTGGAGGCCCAGGGGAGAAAGAAGCACATTGAAATGGGAGGATTTCAGGAAAAGCTTCACTTCACATGAACTGGGTCTTAAAAGAAGCACAAGTTACTTTTGTTCATTTCTCAGGTCCTTATTTAACATTGACTGTGGGCTGGGCACGGTGCTGGGTGCTGGGAACACAGTGGTTAGCACAGCGCCTGCCTTCAGAACTTACAGCCTCATGTAGGGGACAGGAATTAAAGTACACATTCATCTAAAAAAGTGCACTCCAGAGCTAAGTGCCCTGCAGACAAAGAGCTGTAATAAGAGGAACAGGAAGGACTGTGTGGATAATGGCTCTTTGAGACGTCCTTACTGAGCAAGTGACATTAAAACATTTTCTAATGAAGGTAATTTACGAACATGACATAACATTCAGGTGGGAATATTATTTGAAAAATAGGTGTGTTTCGTATCCTTCCTCCAAAATAACCACTCTTAAGAGTTTGTGTTTTTTCCAGAAAATGTTTTATGAAACACCTTCATATAGTTCCGTCAGTCTATGCCTATTAAAAATACACAAATGAAGTCATACTGTACACGCTTTTCCTTTGTTTACTTGTTTTGAAGAAGTTCTCTATCAGCACGTGTAGATCTGTGTTGTAATAACAGTTACATAGAAATGCATTCTATGGCTGTGTCATGATGTACTGACCCATTCTATTGGTGGATATTTTGGTTATCAAATTCTTGCAACAAATGTGTCTTGGTTTGCTTAGGTAAGTACAGACTTCAGATAAATTCTGGTGGAATTTCAGGATTAGGGTATGTGTGTGTATTGCTCAGAATTCTCTGTTGCAAAGCAATAGAATTACTGGATGATTTAAGGAAAGAAGACTCTGTCGTGAAGGATACTGGGTGGCTCACAGAACAGCTGGAAGGGCAGGCGCTGGTTTGGGGGCACAGAGCGGTGTCAGAAGTCATGCTGCAGAGTAGGCCATGGCAGGCAAGGACAGAGCGCTCTGGACGGCACTGCTGCCCCAGCGGGGGCTGGCTCGTTGCTGGGGTGCTGGGGCCTGGCTCACTGCACGCTCAGCCTCCCTTTCGGTTTCAGGAACCCAGTCTTCCTGCCATCCCTTTCACCGCTGCTACAGTGTTCCTGATAGGGGACAGTGAGTGCTTCTGATTGGTGAAGCTCAGTCACTCACTCCTAAAGTATTGGGATTCCCCAGACCTGGGAAGGAAGTCATACCATACGTACTGTCACTGGTCAGCCCGAGAAAGTAAGGGAGTGCATTCTGCTTTTTCACAGCTATTGTCAAATTGCCCTCCAAAGAGATTGTACTAGCTTTTTTTTTTTTTTTTTAAGATTTTTATTTATTTATTTATTAGGAAAGAGAGAGAGTGAGAGAGAGCATGAGAAGGGAGAAGGTCAGAGTGAGAAGCAGACTCCCCATGGAGCTGGGAGCCCGATGTGGGACTCGATCTCGGGACTCCGGGATCATGACCTGAGCCGGAGGCAGACGCTTAACCAACTGAGCCACCCAGGCGCCCCCGAGATTGTACTAGCTTTTATTTCTACCAAGAGAATGTGAGAATGCCATTCTCTTAATAACCTTACCAGCACTGGGTGTTTATGCTGTCTGATGGATGAAAGATGGGAAGAAGGAACACGTAAGCTAAAACGTGAACAGTAGGTAGGAATTAGCCAGGAATTCCGCGGCCCTGCTCCCTGTCCCCAAGGAAAGACTTCAGGCCCGGTGTACACGGGGGTCTGGTGTGGTTGAGGAACTGAAGGGCCAGAGTTTGCTGGCTGGATGAGGCAGGTGCGGTGGGCGGGGGAGTGTTCAATGAAGCTAAAGGTGTTCTGGAGGGTGGAGCAGAGGTACGGCCAGAAAGCGAGGCTGGAGAGGGTCCCAGTCAGAGCCCCAGTAGTTTGGATTTTCACCTCGAGGTTCCCATCTAAGGTTTTCATGCCGGAGAAGGATGGGATGAGATTTCCTTGTTAGAAAGAGCGTGTTTATGGCTCCTCCAGCTGTAGGAGGAGAATTGGCATCGGGGAGTTTGGAGGCAGGGAGGGAGATTGCATCTGGCCAGAAATACTGAGGGTGAGTGCGGGTCCTCTGACAATAGGGATGGCCCCTGTCATTACAGAGAGCACTCAGAAATGAGCCAACCCTTAGGCCGGATCCCAGGTGTTTGTCTTCCGCCCTCTCCTGACTTCTCGGTGTCCATCCCTTCCTGGGTCTTGACTGCTGAGGCACAGTGACCTCCTTCACCCGGGGCCTCTTCCCTTCCACTTGGGCTCTAGGCCTCTTTTCCTGTTTTGTTTCTTGTCCCTCCCCTAGGCCTCTGTGGCAACAGAGGTACCTGTACCTCTCACCGTCTCCTGGGCAGGCTCGTACACCCTACTCCTGCCCCTCAGCTGCGGTCTAGCCCAGAAGCCATTCCCTCGTGACTGCCCCAGGCTGACTTAGCAAGTCTCTCTCTGGGGCGTAGGTGAGAAACATGATTCCGGGATTCCTGCCTTGGCTGCACTCCCCTTGCCCCAGCTCTTGTCCCTCCTGCACTTGTGAACGTTTGAGATCTCGGAGAATAGAATCTGTCTTACCTCTAGTCTCACAGACTCCTGTGTGACTTGGTGAATATTTGGTGGTGAAGTAATTTTCTGGTTTGCTAACTTGCTTGTTAGAAGACGACTTGTCAAAGAGTATCTGAAACTTAGTGTTAGAAACCTTAGCTACTGGTTATTTTTGGTGACTTAACCCTTTACAGTACCCCTGGAATAGAGTTGGTTTAGATTGTGTTCCATTTGGGGGGCCCCAGGTTAGCTGTGAGAGAACTGCACAGAGCATTGCATATGTGGTAGAGCTTTTTTTTTTTTCTTTAAAGCTTAGTATTATTTCAGATTTAAAGCATATTATGGAGCATCCCTGTGCCAGAGTCTGCTAGTGCTGTCACATTATTTTCAGTTAAAATTCTATGTAAGGGATGCTGTGGTTGCTATTTTATTGATGAGAAACCTGAAGTTAGAGAAATTTATAGTAATTTGCTCGTTTTTGCTCTGCCTATAAATGGCAAAGCTGGGATCTGAACTCTTCCCACTCAAGCGAGCCCCTGTACAACACAGCTGCTTTGGTTTTTCTCATCTTACAGATGTTACTTCATTACGCTATTAAGCCTTGCTTCTGAATACTGAAACTGAAAATATCTATACAAATTCCCAAAGGGCATTTATTTGTTTTGCGTATTTTTGACTGCCTATGTGCAGATTTTCTATCTTGCATATTAAAAACAGTATTTACTGAAACAGCTTTGTAGTATCAAAGGAAAAATTTAAAAATTATACACAGTTTTACCATCCAAGACAACACGATTTTTTTCTTTTGATTTTTTCCAATCCAAGTCCACTGTGAAGAGGTTTACCAGAGAATGTAAAATAAAATACAAGTTTTGTACTGGCGTGGCTCTGTGTCATTTTTTAAGTTTCTTTTAGCCACTGTTGACTTTTGAGCAGGGCTTGCGTGCATCTGTCCCTAGGGTAGTGGCTGTGCTGGGCTGCCTTTCTTCCTTCTTTCCCTCCTGCCTTCCCTTCCTCCCTCCTCCTTTCCTTGGTTCTTTTTTTTTTTTTTTTTTTTTTAAAGGGAGTAGGAAGCTGAATGTCGAGGGAGAACTCCACAATTGCCATTTGGTGTATTTTGTTTTAATTCATGTTATAGTTGACCCTTGAATAGCAGGGGCAAGGGGTGGGTTAGGGGCACGGACCCCCTGCGCAGTTGAAAAATTCACATGTAAATCTGACTGTCAAAGAACAAGTACTAATAGTCTACTGGTGACCAGAAGCCTTACTGATAACCTAAACATTCCATTGACACATGTTTTACGTGTCCTATGTATCTTATACTGTGTTCTTATAATAAAGTAAGCTGAAGAAAACATTAAGAAAATCATAAAGAAAAGAAAATACATTTATAGTACCGTATCAAAAAAATGCACATGTAGGTAGACCTGTGCAGTTCAAACCTGTTGTTATTCTGGTAAGTGTACAAACCAAACTTAAAGCAACAGATAGGATACAAGGCCTTCCTAAATGAAACGTTCCCATGGAGCATTAGCATTCTCTGTGGGATTGAGGCTTCCCATAAGTGTAGCTTCAGTGAGAAAACAAATATTTCATGTAAATTCTCATGTTTTAGTTAAATTATGAGGTTTTTATTATGAGAAATAACTCAACTTTGTAATTAACCTTTTTTTTTTCTGAGTTATTTGACAGTAAGAGCTGGAAGCTACAAATTACCCACAAGACAAGGGTGTCTAAATTTTGTCTACCCATGGACCCATATTGGCACCTGGCCAGGTGCCTGAAGGCTACTCTTAATTTACATTGAGTGGAAGACACCTGTCTTGTCTTGCGCATCTTTAACATGCTGGCACAGCTCATTGAACACAGGGTCCAGGAGCCTCCTCTCTGAGGGCTTGCCTGCCTCAGGATTTACTTGGGAGAAGAATGTGTCAGATTCCTTGTGGGGTGGCCCTTGGACACCTTCTGTCCTAACTCCTTTTTTGTGGACATGGCGTTGACCATAATGATACCAACATTCATCCAGCAGCTTTCTAGCTGCAGTGCCAGCAGCTCTTGCGCGATGCTTTACTGATTTAATCTTTGCAACATTACGAGGTGGGCACTATCATCCCTGTCTCACAGATGTAGAAACTGAGGCTCAGAGAGGGGTGTGTGGAGGTCCTACCGCGTGAGCCGGTGTGGGAACTGTGGCCTCTGTGACTTCCTTCCCTCGGCTGTGTTATTGGAGTGAATGGTGTGTGGCATATGGTCCAGATGAAATATGATTCGGTCCATTCTCAAAAAAGAAGCAAGAGCCCCTTAGGTTTTATTTAATCATTTCTTTTTTAAGAGAGTCATTTGCAGGAGACTGCAGGTGATTGATTAGTGTGATTGTTGAAAGCCAGGCAGGATTCTTTGATTTTTCTTTATTAAGAAAGGGAAAAGGGCTTTGGTTGTATGTTTTATAGACAAAATGTGGGCTCTTTTAATTCTCAGATTAATTAGCTTATTCTTTTAACTTGCCAGCTTTTCTTTATTAGGCAAACTAAAGTAGTGTCAGGAGAAGCTTGGGGACCATCGTTTGCTATTAGTTTGGCAGTGTTCCTTGTAGCAGCATTGGCAAGGTATATAAAATTTTTATTTTTGCCCACTTATTCACATAAGAATTAATATGAATAAAATTTCAAGCATGACATTCCTGGAAATGAGGCCCTTGGACAATTTAGGAATACCAACTTAAGGAATAAACATTGGTATGCATCATTAGGGAAGACTTGGGGTCACTGCCAAGGCCATCTAGGTAAAATTTGATCTCCAGATAAACTGGTTGTACGTTTTCCTAATTACTGGAATACACCTCTTAAGCCCTAGTTTACAGAGCCTCCAAGCAATTAAAAAGATTTGGGACAGAGTAGTAAACATACTGGATGTCTCACCTTATGGGCAAAAAAAGAGTCTTGGAATTAAGTTGAAACATCGGTAGGGAATTCAGACCTGCCATTTTTTCCATATTTTTACGCTAAAGTGCAACCTTTGTGCAGACATTTTGATATCTCCACGTGACTTGATTTTGAAAATTTTCTTGCTCTGGATTGAATTAGTGCACTACAAGATGGCAAAAGTTTCTTCCACGTTCATTTTCAACTCTGAAATCAGCTGTGAACTCAGCATCACTGTATTTGGTTCGTAGGCCTATGGAAAAGCCTTCTTGGAGGGCATGTGGACTTCATGGCTCTAGCATTGCTGGAAATTCTTTTTCCTAACAGTGTGGGCCGCATGACTGTGTGCAGGAGTTGCACAGGGATGGGTCTCCATCAGTACTAGAGTGATGCTCAGTCTGTGTTCTGTGGGACGGGGGCTGTGCCATGGAGGGGTACTCTCTTCTGGTGGGGGCTTTGTCCCGACAGCTAGTGACTGCTCAGAGTGGGGTTTCTGCAACCACCTGAGGCAAAACCTAGAATCCTAGAAAAAGATGGGAGCCCAGGCTCAGTCCTGGTTCTCCTTGACGAGGGCTGGTCGCCTAACCTTTCTGAACCGCAGATCCCTCATTTTGAAAAAGAAACAGAATTTTTTGTTTGTTTTGACTTGGGAAGGTCCCAGGGTTGTTGGGGTGCTGCAGTGTCATGTTGTGTGTGAACACACTGTAAAAAACCACGTGCTTTTCTGTGCATTAGTTGATCTTGACATCATTTTTCCAAGTAGTATGGCGTAGTAAAAAGAGCCGGTCTTTGGGGTCCAGCTGAGTTCAGGTCTAAGTCCAACATTTATTAGCTTTTGACCATGAGCACTGATTTCATCTGTAGAATGGGGCTTAGAGGAGCTCTCCCATGGGAAACCATACATAAAAAAATTCTTTGTGTGTAGCACAGTAAAGATGTTTAGTGCATGATATTTCGATCATTTTAGTGCCAATACATTCCCTGTGTGCAGTTTTGTATACTAAGACTTCCGTGGGAGTTTTTCCTGCTCTTATTAAGTATGATACATCTCAGAAGATTTAAAATGTGCAATGCATGGGTTTTATATTTTAACATTTACTCTGCTGTGGAATGCCAGGAAATGAAACAACTGGAGACCAAAAATCCACAAAAGTTGGATTATGCATCTTGATTTCTGGTTGCTGTGAAGGTGGTAGTAAGCCAACAGATGGTGCCGTTATGTTAGAAAGTGAGAAAATCTTTACTTCTAAGATTCCTCATGGTGTTGCAGGGTATCTAATCTAGCCAGCCCTCACCAGTTCTTAATCTGTTTTGATTAGAGTTACTTTGTTCTTGATTCCGTGTAAAAAAATAATTAAATGCCTCTTGTAGGTAAAATTAAATTAGTGTAGGTTCCTATTTTTTCTGCTCTGAGATTTTACCATGAAGGCTTTTCTGACTTGAGTTCGATCCTTAGTCTACAACCAGGTAAAAGCCCTTGCCAGACATACTTTTTAGAAAAGGTAAATGCAGTCCTTGCAGTTTTAAGTTCTTTGCTTTAGACCCCGCTGCAGAAAGAGGGAGGCTAACTAATTCCATCTTTACTTGCTCTTGTTCTAGAATTGGGCCAGAATTGGTCCTGCTACAGAAAGGTGCCTTTGTACTTTTAGAACCTAGTGTTCGATTTTGACTTGCTTATTAGACAGACTACGTGGAAAGTCATTTTATGCCTCAGACTTCTCACTGTGGAGTTCATAGAGCGAGGGATTTGCCGTCTGCCATAACTGCCAAGACTAGCTTTGTGACTCTGGGTGGGTTCCTTCTCTTGTCTGTAAAAGAATACAGTGTTTTTTTCAGTCTGTAAAATGGAAACAATACCGGCTAGTTCATAGATGGATTCAGTGAGAACATCGATGTACCTGTGCTTTGCACATTTTTTTCAGTATGTAGGATTTTTTTTTTAAGACTTTATTTATTTTTTTGACAGAGAGATCACAAGTAGGCAGAGAGGCAGGCAGAGAGAGAGGGGGAAGCAGGCTCCCAGCTGAGCAGAGAGCCCGATGTGGGGCTCGATCCCAGGACCCTGAGATCATGACCTGAGCCGAAGGCAGAGGCTTTAACCCACTGGGCCACCCAGGCGAGTACGTAGGATTTTTTATTGTTTGCACAGTTTTTTTTTTTTTCCCCCACACAGTTCTATGGACAGGATAAATCTTTACTGATGATGAAGGCTGGGTATGTTTTATAAATTATTAAACTCTGTGGTTCTTTGTCCTTGAGGGTTCTGAGGGGCATGAAAACTTGAGAAAGGCCCACAAAGTGGAATAAACTGCAATTTGGGAAGTTACTTTGAAATGTGGACCAGAGCAAAGGATGCCTTTGAAAGACCTGTCATTTCGGACTGCCTTGAGCTCCTGCAGCAGGAGGGAGAACTGTGTGCCCTATGCTCACATTGCTGAGTGTCGAGGTCCTGGGGGAGCCTAGTGATGTGGGAGGCTGATGAAGAGAGGCCTATTTTAAGGTAATTCTCATCCTCTGTCTTATCCCCTAAGTATAGTGTTGGGTAACTCTTCTGTTGGAAGGAGAACAATTTTCTGTCCTCATACCTTGTGAAGTTTCTTAAAATACATTAATAAAACTAAATTTTCACTTTTTAGGCCTGGATGCCCTTATTCGTTAGTCTTTGCTTAAGAATAAGTGTTTATAACCTGTCAGGTTGATGGGACATTGCAGTTGCGATTATAAGACAAACTCCGGGGCACCTGGGTGGCTCAGTAGGGTAGGCATTTGAGGTTAGGTGTCTGACTTCGACTCAGGTCCTGATCCTCAGGCTTGTGGGATTGAGCCCGTGGGGAGTCTGCTTCTCCCTCTCTGGATGCCCCTCCCCCCTTTTATGCACTCTGTCTCTCTCTCAAATAAATATAGTCTTAAAAAAAAAATAAGAAAAATTCCTGTTTCCTTCAAGTGGTTTTAGATTATTTGCTTCGAGTAAAATTTAACTCCTTTTTTACTTTATTTAGAAAAGGAACTGCATTTTTTTTGGAAATTAAGTTTTGAGTGAAAATGTCATTGGGTGCTTTAAAAATCCATTTCTAAGTATATTAAATGGAATAATTTTTTTTATTCATTGGGAATAAAAGGTAGACTCTTTGACATTGAGGTACATTTGCTGATGAGAAAAGGAAGCATTCTTCCCCCTCACGAGGGGTTTAAATGTAATACTCAGTGCTTACTCAGGAGTGAAAACATCAAATTAAACTGTTTATGCTGACAAAGGACAAATCTGGATTTCAGCAACCCATGCAAGATTGTCTGATTGCTTGGCCTGCCTCACTGTGAAGCTTTTGGCCGGGACTTATAATGAAATGTGTGCATACAATTAAACCATTTCAAGTCGGTGTCTTGAGTCTTTCCCGAGCTATGAGAGGTGCTCCACTGCTCTCTAGTGGCTGAACGTGGTCCCCCGGCACCAGCTTTGCTCTCTAGCCATAAATCAGCTCTTCACACATTGGCAGTGTTGGTCTCCAGAGCAGGCACCGGCACCAGGAGACCCGTCCTCAAACACAGGAACGGAGTGAAAAATGATCCCGATCCGTGGGTCTCTGGAAAGCACCAAATTTTACCCAGTATGAGTGGCCAGTTGACTAACAATGAGCAAGTGTGAGTAAGCACTCTGTCAGGGAGAGCTGACACTGATGGATTAGAACGTTCTGTGTGGTACTCTCTTACCGCTGCATACATCTTACACCTTGGCAGGCCACAGTGGCAAATGGGTCCTCAGGTGCCTCAGACGGGCCGCTCCTTAGCAGAAGGAGCAGCTTTTTTCCTGAAAAGATCTGGTTAAATCGATTTGGGGGAAAGCAATAGAAATCCATTTCCTGCTGCCCATCAGAACTTCGTGACTTTGAGAAAAGAAATTTTGAAGACCTCTGTTTCCATTAAAACTGCCAGCTCTGGAACTTGTTGAGAATGATGATATAAAATAGCCCCTGGAGGACAGAGACTTTGTCTTAGAGTAATTATAGTAGCTAGCTTTTACTGAGCTTTTACTCTGTGCCCGACATTGTGCTTTGCGTGCGTCATGTCCTGCAGGTCGCCCAGCCTCCCAGTGAGGAAGGTGCGTTCTGTCCTCTTCGGACGGGGGAGGAAGCTGAGGCTGGTGCGGCGGGCTGCTGGAGTGTGGCTTCAGCAAGGCCGGTGCCCTCTTCTTGAGGTGGCGGTGCCTCCTGGAGCAGCCAGGGATCCGAGCGCCTCAGTGCCGGGCTGGAGGACAACCCCGGATTGTGCCCCCTCCTGCACAGCAGTGTGTGCCCGGAGCCTGCTGCCTGCTGGGCTCCCGGGGTGGTTGGTTGGAAGGAATGAGTGGGAAGGTGCCCTTCTAGAGCCTGGAGCCACAAGACCTAGGTTTGGATCTTGGCTTCACTCCTTACTGACTGTACTGTCTTTACTAGCTCAGCCTCTGTTTCCTTGTCTGTAAAATGAGGAAATTTCTTCCTCACTTGAGGTAGAAATGAAAGGCTCCCTGACCTGACGGGCTCCCAATAAATGCTTTCCCCTTTTCCAGTTTGGGAGTTTGTGAGCATGGACCTTATTAGAAAAAGCAAATTTCTACCTGCTGGCTTTCAGCTCCTTCTGGGAGTTTGACTTAGAGCAGGGGGCTTTAGAAAATTATTTTAGTCTTTTATTGTTTCTTCAGCATGTCTAAAAACATAGATTCTAGAATTGCTAAGTTTTGATTTAGTACTTGAGTGAACACTATAAAAATACATGGCTCATGTTTTCTTTTTTTTTTAAACTCTTTTATCCTCAAGCCATATTAATGCAGATGTATTTGAATATATGGAACAGGTAAAAGTAATATCTTAGATGGTAAAATTTTCTTGATACATTTCAGATTTTGTCCTGAGTTGGGTTGTTCTCGCCGAAAAAGTTAAGTTCAAACTGAACTATTAGTGCTGTTAAGATCAGAAGTACCTTCAGGGGTTTTAGAAAATGGAGACTAATTTCATTGTTCTTTTTTATTTAAAAATCTTTTTTGAATGGGACTATTTTAAGATAAATACTCAGAACAGATAGTTGAGTGGTATTGCTAAACAGTGAATGACGGCTCTTTAATCATTTAGAACATTTAACTAAAATACCAATCTCATTTGAATTTCCGAGCAAAACAACACAAATTAACCATACCCAGATGCGTGCTAATCATTCTTCTGAAATCTGAAGAAAAAGCAATTTACAAAGCATGCTTTTTCTTGTGGTAGGGAGCTAAGAAAATAGAGCTGTTTCTGTGCTCACTTGTTCATCTTGATTTCAAGCATCTGACTTTGCTACTTAAGAGGCAACCCAGTGGGATGGAGGGAACATCAGACACTTTAAATTCAGAATGATCTGGGTTCACAATCTCAGATTTGCTAATCATTGGTTATGTCATCTGGGCAAGTTCCTTCCCTCCGAGACTGTCTCCCCTTCTGTAAGGTGGGACTTCTCGGACCTGCCATGTCTGAAGAGCAGAGCCGATGGAACTCTGCTTTGACTTTCTTAGACACTGTGTGTACTGTGTTCGCTGTGGTCTCTTTAGTAATTTGTGTGCCACAGCATAGACTTCTGGAGAAGTGAGATCTGGCTTGGGGCTGATCTGCTCAAAGGACTTCATTATTAAGATGCTTTTACCTTTCAGACCGTCCGAAGGAAGACCTCCTAAGGACAGTGGTAGAGAGACATGGTGTGTATATTTGTTTGTGATGATTGATTGCTGTCGTTCCTTGGAACTATTGACTCGTGCATGGGTTGACCTTCAGGCCCCTGTATACAAAATTCAGGAGTGAGCTGCGTGCTGCACTAGCAGCACGACCGTGACGGCTGGCGAGGTCCTGGGTCTTTTGCTTTTTCTTTTTAATTTTCTCATCCCTGTACCGTGGCAAATTCTTATTTTCTCCGGGTTTATGCTTTAAAAAATTGAAGGTAATGCATGGTCTTTTGAAGAAAAACAAGAAAGCATGAGTAAACCACAGAGTACCACCCAGATAGAAGCGTAATGTTTTGACTTACAGTTTTTCCAGATTTGCAGAATCTGTATCCTCTAAGCTTAGGTGTTAATACTGCTTTGGAACATGTTTTTGCCCTATTGAATATTTTATCATGGACATCTTCTCATTGCCAAAAAAGTATTATCTTGTTTAATGACCGTGTATATTTTATTGTTTATTTTTCCTGTCATCTGATTGTGGACCTTTACAATTACCTCTAATTTTTTTTCGTTTTTGCTAAGCAGTGATCTTTTTATATACATAATTTGTGTACTTACTCACTTATTTCTTTAAAATGACTCTCTAGCAGTGGAATTGCTGGGGGGGGGGGATGTATACCTTTATGCTTTCTGATTGATATTTCTAAATTGCCCGTTAGGAAAGTTCTATTCATTTTTGCTTCTACAAGTGTGTTAGATTGCCCTTTTCACTGCACTAAAGCCCTGGCTATTCTTTTTCTTAATCTTTGTTAATGTAAAAGGGAAAAAAAATGGTATTTAATTTAAATTCATATTTCTTTGATTACTAGTGACCTTGAACAGCATTTTTAAATGTGTACAGGCTGGTGCCTTTTTTCCTTTTTGTCAACTGCTGTGTCCTTTTTTCTGTTGCCAGATTGGCATATCTGTGACTCTTTTTAGTTATTAATGTCCTACATGCTGCACATATTTTTCTGTTTCAGGATGTATATTTTACATTGTTTACAGGAGTTGGTCTCTCCCTACCCCCCCTTAAGCCAGTGGCCTGCTATTAGTAAGAGCAGATACTTCAGTTTAAGAGATTGGTTGGAGCTGTGGCCCCTTGTGGCATTTTTGCCTGGGACCCCCTTCTCCTAGAGGTCAGCAGCGTGGGCGACCGGCACTGTCATCTTGAAGTGACTCAGGCCCTGACAGTCAGAGATGGGGCGCAGCCCTGCTTTCTGGGACCCCGCAGGGCATCTGCTGTGGGAGGAATTCTTTGGCCCCCAAACAGGAGCGGCCAGGCTGAGGCGGTGCCCAGCGGGAGGCCGCAGGGGGTCGGGCGTGCAGGGCGGGTCCTGGCGGCCTGGGGAGGGGGGAAGAGGGCTGAGCTGCGTCTCCTTCCTCGGTGCACAACCCGGCTGGTGTAGGGTTCCGGAGTCCGGGGCGGCTGTGGGTAGGCAGCGAGCTAGGTAGGACAGCGGGTGTGGGAGCCAGTGGATAGCTAGGTAGCGGCCACTGACTGCACCGTCATCTTTCTAAATGCTGGTCACTGACTGCACCTTGTTTTTCTGTTTTAAAGAGCTTTCTTCTGGAAGCAACACTGGCTACTCAGCAACTGTGGGTGGGCTGAAAAAGGCAGTCTTGGAGGTTGCTAAGGAGCAGCTACATGAAAACTACTGATGAAACGAGGTTGTGGTAGTAAAATGCAGGAACCCACGGAGGGCATTTTACTCCTGTGGTATCACAGAGGTTTGGACCAGACTAGGACATATAATATGACATGGTTTTGTGGGTTTAAAGCCTTTTTTTTTTTCTTTCTGAACACTGAACTTGCTGCATACTTGAGTTTGTCTTACAGTCATCCCAGTATGGTAAATTAGCAATAAATGTTCTTTTCCACTTTATCAAGGCATTTACTGCTATCATCACACCTTCAGGGCCAGCTCAGAGTTTTCCCCAGCTCCTTCATTTGGACAGTTGTCCTGAAATCAGCCCAGCTTAATTCAGCAGCTTCTATTTAGTGCCCGCCGTGTGCCCGAGACTGCAGATAGGAAAGGGTGGAGAGGACGGACACGTTGCAGAGTGGAGAGTGATGAACTCGCAGTCGGGCTTGGTCAGGGAGGGCTCGTGGGAGGAAGTCGTCTCTCAGCTGGGGCTGGAAGGGGGCTGGGAGTTCTGTGGACTGTCAAGGGGACGAAGGGCATCGCCCGTGCCCAGGTGGGATTGGCCTGAATGGTATAATTTAGGAAATTATCGTCAGTTCTATGTTGGTGGGGTGTCAGATGTGAGGAGGGGGTCGAGGGGGACAGAGCCCGGGTCACGGAAGGTCCTGCACGTCTGCTCTGTCTCCAGTCACACCTGTCCTGCCCTGCACTTCCTAGTCCTGTAACGCCAGGCAAGAAGCTTTCTCCTGCAGCGGGGTGGCTAAATGGCCTAACGTGATGGATGGCACGGAGCGGGTGTGCCACGGATGCCCTGGTTTCTTCCTCCTTGGCTGCCTTCTCCTCCCTACCATTAGCTGAGCTTTTTGAGGGCAGGCCTCACAGCCCTTATTCCTAGAGACCATCCTGTGTTTGTGGAAAGTGTATTCTCTCTGACATCCCTCTCCTTCATGTCTCCTGACATGCCTGTCGTCTGAGGCGGAGGCTGGTGTATGCGGTCTCCTGGCTTTTCTGTTCGTTTATTCCTTAATGGGAAACCAGAGAGTTCTGACCAGCTGTCTAAGGTGACTGTATTGGAATAGAGAATCAGGGTAAAGGTCCCTTCCGATGATTTTTTGCCTTGGTTTTGGGGTCGAAAGTGCCAGGGTGCTTTAGTCAATGTGGAAGTCATGGAACGTCTCAGGGCATTACTGTGGCTTAAAAGTGGGATAGAAGGGCACCTGGGCGTCTGCCTTCGACTCGGGTCATGATCCTGGAGTCCTGGGATCGAGTCCTGCATCTGGCTCCCCGCTCAGCGGGGAGTCTACTTCTCCCTCTGACCCTGCCCTCTCTTGTGCTTTCTTTCTCTCTCTCTCTCTCTCTAACTCTCTCTCTCAAATAAATAAATAAAATCTTTAGGAAAAAATGGGATAGAATATCTGAACATTTTGTGGGCGTCATGGCTGCTGTACTGGCGCGGCACTGGTCAGGTGGTTTCCTGCGCACAGTTTTAAACGGCCCTGAACCGTCTCGGAAACCTGAATGAAATTACTAAAGAACACTGGTCTCATCGAGTTTACCTTCCTTTTTTCTTTTTAACGGCCAACTCCTTGTTCCATCCCCCGGTTGCATTGCCTTGAAATTATGCGAGGATCTGAGTCTTGTTCTTTCACCTCTTTGGGCAGTTGAGTCCTATGTGAAATTCTGGCTTCAGTGTTAGAAACAGACCCACGTTCAGGGTTTCCTTGAAACCTGTTGACCAGTCAGTGCTACTCCATCTCCTAGCACTTCCACGTATTTCTAAGAAGGGGGCGCCAGAGTCCTCCTTTCCTAAAAAGCTGGGAGCAGGAGCTAATTTGCAAGTGACTTAGAAATTTTTGTTAATGTTGAATTTCCCTTTCTTTTCAAGTTTATTTGGAATCTGCTTATCTTTGATCTCAGGAGCAGCAGAATCAGGCAGTTTAGCAAGCTTCTGCTTTCCAGAAAACTTCTCAACACCGTGCATGTGCTGTATAGGTTGGAGTATGTGTATTGAGGGGTGGTGGGAAAGGGGAAGCAGAAGTACAACGTAATAAAGACCTCTGTGTCTTTTCTTCATCTACCTGGCTGGCACCTTCCAACTCTTTAGAAAAAATTAGTCTCTGATAGTGTGAGAAGCATCCCCATGTTAGAGGGACACTTTTTGTTCCAAGAGTTTAGATTTAGTACATAATTTCCACTTATAGAAATTTTGTCTGTAGCATTGTTCTAAGCAGGAAAAAAAAAATTTTTTTTATAAAGGAAGAATTATTATATTGGAGGGAAGTATTTTTCATTCCTTAAAATATTGGATGAAGCTGAGCAGAAGGAAATATATGTGCCCAGGAAAAATAAGAGTAAAATTAACTATTTTATTGTGAACTGCCAAAGAAAGGATGGCCCCAGGGAAAAGAACAGGGCTCCTAATTTTTAAGGAAAATGTTTTTTATGGTAAGCTTGGTTTTTCTCTTTTAAAATAATTGATTACAATTTCCCACAAACTTGTTAGCTCTTAGGTTACCCACCCTCCCCTGTCTTTTTTTAATGTTTATTTCAGACCTCTGGTACATTTACCTCTGGCTCCTCGGAGGGAGATTCTTGGACTAGATTGGATAAGGCAAGCCTGCTATTGGGCACTCTGCAGGAGCATTTTGTATCTAGAAGTATTTTTTTCTGAGCTTTCCTTATTTATAATTTTTTTGTTTCTTCATGACAGCTGTCCTTTGTTTTCCACACAGAGCCAGCTTGTTTTTTTTGTTTTGTTTTGTTTTGTTTTGTTTACTAAGTCCGAGACTAGTTCTCACCTGTGCCTTAGAACAGAAACTTGGGTTAGTTTTTCCTCTTGATCCCTGAATTTCAGAGTAAATGTGTGACTCCCAAAATCCTGGTGGACTTTGACTATATTTTCAGATTTTCAAGGACACCTTTATTAATGAAAGTCAAAGGTTTGGCTTTGGTGAATTTGCTCTTGCTTATATGCTGGTTTTATTTGGGTGCACACTGGTTTTATAGCTGTTTAATTTCTAGCTCTTTTCCAAAGGGTTTTTAATATCTCTTTAGATTCCCCCCCTTTTTCTTTTAAAGAAGAAAAAATGGTAAGAGGGGAAAATGGGGTTGCCTTTTGCTCCCAAGCCTAAATGAATAGTCATTGCTTGTAATACCGGTCTACACTTGACGCTTCCTACTGCTTTAGATGTGATGTATCCGGTGCTGTGAAGGTAATGATCCTCAACCACAGCAATATTCCATAACAGGAGTATCTGTCATATTCATCGGGATTACCATGTTCATTGATTTGTGTCTGTAAATCTGCTGTTTCTACCCTTTAAATTTGATCTATAATTGGACCTCCTTAAATGGTTCAGAGAAGGTAGTCTGTATTTTCTCAATGCAGCGTGGCTGTCAGCTTCTCCTTTTTCATTATACATTCAGCAGACTTGATAAAATCAGCAGGACACCTCATTTGAAACTGTTTAATCGCTGCCTTTTTCCTTTGCTAAAACCATTGAGGTGGTCAAGCGATGTACACAAATCATTTTAAATAGAAAATATGGTTTTCTCTGTGACCCAGCTAAATAGATAGTGTTATGCAAAACAAGTTAAAAAGTAATAAATGCCAAAAAAATCTTCTAATTGGAATAAAAAATTGTGGGCAACTCTATCCTCTCTCCAAAAGTAGAGTATCCTGAAATATTGCAGGACCCTGTAAAGACAAGATGATGGTTTTCTAAAGATTCTCTGGTTTCTGAACAAAGCAAGTTTAAATTTTCAGATAGTGCTGAGCTGCCTTTTACATCTATTCAAAAGGAGCCCACACTTATTTGTAACGCCTTTATATCCTACTTTTGTAGGGGAAATCTGCTGTCTGTTAATATCTCTGCAGCATAACCTTTCAGCCATTTGCTATTGTGATAATAAATTTTTGTTTCTTTGTCTGTCATTTTGTCTACTCAGCTGTTACTCTTCAAAGTACAAACTAAAAATAATAGCTCCAAATAAATGCCACATAATAAAGTGTTTTACAGTTGAAGCTAGAATAACCTGGCGGCTGCAGCTCGCGGTCCTATTACCATTGCTGGTGCTGTAGTTTCTTCCCCGAGTGTCAAGGTGACTCTACCAGGGCCAGCTCATTAAAACAATCTATTCTTTCTAACTGGCTTGGTATTTAGCGCTATACCCAGCAGCCTGCCAAGGCTCAGTTGTGAAGCCCAAGACTCTCGGCATAGCATGTATGAAATTATGTGGCATCCACTTTTTGAAAAAATACCAATTCTCCATAACCTCATTTCCCCGCTGCAGCATTTTATTGTGAATAATTTACAATTACTCCTGTCAGTAGTGAAAGTAGGGCCAGTTACAGGTTTACCCAAGACGGTGGTAAGTATGACTTCAGGCTTTGGAGGAGCATTGTTTACCTGGTTTATGTGGCCCTAGAGGATTAGTATTTACCCTGTGCTCGGGTGGGACCCTGGGCGTGTTGTGCCATTTTCGCTGCCCTGAAGTAAACTTGAGAGGGAGAAGCTGGAGTCGGTAAATCCACTAAAGGTACATCTTTTTCTTTCAGGTTCTGGCTCCTTGGCAGCAATGGCTGTGTTCGAAGATAAGTTTAGGCCAGATATGGAGGTACGTAAGTCCCTGCAGTTTTATTCTCTGTCACGTGTTTTTCCAGCTGTATGTCGGACATTTGCAAATTGATTGCCGATTCCTCCAGAGCTTGTCCAGCACTGTTTGTTAGTTGGAATGGTCTTTGGCACAGGTCACTGTGTTCGTTGAGAAGCCTGGTTGGTTGGGAAAGCTTCGTTTTGGAGTGGCCTGCTGTGCCCTCCCCCAGGCTTGGGGAGCCAGCACTGTGCAGCCTTTTGCTTCGGCCTTTGGGCTGTCTGGGAATCTTCTTGGCTGTAGATGCTGCTGCGACGTGGAATGTTTTCTTGTGCACTCAGCTCTCTGTGTCACGGTATCTCCAAATGACGAGGTTTTTTGTTTTCTCGCTGAGAATAGAGAAACTCTGTATGTTTTTGCATGTCACAAAAGACCTAGTCTGAAATGGAGGCAGCTTAAAAAGCCCCTATAGGTTGTTCTGCATCTGGAAGAAGAGGGGGACGAGAATCATATGTGTAGTGGACTGTTCTCAGAGGGGGACAGATCTAGTGGCGCAAATATATTTGTAAGAGATCCTTTGTTGTATTTCCTTTGGTGGTCGGGGAGGGTGGTACCTTCTGAACGGCATTCCACCTGTCTGCTTTAGTGACAGAGGTACCCTCCCCATTAAGCAACCTCCCCACCCCCTAGATCTCCAGGAGCAAACCCACAGGTCTTCCACTGTCACTTTCGAAGGGGTGTTCAGTATGCTCAGGTGCTTCATGGTACCGCATTATTCCTCTGCCGTGCTTTATCCCTGCCGCTCAGCCAGCTTGTGGGCACAGAGGTCCTGTGAAGTCAGCCTTCATTATCTGCTCTTGGTTTTTTGATAGCTGTTAATTTTGTGATGGTGTGTAGCAACTCGTTTTCAACAGTTAGTAGGCTGTTTATGAGTGGTTTACCCTGTTCTTTAATATGTAGGCATCTGCTCTTTCTGCCTTCGCAGTATTGTTTTGTTTAGATACCAGAGGATGTCTCTGGGAATTACTTTTTGACAGTGCTTTATGCCTAATCGTCTTTGGAGGACATTGCCTATTTAAACATTTTTGTTCCTCCACCAGCTCATTGTTTTTAGAGCACCAGCTGTCGTTGGAACTCTGAAGCTCTCTCTGCCCTTTAGGTTTGGGCCAAGAGCCCTGAGAGCCAGAGGATGTAGGGTTGTGGATGCTGCCCATCCAGGACAGGGGTTTCCTGCCAGAAGCCTCTCTGCCTTTGGTACGCCAGGTTAGCACACATAAGTGACTTGGTCACTGACGGCTAGATTGCTCTCCTTTCTTGGACATCTGCCAGAATTAAAACCTATGACTAAAGGTAGGATTTAGCTGGGTGTTTTATAGGAAAAATAATAGGGTCTTGCTCCAATTAAGAATAGTAAACAGGTCCAGGTATCAACTATAAATGAGATTAGGATTCTGTTCTCATTTCTCAATGTGAAAATTTATTCCCATATCAGCATTATTTTCTGCTTGGGGTTCCTAAGTACAAAGAAAAAATAAGATGTACTTGGTCACTTAAAAAGAAGAAGAAAAAAAGGTCTCCGAGTCTTCAGACTAAAGGAGAGAAGTTCCTGAGGCTTCACGTATCCATTAGAACTAACGAAGGTATGGGGAGAGAGACTCTGATGATTTTTGTTTAGAAAATCACCTCAGTAATGTCAAGCCCTCCTTTAAACCACATTAATCTTTTCAAATTTTCTTGAGAGCTTTGTCTATTTCCAATTGATTGGAACCTCCATATGTTGGAGACAAATGAGAATTGCAGAAAAAGTTGAAAGCACGAGGTATATTAAAAGTGACTTAACACTCTGCTGAAGTAATTTTACATTATTCAGAGTTTGGATTTGAAGTGACTCAAAGGCCATGAATTTAATACTGATGTGATTCGAGGAAGTAAAGGGAAATGTGATTATCCCTTCAATAAAATTTGTGGTATCGTCAGTCTGAAGAATGTGTTCCTTAGATCAATTTTATATGCCGCTCAGACCACTTGATGTTCTGTGTCAGCTGTGAGACCTTGAAATCGCCTGGCCAAATTCCCATTTCAGATTGATTAATTAATTTTACAATTTCACGTGACTGGTTTTGGTCATGGAAGTTGTTGAAATTTGACGCAGACTGACAGTGAACAAAATCACTTTATTGTAAAGAAGGTAGTACCTGCTTCTTTGGTGAAGTGACTTTAAATATAAATAGAAGGCACATAATAATATAACAACTGTCAGGAGATAATGCTTAAAAAACATAAAAGGTCGTTAATAGGTACTAAAATGATTTATTCTAAAGACCACGCCGCTAACCACTGACCACCTTGCTTTTTTGGGGGGAAGATTAAATGATGCGCTTTCAGTGGGAGGCTGAGTCTGGCCAGTGAAGTTGAGAGGATGAGTTTTAATGACTTTTTTGTTGTGAAAGAGAATTCGTCAGGGTGTCCTTTCTGGCTCTGCATTTGCCTAGAACTTGTGGAGACATTTTGGTTTCAGATTTCCCAACTTTATTTTCCTTCTTTCCAGGAAGGCTTTCTGTCTTTTCTGTGACAAGAAGCCCTCCATGACTTTTCTTTCTCACCTCTTTTGAGACTGCAGGGTTGGATGGCTAAATCTGCTTATTTCCTTCCAGTATGGGAAAGGATTCTGGACACGTCGCACACACAAACCCAGGAGAGCATTCATTGCTGCCTCTCAGACCTTATGTGGATTGCCAGGACAGAGCTGTGCACACTTCACAGAGAATCGCATAAGAAAGGGACAGTTTCAGGCTATCATAATTATGGATTCTTTGCCAAACAGTAATTTTTGGGCCAGACTTATTAAACAAACTCTTGGCTTTATTGTTAGAACAAATCAATTAGAGGTGGCTCATAGTACACCCCACCTTTTCTTTCCTTCTTCCTTCCCTCCCTCCCTCCCTCCTACAACCCTGTGCCTTGGAAGTGTTAGTCCGAGACTGCAGTATTTATGGGATGAAAATTCCTGTCTCCTTAAAATCCTTATTGTGTTCTCATTATCTTCAGCTTCATAATCCATTATGGTAGTCAGCAACCACATCTAGCTATTGAGCA
This sequence comes from Nasua narica, assembly GCA_028533885.1. NCBI lineage: Eukaryota > Metazoa > Chordata > Mammalia > Carnivora > Procyonidae > Nasua > Nasua narica. The sequence goes on along the minus strand of CM052813.1, from coordinate 71,623,191 downwards.
TTTGAAATGTGTCTAGTCTGACTTGAGAGTGCTTTAAGTAAAAAATGCACACCGGATTTTAAAGACTTAGTACAAAAAGTTTTAAAAGTGTATTTCATTGGGGCACCTGGATGGCATAGTCAGTTAAGTGCCCAACTCTTGGTTTCAGCCCAGGTCATGATCTCAGGGTTGTGAGATCAAGCCCTGCATTGGGCTCTGTGCTCAGCGGGGAGTCTGCTTGGGATTCTCTCCCTTTCCCTCTGTCCCTCCCCATCATGGGCACATGTGTATGCTCTCTTTCTCTTTCTAAAATAAATAAATCTTTAGAAAATATGTATACATTTCATTAATAATGTGTGTATTCATTGCATATCGAAGCAGTACTGCTTTAAATATATTGGGTTAAATAACATTATTAAAATTTCGTTTCACTTGTATTTATTTAAGATTCTACTTATTCACTTGGGAGAGAGCACATGTGAGCACGAGTTAGAGGAAGGGGCGGAGGGGGGAGGAGAGAGAGAATCTTTTGCAGACTTTGCACTGGGCATGGAGGCTGATGTGGGGCTTGATCTCACAACCTGAGCTGAAACCAAGGGTCAGACACTTAACTGACTGAGCCACCCAGGCACCCTATTTTTGCTTTTTCAAATGTAGCTACTAGAAAAATTAAAACTGTGTATGTGGTTCACAAATTTCTATTGGATAGGGCTAGGATAGCATTGAACTTGTCACTTGCACATCACATTTAAGGTTTCTGCCATATCCAGGTGACACCTGTACTATTATGTTTCTTGAGAAATTTTTAGATAATTAATTCACTTTTATAAATTGAGATACCATTTACATGTAATAAAATGCACAAATCTTAAGTGTACAGTTAGATCAATCTTGGCGTTTGTAATTCATTTCTTTTGTCAGTTCCCTTTCTCTTCTTCCCTACAACCACTTCAGTTCACCTTTTTAAGATAAAGTTTGTTTTGGGCGCCTGGGTGGCTCAGTTGGTTGGGCGACTGCCTTCGGCTCAGATCATGATCCCAGGGTCCCGGGATCGAGTCCCACATCGGGCTCCCGGGTCCGCGGGGAGTCTGCTTCTCCCTCTGACTTTCTCCCCTCTCATGCTCTCTCTCGCTCTCTCTCTCTCTCAAATAAATAAATAAAATCTTTAAAAATAAATAAATAAAGTCCTTTAAGATAAAGTTTGTTTTTAAATATAGTTTATTTCTCTGAAGTCCTGGGTTTGATGCATTAGTTATTTTTTTCCCTGAGACACATGAAAGTGAGTGCACACTATTAATATAAATAAAAAATGTATTCATGCATCACCCATCCGCCCCTTATGCAAGCTCAGGGGTATGAGTATTAAACTTCGGGAAGCCTAGGGCTCCATTTCGCTCCCTCCCCCACAGCCCTTCTTGCCAGCTTGCTGTTTGCTGCAGGGTGTGCTTGCTTGTCATTGAATCCTCACTGCTGGTGTCAGCTGGCAATGCCCTCAGTTGCTTCTTCATTTATTTGTGTCCTTGTCCTCCATTGTACACACGTGTCTCATTGTTTTATGGCTGTTTGGGGGGCATCTCCCTCTTCTTGCCCTTGATAGTGGGAGACCCTTGAGGGAGAGGCTATGAAATAGTTTCTGTTCTTCAGCTCATATTCGGTTTGTGTTGAGTTGAGACAGGATAACCCTGCACTAAAGCAAAATCTGAGTCATCAAAAACCACCGGGGAAATGGAGGGGACTTTCTCTCCTTCCGATCTGGAAAGTGCTGAACGTTTTTCTGAGATAACAGGAAGATAACTACTGCACTTCTCAAGTAATACACAGCTTTGGGGCGGAGTCAGCAGAGCAAATAGCCCATTAAGTACACAGGCAACACAAAGATGGAGCAAAGGGCAAATGCACATTGGGAAATCATGGGCCAAAAAGCAGAACAGTGAAACCTAGCTGGGATTCATGAATGGCTAAGACAGGCCTCTGCTGTTTCAGGTTATCCGAGCCAATGCCTTGCCTCAGGTAAGAGCCCTGGTTCAAGGTTGCAGAGAAACTGCCAACTAACTGTGTGAGTTTAAGAGTCCTTACAGTCTCTACGAGTCTTCACCCGGCTGTGACTCTGCCCCTGCCTTTGGTGGTCTTGAAATTTTCATTTTGTTGTTTCTCTCCTTACCGTTAGCCTGGAAGTCCTCTGAGGGCAGGAACTGTGCGCTGCTGCTTCCTTCCTCTTTCCTTACACCGAGCGTGCTGACTGTTGCGAAGGAGGCTCTCAACCAGTATTTGTTGAGCAAGTGGATAAAAAGGTGTCAAAAGCAACTTTACTTAAGTCGTTCCCTGGCTAGCCCTCCTCTGATACAGCTTGATAGCTTCACCTTTACTGTTGATACTTACTCAGCTGTGATAGAAATGAAGGCATAAAAAATTGTGTTACTTCTGATAAATCTCCCACTTTATTTTTATCAGCAAAGGTGCTTATTTGCTATGTATTAGCAGGAGAGTGGATTTGGGAATGTGTAGGTTGACCTAATGACAAGGGGTCAGTTATATGAGAGGGTTCTTTTTGGTGATGCTGGATTGCACGGAGCCCTTCCCCCAATTCCCTCCCCCCCCCGCCATTGTTAAAGCTAGTATAAGAATTAAGACCCTGATCCTGGTTATTACCCACAGGCTAGCTAGACAGGAACCTAGTGATAACCACACTGTGGCCTTTTGAGTCTATTTTCCGGTTAAGTATAAGGGATATGACCAAAATACCCGGAAATATGGTGTTAGCTTTGTGAAGATATCTCAAAAGTTACTAAAATCGCTCACATAACAACAGATTTGAATTTAAGACAGGGAGGGGAATTAAGGGAGTCCATCATATAACTTAGGTTAGTCTTCCTTCCATCCTGTTTCTTTGTAAGAAGGAATGTTTTCGTTTGGCCCAGTGAGAAATTTAAACTCTTGAAGATTATAATTCATTAAAACGGGTAGAAGATTAATATTTAGTCTGTCAAGATCAATACTGTCCCCTCTTTGCACTAATTGTCAGAATAGTGTGTGAGGGCCGCTGAAGGGTAGTGGTGTGCGGCAGGACCCTCACATCACAGGGAGACGATTCAAAGGCAAACTGTCCTGCACCCTCTGGTATCGACTTGCAAATTAGCATCTGGAATCTAATTAAACAAGCTTAATGAAAGTAGCAGCTGAATGCTGCTGGAAAAGACAATCAGCTTTTTTCCCCCTCTCTGATCCATATTCTGTACTATTGAAGTTGGTCACCAAACACATCGTGTGAGCACAGTTAAAAAAAATTAGCATTTATTTGAAGAATAGAAACTGTTTTTCATTCTGTTATGCATTTGGCATGCTCTGGCGTCCCATGAGAGCCATGCCACAGCAGATAGTGCACAATATTTATAAATCCATGACAGGCAATAATAGCAACTTGAAAAATTCTTTTGCTAGAATCTCAAGTTGAGAGCTGCCAAAAGCGGAGAGGATCAGATCTGCAGTGGCAGCTGCTGTGCCCTACAGTTAGAATTCTAGACTTTGAAGATGCTCAACTTAAAGAAATGAAGACTGCAGGCTTAGCCAATTTTTGCAGGTTTCTAGAGCTCTGGCTCTCTGCCTTTTGAAGATGAGTTGCTGAAGCTTCTACCAGTGCCTGAGGCGTGCTAACACCAGCAGGATCTTTTTTTTTCCCCCCTAGTCTTAGTGTGTCTTCAGTTTTCAGTAGCACATGCTTAGTCAGTGCCGACTGCGATGGCCCTTTCTCTGGTCACAATACCGAGGGATGAGCTCTTACCCTCTACCCTTCAGAGAGAAGCCACGAAGATAGATGGTGACGTGTACAAGTGCCACTTCAGCCGTCTGATTTATGGAGTCATATTTCATCGCGCGGCAAGTGCTGGCCTCTAGAGAAGCCCTTATGGATTGCTAAAGATGTGAGCAGCTCTCGCCCTAAAGGCGGTGGTTACCTCGCAGACGTGATGCCAAGCACCTAGCTCCCGAGGAAACAGAATTAATCTGTCATTGCGGGCAGCGATAGATCCACTTTAAATAATGAAAGAGTTCATACCTATATGGTGTCCGGACAGCAAATCTTCGAAGTAACAAAAAGTGGGTTTTTGTTTTTGTTTTAAGCCTGGTAGTATTAAGGCACCGAAGTTACAGATTCATCTGTGCTTTGCGAGATGGACAATAGTGTAAGGGAGCTGCATCATTTTGATTAAAAATAAGAATTTTGGGGCGCCTGGGTGGCTCAGTGGGTTAAAAGCCTCTGCCTTTGGCTCAGGTCATGATCTCAGGGTCCTGGGATCGAGCCCCGCATTGGGCTCTCTGCTTGCCAGGGAGCCTGCTTCCCCTTCTCTCTCTGCCTGCCTCTCTGCCTACTTGTGATCTCTCTCCTCTCTGTCAGATAAATAAATAAAATTAAAAAAATAAGTAAATAAAAATAAGAATTTGTTCAGCTTGGCACAGAGACTGGTCCCAAAGGAAAATATAGAGCATGGGGTCAGTGTGGTCAGGTGGAAAGGGGGATGGAAGCTTAGGAGCTAGAGGATTGGGCTGTGAGTCTGTTTCCACTGTGCTTGTGGCACGATTCCAGGCAAGACACGGCCCAAGACTGTTCATCTAGAACATGGGGATCCAGAGACCTGCCTGGAGGTCACTGTCAGGATTCGATGAGGTCTGTGAGATACCTTAGATGGTGGCTCGCACAAAATTGGCTCTAAATTATGGTAGCTGCTTCTGTTTTTCAGTTATTCAGTAGCGGGACACAAACATCCCAGAGCAGCGACTTAATACGATCTCTTCGTACTTGCATCAGGCGTGATGATGGCATAATATAGACAGATGGGATCCTTCTCTTCCATCCGAAAGCTTAAAATGAGACAGACTTGTGTAGAGGTCATAGTGACAGTAGAGGAAGCCTGTTTAACACATGCCAGAGGCCATAGAAGTATTTGTCTTTTTGCGAGGGTAGGGGAGGAGGTACTGAAGATGCAGTAATCCCGGTCGCTGGTGCTTGTTGAGTGCTGGTACGCGGCGCCGGGCTCTGTTCTGACAGCTTCCTTGGCATTCTGTCCTTTACCCTTCCGTAACCGTGCGGGGTCTCAGCTTTGTTAGCCCCATTTTGTGGAGAAGAACACGAGGCTGCGGGGAGGGCAGATACCTTGCCTCAGGCCCTATAGCTAGTCAGCGATGGAGTCCCTGAATCCTGGTCGGTGTGGCTTTAGAGCCCTCCGGTGTGATCCATCACCGCGCCACCCGGCCTCTTTGCGAGGCCTCCGGTTGTCCGCCGACAGAGTGGGGAAGACATCTTATTCCGGGTGAGCTGAGGTCTGGGCTGCCTGGCTGTTCTTTTCTCTGACGAGGGAGCCAAACAAATGTCAGCGGAGGCCTCTTCGAGGAGCCCAGTGATTGGAAGGAGCCCAGGAATGGAAAGACACAAAAAGTTAGAAATACAGAGGTATTGGAAGATACAAAAAAGTCACTTGGCTATGGAAAAAATGTTTTTCTTCTCTTTGAATTCATCAGACGAATCAGATGAATTCATCCTTTTAACCCTCCTTCACCCCAAATACCTTTTGATTGGTCTCCCCCCCCCCGAAGTCTTCAGATATTCACAGGAGAGTGGTTTTCTCTATATCGCTAATGTTCAGATGACATAGACCTCTTCACATTTAGTAAGGAGACCGAGAAGTCCTTAAATTCTGGTGAATGGGATTTGTTCATTTGAGGCAAATCATGAATAACTTGAACAAAAATAAAAAAAAAAATGAGCAAGACTATCATATTTGAATAATGAGGTGCTCCTTTTTCCCCCAACTGCCAAAACTTTTTAATCTTCGTCAACAATTGTTCTGTCCTCCGTCTTATTTAGGTTGCATCTGTGCGACTCTGAGCTCAGGAGCCCTGACAAGCGGCATATGAATTCTGTATTCATTAGTGATCTTGATCCAAATGCCTCTGTCCCTGCCACGGGGGCTCAGGTGTGGAAGCTGCTGGCTAATCCCACCAGCTGACATTCAGAGGTTTAATGACTCCATGGGAAGGTGACCACTCACTGGGAGGGTTGCCGGCGGAACCCACACAGCAGACAATGGAGATCAAGGAGGACTATCAGTGTTGAGCCGAAGCACCTTCCTGTGCGACTTGAACCCTGTTGCCATCAAACGGAGTTTTAAGTAAATGCAAAATTAAAAAAAAAAAAAAAAACAAACAAACAACCCTGACCTTCGATAGCTCTCATAAACAGTGATTTTTCTGTCTGTATTGATATTGATGGTGTTTAAGACTGTTTTTTTCTTGGTGCACTTTAATAGGTGTCAGCTTAATGAGCTGAACTTGACTCACTTTTCCAGATTTTTAGATTTTAAGGTTTTGTTTGTCGGGTTGCTACATCTGTTTAGGTATCTTATGTATGCCTGGGAAAAAATACATAGTTAGAGCCAAAATTCTTTCTTATTAAATGGTTTTGAGGATCTGTGCTGACGTTTTTGCTTACTGTGATCTCTAGTTTTGAAAAAATACTGTTAGAATGTGAGTTCTTTGACTTGTGACATGTCAGCAGGATGTTTTGACTCCTCTAGTCTAAAAATGTTGGATGCCTTTTTTTAAATAGTAGCTTCATCGAGATACAATTTACACCCGTACAACTCAGCTGCTCTTGTGTACAGTTCAGTGGTTTTTAGTGTATTCGCAGAGTTGCACAACTATCACCACAGTCAATTTTAGAACATTTTCATCACCCTCAAAAGAAACCCCGTACCCATTGGAAGTCACTCCCCATCTACCCTCAATCTTCCCAGCCCTGGGCAACAACTAGTTTCCCTCCATTTCCACAGACTTGCCTTTTCTGGACATTTCATGTAATAGGAATCATAACGATACATGGTCTTTTGTGACTAGCTCCTTTAACATGTAATATTTCATCCATGTTACAACATGTATTGTTACTTCATTTCTTTTTATGGTTTAATAATATTCCATTGTGTGGACATACCACATTTTATCTATCCATTCGTTAGTCGATGGACATCTGGATTGTTTTCATTCTGGCTATTATGCACAATGATGCTGTGAACATTTGTGTACAAGTTTTTGTGTGGACATACACTGTCATTTCTCTTGTCAATCCCTTGGAGTGAGGTTGCCTGGTCATATGGTAACTATGTTTTAACCTTTTGAGGAACCATCAGTCTGGTTTCCAAAGTGTCTGGGTCACTAGATGTGCGTTAGATGTAGTAAGTTGTGTCTTTATTGTTGGATCAAGATAATGTATTGCTTTTTTCTCAATAATTTTCTCTCTGGTTGTATTTAATGTAAAACAGTAGTTTTTTTAAAGATTTTATTTATTTGATCACTTGAGAGAAATAGAATGAGCGAGCAGGAGCTGGGGGGAGCAGAAGGTGAGGGACAAACAGACTCCATGCTCAGCTCGATCCCATGACCCTGAGATCATGACCTGAGCCGAAATCAAGAGTCGGACACTTAACTGATGGAGCCCCCCCCCCATGCGCCCCAGCATTAGTTTTTTTTTTTAGAGATGTCAGAACCCAAAAATATAATCCCGGGGGCCCAGTGTAGGATTATTCTTAAGTAGTGATTTACAGTGGAGTTAAACAGTTAATTTTAGAAATGAACAGATACTGAAATTGGTGTAATGATTCCGTGGGTGATTCAGAGAATCACTTTTAACTCCTAGAAGAGATGATGATGATAAGACCCTGTTGATGGTTATAGCTTCTCACCAGACCCGATATTTTGACTTGTCTCCCGTTTACAAAGTGAGTTTGTTCTCCTGAGTTGGAGCCCACTAGTGAGGCAACTTTGGAGAGACAGGAAAGGACTTCTTGAGTTAAGGTTATTCCCTTGGATCTTTTTCCTTTTGTGGTGTTTTATAGGGCAGGTGGACATTTTCTTTGGTCTTTCTCCTGATAATTCAAGAGCAGGACTTTGCTCCCTCTATACAGAGTTTGGAATTTCACAAGTAATTGCCTCTCTCCCTCTGATTCTGTAGGATTCCTTCATCTTCCTGATGTAGGAATGACCACTTCAATGTCCATTCGTCTGGCTGAGTCTCTGTGTCTTCAGATCCTCAGTTAATGGTGTTGGCTGGCTATTACTTCCACCTTTGCCATTTTATTCTGCCTCTGATACAAGTTGAAGTACAAAGTGGGGGTGTTTTGGAGAAGGGGCAAAGGAAATTTTAGAAAGTGTCTTAATTCTTCCCATTTAGTTTCAAGAAATAAAAGGGGATTCGATGGGAGGAGGCCCAGCAAGAAAGGCGTAGTTTACCAAAATCTCCAGTGAGCTGGAAATGGATTCCTCTGGCTGCCAGGCATCTAGAATTTAAGAGTCAGCAGATGCGAGGGAAGTGACCCTAGGTAAAATTTGAAGTCCTCTACCGCCAGATCTTTGAGGCCTGCTGCTGAAGGTGCTACAGGTGCTACATTGCCATAGTTACTGACTCGGAGAAGTCTTTAATTTTTCTGCCAGAAATCTTTCTGTGCAAATTTTTTTTCACACTATGCTGTGTACACACTGAATTTCATTTTCTTGTAAAGTCAGTATGTAATCAATCAGCAGGTACTTACTGGGTATCAGCTGAATGTGAGGCATTACACGGTACTTGGTGCTGCGGTCCAGAGGTAGTATTGTAGGAGGCCATTCTGTCTGATGGTGGAAATTCCTTCCACAGCTATGGGCCAAGTAGATTGAAAAGGAGGGATTATTTTACTCTGTGGTAGATAGGTAGTTATTTATGATGCATTTCTTTGGAGCAGGTGTTCCCATTTGAAATGTTTTCACTTTACATATTTCCTATAACTGAGAAAGGTGGGGGAAATACTCCGTATAGGAGAAATATTTCACAAAGTACATTGCATGCCGCACCTGTGGCAAAGATCCAGCAGGCAAAATGTAACTTCTTTGTGACCAGCAACTCTTGAATTAGAGAGAGGCAGAGCTAGATTCCAGTTTTGACTAGAAGTAAGTGTTTGGTGACTTTCAACTATATGGGTAGAACTAAAAGGAAGTCTTGCTAATGTAATATGTGACATCATGATGTCACAGAGAAAATGAACTTCTTTATCCATCTCTTACCACATTGGTCATAGTGCTAAGGGTCTCAGGGACATAACTTAAGACACTAAAAATGTCACGTTATCTCCATTGTCTTTTTCTGTTGCTCAAGCAAGCCTGCCTCAGCTCCCTGGGAAAAGAAATAAAAGAAACTCTTTTATTATTTACTGATTTCATTCCATCCTGGAACTCTAATTTTGTGAAAATTTTGACTCATAGCCTCTTACTGAACAGTGGCTTTTAGGGGAAGAGGGGAAAACCCCCCTGAATTTCATTGTCAGAAGTAAGGCTCTGTGTCAGGAATCCAAGAGGTCGTCTGTGGTTAGAGGCCGGCAGCTCTTAAACAATGGATTACCTTTTCTTGGATGTAGGTTAGAGAAATATAAGAAATGAAATATAGGACTGAGAGTGTTATTGGATGGTAGCTTAGAATCTTATAAGTTTTGCCTTGGCAGGTAATTTGGCATAAATTGTTAATGTAAATCTGGGTTAGTGGTGAAGACGTTATTTTAGTAAAAAAGATAAACTGCTGATTAATTCAGCATAGAACTCAATTACAAATTGAAAGTGTCTCTGCGGGACTCCCGGACCCTAAAGACAGCAGATGTTGAATTGATACTCCAGCATATTTCACAGTGGTATGAAATATTAACATGGTTTATTATACTTGTGTGGTGTGTGATATCAGACGGGGGGAGGTGGCAGGCATGTGGGTGTGTAAAGCAGCCACACGTTACACATTCACTAATACACACTCAAGCGTGATTAAGAATTATGGGGAAGTTTCTTCTTTTTTTTTTTTTAAATGAAATAGCTCTGTGGAAAAATTAGGTGTAAAATAACACTTGGGGCTAAATATTTAAATGTGGTGCCCATGGACGTTTACGTTATACCTGTAAATGAACATAAAATAAAAATGGTAAACTCACATAAGATATTTAAATGTTAAGTGGGACCGCTGCTGTGAGAAGGGTGAACTTAAGCACTTGCTCTGTATTTCAGTAACTGTCAGCTTTCGTGGGCTGGGACGTTTCCCGGGGCCGCTGTACTCTTTTTACCTCCTGATCTAGAACACATGGTAATTTAATAATGCCCCTGTAATTTGCACAGGCAGAGAAGTTTTGTTTCACAGTTTTCATAGATCCATATCAACTCAAGGGGGGGAAAAGTCGGCAAATATGATGTATCAGAAGATCTGAATAAATGGAACTGCCAATATTTGAAGGGATTAGCAATTTTTAAGAGGCGTGAGAGTAACGTTGGCTTAGATGAGCTATTTCAAAGCCATTACTACAATTATGACAGGTTTTTTTTTTTTTTCTTTTTTGCGTCACAGCCTAGTCTAGATTTTGCTAGCTGAAGTAAAAACTGTTCCAGAAATAGCCGGATGATTATGGTCAGAACGAACATAGTCTGGATACCTTCTGCTGTTATAAAGGCTTTAAAGAATGGTGCTTTCTCAAAAACATCAAAATGGGCAAAGGCAGAAGGGCAGTGGGCAAAGAAACTAGAAGTTTCTTGGTACCTGCATCACCAGAAGAACAGCTTTTATATCCCCATTGAGTGTCCATGAAAGCCTTTATAAACTATTGAGAGGTGGCGATCATTCAGAGATGTGAAGGGTGGCCCTGTGTTCCATTCACCTAAGTTGTCCTGATCTCCAGCCGGGTGCCAAGGTCTGTGCCTGGTTATGAGCCACATTCCCTCCCTTGGTGACATCTACAACTTATTGGGGTGGACTGCCCTCCAAGCGCCTATTTCAAAGGGCGGTGTGAAAAGCACAAGGAGGGTCCATATGTGGGGGGGCGCAGAGGTAACACAGAGGGGAATTGGTGGAGCCTGGGGACTTTCGGATGGCCTCAAAGCGCATGTGACTCCTCACTTGCGTTTTTTTGTCTAGGGGTTTGAGGAAGGGTTGGGACAGGGAAGTTGCAGAAAAGGAGAGACCAAGGGGCATCACATCATGCACAGAGGTGCAGGGCTGGGGCAGGGGGAAGCGCCTGCTCTCACTTTTTCTCACTTGTGGAACCCTGGAAGTTTGGACAGCTGAACATACTTGGAAATAGGAAAACAAAACTCCAGACGGTGTCCAGAGTTGTCTGGGTGGTCATTTCCTGAGTCGGTGTGGCCTTTTAATTAGCATCCGCTCTTCAGTGTGGGATAAGGCCGAGCTTAGCATCCCTGTCCCTGCGTGTGAATATTTAGTTTAGAAAGCTGCCACATTCCATTAGAGGTGGTTGTGTTTCGGCAGTGGGTGCAGGAGCTGTGTAGACTTTTCAAATGTCCTTTGAGATTTCCATTGCAGTGTAATTGGGAGGTGCTGGCACTTAGTGTGTTGTGCATGGCGGAGTGCGAGCTTACCTGCTGTAATGAGACCCCAGCAGCATACCTCAGGAAGGGAGCTGAAGTTGTAACCTTAACAGATCGTGTTACTTGTGGGTTGCTGTGAGGTAATTTATACTAGTCTCCCCTAACCCTGAAATGGTATAGGAACAAAAATAAGAAAATGATATGAAGTTGTGCTAAATTGACATTTTAAAATTCCACCCGGTTGTACAGATTTTGGAAGCTTACCTGCAGCGACCAGCGCATTGAGCCCAGTCACACCTGGAGTCACTGTCACCCTGTTGTCACGTTGGAATCTAGTTTTTCTAAACTTGGAACCGTGAAGACACCAGGAGATTGAAAAGATTTAAGGGCACATTAACTTTGATTCCTTGACAAATACGTTGGCTTCTTTTAACTCAGATAAATTGAATTGGGGTGACAGAGCAACGAAAACAGGGCGTGAAGGAAAGTGCGTGCTGGGGCTTTGAAGGGGTCTGGGCACAAAGATGGATTTTTGCCTCTCGTGTAACCCCTGTAACCCTGGTTTATAAAACCTAAACCTCATTCGCAACGTGGACTTAATCAGTCCTCGAGGGGATTGTTAGTAAATTGCACTCAGGCTCAACAAAAGTTTGTTCTCTTATCCTCTGACTCGTTCTTGCCCCAAAATATCAGAAGAAAATTAAAGTGCTCTTGACCTTTCTTGGTCTGTTTTAGTTAAGATTTATACTCAACAAATGGCTGATGGGAAAATTCAGTTAAATGGTATCTTTTTTTATTGATAATACAGGGTAGTCGAAAAACAGTTTGACTCATTCTGTTTGCTGAGAGGTTTTACCCGTGTATTGTAGGGAAATGCAAACATTTGAATGTAGTACTGATGCAGTGAATCGATAGGCTTTTGGTTTGGGGTTTGATGAGTGTACATTCTGTGTTAGATCCATCAGGCTGTTCTTAGTTTTACCAAATGTTACCAAGCACGATGAACTGATGGAATGATTGCGTAGCGTTATGTAAGCGGTATATTTGCAACTTTGAAGGATTTTAGAGGTCAGCTACTTTAAAAAGGTAGACCTGTGAGTGAGTTCATCAGTTATACCTAAGGACTTCACGAGCATCGTAAGTGATTTTGGAACTAGTTGTGTGGAGGTTCTGTTGTCTCGGATGAAAAAACAAAACCAAAAAAACACGGGCTTGTGAGTCAGACAGAACTCTGTGGAATCTCAGACTTTACGGTTGTCGGTCCTGTGCCTTTGGGTTAGTCATTTTCCCTCTCTGAGCCTTTGTTTCCTGGATTTGTAAAAATAACAGGTCGTTCCTACCTTAAAGGGTTATTCGGAATAGCAAGTGGAAGAAGTGAAGAATGTACTTGGCACAGGGCCTGCACACAGTAATGTAAGTTCTTTTTCTGCCTTCTTGTAGGATATAATTTCTAATGAAATATAATAAGTGAAAATGTGCCACTTAGTATGGTTCTTATTGGCATAGCAGTAAATTCTGTATGGAATGTGTTCGTGTGTTTTATGGCATCATTTTGAATTTCATTTTTACTACAGGGGCTACTCTCATAATTGATTCGCTTTGAATTGGGGTTTGAAAAAACAGTACTGAGTTATGATCAGTTGCCCCTTTTGTTGGTAGTTCTGCAGGAGTTGGCCTTTCGGTAATGGTGTTTGTGAACACGAGAGAAAGGGGAGAATTGGATCAGGCTAGCGCACCCATCATGGATTTCCTGCATACCAGCACTGTGCTAGCAGTTTCTTTGGTGCATAGAGTGCTTTGTTTAATCCTCACGACCCACCCCAGAGCTAGGTGGTTTCAGGTCTCTTCTGCAGATGAGGACATTGGGACTTAAACATGTTGACTTTACCACCAGGGTCACATAATTCCTAAGTAACAAAACTTGGATCTCTTGGGTCCTCATTCTCTTTATTAGTTCTTTGCCTCTGCTGCCTCCCTCCTTCCCCCAGCCCCACCACTGTAGTCATATTGTGAATATGTCTGTCAGTTCCAGAAGTTTCTTTATGTCCCTTTGGGAGGCACCCCCATTTTCCCCAAGAACCTTAAGTGACTGAGGGGGCTTCTGAAGGCATGTGTGTGCCTGGGATCCCGGGATGAGGTGACCAGCCAGGGGGGCAGAGATCCTGAGGTGCTACCAACTCGGACACTTCTCCATGAGGCCCCTTTCCCCCTCATCTGCTCTCTGCTTGTCCAATTTACTTAGGTCTGTTCACTTCTACTTTCTCATGACTTGACTTTGCTATGGCCAAACCCTCCTGACCACAATTTTCTCTTAGAACTTCCTTACATTCTTTTGGCTCTTGCCCCCCTAGTTAACCAACCTCTTGCACTCTTTCTCCCACACTCCAGAGGCCAGACAGGCATAGGTTGGGAGCCCTTGCCACCAGTGAAATGGCATTTACCAGTTGGCAGATGTTTTGTTTTTTTCCAAAACAATAGTGTCCACTGGCTCTGCCTTTATCTTGTCCCTTTTTGGTGACACCCGCTAGAGTGCCTACCGCAGAAGCTTACCAGTATTTGAAATATGTAATTAAGTTCATCATTGTCTCCTATCAACCTGCCAGAAAAACAGCTGCCAAGAAGTTATAAAGGGCCTTTCTGTGATGGCTGAGTTGGTTGGGAGTTGGGTCTGATGCTGGACGTCCCGGCGGCACCCTCCACTCCCTGTCTCCTGTGTTCCCACCTGACCCTTGCTTCCTCCTTGCCGCACCGGCCTCCCAGCCCTGTCGATGGTCCTCCTGCCTGCTCCTGCCAGCCCACTCCTGTCCCACTGGGAACATTTAATACCCTGCTCTCCTCTCGTCTGCCTTTGGCCTTTCCTCCTCTCCTGCCTCCAGGTTACAGTCTCATAAAGCACAAATCTAACTACATCATTCACCAGCTTAAAGTTCTGCACTTCCTCCCACCGCCTTGCATGCAGGGCCGGTTCCCTATATGGCCCATGAGGTTGTCTGGTATTCAGCCACACCTTTCTCCTTCCCACGGTCTTACTCCTTCCATCACATCTGCCCCTTGGCTTGGCGACCATTTACTTGTATGCCAAGATTCAGCCTCATCTTTGTCACCTGCGCCCCGTGGAACCTCTGTACACCCTAGTTCCGCCATCAGGATTGACTCTTAAGACCTCTGACCACATTGCAGTGACCTTTTCTTCCTGTTTCCCTTCTGGACTGCACACTCTTCGGGGCAAGGTCTTTGTTCGGACCTGATGCCCAGTGTTCCGAGGGGTCTGCAGGGCACGCTAGGATCAGAGCATTAGTACATGTTTGCCGACCTTGGCTGACCTGTACATTTCTTTCAGGGGTTTTGTATCATGTGAAACTTGCTTCATATGTGGTCTTTAAACTTCCTCAAACAAAGGTGCTCTGTACTTCCATGGATCTCCTTTTAGTCCTTTCTAATCCTTGTGAGGCTGTAGAAACAGGATCGTGCAGTGTAACCTAGTCCCCACAATAACCTTCCCACACGTGCCCTGTCCTCTGCCCTGCTTTCCGTCCTCCAGATGTGAGTGTGGCTCTTCTTTTTCATCTCGTTGTGACCCAGGGAACACATTAATTTCATTTTCCCCCCTCTGTTTTCATCACCAGGAATTTATTGGCAGAGTTATCACTGACCGCTGGAGAGAGAGAAATACTATGAAGATCTTATTACTACCTGGGGCAGCTTGGCTTTCATTTGGAGGATTGTTGAGCATATTTCTTACTCTTTCTTTAAACCTAGTCTTGTTTTCTTCTCTGATTATATTTGATTCACTGCAGCCTTGGAAATATATATTTGTATACACGTATGCTGTGAACGCTGGTTTCTTCTTCTTGCGGAAGGCAATATGTTCCTGTCTCTCTTGGTCTTTTTCCCTGTGGAAGCTTAGGTGTTTTTCCTTCCATTCGGTGTCTCAAAATCCAGCAAGGCCTCTTGCCCACCACCGGTTTTCCTGTAGCGGGATACGAAGATGGGCTTTGGCGAGGCAAGGCCCTACCCCAGCACTGATCCCCGACTCCCACTCAGACCCAGCCGTGCGCCCTCCGCCCGTCAGCCAGCCGTTCTAGAGCCTCAGTTTCCTCTGCTCACAGGCGGTAAGGAGGATTAAATAAGTCACGTAAGTGTTTGGCGCAGACCCAGCAGACGTGGTCGGGTGTCCCCTGTTCTTTCACAGGCTGGCTTCTTTCCTTCTGCTGTAGAACTTGCTCACAATTCTGTTTGTAAAGTCCACGTGTCAGGGACTTTCCCGTCCCCTTATTCCACCTAACAGCCCCTGGACAGAGGCGTTGTCCCTGTCCTTCCAGCGGGCAGCCCGTGGCTCCCCGAGCTCAGCGCCGTGTCCATCCATGCCCCAGCTGGGCTGCTCTTTTCTTTTTCTGCGGCGGCTCTTTCTGGCTCATTGTGGCCCCGCAGCCTCAGACGTCTCCTGTCCTGTCCCTGAGTTGTGATCAGGCTTTCGCATCCTTCTGTGATCCGTGATCTGGCACGGGCCAAGTTGGCAGTGGCGTGGTTGGCATTTCCTTGAACGTGAACACCCTCTCCCATCCCTGCTGAAAAACCCCTTAGATCACTCCTGCGCACACCGCAGCTTTGCCCTTCCTTACTTGCATCACCCAGATCCTGGGTGCCAGAAGCTGTGGGGATGGAAGTGGCCTTGCCCTCTGGACCTTAAAGACAGACCCTGCCTCACTCGCCACTCTGGGCACGCGCAGCCCCCGCTGAGCCCAGTTACACCTAACGGTTCCCGGGCATCCGCACGGGCAGCCGTGTTCACCCACACAGAGTTCAGGCCGAAATCAAAACTCAGACACCTTCACTTTTGTCACACAGCCCCGTCTGAAAAAATATTAAATTAACCTTTTCCACTGTAAAATATGTGGCCACACATGGGATGCATCATGTCTGTTATAGAGTGCGGGAAGCATTCTGCTTGTGGGGGGAATGTTTTAAACACTTTTTTGAGCTCTTTAAATTTTATTCAACCATCAGCCACGAATGACTCCTTCAGGCCGCGTCAGTGGCATCGGCAGAACCTCAGCGTGTCCACGGACCACTACGGGACACGGCGTTTAAACCTCTTCCTCGCGGTGTTTACCTGTGTTGGAGCGTTCTTGGTCCCCGGTCCCCAGTTGGGGCTGGTGCCTGGTGCACTTTTGGAACTCCCCCTTTTGGTATGCTCCGTCTCCGAAACTCGTTTCACCTTTCAGTTTGGCAAAGCCAGGAATGCATTTGAAGTTGATGGCTCACGTTTTCATTTGTTGACACCCATCCAGACCCTGTGCTAGCTGCCTGGGGTACAGGAAGGGAGATGGGGTGGTTCGGGTCCTCTTGTTAGAGCCCAAAGGCTTTGTCACACCCAGCCTTTTAGTCTGCTCTGCTGTGAATCATCAGAGCAATAACATTTTTTGGCTATTTCAAATCAAAGTGACAAAAGATAATGCAGGTTTTCCAAGGTGAATTTGGACTGCTTCTGTTCTCATTGGCTAAAATTCTTAGTTTTTAGTAAAGGAGCAAACCGTTGTGAACTAAATGGTCTTCGCAGATTTCATAGCAACTAGGAAAACCGATGGGGTCTGTGAGAGGGTCCGGCTGTGATGCCGCCCCCATCTCTCTCCCTGGAGCAGACGGAGGTGAGCCGGCGTCCCCTGACTCCAGGCATGACGGTGGGACGCACCGCAGAGGGCCGCATCTGTGGTGCCCCAGAGGACAGAAGAGCCAGGGAGCTCCGTCCTTCGTGACAAAGGAGGTTTCTGCTATTTTCAGCTCCTTTAATGTCAGCACTTCAGCTACCTCAATGGACTGTATTTTCTAGCAAATAACCCATTTTATTTTTAAAATTTCTTTTAAAAATTTTAGGTACAAGTAAGTTTTAAATGCCTTGCCATACACATGTATTTTCACATTCCAAAGCTGTATCTAAAATAGTATGTTAGGTTTTCCATCAAATGCATATTTAATGTTTTGCCTGCCCCTACTGTAAGTAAAACACTGTTCTGAATGCGTAACTGAATGTGGTGGAACGTAGAGGGCTTATTTAAAGAGTATTAATTTTATGCTGAACTATCCGGAGTGCCCATTGGCTGGGGCACCAATGTTTTACTCTGGTGGCATTCCCCATCTGAAAATCACTTAAGTGGAAGAGAAATTCGATTGTAGCTGTAGACAAGAATAATGTGGAAAAGTTTCTTTGCAGTACTATTTTGGACCTGCACCATAGTGGATGCCGAGGTAATCTATCAGTTTGTGAGTGTCTACAAAATGCAACTCTCTAGATAACAGGTTTAAAGTAAAGATTTAATACAGTCTCCATCTCCTATGATGTTGCAGTGACAGTTTAAAACTCATTCTCTAAATCTCAGCAGACTTTATAGCTAGCAGTGGGCCAATATAAAGTTTAATAGCATTACAACACATAAATCATCTTTTAAAGATGCTACTAGTAGCTCCAATATTAAATGCAGACAATCGCCCGTGTTATAAATAATTTATCAAACACCATTTCAGATTAGCCTTCCATGCTGAGTTATTTATTTTAGCCTTTTCCGTATGATTCCTAAGGCACTTTTTGAAAGATCCATTACTGGTCAGTTTAATGAACTTGGGGGTCTGTTTTGTCCCCTCAAGCACTCGGGTACAGCTGTGGTGACCATTACATGGCCGACGTGGACCTCTTTGTGCCTTTTACAAGTGCTGCCCATTTGTCATGTGGCGGTAAATGGAGCTGCACATTGGAGTCCAGGGACACATTGCACGATGCAGTGATGGAGGCAAACAGATAGCTCTATAAAGTGCTGCTTGTCACAGCTGACTTGCACTACAGTACATCACTCTTATTGTAATCTCATTTAAGAAGCAGGGGTGGCCCGGGGGACTGATATTCCCAGTTAGTTTGGTCTTTGTAGCCATAAAGCAGGAAGTGCTCCTTTTATATTCTCTGAACTTTTAGGGAGTGTGCTTTTTGCTTGGATTAAGTATTATAGGAACTTCTTCACAGAACTGTGTGCAGATCTGTCGGCAGGTTCGTTCGGACTTTCCTGGCCCGGCCTAGGGTTTGGTGCGGGCGGTCACCGCTTGAGGTACCTTTTGTCTCAGTGCTTCCAGGAGCCGTCCAGCTTGCTTGCTTCAGTAAGTTACGTTTTATTACACAGCAGCTGTGTGCCAGGCACTGTACGAGGTGCTTTCTAGACCTTATTTCTAATTCTTGCATTGGTCCTTGGGTAAATCCTAATGTATTTCTTTTTAAGATTTTATTTATTCATTTGACAGAGAGAGAGAGATCACAAGTGGGCAGAGGGGCAGGCGGGGGGGGGGGGGCGCTAAGCAGGCTCCCTGCTGAGCAGAGAGCCCGATGCGGGGCTTGATCCCAGGACCCTGAGATCACGACCTGAGCTGAAGGCAGAGGGCTTTAACCCACTGAGCCACCCAGGCGCCCCAGTAATGTATTGTCACTGTACTTACTACAAGGGAGGACAGTGAATTCGCAGAGGTGAAGTGACTTGCCCAAGGTTGCACAGCAGTAAGTAGGAAATGTGATTCAGACCCAGTCTGCCTCCACATCTGCCAGATTAACTTTTAATCACCAGGTGGTGATATTTTGGCTGAGCGTCTCAAAGTAAAGGGAAGCAGCCATTGGGCTGGAGGGCCATTTTTCTGGTAGCCAAGATGAGTCCTGCTGGTTGATGTGCACACTGAGTCCAAGTTCCCCTGTGACTCGCAGCGTAAATCCGTGAGCAGCTGGCGAAGGAAGGCCTGGCCAGGGCGCCGGCCTGGCAGTGGGCAGCAGCGCGGCACCGAGGTCTGCTCAGCGGGGGCCACGGGCTCTGCAGGGCCCTCGTCAGAACCCCTCTGGGCAGATGCTGCTCAGAACTCAGGTTACCCCACAGCTTCCAGAAAAGGGAGGTGCGATTTCCCTGGGAAGACGGAATCCTAAAGGAAGGAACAATGCTTGCATTTATTGTGGGCCAGAGACAGATAAAAATGTGGTGTTTTCCCCACCTCTTGCTTTCAGTTGGTGGTTCTTCTCAATGGCTTTCTTAAATATTTGGGGGAATGTGTTAAAGACAAGAGTTGTTTAATTGTGAAACTCCACTATAAAGAAAACACAGTATGAATATGCCCAGTAGCATATTTGCATATGTGTCTAGAATTCAGAGTGTGGAAATACGCTGGTAAAAGACAGCGTTTGACATACAAAGCATTTCCTGGAACACAGTAGGTGTCTCTTAAGTATTTGTTGAAGACATTAACTGTGTTAAGTAATGGGTAGACACTAGAGCCTTGATAAATTTTCACCCTGTTTGCCTTTTGAGGGTTTTTGCTAGGGGCGAGGTATAGGTGAAATAAGACATGTTTTGTTTTGTTTAAGATGTATTTATTTGAGAGAGAGAGTGAGCGCATATGCGTGCTAGTGGGGGGAGGGAGGAGGAGCAGAGGGAGAGGGAGAGAGAATCACAGGCAGACTCCCTGCTGAGTGCAGAACCCGGCGCAGGGCTTGATCTCACGACCCTGATATCATGCCCTGAGCTGAAATCGAGTCAGGTGCTTAACTCACTGAACCACCCTGCTGCCCCAAGACATGGGTTTTTAATATTGATCTCTGCCATATTGCATTTGTAGAAGTGTTTAAGTGGTGTCTGTGGGCGATTCAGGAACCAGTGCTCCCCCGCCTCTGTCACGGAAAGGACAGTTGGAAGAACTGCCTCTTGGCCCAAAGACTAATTGGCAACCACTATCCACTTGCCCGGGTTCTGAAGATCCTAAGTGATCGAGGAGTGACATACCCTGAATCAGGGAACTGCTGTCCACTGTCCCCAACAGTGGGGGAATGCTGTGGCATTCTGGCTCTGGAGCCCAGCCGACCCGTTTGAACTGTTTACTAGCTTGGTGACCTTGGGCAAGTCATTCACTCTCTCAGCTGTAGTGTCTGACACGACTAACTCCAGAAGATGGTTGAGGGCAGAGGTAAAAATGGTGATCATCATTATGCCTAACCTGGTTCTTGGCACCTTGTGGTAGGTGCTCAGTAAGGTTCACTGCATTTCATAACATTCAGTCCCGTGTATATGAGATGGGGATAGGATTTGAAAAAAGATCAGAGGCTTGTGAGATTTTCTTCCTTAAGGAATCGGTGGGGAGGAAAGGAACTTAAAAGGTGTATTTTCCCAATTTTTAAAAGCCTTTTACACTTCAATAACACATAATGATAATTTTTTGAATAAATCAAGCTATACATAATACCTTTTGCACATTTTTAATTTTTATAAGTTCTTCTGTTCACATTATGGAGTATTTGCAAAATAGAGGCAGATCGACTGCGATCTGTGCACCGTTAGCGTTCTGGTATCTGAGCGCCCAGATTCACTGACGGACATTAGATATGCATGCCTGCTACCATGTGTGTATCTCCGTTTCTTCGGAGCCTTCCCCCGTCCCCAAACGCACAGCGATGTGGGAAGTTTAAACCTGTAGTCCTGAGTGCAGCCAGCAGGGTTGGCAACGTCCACTAGGTACTGTTGGCTGGCTCAAGGCACCGGTGGCAGTGATGAGAAAGACAGCGATGTCAAAGCAAAGAAAATCACCAAACAGAGAAGAGAAAGGAAGAGGAGAGGGTAGGTGAGGAGCAGGGGAATAAGGAAGATGCCCCTACACGCGCGCGCGCAAATCTAGTCTCTTAATAAGACAAACAGTTTGGAATGTGGCTGTGTTCATTAAGTTACGGTTGGGTTCTGCTGTCTGTACGGTAGCAGCCGTGTCCTCTAAGATGGTTTCTTTGCTCCCACCTTCACAGGCTTTGGGCCTCTTCGGAGCCCCGGGAGAGAATTCCTGATTGGAGGATCCTGTTTGAATGGGTTCTCACGAGGCTGTATATGCACAAGAGAATAACCGCCCCATTGGCTCAGTGCAGGCGCCACTCAGGAAGTGAAAAACCTGGTAGGCTAAAGATCAGAATAGCCTCCTAGCTCCTACTGCTGGGTTGCTGAGGGTCCCACTTCCAGCAGAGCCTTCTCCATCCTTCTCCGAGTCTGTAGAGGGCGCTCATGTCACTGGAATCCCACTTCTTGGCTTAGGGCAGGCAGAGGAGCAGGAAGCCCGAGAAGCTCAGATCTCACAACAGGAAGTCAGCAAATCTGCCCTTTGATAATCTCAGGCTGGACTTTGGGGTGGGCAGTCCTATTTCTCAGAGTCGTACTTCGATGAGCTCTTTAGTTCAGCTTGCATGTTTGTGGACGCTAAAGTGCTGGCGAATAGGGAAGGGGCCGTGCAAGTTAGAGTCCCTTCCTTGGGAGAACAGTTCATTTTTTTCCTTGTTGCGTAAAGAGCTTGTACTTGGTGTTCCCCAGGTCCC
Source organism: Nasua narica (assembly GCA_028533885.1). Classification (NCBI taxonomy): domain Eukaryota; kingdom Metazoa; phylum Chordata; class Mammalia; order Carnivora; family Procyonidae; genus Nasua; species Nasua narica. The sequence goes on along the minus strand of CM052813.1, from coordinate 71,601,479 downwards.
CACCTTGCTGTCTCCACTACGTGGCCTTCGGCGTTCCTGCCCTGCTTTGCGCATGCCTGGTGCGTGCCTGGTCTTGCAGCCCCTCCCTGAAGCCTCATCCATCTCTGGAGCTCTACCTCCTAGCAGAGGACCCAACATATGAAAGGCCTTCTTGAATCAGAAATGAATCAATTCACCTTTTTACAAGTAACTGTTGGTGACTTAGTCTTGCTGCTAAAAGGAGAAGTAGAAGAGAGAATGATTCAAAGAAAGGAATCACTTTAAGTGAAAGAAGGCACTAGATTCTCTTGGACAAGAGGTCCTACCCTTGGCTCTGCCACCATTTTGCTAGAACTATAATGTTTTGGTTTTAGTCGTCCCCCCCCCCCCATTAGTGACTTCCTCATTATGTTACCTGAAAGCGGGTTCCAACCATTATGGAACATTTTGGATCAGGGGTTAGCAAACTACAATCCGTGGGCCACATCAGGCTCTCGAAGGTTTTTTTGGCACACAGCCACACACATTTGTTTATATATTGTCTATGGCTGTTTTGTGCTACTGGGACTGAGTTGAGTAGTAATGACAGAGACAGTATATCTACAAAACCTAAAACATTTAGTACCTGGCCCTTTACAGGAAAAGTTTACTGGCCCCTGTTTTCGATGATAAATTGCTCTCTGTCAGCCCACAGTTCTCAGTCATGCAGTGATTACCTCATGTGAAGCGGCATTTTGAGGGAGTGTGTGCAGAAAGGGTTTGAGAGCCCTGTTCCTTCCTTACTGGCCGAGGCACCCTCGGCAGCCCGTTCGGGTACTCCGAGACCTTTTCTTCGTCTGTAAGACGGCATTGAACGTCCACCTCCACCGGGCGTTCTGCACACTGCTTGTGAGAACACTCCGTGGATGTCAGAGCAGCCCTCACAGTGACCGTGGCCATGATCGCTCCCACTCTCTTGCTCAGGAGGAGGAAGCCAAGAAGCTGGTGAGTGAAGCCATTGCAGCCGGCATCCTCAACGACCTGGGGTCCGGAAGTAACATTGACCTCTGTGTCATCAGCAAGAGCAAGCTGGACTTCCTCCGCCCATACTCGGTGCCCAACAAGAAGGGGAGCAGGTAAGCGAAGGAGACGGAATTCGGCCTGTGTCCCCCACTCCCGCAGCCACTCCTCATCCCTCTGGCATTCAGACAGGCTTTTCTCGATTGTTACCCTGTGAGCTAAGTTCAGTGTCCCCATGCCGCCCTTCCACACAGACCTTTGAACCCTTAATTTGCTTTATGATTTGGGTTGCTGGTTGCAGGTATGGAAGAGTGATTTAACTTGTAAAATATTGGTGGGAGAGATAGAGCAGGGCCCGGTCGAGAGTCCTAGCCTTGGGCTTTGCGGGGAGAGGTTCAAATCACCTGTTCTTTCTCTGGTCTCTTAAAGAATCCCCTGAATTCTGTATGAAATTCCACGAGAAGCATTTTTCAGGGAAACCAGCCCACAGCTTTCTCAGAGTGGCGTAGGAGTCATAAGCGTTATCAGCCGCGGGTTAGGAGTCCTGCGAGTTAGCCTGGGGAGCTCCCTGGTGCCTCCTGCTCTCCGGGGAGCCGCACCGGTGGGCCCGGGGCCTGTGCCCAGCAGGCCTGTGTCTCAGCGGCTCGGCCCAGGCTCAGAGGGTGGGACAGCGTTCCAGCCGGTTCGCTGACAAGAACTGGGAGGTGTGCACCTCGTGACTGGAGTGTGCAGATGGGCTGCTTGCCTGCAGTCGTCCAGCTGTTGGCCAAACTCGGGCTCCTGATTTCCGCCGCCGGCCGGCGGCTCACGACGGGGCTCCTGAGCTCTCACGTGAACGCGGCCCGGTGGGGTTTACAGACGCGAAGGCAGCCCCGAAGCGAGGCCAGAGTGTAGCAGGCACCTCGCATTAACGCTCACTACGGATCCCCGAATTCCAAATTGGGAGTAGTTCGAGGAAGGAGTAGGACATTGAGAGCCAGCACTGCGGTGGGGTAGCTCAGCAGCAGAGGGTTCTGGCCCAGGGGCTGGGGAGGTGGCATTGCCTGGCATGGTGACTTTGGGCCCGTCAGTCTCCTGGTCTTTGAAATGATGGGGCTTAGATAGGTGAACCCGTGGAGTACCTGGGCTTTGAGCTGGAAAGGAAACCAGCTCCCAGGCCTGGGGCTGTGCTGGGGGAGCAGGCTTTGCCGAGCTCCCTGGCGGCCTGGGTCCCCCGTTATGTGCAGGATGCTGCAGGAACTGAGAATTCAGGGAGGGGGACATGGTTACACTCCATCCAGACAGAACAGTGTCCTGGGTGAGGATTCTGGAAGCCCCGTTTGAGCCCCTGAAAAGAGTATTTGTGTAGGACAAGGACACACATCACAGTGGCACATCTTTTCTTTGGGACACTGTCACTCATCTGTAAAGGAGACTGTAAAGCCACAGGAACAGACACAAAGTGACCCTGTTGGCTAGTTGTAAAGATTCAGTGAGCTGGTACGAGAGGGGCTCGGCCCGTGGCAGGAGTGCGCCCCCGGCCCTCTGGACAGAGCCACTCGCTCCTTGGGGCCTGGGCACGGCAGCGGGGGCCAGGTGGCGGCGGGCCCCGAGGCAGCGCTGCACACTCTGGAATCTCACCGTCCTCTTTCCTGCCAGTGGCTGACCAGTGGGGCGCTGCCTGGGGTAGGGGAGCCTTTCCCGGGGGGCGGGGGCAGAGATTTGGTCTGGGCAAGTGAGGATCCAGCCCTGCACCTTCCTCTTGGCTGGTGCAGCCCGCTGCAGCCCTGCTTGGGAGAGGCCCTCTCTGCCTGCTGATGCCAGGCGCCCATCCCCGGGGGTGGTGAGGAGGCTCTCGCGTGTCGGAGCCTCCCACGGACATGGTGGCTCAGAGCAGTTGGGCCCACAGGCTCCCGGGGAAGGAGCCGCATCTTCATGGCAGCAGGGGAGGGGCGGGGCCCCTCTCTCTCGAGAAGGTGCTGCCGCTCCGATCCTTGGAAGAGAGTGTGGCGGGGACCGAGGGCCGAGCAGAAACGAGGGCAGACGCTGCTGCATGAGCTCCTGGGTTTCTGCAGAGCTCTGACGTGGTCCGCTTTTCCTGCTTCCTGCTCCCCGTTTGAGCACCGGTGCCCATGTGAAGGGATGATTTTCAAGGAGCACGTGGTCACGGCATAGCCAGCAGTCCTCTGTTAGTCCGCACCGGATTCCCAGAAGTAATGTCCCAGCTGGGGAAAGACCGGAGGAACAGTTGGATTTGGACTGCTGTTTGACGATACTGTAATTCCTGGCCCCAAAGTGAGAATTAGCAGCTCAGATGTGGCTCTTACAGACGGCTTGTGCTCGGAGAAACTGCTGTCGAGAGTCACCCCGAGAGAAGGTGTGGGGTGTGACGTGGTGACCCGCCGTGCTGCCGCGGGGACAGCTCACCCTTCTCGAGGCTCAAGAGTGTGGTCTAGGGGGACAGGCCCAGAGTCCGGCTGCAAGTCGTCTTTATACTGTTCTCGCTTCCACGTGTTTTTAGGGTTTAAGGTAACAAGTCATCCTTGTTTCTACACAAGAGAAGGGCGATGACAGCCTAACAAAAGGGCCCACTTCCTGCTGATACTAAAGGGTGCTTTTGGGGAGTTGAAGCTCAAAGGCAAATCACCAAGTGCTTCCTAGCATCTTCTGGGGGCGGTGAGGTGGAGAAGGAAATGGAAGGGCCCATTAAGTGCCAGGTGCTCTATGTGAGTGCTTTTAGGGCGCACATCTACTAGGGGCCCCTATTTTGTAGCCCTGGAGCACTGGGGAGAGTGAGCCTTGGGGCAGTTGAGTACCCCCTAAGGTTCCAGAGCTGGCAATCAGGAGAGCCCCGCTCTGAGTCCAGTCCTGCCTGCTGCCTTGCCTGAGTACTTGTCCCGCTCTCCAGGCGTCTGTTGGGCTCCTCGAGGGGATCCCAGCTTTGCTTTTGTTTCTCTCCCACTAGGTTTGGCCGGTACAGGTGTGAGAAAGGGACCACTGCAGTCCTCACTGAAAAAGTCACCGCCCTGGAAATCGAGGTGCTGGAAGAAACAGTTCAAACTATGGACACTTCCTGAATGGTGTCCGGGGAGTACCTGGGCTTGGAGCAGCATAGGAATCACCCTGCTGGGCTGATCAGTGCTCTACGGGGGGGGGCGGGGGGGCAGTGGAGGCTCCCCCGGAAGACTTTCATTCGGCGCGGTGCCTGCTGAATGAGACCCAATAAAAAGTGGAAAATGGATAGAATGGCTGAGGTCTGGAGGTTGTGTGGTTTTTTAGCCACTAAGGCTCATCGACCTGCCCCCCACCCCTTCGCCCGTCTGCGTTCACACAGGTGTAAGAGCAGCGGAACCCTCCTCCTGAAAGCAGACGAGGCCTCGTCTGTTGCGAAAGTCAGATGAACCTTTCTGCCCACCTAACAACTCTTTGTTCAGGGTGGTCCCAGGTTTTCTTACTTCGTTTTGCTTTTTTAGAGGACAGCACAGCCTTTTACCTCAGCAGCCAAGTAGGAAAAAAGTAGAGACGTCAGTTCTAAGTACCACGAGAAAGGTAGGTGGACAGTTGGCTTCGCTGGAGCCGCATTTTAAAGCCGGGTCCGCTGCTCGTTGGCCGGTTTCACGGAAGTGGGGGGAGTGCTTTGGCACTTACTGTTTGTAGTAACCGGGCTACCCTCATCTCACAAGCCCTCCTGGCCTGGCGAGTGGTAGATTTCATGCCTCCAGAGGGTCCTGGGGGCAGAGTTGCTCTCACGGTGTTGAATGTAGATGGTGTACAGAAAGCAAGTTCGTCCGCGTCTGCGGCTGATTCTGCCACGGGGGACACAGGAGAGGCTCTGAGAGCCGTAAGCAGAATATGTGCAAAAAAATCTGTGTGGAATCAGAACAACTTTTAGTGGCAAGTGCTGGGCAGGAGGTCGGGCCTCGACTGTGCCCCAGAGATAGCATGGCTGGGGTGCGCGGGAAAGAGTCCCAGCACCTTGGTCTTCCAGAGTGAACCCACTCTCGGGGCAGCCTCCCTTGGGTAACTCCTTGTTATCCAAGGAGTGGGATAGGGAGAACAATGGAATTATTTAGGGCAGCGTCTTGGCTGACGATTATCAAAATTATCTGGGGAGCTTAAAAAAAATTCCAAGATTACTCATAATGTCTGGGGCCTGAGAAATTCTGTTTTTAAAGGCGCCTGGGGAAATTGTGCTGTAACATGAGGCTGTTTTAAAGTTATCTATGAACCGTACTCAGTCACAGAAGTGACCCCACTTACCCATTTTATTTCAAACATGGAGAACAAGTACAAAGCAAAGGGTGCATCTGAAGAAAATGTCCCAAACCCGACAGGGTTACAGTAGAACAGAGTTCACACGTGGAAACGAGCAGCGGCCCAGCCCAAGTCCTTTACCCCCAGGGAGGCCCGGGCCCCTGGTCGGCAGGCCGGCCGCAGTCAGCCCACGAGACCAGACTGTGGACTGAGCGGGCGGGCGAGTCTTTCCGGAGGGCTGAACTGTCACCAAGCCGACGGGGGACGACTTGGACCATGTGAGGATTAACTTGAGTAGAAAAGCAAAATTCAAACTATTTCCTTCAGAGCTGGAGTTTTCCCTAAGTTCACATTTATAAATTAGTCTTCACAGTTAATCCTATTTGGGAACACGAAATAAATGAACGTAGTTCTGGTTTCCTACGCATAATACAGTTGTACGTTAATTCTGGACTTACATGGTCCGTGGACTTCAGTTTTGGGAAGGGGTAGGCGAGTGGCTACCATTTTTGGATCATCTACAAAATGCTAGGTAACTTGCCTATTTTATTTCCAATTCTGGCAGCAAGGCTGAAGGTAGACACTATTAGTCCCATTTTACAGATGAGGAAACTAAGGCTCAGAGAGGCTAAGAGAGGTGCCCAGGGTCATGGTAGGCAGCTGCAGAACCAGAACTTGTACAGAGAACAGCCTGAGGGCATGGTTTCTATTTCTATTTTTTGTATCCCATGCTTCCTTCCCACAGAGGAGAGCAGACCCTTAACACTGTTAAATGAACTGCCGGCCTTCCAGCCGGCGATGGCGGGAGCGCCCGAGGTGCCGGGGACGGAGCAAGTGCTCAGGAGAGGCCGGCCGGGCCGGGCTGCACCGAGCACGCCGATGGCTCTCAAGAGACCAGGTGCCTTCTGAAACTCTGTGCCAGATGCCGGGTTCTCCTCATCGTCATTCATCAAGTTATAAACGTAGATAAAAATATTTCGCAAATCTCCACTCTACTTTAAAAAATTATTTCCATTTTATCCTTTTATAACAGAGCAAGCACACAGCTTGATTTTTTTTTTGAAAAGATTCTAAGAGCTAAACTGAACTTGCTACTAACCATTTTGAAAGGCTCACTACAAATCACACGGTCTCCTGCAATTCTCCTGTTCTTATAAACCTTGACAGGTCACTGAAGGAATTATCCTAAAGATTCACATTACAATCCAGATGCAAGGGGTGCGCCGGTGGCTCGCCGAACCACCCACCCCTGGTAACAAGCCAGCTGAGATTGTCCACACACAGTTTAAAGAAAGGACTTTGGAATTGACCACCAGTGACCCTGTGACCAGTGCCCCTCCCCCCAGCTGCTCTGCACTCAGCATCTGCTGCGAAGCCCGACCCCCTCTGGGGAACCCGCCCAACCCTCTAGTCTCAGTCGATCTAGGCTACCAGGCGGCCACTCAGGAGAGAAGACTCAGGTAAGGCAGAGTGGAGCGGCTCTGACGCGCGGCGTCCGCGATCAGGTGCTGGAGGTCCACACGTGCATCTGTCTGGCAACCTGGTGCACGTAGCCGATGTCGGGTCTCTGGTTGGGGTCGGGGTAGATGCACATGCTGACCAGTTCCCGTAACTGCAGGGGAGAGAACGGCGGGTTATTCTTTGGGAGGCAGCCCCGTGGGGCCCCGCCCTCGCGGCGACCCGAGGGGAGACCTGGCACGGAGATGAGCGAAGGGCGGGGGGGCATCGCAGCCACCGCAGAGAGCCAGGGCCAGTGCTAGGCCCGTCCGGGCCCAAGGCCACAATCTGAGACCCTGCGAGTGGCTCTGTCCAAACAATTGTGAACTTCCAGCTGCGCACACTGCTGTGTGTGTGAGTGTGTGTGTGTGTGTGTGTCTGCTGTCAGTCATGCGGACACCCAAACCAGAGGACAGAACTCAAGGCAAGGGCTTATTGATCATAATAAATGCATTAACATGCAGCAGGGCTGCAGCCTGCCCACCCCCTGGCCTCTTTATTGTGCTCATGAAAGACGGAGCTTTTAATTATACAGACACTGAAGGCTGCTCCTGCCTCGGGGTGGGGGAGGGGCGCCTTGAGCCTCTGATCGCCTCGGTTCTTCTGATAGCCAGAGTGCCAATTATTTTAATGGTAATTAAAATAATGACCTTAAAAAGCCTACATCTTAACTTGCATCACTGCAATTTTTTCATTTAAATACCTGGTGCTGGAGGGGCCGGCTGGCGCTGCTGGCCCTGCGGGGTCGGGGTCGGGGGCAACAGCAGAGAGAGGCTGGTCCTGAATAAGAGGGCTCCCGTGGACTCGGTGGCCACGCTCAGGGAGTCTGGGGAGGGCGGAGGGGTCAGGCGGGGGGCCCCCGGGGCTACTCTATGTGCTCTGTGTTTCACAGCCGTGATGTTTCGGGCTACAAACGAGCTTTCCCCGGGCCAGGCATTGTGAGCTTCCCTCCAGCCTGTGTGCTGCCTTTTTGGGATCTGCTGGTTCATAAACACTGGGAGACCCCGGGCCAGGCAGCTGCGGCTGCGCCCGTGGCCGGCCTGAGCACTCCCGGAGTCAGAGGTTGCACGTGGTGAGACAGTACATATAGGAAACTTACAGAATCTTACAGTATTCAGGGGAAGGCAGCAGTAGCTGGCCTCTGGCAAGTTAAGTACCCAAGAAAAACGGATGAAGGTAAAGTCCTTGTGACTCCCAATTACGCAGTGAGTAGACTATGCAGTTGGCAGTAGAGCATAGTTTGAAAACTTGAGAAACAACAAAAAAGTGTCTCTCACACCCCTAAGAGGTGATGTGAACCTCAGAAGTGAGGCGCACTGAGCGACTCCAGTGCTGGGGAGCACCTCTCACTTCTAACACACAGCCTAGAAATGCTGAACGGGACTGGCGAGAGCCGGGTGCTCCGGGGGTCCAAGGTCACAGAGTCACAGTGACTGTCCCAGGAGAATGGGGCTGAGGGCTTTATGCAGATTTATTTCATTTCGCCTTCTGTCTATAAAGCAGAGATTATGGTTCCCATTTATAGGTGGGAAATGGCCACAGAGAAGCTTTGATTTGCTCCAAGTTCCAAGTCTAAGCTGCTTCTAAACAGTACAGATTTTCAAATTTAAAAAGGTGACAAAAACCAAATGCAACTAGTAACTTGGTTAAGAAATCTACGAACTGGACCTTTCCTGCCAACTTCACTCCAGAACTTAAGTACTTCCTTCAAGGAGACACAGAAGAGCTTTGTCAACCGCTGAGGCTAAAGCCGTAAGCGCACTGAACAACCCTCCAGGGATGTGTCCCCCCGGCCCTCACTCTCCGTCCCCCGGAGTCTGCGAAGCCAGCGGGCGAGGCGTTAAGTATGATGGCTGCCAAGAGAAGAGTGGCTGATGACCCTTTTGGTCGGCCTGCCTGGACACAGCGTGAGGGCACGCGGGGAGACCTGGTCTCTGCAGCCCGAGCCCCTGCTGGACAAGGGCTGCTCCTTCCAGAGCCTTCCGAGCCTTCAGGATTGGGACTACAGCAAGCCACACAGGTGGCGCCGCAGGCCAGCTGGAGCACCCACTACCGGAGAGGTGTGCCATTGAGAAACAGGACGGCACTGTGGTGGGGGCAGGGTCTCTGGGTTCAAATCCTGTCTTCACTTATACGTGACCTTGGGCAAGTTACATTAACCTGTGTCTCAGTTTCCTCAGTAAAATGGGAGAAGGGGGCGGCCCCCACGGTAAGTCATAAATGTGAGCTGCTATCCAGCGGCCTGTGGCCTGCGGGGGGACCAGGGAGGTCTCGGAGGCCCCCACACATCCGCTAGTGTGGCCCTTGTCAGGAAGAGCACTGAGAGCTGGCACAGCGTTAACCCAGAACCAGGCCTTTGGTACAGCTGGTGGCTTCTTTTGGTGGCGCTGGGGTCAACGTGAGCCTGGTGCCGAGCACGTCACATGCATCACCGAATCCTTACCCTGACCCCGGGAGGCCGCCTCTAGGATTATCCCCGCGTTACAGACGAGCAGACTAAGGCTCGGAAGAGTTCAATGACTCGCCCAAAAACTGGGAAGAGAGTCCACACCCTTGGCCACGCTGTGCTGTAAACCTGTTTCATCTGCACATCTTATTCACGTGGTGAACTATTAGCCCTGTTTTCCGGAAGATACACTGAGGAAGGGGGATCCGCAAACACAGCTAGTTCCTGGCGCGGGCCCAGCGCCAGACCTGCCCGCCTGTGCCCAGAGCCCTTGCACCCAGAATAAAACGCTGCAAATAAGGTGTGACTTAGGTCCGTGCCAGCGAGGAGACCAGTCCGTTTGCTGTGGTCTCCTGTCACCAGAGCGGAGTGGCAGCCAGCAGGGGGGGTGGGGCACTCGAGGCCCTGCCACCTCTCCCCTCCGCGGCTGGTTCCTGTCGTCTGACGCCGCAGGGAGCCTGTCTCGGGGACCCACAGCAGCCGGCCTCCCGCTCAAGCACCGGCTTGGGAGCCAAGTGGGCAGAAGCGAGCCAACGGGGCCTCCTTGGCCAGCTCCTGCTGCTTTCTGGGCCGGGGGGTGGGCCATGTGCTGCTGGTGGGGGCCCACGCTGGTGACTGTGAAGCCTCTTTAGTAAAATTAATCTACTTCCCCGCTCCTGGGTCACTTTCCCAGAAATCTTCCCTTTTCCACCCAGTTAAGGGAACCCAAGTTCACCCCCACAGCCGCGGCATTTTGGAAATGCCTCTGCTCTCAAGCCACTGCTGGCCGTGACGCTTTCCAGGCTCGGTGGCAGCAGACTGACCTTCTCCGAGTAATGTTCTCCAGGGAGAGGCGGGTAGTCGCATTGCTCGATCTTCTGGCAGAGGGAGAAGAGGTTCATTTTATCCCCGTAGAAGGGGCTCTGGAGAGCTGCCATCTGCGGGGGGAGAGAGGGGTGAGAAATGTGAGTTTGCAGCCTTGAGGTCCAGGGCCAAAAGGGACCACTCCAGATTGGGGTGCGGTCCTTCTCTGGGCCTCACCGAGACTGCCCAGCAGGATCTCCTCAAAACCCTGCAGGAGCGGGGATGCGACGCGGTAGCAGTTTGACCATGAACCTTGTCATACAAGCAAATTCAGTGGCAGGAGGCTTCAGTGACAAAACTTTAAAGGCAACAAGGAAGGGGGGAGCTGAATAGGAGGACCAGCTGCGTGTAGGCAAGCCCCCACCCCTGCCTCCCGGCCCAGCTCTCCGGGACTGATTCTGGGTGTGTGCACACGGCAGATGGGGAAACAGGCCCTGCTCACGGATTTGTGCCTGGGCCCAGCAGGCTCTCTCTGGTGCATTGTCTTAGATTTCTAAAAAGCCATTCTGAAGACACCCATGGGAAGACGTCTAAGTAACGCACTGAGGAAATTACTTACCCAAGGACTAGCATTTTGGGGGTGGTAGGGCGGTGAGGCCTTTCATTTTTGGTTTTCATTCTGGCTGTTTCCACTAGCCCCTCACAGAGCTGCTGTCTGAGGGCCTGGAGTTGGGGCCTGGGACCCCGTGCGTCGCGGACGCCCCGGGGCGGAGGGGCAGCACGTGCCTGGTTCGGCAGCCGGCCAGAGCCTGCCTGAATCCCGGCTCTTCGCTCTTGTGGGGTGTCAGGCCTTGCATTTCTTAGTCCGGAAGACGGACAAGGCTCCACCTGCAAGGCTCGGGCGACGCTCGGCCGGCACGGGTGTCCCCACCCCGATGAGGCCGGGGTCACCGGCTCCACCCTGGGGCCCTGGGAAGGGAGAGAACTGTGATGGTGGCCCAGTGGGGTCTCCCCCCGTTGGGGAGCTACTAGGCGTCCCCTTTCTGGGTGGTATCCGGACTCCCCACCCCGGGCACTACTCGGGGGCACTACTCGGGGTTCGCGGGAGCTCGGGGCAGCTGCGCCAGGCACAGGCCTCCCGGCTCCCCCGCTGATGAACCCAGAATGGGATTCAAGGGCTTCTTGTCACTCCCGCTCACTGCTGCCTGCCGCCAGAAGACACTCAGTGCCTCCCGCTAATGAAGTGCCATCGGGTCCTTGTGCCTGCCTGTCAGCTGGGCCTCGGTCCCCTTTGAGGAGCCGGGCTGCTAAGACCACTCTGCACAGATTCCTCGTCCAGGGGCTCCCCGGCCACCTGAGGGATCCTCACTTGGCCTCAGCCCTAACGCAGGGGGGGAGAAGGCCGTGCGTGTTGGGCGTGCAGGTGCCCACGAGCTTTAGAGTTCCGGTGTCCGGTCTGCTCCCGTCCTCTGTTCACCCCTGTGGGCAGGTCTGGTGGCCCCGAGAGCAGGCCGGCCTCCTTCAGGAGGGCCCAGGGAGCTTCTTCGCGTTTACAGAAGGCCTCTGGGGAGGCAGCACAGTGCGGCCTGGAGACTTTGTGGTTTCCGCTGACCCAGGCTCGGGGGTCTGCGTGGGGAAGCACCGGTGGGCCCAGGGCCTGGGCCATGCCTAGTGATTTTGGGGGGGCGTCCGGGGTCAGCCTCACCTCTGGAGGAGGGCTGCGGAACCCCCTCCCCCTTGCAGGTAGGCTGCAGCGAGGGTCCCTGCCAGCCTGACTGGGAGCCCGCCCCACCACCGAGTGTGCAAAATGGCACCGCTCGGGTGATGCATTTCCAGGAGTTAAAATGAGCCTCGGGTGCGAAGGGTTAATTGGGCAGTTTCAAAAGGACATCTGTTGCCACAGCAGAGCGCAGCTGAGGCTCGAGGGCGGTCACTCGGGGTGAGCTGGGTGCCCTCCGAGTCGTGGCTGGATGATTGAGATGGATTTTCCTGGAAAGTGTTTCCGTCCAGAGTAGAAAGAACGTTTGGAAATGTTGGCCCACTCACACAGGCCCTGGTTTCTCGTGCGTCGGACTTGGGAGGGAGACTGGCTAATCCTTTCAACAAGCCGTTCGGATGTGCACAAAGCTGGCTGACGAGGATTCCCAGAGGGCCCTGGAAATTGGTGGAGGGCGAGCCCCTGCAGAGCGTCCCCCACTCCCCTGTGGGACACTCCCGCGCCGTCCCGGACGGGCTCGCAGGGGCCCCCGCCGCAGGAGGCTGAGGCAGCGGCTTCTCCATCCACGAAGGCAGCGTCTAGTGACAGCAGCGTTCCTCCAGCTGCCCCTCCAGCTGCCGGCCACGCGCCTTCCCCCCGGATCAGGGCGCCGGGCTGTGAAGGAACCTCTGGGGCTGCTCGAGGTGCTGGGATTAGAACGATTACCCCGAATGAGGAGATCTCGGCGCCGGCGACCAGGGGACCACCCGCCCTGCCTGGTCGCTGTGGTGGCGGACCCGCCGTTCGGGGCTGAGCCCGGTGGCCCCGTCGGAACACCGAGAGCCGTGGCTCTCAGCGCCGCTCCTCCGACGCGCAGCTTTCCTCTCCGGCGTGATCGGGATGACACACGGCCAGGCAAGTGGGAGAGTGCGGCCGCTCGTCCCCCGCCGGGGGCGCTCAGACACACTGGTGTGTGATCTGAGATGTCAGAGGGAGAAGGGGACTCTGACTTCAGGGGTGACAGCAACTGCCTTGGACTCCCGCCCTGTAGGGTCTCAGACACCCATCCTGTCACCTAGCATCTCTGATCACATTCCGGAATGACAGGCGCCTATTACCCAGTGGTCCGCAGCCCTGTCCCCCCACGAGCCAAAGGGCACCCCGACTCTTGTCTGGGCCCAGCCAGAATACCAGCTGCCCAGGGGCAGCTGATCCTCTGTCCGGTTCCCCCTCGGCTTTCTTGCCGGCTCTCAGTCCCGCGGAGGCTGCTGAGGGTCCCCTGCCAAGAGTCTTGGGTCTGGCGCTGGTCGAGCCAATTCCTTCAGCTCTGTGCTCAGACCTGAGCTCGGCGTAAATAAATAAATGCCTCGGAGCCCGCGCTGGGGGCCGGGCGCCTCCATGGGGCGTGCGGGGTAAGGAAAGCAAAGCCCCAGGCCTTCTAACCCGGGGCATCTCTACTGGGGGCTCCTGCCACTGAAGGGGGCTGCTGCTGTCATCTGGGGCTCCTCACAGCCTGGCCTTCCTCTCACAGGAGTTCTGGGCCGAGGCCCACGGGCCCCTTCTCCAGCGCAGAGCCACCTACCCTCGTGTGGGCTCGCTGGGGAGAAGGGGACTCCCCGGCTCCGGAAGGCCCGCGCACCCAGCCCTGCTTCTGACCAGGGCCTGGCTCCTGTCCACAGCGGGGTGGGCTATGACAGGTGGCCTAGGGACCGCTGCCCATCTTGGCCACTTCCTGGCTGTGTGACCCTGGGGCGCCTCTCCCCGTCCCTGAGCCCGTTTCCTCCCTTACGGCCTCATGGGACTCTCGTGAGTCACCCCAATGTCCAGGGCGGTGAGAGCCGTCGGGCCTTCCTCCCCAGGCTGGCCTCCTCAAGACGGGTCCCAGTGGGTCCCCAAGCCTGGGCAGGACGAGCCAGGCGAGGTGCTCCATGGTGGCTCCTCACCAGCCCGCGGTCAACCTCAGCGCCCTTAGGGGAGCTCAGGGGGTTCTCAGGGGACACCTGGCTGCCCAGGTGACAGGGCTGTAAAGGCCCCCAGGGAGGTCCGCATCTTCATCCTGGACGCCTCTGAACATGTGACTTCGATGGCAAAAGGGATTCAGCAGGTGGGATCCATTTAAGGACCCCCAGTGGGAAAGGATCCCGGCTGGTTCAGGTGGGTCTTAAATATAGTTGCAAGTGTCCTTGTAAGGGGAGGCCACGGGAGACCGACTACAGGGGACGAGGAGGGGGTCCCGAGCCAAGGGGTGCAGGTAACCTCTCCATTTTCCATGTAAGAGGCAAGGAAGCGGATTCTCCCTAGGGCCTACGGAAGCAACCGGCCTCGCCTTTTGTTCACTGAAGTGGCTTTTGGACTTCTGGCCCTGAGAACGGTAAGCGAGTAATTTTATGTTGTACGAAACCATCAGCTTTGTGGTAACCTGTTTCAGCAGCCGGAGGAAACCAGCACCGGGGGGCTTCCGGGACTTCCGGCCCAGGCTGGGCTCGGGGAAGGGCAGGCCTGTGCGCCGTCAGTCACTTCAGGCCCCCCCTGGCTCAGGTGGGCTCCCCCCGGTCGCACTGCACCCGCAGAGGTGGCCTGGAGGGGGTGTGTGGGTGGGGAGCCTCCGCAACAGCTCTGCGGGCTGGCCCTCCTGGAACATGCCGCAGGCTGCATCACCGGAGGGCCAGCCGTGTCTGCGGGAGGCTTCCTCCCAATTTCCGAGCCCCGGGCCCAGATGCATCTCCCTCCCTGTCTGCGGGGAAACGTCCGCTCCCCGCCCGGCTGGGGGAGTGAGGAGAGGGCTGGTGGCCCACGGCGGAGCCCCTGCAGCCTGCATCCTCCAAGGGCCAGGGGAGCCCTCTTCTGTGGGGGGCCCTCGGTCCTCGGGTGGAGATCCATGCCCACTGTCCCCAAGGATGACCATGCCCGAAGGACTTGACGGATTTCCCCGACTTCCCACTGCCCAGACATCCCTCCCCCGTGGCGAGCCGCAGGGTCCCACACGCTGCCAGCAAATAAATCAGCTCGGCTGGACCAGGGCCTGATGCCAGGGAGCCGGGTCAGACGTGTGTCAGGGGCCGCAGATGAGACGCCGAGGACCGCCCCCCGGGACCCCTGGAGCCGGGTGCCGCGGGCCCAGGCCGGCATCTGCCTCCGGGAGCTGAGACAAAGGCTCGGGCGGGGAGCGCGGCGGCTCTGTGCCGAAGGCTTGGCACGAGCACCGGGAGCCAGCTGCCATGCCCTGGCCCGCGGGAGGAGGCCACCGCCGTCGTCACACCCAGGTCTCACAGCCTGCTCGGCCTGCGTGTCTGTTTATGTTTGGAGACCCTCGAGGTTCCCCGAGGCAGGAAGCGGCTCCCAGAAATCCCAAACCCGGAACAGAAAAATGAAAAGAACCAACCCCCCGCCCCCGCCCCAGGGACAGTGTCCGAGAGCGCTGGAGGACAGAGCCGAGTCCAAGCTGCACTTCGGGTTCTCGCTGGCCAGAGCAAAAGGAAAGGTGGCTAGTCATGGGGTCCTTGCCGCCAGAGGCAGGGGGCAGGTGCCCACCGCTCGGCCGGCCCTGGGCCAGTGGCTCCTGGCAGCGAGGGGCAGTCATGGGCCCCTGCCTGCCATTGCCGGGGGCCCGCTCTGGCCCGGCCTCCCTCGCTGCGCACCGGGGCCAGGGAAGCTCCCAAGCGAGATGCCAACTGGCCCCCCAGGGCCTCTAGGAAGCAAGAGAGGAGCGGAGCTTTGAACTGAGGTCCTTCCAACCGAAGTGGGCCCACGCCAGGACCCCGCACGCGCTCACCCGAATTACCGCAGCGGGTTAGCTGCCTGCACGCGCGTGCACACATCGGGATTCACGGTCCCACGCCCGGGAGCCCTGCCGCATTGAGGGCAACCGCTTGGTCCCGGGGAGACCAGGAGCAGCAGGCCCTTCCCCTGAGGACTGACACCCTGGTGGACGATGTCTAGGCGCTGGGGGGTTGGAATCCCCTCCTCGGACCCCAGTCCTGCTGAAGCTGGAGCCCAGAGCCTGGGCAGGGCTGGGCTGGCGTACAACCTGGGCTTGGCTTTGTCACTGGCCTTCGCAGCCCCAGTGGCCATGGAGTTCACCTGGACTTGGTTGGAGAGCCCCCGAAGGCGTGATTCATCTGGGGTGACGGGCCCCAGGACCAGAGGTTCTGTGTGACTCTGGAGGTTTGCCCACCTGGTTTTAATTCCTTCTCAGCAAAACCAAACCGGCCCTCTGGGGCTGCTAGCGATGTGCAGGCACGTGGGACGCCGACTACAAGCAGGTTTGTCTCCTGTCATCCTTGCTGAGGACCGTGCTGGCTTTCATCTCTTTTCTCTGTCGCCAAAGACGCTGATTTCCCTCTGGATTCCCTCCCACACCCGCTGTCCTCCCCTAGCTCGCCGCCTACCCACAGCCGCCCCGGACTCCCGAACCCCACACCAGCCGGACTGTGCACAGAGACCGGGACCGGGGAAGGAGACGCAGCTCAGCCCTCTTCCCCTCTCCCCAGGCCGCCAGGACCTGCCCTGCACGCCCGACCCCCTGCGGCCTCCCTGCGGCCTCCCGCTGGGCACCGCCTCAGCCTGGCCACTCCTGTTTGGGGGCCAAAGAATTCCTCCCATAGCAGATGCCCTGCGGGGTCCCAGAAAGCAGGTCTGCGCCCCATCTCTGACTGCCAGGGCCTGAGTCACTTCAAGATGACAGTGCCGGTCGCCCACGCTGCTGACCTCCAGGAGAAGGGGGTCCCAGGCCCAAATGTCATCTGCTTCCTCTGTAACCACTAGACTGCTTCTTTAAAATGAAACATCTGCTCTGACTCGCAACAGAGATGCTGCGAACTTTAAACCTCGCGAAGGGATCCGTTCTGACCTCAGAGCCTCACTCCGTCGTGGAGGGAGGGGGCCCGACTGCCAAAGACCCCGGCCACAGGAGCCACTGCCCAGAGTCCACAGTCCCGAGGAAGCAGGGGTCACAGTCTCTGTGACCCCAGACGCCCCCAGTGCCCCCTCGGCACTAGGTTGAGCGTCGCCGGCCTGGCAGTCACGGGCCACGTTGGCTCGAGAACAAGCCTCTGGCTTATCCGCTCCGAGCCAGACCCCATCCATCCACGCTTGAGTCCACTCCGGGGAAAGCAGAAAAACGATCCATTTTGAAAACGATCCAATTTTGGAAGCCAGCTGTGCTTGGTGTCTCATGGCCCTTGGACGATTTTTCAAAGCCTTTCCTGTCTGTTCTTTCATTTACCGGACGGAGACGGTGCGGGATGGGGACTAGTCCCGTCTTACAGACGGGGAGGCGGGCTCAGCAAGGTGGACAGAATCCCAGAGCTGCCCCGCACCAGGCGGTCCAGGCCAGGGTGCTGGAGGCTGTGGCCGCCAGCTCGAAGGTCCTGGAGGGCTCGGGCCTCCCTCCCTCCCCTGGCGGCTTGCTACAGCATCGCGGCATTGGGATGCCTCGTGCTCCCAGACCTCCGGGGTGGCTGGTCACACCGTGCTCATGTCGTTTCCTGTCTGGGCTTGCCAAAACTCAGAAATATTCCTGTCCCTCCTTCTGGACTGGCCACCAGATCTGGAAATGGCCATCCGGTGGCTCCATTTCATGGCTCAGGGGAGGGGACGGTGGTCTTTAGTGAGGGCCGTGTTGCTGAGCCTGGGAGAGCCGAGGACGCCCTCTGTGAGGAGCGTGTAGGGAGCACGGACCAGAGCTGACCCCTTCTGTCCCCAGGGCCCTGCGTGAGGCCTGATGCACGGGTGAATGACCGACAGTGGACGAGTGCATCCTGGTTACCAGGGAAACAGAGGCAGCCAGACCCCCTGCCTGCGCCCCCTCCATCACCCAAGCCGACCGGACCCTGTTTCCCATCCGCCTCCCTTGGCAGATCGGAGCTGCCCAAAAGTGACGTGGCACCCGGTCTGCCACGCCGCCAACAGGCTCCTCCGGCCCGACGTGGTTAGCCAGGCAGACGCTGGGCCGAGCGGGGTGAAGGCCAGCACCCAGATGGAGCCCAGGCCACAGGAGGACGGACGTCATCCATCCCTGTTGCCCCACCTGGAGCTGGCGGGGTGAGCCCCCCGGGCCGGGCTCCTGCCACGCGCGCCCATCCGAAAGCCACCAAGCTGCGGGCCACACACTCACCTCATACAGCAGGCAGCCCAGAGACCAGATGTCGGACTTGAAGTTGTAGCCGTTCTCGTGGATCCTCTCCGGTGACATGTAGTAAGGCGTCCCCACTGAAACACAGGATGGGGGTGGTGGGTGCTTCTGCTCTATGCGGGGAAGGATGTCAGGGGAGTGGGGGGTGCGTCAGGGAGACGGGCCTCGGGCACCCTCTCCTGCTGCCCCGGCTCAGTCGGATGAGTGGGCTGGGCCAGACGGGCTCCCACAGTGGGTAGGGCACGAAAAGCCCCTGGAGACAGGGCCCGCCCCACACCTGACACTCTGGGGGCTGGGCGGCTGGGGCTAGGTGTTTCTGCCGAGTGTCCAGGGGACAGGGACGCAGGGGCCTGGCTCTGGGATGCGACTGATCAGCTGTCCTTTCAGGTGAGTGCTTGGATCCTAGAAGAGTCCGGACAAGGCTCTCCACAATGGGGAAAAACCAGCCCCTTTGGTGGCTTAACGCCGACCAAAGCTCATCACGTGTGTTCGCTCATTCGTGTTCCTAACAGTCCCCCAGCGAGGCATGCCCACTTTACAGATGGGGAAACGGAGGCTCAGGAAAGTGGCAGGACTGATGTTCAAACCCAGATCTTTGGGATCTAGAAAGTGAGCTCTTAGCCACCACCGACTGGCATGTCCAGACTTGGGGTTGGCCAAGATTTCTTACGTCAAACCAAGAACAGAAAAGATCGTGACCATAAACGAAAAGACTGATAAATGGGGACTTCATTCAAATTAGGAACCTCAGTTCCCCCAAAAGACTGTTCAGAGAATTGAGAGGCAAGCCCCAAGCTGGGAGAAAATAGTCTCCATACATATACCCAACAATGGCCCCATATTTAGAATATATTTTAAAACTTCTACGAATCATTAAGTAAAAGACAAACAACCCCCCCCCCAAATTTGTAGAAGATTTAACAGGGCACTTCACAAAAGAGAATATCCCAAGTGGCCAGGAAGCACGTGAAACGATCTTCTTCTCATTAGTGATCAGGGCAATGCAAATTACAAGTCCCATCGGTTACCACCGCCCATCTGAATGGTTAAAGTTAATTAGACTGCTGTGAACCAAGCTTTGTGATGTGTGGAGAAACTGAAACCCTCACATGTTGCCGATGGGGACAAAAAATGGTACCCCTACCTTGGAGAACCATCTACCCCAGCACCTATTACAGCCGAAAACACTGCCAACACCAAAACCTGGCAGGTCTGCACCCAGGGAAATGCTCGAGAAAAACGAGTGCTTCTGTTCATCAAGAGACATGACCAAGAATGTGCAAAGTGGCTTTACTCCTAATAGCCAGAAATAAATGCCAGTCAACCGCAGAATGGACAAACAGATAAGGCGGCCTGCTTACACGATGGAATAGTACACAGCAACAAACAAGAACAAACCACAGGTACATGCCGCCAAAATGATCGAAGTCACAGACACGATGCTGAGTGAAAGTCAGGCACAGAAGAGCACATGCTGTCTGATCCCGTTCTTATCAAGAACGGGACAAGTACGGATGTCACATCTCAGTTAAAAAGCAGAGGGGACACACACTTGATGATATGGAACTATAGAGGGGAGGATTTCCTGAGAGGGGGTGAGCTCCCTGTCACCAGAGGCATGCACACTGCAGCAGAGGGGCTGCTTTGGCCAGGCTGAGGAGGGGCCCAGAGTCTGGATTTGTAAATGGATCTGTGTTCTGAGACTCTGATCTCCATCTCCTTGGAGGATGATTGTTCTGGATATTTTGAGATCAGACTCTGGAGGCTGCTACACAAGAGCATTTTCACAGGCCCGCAGATCCTGCACGAACGTGATGATGGCTGCTGCTGGTTCAGCCCAAGTCAGGAGCTGAAGTCCAGCTCGGCAGAGGCTGAGCCCGAGACGTGGCTCCTGACCTGAGAAGGAGGGAAGTCCTGCACCATGGGACTCACGAGACCCTGGGGGAGAACAGGCCTTTCAATGAGCTGGAAAACAAGCACCCCAAAGCAGGGGGCCAGGCTTCAGAAATGTGTGGGCCAAACAAGTCTCGGGGCAACTTTAGTTCGGCCAAGTAAGGGTGTTTTTAAAAGTACAAAAAGCCCCAACTACCATTTGATAGTGTCACTATTATTTTAAAATGAGAAGACAGTTGAACACCAGGATAAGTGGAAAAACTCATAAGCTGAGGCTCAAGGACAGACCTTGGCATTGAAAAGTTTAGCTGTTTGAAAACTTTATTTTCTTCCTGGGGGTCTCATCTCATTAGAGACAGGTGAGGAGTGCTTACAGCCAACTTGTAGAGGCTATGACGGAGGTGGGGGCCCTGCTCTGGGCTAGAGCCCCCTGCGGCCAGACCTTGTTTCCCGAAGGGTCCCAGGGCCCTGTCCAGGACCAGGCCCCAGGGGGCACCTCCTAAGCACCTACGCACCGAGCTGATGAATCTGTCCGCATCGTATCGCTGTTAACACCATTTTCTTGAGCCTAACGCACCGTCTACTTCATGTACCACCCAGAGTGCTCCCTGGCTGTTGCTTGTGTGGACACCAACCACCCTTTGGTGGCGATAATCCTCAACAAGGACAGCAGCCATCACTTAAATACATGTTGGAAGATGTGTTATCCTATCGGCGGACTAACTGCTGATGTACGAATCCTTGTGGGGTTCTGTAAACAAACTGCACCTTTGTGTATTCTGGCCGCAAGGGAGTAAAGGGAATGGGCAAGTACGGAATGGATGGTTGGTTACACGGAAACCACAGCACGGAATCCAAGCGGCTCTCAGGTATTGGCTCCGCACTGCACCGTACGTGACTCCGGCGACTGCCGTGGATGGAGGTCAGAGGTCCCACACCCAGCGAGAGACAGCAGTGGCCGCACTGGCTACCCTGCACCCCTACCCCCGGCCTGGCCCCTCGGGACTGGGAGCACAGCCTGGCCCTGGTGCCTCTCTCCACCCTCAGTCTTGCCCTCCGCTCATCTGAGACCCAGGTGGGCCTCTCGGGGAGGAACTCAAGGACTGATGGCCTGTGGAGTGGCCCGGCCCACCTGGTAGAGAGGATGGCGAGGGCCAGGCCCCTGCTCGAGTCCCACACCCGGTCCGGTTCAGCCGCACCCTATCACCTTTGGGTGTTTGCCTTTCCCTCTCACTGTGGAAACGGGGGTGAAAGCAGAAAGAGCTATGGAGAGGTGGAAGGTTGGGGGGAACACGGAGGAGAAGGGGTCGTGGTGCTCCCTGACTCTTCCCCATGTTCCCCAAGGCTTTCACCACACGCAGGCCTGAGGAAGGATCTAGAGCCCCAGCAGAGGAGGAAAGTGGTGACAAGAGAGGGATAAACCGAATGTGCAGGCCTCACTGAGCAGCTGGCTCTCCCTGGCCAGGGGTTAGGGGGGAGGGGGAGGGGGGAAAGGCAAACACCCAAAGGTGATAGGGACATTCTAAGATGTCAGTTGTGCAGGTGGCCGTCCATCCATTCCTCTATCCATGTGTCCATCCGTCCCTCTATCATCTGTCCATCTATCTGTCCATCCATTCCTCTATCCACCTGTCCGTCCATCCATCCATCCACCCATCTACCCATCCTCACCTAGCTATCGTCTGCTTGTCTATGCATCCATCGGTCTGTCCATCTATCCACCTGTCCATCCATTTATCCGTCCTTCTGCATCCAACGTTGACAGAGCCTTGATCTTGGGCTCGGCCCTCCCAGGAGAGGGCCCACAGGAAGGAGTGAGTTGCCGGTCTCCGGAAGTGTCCAGAAGGACACACAGAAAGGCTGGCTGACTGGGAGCTGCAGCTGAATCCCCTGGAGGAGACCGTGGAAAACCTGGAACGTGGCCCAACCCCAGACCTGTAGGCTCAGCATCTCCAGGGCTGGCAATCGGGCGGCGCCTCTTTCGCGAGCTCCCGGGAGATGCCGACACCTGTCACAGCCTGCGGAGCTGGGCACAGCCTCCCCCAGCCCCCCAACCTTTCGTCTGACAGACACCTGGGGAGCTAATGAACGCACGAAGCGTTCACTGAGGGAAATCTGGCCTGTCCCTGCTGGGCTCTGGGGCCTCGTGTCCCCGCCCCAGGCAGATTCTCCAGGCCCCTGGACCCCGTGGGCGAGCCTTAAAGGTGGGGTGCTTGGCGTTTTGCCAGCTATTCCTTGGTCTCAGTCTGTAAAACCCGCTTTCCAGCCCGACAACAGATATTCAAACGTTACGAAGCACAACGCACAACTTGCATGAGTTTTCAAGATAAAATGAGGCACTTCAAAGAAATTCCCAGCTTGCAGCAGGGCCCCGAGGATGTATCCCCAAACCCCAGGGGAGCAGCGATTCTGGGGAAGAGTGGGAAAAGGTGACAAGAGGAGGGGCCCCCGAAGGCCGAGCCTGGCTCAGGCCCTAGTCCTGCCCCAGGGGCCCTAACCAAGCAGCAGCACACAGTCTGGAGAGGCTCAGGCGGTCCAAGCCCCTTCTCGAAGCCTCCCCCTCGGATCCTGGGACCCACTAGCTCCGGGCCAGCCCCCACCCTCACTCCCCACAGCGGGGGACCAGGGACGAGGGATGAACGGGGGAGCTGGTATGTGAAACAGGAACCTAACAAACCCAGACCTTCCTGGCGCCTGTGCCGTCTTTGCCTAGAACTCCCGGTTTTCAAACCGGGTGGATATCAGAGGAGGACGTGGAAGCTCAAAGCGGCGGCTGATTAAAGGGGCCGCATCCCGGAGATGCGCCACTCCTGTCAAAACAAACTTTGCTGCGTCTGGAGATGCTCGCCCGTGTTTGAAACGTGTTCATTAGACATGAAAAAGGCAGAGATTTTGCATGAAGAAGAGGCTGGCATCTGCGGGCTGCACTTCTTCCCCGCTCGGCAGTCTTGAAAATGGCTAGAGAAACGTGCCCACTTGACACCCCCAATGCAGGTGTGCCCGGGGGCTGGGGACCCCGTGTGCACTCCGAGCGGCCCAGGCGGGGTGCGTGTCGACGAGGGCTGCACGCACTTCCCCCACTCAGCAGGAGAGCGCGGAAGTTCTCTCCCCAGCCTTGGTTTCCCCACTGGGGCCACAGACGGGTTGCACGTGAGGGTCCCCAGAGTACTTCCTTCACCCTTTGGAGCCCTGGTTTCTGTCCCTGAAAAAGGGGGACAGTGTGACTGACCCCACACATGCCAAGGGGAAGGGCGCTGGGAAGGCCCCGCGGAGCCCCAGAGGGCCAGGTGAGCTGCGGACAGGGGGCTTGAGGATGGCCAAGGGAGCAGGGGGACAACGCAGGAGGGGGCGAAGACCAGATTCTGGAACCTGAGCGGCTTCCTCTGGGCTGGGCCCTGGGAGCTGCATTTTTGTCAGTGATCTGTCCTATGAAACTCCCCACCCCGACCCGCCACCCCCAGCCAGGCCCCCTGTCCTGAGGGTGCTCCCCTCCTCTCCACCCCCAGCGGCTGCCCCCACCTCACCACCCTGAACCACGCACAGGCTTAGCCTCCCCGTCCTGCCCTCCCCCCACCATTCCTCCGCCCTCCTCACCAGACTGGCTGCCCATCCCCCACGGGAGAAAGGCCGGGTCCTCCTCTCCAGACCGTCCCTGCTGCTCCCACACTGGCCCTTTGGGCAGACGCAGAGCACGCACACACGCACACACACACCCTACCAGGGTCGCCTGTGTCACCACGCATCGGCAGGGCCCCCTCAAAGCACCAGCCAACCCTGCACTGGGCGGCCTGGCCCAGGGGTGGGGGGACCCTGCCCATGCCGAGGGTCTCCGGCGGAGCTGCCCATCGGGGCACGCAATGCTGCGACTCTGGACAGCACCCCATTACCCGTGTATTGGGGTCTCTCCCGAGGTGGGGGGCGTCTCGGATGGCCCCTCACGGCTCTGGCTGGAGCTCCCTGGAGGGCATCACATGGCTAATGCACTCACCTGGCGGCATGTGGGGCTTCCTCCTCTATTAAGGGGCGCAGGGGCCTTCCTGGGGAGCGGCCTGGGGCCCAGCACGTGTCCTGCTAAGGGGACGAGTGAACACACAGCTGAGCTGTAGTCTGTCTCCTAGCCAGGCTCTGTTCTTCCTTTGCTGGGCCCTGGAGACCCTCTCTTTCCCTCCCTGGCATCAGCCCATCTAGGCAGAGTTTGTGCTCTGAAAATGCCAGGGGTGTGGCAGACAAACTAGGTGCCCCTCGCCAGCCACGTGCCATCTCCTGGGACCCCACCAGGTCAGCGCTCGGAACCTGGATCCACCCGCTGAAGCAGGTTTTCTGGGCCGATGGTTCCCCAGCGTCCTTGGCGGCTCGAAAGGGCAGGTGGGGACCCAGGGAACACACCTGCATGGCACTCTTTGCCCCACTGATGGGGTCCCCCGGGGCGCCTGGTGTGAGGACCGGGAGCTCGCCCGGCAGATGTTCCCAGGGCCACCCAGTGCCGAGCATGCTAGGCTCCGCGGAGTGCCGGGTGACAAGGACAGGAGGCTCCCTCCTCCTTCCCTGCTGCCTGGGGTCCCAGGCGGCCCCAGCTGGGAGGGTGGTTGGGCTTCCTGCCCCCGAATGTCTGGGCATCCAGCGAGCTCGTCGGGACCCAAGCTCACCTCCCTGCATGCTGCGGCTCTGCCCAGAGCGGAGCTGACACCCCAAGGAGCTCTCGTCCCTGCTAGCCGGGTGACTTACAGGGACGTGGTACCCCTCCCTCCCGGCCTCAGCATCCTCGTCCTTCAAGTGGAGATCAGAAACCTTGTTGGGATGACTTTTTAAAAAGCAAAATGTTTTCCCAACATCTTTTAAGCCTTGTCTTCTTCGCTAAGTCACCTCTTTGGTGAGGTCAGGGACCACAGAAAACCGAAGGACAGCTGTGGGAGGGGCAGACACAGCCCCAGGCCCCCCGCGGGTCCCGGGCTTGGCAGGACAGTGTAGAGACGGGGACCCCAGCACCGCGCCTGTACGCAGGGGGCCCTCGGGAGATGGTTCTCCCCACCCCTTTACCAGGCCACCCTGGGACTGTCACTGTCCCCCCACCAGTCTGAGGGCCCCCTGAAAGCAGGGAGGGCGGCACAGTCTCGTCCCCAGCGCCCAGGGGACGGGGGCGTCGGGCCAGGGTGGTCGGCTCGGGGAAGGGAGAAGGAAGGACGTGAGGCCCCGTGGTCAGGCCGGGGGTTGACAGCCGGGGGAGGCCAGCGTGTTCTGACCGCCGCGCCCGACGGGGCTGCCCCCGATCGGACCTGTTCCCCAGCCCCCGAGAGGCGGGGTGAGGCCTGGCACCGCCCGGCCCTGGGCCCGGCCTGCGGCCGCCCTGCCACCACTCCCGGACACCAGGGCCGGCGCTCCCAGCCCTGCCATTTGTCTTGCAGCTGCTGCCGTGGCTCCGAGCGAGACACTTGCTTGTAGCTTGTGAGCTGTGTATAGGCAAATCTTTCATTTTTCTTTCATTACGCCGGCGTGTACTGTCACTTAATTTTTATGTATGCAATCCTTCCTGACAAATATGATCTGCTGCCTGGTAATTCGTCTGACGCTCATTCTGCTCCGCGCTCTAATTACGGCTCCCATTCCTGACACCGAGGCAGCCGTTCTGCCACCGCTGGGTACCGCACCTGTCAGCCCGGCCATGGCATGACTAATGCCCTTTCATGCCAGCCTCGTGTTAGCAAATACAGGGGCGGGGAAGGGGCTGGGGGGGAGAGGCAGGAGGGGATGGGATTTGCATAAGCCTTGCCGGGGGTCAGCGGCCCCCGGGGGAGAGGAGGTGGTTGCCGGGGCAACGTGGCCGCGCCCCCCCCCAGCATCCCCACATAGTAGGTGCGCAGGTGCGGTGGATACATAATTCACGGTCACGCGCGGGGGGCGAAGGAGCCCGGACCCCGTGTCACAGCGCAATGGCAATTGGTTCGATCTCTGGCCTGACTGTGTGCAGAAGGCTCAGTCGGCTATTTGCAGACCCTCACGGTGGAGAGGGGGTCTTTTCTCCCGCATCTGGGGGATCGGGTCCCAGGTCTCAGCTCTCGGCTGTGCCTGTGGCAGAGCCTGGCCCTCGGTTCTGAAAGCAGGTCCTGGGAGCAGGGCCTGGCCGCGCCCCCCACAGCCTCTCAGCTCGGGCAAGGGGGGGGGACATCTCCTGGACACGGGCACACGGCCCCCCGAGAGGGCTCCTTCCGTCCGTCACTCAGCCAGGCCGCGGCTCAGAGGCCTCGGGAAGAACCCGGCCTGGCGAGCAGCCTTCTCCCAAGTTCCAATTCCTTCTCATTAATATAATAAGTGCACCAGTCCGAGTTGATAAGCTCACCCTGTCGGACGAGCCCGTATTTCTGCCCGTTCCTGACGACGTGATCCTAACCGGCTCTGACGAGCGCCGCAGTCCCCTCGGTGGAGGGACGGAGAGGAGGGGCCTGACTGACAGGGGACAGAGCCAGTGGCTTGAACTCTTCTCTTCAGCAGTTGCTCTCGAATTTCTGACCTTTTGAAGCTCTTACACCAGAGAGGTAAGCAGTCCCGAACCCTAAGGACGGGTCTGCGGGGACCTGGAAGTCAAGTCGAGCTTCCCCACAGCGCGGCCGGTGGGGGCTGCGGCGGGAGAGCCGGCACCGCCCTCCCAGGCTGGCCCGTCTTCTGGAGGAAGTGTGGGCTCGGCAGGAGAGGCCCGCGTTCGAGCCCCGGCTGTGCGGCTATGTGACTGGGAAGAAGCCCCCAAGCTCCCCGGGTTCCAGACTCCTCGTTCGCACAAAGAATCCGACGGACCCTCGTGGCTGTCGGAGGTGTGAGCACAGTGTCGCGAACTCGGGGGATGGCGCGTCCCGCACGTGCTTTCAAACCCCGCCCCCCACACTCGGACATACGCACACTCGTGTGCACACTCGCACACGCACGCACACTCGCTCTCGCCAGCCAGCGGCTCGGAGCTGTCGAGTCCCAGGGAGCGCCTTTCCCCTGATTGTGCGCTTCGCCCCGAGAGCCCCTCCGCCCTCGGGACCCGTATGAGCAGTGACGGATTCCACCAGGAGAGCGTGTCGTCCAGAAACACCTCCGCTGTCAACAGAAGCTGCTCTTTGTACTCCCGGGATGCCGCAG
Source organism: Nasua narica (assembly GCA_028533885.1). NCBI lineage: Eukaryota > Metazoa > Chordata > Mammalia > Carnivora > Procyonidae > Nasua > Nasua narica. Next base: position 71,574,704 of record CM052813.1, on the reverse strand, counting down.
GCACTCGGGGAGAGCGCGGGGGACCCGTGGGCTGAAGCCGCCAAGGGGGCCGGAGCCACGGAGGATGAAGGACGGAGGACGGGGTGGGTTCCGAGGGAGGCGGTCAGCCTTCGAGCAGGAGCGCCTTCCCGGCCGACGCCACCTCTGAGAGCCGGGAACAGGCCGGGTGGGGGCAGGACGCCCCTGCCACATCTGAGTCCTTCCCGCCCAGCCCTGTTTCAATGCCGAGAGGCCCTGCTGGCATGCACGGGGGATCCTACACCCACGTTCCACCAGGGGCTCCGCTGCTTTCTCTATTCTACTCAAACGCAAATGCCTCGTCCTCCACCATTCCTCGAGTCACACCCAGTCACATATACCTGCCCTATGGATTCTGAACTGGGCATCGCTGCAGGTACCCCGAAACCCGCGCCTGCCCAAGGCTGCGCCCGAGCCCAGCCCTCGGGTGCTCCTGAGCTCCCGGAACGGTGCCGGCCCGCCCAGCTCGACACTTAGGCGGCCCCGACCTGCAGCGCCCCTGTGCGCCCTGCCCTCCAGCTCACTGGGTCCCTGTTCCTGGCCCCACGAGCTCCCCGGCACCTTGTCTCCTCCTAGAGGGTGAGAACTTTGTCTCTGAAGCTTCAAAACTGCCTGTTTAGAAGTCCAAAACTGGAAATGGCTCTCATGGCCCCCACCATGAGGAGCAGATGGAGTCCCACGCCGGGGAACACGACACAGCAACGAGAAAGACAGGGGGCCGCCTCGAACCACCACGGAGCTGCACAAGCTGGGCTCCGCCGTCTGTTCTGGAAGGGGCGTGGGGCAGCATGAGGGTGCAGTGGAGGCCCACCCACGGCTTCTCAGGGCCTCAGTTTACCCCCCTCTGGGCCACTAGCGTGAAGAGGTAAGTGAGGTCTGGGGCTCAAGAAGGCATTTCCCTGCATTAACGAACCAAAGGCCGAGTGGGGAGAACGCTCCCCTCTCCCCACGTGGTCACCCGGACCTCTAGCTGCTGCTGGGACGTGTGCACAGGCCTCCTCACCTAGGGAGTGGGCTGCGGTGGTCTCGGAGCTGAAGAAGCGACCCAGGCCAAGGTCACCAAGCTTCACGACGCCCGTGGCTGTGATGAACACGTTGGCGGGCTTGATGTCTGCGGAGGAAGGAGAAGACGGTTGGCGCGGGGCTAGGTCAGGGTGGTGGGGCAGGACGGGCCACGCGGGGCACCGCGGCTGTCCTCAGGGGCTCCGAGCGCCGGCACGTGTGGGGCCCCGAGCAGGACTCTCTGACACCCCTAAGGACGGGCATGGTGCTCGGCACCTGCCTGGCTGGGTGACAGGACGTGGGTCGGCCTCCTCGTGGACATCCCCAGAGCCAGAGAGAGTGGAGGCAAGGGAGCCTCCCGGGCCCCAGGGGCGCCTGGCCTCCCCCACCCCCCCAACCTGGCTTGGGGCGGGCCCGCCACGCACCTCGGTGCATCACGCGGCGGGAGTGCATGTGTTCGACGGCGCTGCACAGCTGGGCGAAGTACTTCCACACCGTCCGCTCAGGGATGAGCCGCTTCTGCTTCTTAAAGTACTGCGGGGGGGGGGGGGTGGTGCACAAGCCTGGGTGACGGGCCACGGGGCAGGGCCCCTATCCTGTCCCCAGGGGCAGCCGGCACCCAGCACGGGCGGGGTGAGCAGACTGCTGAACCCTGAACCCACAGTAGGTCTGGGATGAAGGAGGCCATGTCCAAAGTGACGCCCATGGTCCCCCGTCAGCCCCAGGCCCCACGCTGACCTCCCTGAGGCTGGCGCCAGCCAGGCCCAGAGTGTGTGTGTCCTAGACAGCCGTGCTGACCGCATCCTGAAGGCTGCTCGCCGTCACATCTGCTCGGGCATTTTCTGGACGCACGCCCGTCTCCTCCCACGGCCCGCTGGGGAGCTCCCTGCAGCAGGGGGCCAGCAAGGACTATCTCGGCCCCGAGCCCCAGCCTGGCCTGGACGGTGGGCACCCGAGGCCCGGTGGGGAAGTCACGGCCGCCCAGCAAATCTCAGGGCACGCTGTGGTTCACCAAGGCAGCAGGGACCGCGAGGACACAGCCTGACGTTCTTCAATGGGCCCCCCAGTTTTGACAGGCCATCAATGGACCTCATTGCCCGAAGAAACGTATTTAATGCTCCAGAAAGCCAAACCAAAGCCCAAAACCACCCAAGCTGCCCTGAGCGCGCTCCAAGTAGCCAAAGGCCTGATGCGGTCATCGTCCGCGTCCCTCCGGGGCGTCCCCTGTGTGCCGGGCCCAAGGGCGGCGGGGACAATGACGCGTGCACACCAGGAACCTGAGGACCAGATTGTTGTCCAGAGGCTTCTGGTCTCAGAACAACCATCGTTTCCAAAGCAGCAGCGGCGAAGCCGTGGGCCCACTGGTCCGGGCAGCAGCTCTGCACGGAAGCCAGGGCCTGACCCAGGACACACGCCTCGCGGGGGGCGGGAGCGCGGAGGGGCACACAGGACCTGGGGCAACACCTGCCGAGCACCTGCCTCATGTACCCTCCTTGCTGGGCCCTCAGCAGGGTGACTGCACCCATGTTACAGATGAGGAAACTAAGGGCCGCTCAGGGGCTGGTAAGGGGCAGTCATAGCCGCACCCCGGGCCTTCTGCCTACAAAGGCCAAGCTCTTAACCCTAAATTAACTTCAAATGACACCAGTAACTACCAGATCAGCAACGGAGCTCAGAGAGGTGCAGGAACTTGCCCGAGGTCACCCCGCTGCAGCGCCAGAGCTGGGACGGATCCCGGCACCGCCAACAACGGCACCGCGCTAGCTGGAAGCCCGCGGCCCAGCAAGACAGACGCGCGAGGCTCTCCCGAGGCTCCATTCTGGGAGGGGACCTCACGGATGAACGAGGCGGCAGCCCAGACCGCTAGCACGGGACCCCACTCCCCCCCCCAGGCCACCTAGGCCTCCGTGGTGGGCTGGGCTGCGGTATTATTTACGCTGTGATGTTGGTTAATCCTCATTACGGCTTTGAGGCTCGGCTGTGAATGGTGATTTTCTAAATGTCACGTCCTGTAAGCGCCGTGTGACATTTAGCAGGAAGGCGCAGAGTCTCTGGTGGGTGTTGGGGTGGCGGCGACTCTCAGCTTCACTGTCCGTCATAAATAACGCTGGCACCGTGGCAGTGGGGGCGCCGCTCGGCCTGAGGCGGCCGAGCCCCCGGGACGCAGGGTCTGCCTGGCAGCAGCCTCCAGGCTGGCCCAGCGGGGGGACCGTGGTGCAGCCCCAGCCCGCGGCCCTCGCAAGGCCTCCCCTGGTTCCTCCTCAAGCCCAGAGGCAGCGGGAGAGTTAGAAAGGCCAGGGAAATGGGCTCCTCAAGCCCCAGGCAGTGCATAGGGTGTGTTACAGATGGGGAGACTGAGGCACAGGGTTCCACCCAAGGGAGGAGGTCGAGCAGGTGTGTCTGACTTCAGCCTGAGGGTCTCTCTCCTGCCCAGCCCTGCCTCTCCCACTTGCCGGGCGCAGCACCCAGCCAGGCCCTGCAGGTAAGGGGCCTGGAGCTGCAGCAGCAGCAGGAGACAGGAGTCAGAAAGGGGCAAGGGCCCCGTGACCCTGGGAAAGGAGGCTCCGTGCCAGGAGAAGAGGGCTCCTGAGATGGGGCCAGGAAGCCAGGACGCTGCCCCCGAAACCCCGTGGGGGAGCAAGCGACCTGAACCCTGGCCTGGTGGGTCCCGAGGAGGCCAGCGAAGTGCACAGAAGGGGAGGGAAGCTGGGGAGGGGGCACCGCAGGGTGCTGGACACGCACGCATCTCCCTCCTCTCTTTTCCCGGAAGGAGCCTACACCCAGCCCCGGGGCTCCCACAGTCCCGTGCATCCCCAGGACAGAGAGGGAAGCAGAGCTTTGTGGGCGAGGGGTTGATTTGCCCAGTCACCCCTACCCCCCACCGTTTGACCCCAGCCCCACTCTGTGGACTGAGAGGCTGCAAGGAGTCTGGGGTCTGCGGGGGCCTTAGGGGACAGCACCTTCGCCATGGGCCACACCCCAGGGCCCTTCCTCGGTCTCCCCTCCATCTCCTGTCCACTGCCTCCGTCCCCACCCCCCATCCCTCCTCTGCTGAGCATCTAACCTTTCTTCTAGAACACAACACTGACCATGTCTGCTCCCCACCGTGAGTCCTAGGAAGCTCCTTGCTGACCTGAGGGCAAGGTCTCAAATCCTGGGGCTGGATGGTGAGGCCCTGGGTGACCTGACTACCTCGCCTCCCTCTCAACCCCTGCCTCCCCTCGCCCGGGGCTTTGTGGACCCTGGACTGTTCATCCCCCTGGGCTCTTGCAGAAGCTGTTCTGCCACTAGACTGCCACTCTCCTTGTAGGGCTCCGGTCAGGTGTTACCTCCTCCAGGAAGCCTTCCCGGGCTCCCATAATGCCCTGAACTTGGCTGGCTCACACTGGCTGCTGACTGTCCAGCTATGGGTCTGTGCTCCCGTTAGAAGGCGAGCTCCCTGCGGGCAGTACCCACGCCGCAGTCTCAGCAGGGGCGCCGGCACACGGCGTGCACGGGAGGTGCGTGCGTGTTCGGCAGGAGAACGACATGAAGGACAAGGGCGGTGGGGGGGAGAAGGAGGAACTGAGACATGATAGAGCACATCTGTTCCCACCAGGGATCCGTGTGGAGATTAACATCCCTGCAAACACATTAATATGTCAACGAAAATATAAAAGCAGGTGATAACAGCTCAAGTAATGCTGCTTCCCAACGACGCCCCAATTCCTAGGAGCCAAATTTCGGAAGAGCAAGCGCGGAGCAATCGCTCAGAATCCCCAGCGCCTAGTGGGAAAGACGGCAAGATGGAGAATCCACGACTGGCCCCGTTTGCAAGTGTTGCTGGGAGCGAGGTGGGGGCGCCGGCGTCGCTGGCTGCGCTCGGAAGCAGCCGGGCTGGGCTGGGGGGGGAGGCGGAGAGGCCCACAACGCGGGCATGCAGGCTGGTCAAGCCAGCTGGGAGCAGGCTCTTGGGCTTGGGGGGCACACCAAGGCTGTGCGGCCTCAGGCAGGGGACCAGACCTCTCTGAGCTGGGCTGTCTGAGGATCGCCTGCACTCGGTGAGGGAAATGTGCCCTCAGCACGGTCGTGGCTCAGAGTGGGTGCTCCGTGGACAGGACTGGGATGGTTCCCGAGTCCAGACTCATGGTGGGCCTGGGCCTGGGCCTGGGCCCCAGGAGGAGGGGCGCTGGGGGCAGAGCAAGAGGTAGGCCTGGCAAATCACTTAGCCTCTCCGAGCCCCCAGCCTTGGCCGTGACGCGAACGAAGGTGTCCCGCAAGCGCTGCAGGGGCCCCAGGGAGATCACTCGGCGGCTTGTGTTGCAGGGTCGCAGGCTGGGCCACAGAGCTGGGCCACACAGACACGGCCCTGGCCCCCACGTGACTGGGTAACTTGGGTGAGCCTCTTAGCCTTTCTGGCCCAGTTTTCCCTTTGTGAAGTTGGATGCATGGCACATTTTCCCAGAGTCCGTGAGCTGGACTCTCATAACACTGGGTTCTGGCCCCGATCCTTCTGTGAGGCAGAAGGGACAGCCTGTGGGCAGGCTGGGGCACCGGGGACGCCAGACGGCTGCTTCCTGTCCTTGGCTGGACTCCCCGAGAAAGTGGGGCTGGAGCTCGAGGGGGCACTCGCCAGGCTGGTGGCTGCCAGACCCTGGGCTCCGTGTCCTTGCACTTACTCCCCAGAGCCGGCCGGCCTGCCAGGCACGCTCACCTTGATCATCTGCGAGAGGTCCCCCGCGTCGGCCAGCTCTAGTACAATGTTCAGCTCGTTGTCCTCAATAAATGAGTCCAAATACTTGATGATGTTGGGATGGTTCAATTGCTGTCCAAAGAGAGAAAGACAGGGAGGCAGACCCAGTGAGGGAGAGCGCGGCCCCGTGCCTGCCCCGGGCTGGCTCCCAGCCGGCCCCCGTTGGCACAGACGACAGTGTCGCCCAGGGGTCAGGCAGATCCGGGCCACACCAGGAAAGCCCTCTGCATGTCTGAGCCTCAGTGCCCTTCTCTGTACAATGGGCGTCATGCGTGGAAGGTCCGTGGTGAGGACTGGAGGGGCCGAGACCTCTGCAAGGTCTAACGACAAGACTGCCCCGCACTGAGACTCCGTGGACACTCCTGTTTGGGGTCCCGCTCCTCCTCCTCCTACCCCCACAACCCTCGAGGGTAGCCCCCCCCCCGCTCCAGGGCTGGGCTCAGCAGGCCTGCAGCTGGTGCTCCCCAGTGTGTCCCTCTCCCTTCCTCCCCACCCTCTGTTTGACACACCCTTGTGAAATCTGGAAAAACCCCAACCGTTCCTGGCACGAGAGCCACCCTGAGGGCTCTGCTCCGCGCCGAAGCCGGCCTCTGGCCTGACCACCCCGGTACGTGTTTGCCAGACGGGACGGCCCCCGCCTGGCCGAGAGGGGACAGACCCTGGCAAGTGCTTATAACGCAAGCTGACGGTTTCCACCACCACGATTCCAGGGGCTGGGAAAGCAGAAGGAACTCCAACATTCTGTCAGAGCCTGGTTGGCCATGTCCACCGGGCTGCCCGTCAGCCGACAAGCAGAGACGCACATTTTCTAGAAGGCCTGGAAGTTGCAGTGAGGGGCACGTGGGTTTATGCCGTGCAGACTGATGCCTGCCTCTGGATTCTAAAATGAGGGGGGACCTTGGCAGAGATCATCCACCATTTATTCTTTCCCCAAGCTAGCCCCGGAGGGTGGGCACCCCTCAATCAGACCCCCAGGAGCCACAGACGGCCTCTGTCACTGGCCATGTGTCTTCTTTAGCTTCACTCTCCCCGCCCGAGTCCTCGGGCCCCTGCTCTGGGCGAGCCGCTGGCCCCCGTGTGGGCCCACTGCCCCCTCCCACCCCCACACCAGCTCCCGCCCATCTCGACGGGCTGTGCTGCTGGGCCGCCCAGCAAACATTATTAATTCTAGTTCCGGCTTCCACGTTTGGGCCCATGATCCATTTCAAATACATTTTAATGTACGGCGTGAGGTAGGGGTCAAGGCTCACTTCCATCCATCTGCACGTCCAGTTTTCCCAGCACCTGCGATTCAAAGTCTTTCTTTCGTCCACTGAATTGGTTTTGGTGCCCTTGTCAAAAAATCATCTTACCCAGATTTTGTCTTGAGGTCTCCCTGGAGCTAACACTGCCCATCACACCAGCTGCCCTCAGCACACATCACATCCTAGATGCGTTTTCCATTTACGAGAAAACATCGAAGTCAATAGAATGCTGGCACTTCATAAGTTGAAGATGCTTTACTATCCTGAATGCACGTTATGAAGTGTCAGCGTTGTTGTCGTTATAAACACAAGCCAACCCCCCCCCCCACTCCCTCTCTGTCCCCGCCCCCTCCTGGACCTCACCTCATGACTTCCTGGGGAAACCGCACACCCTTCTCAGGGAGGGCTCCCAGAGACCCGCCAAGGTCATCAGCAGGCCGGGCATCACCGTTCTGCGAGTGACTTAGAAAAACTGGAGGGCTTTGGGTGGGGATTAAAGCTTCAGTCAAGGGGGCTGTTCCCTCCAGGTGTGGGCTCCTGGGGAGAAGAGGGGGGGCCCCTCTCCCTGCTCCTAGGGCAACTCTGAGGAGGAGAGGTGATGCAAAGCTCCCTCGAATACCTGGCCAGGGCACAAAGGCACCGACTGGGGCAAAAAGGGACCCCAGAGGTCAGCTGTGGGAAATCCTCGAGGCCTGGAGAGGGAAGGGGTAGACTCTGGAACCAAGCTGGGCCCAGAGCCTGGTCCAGTAATGGACCACCTTCCACCCAGAGTCCCCTTCTCAGCCTGTAGTCTGCTGGTGAGCCCAGGTGCGTCTTTTTTTTTTTTTAAGATACATTTGTTTGAGTGCGAGGCAGTGTGCACGCACACGCACAGGCAGGAAGAGCAGAGGGAGAGAGAATCTCCAGCAGAATCCACGCCAAGCACAGAGCCTGAAGCAGGGTTCAACCCCCAACCCTGAGATGTCCTGAGCTAAAACCAAGAGTCAGACACTTCACTGATGCCCTTCTGCTGTGTCTTAAAGTGCACACACTCGGGCCAAAGTATAAGGAGTGGTCCGACGGTGCGGAGTGCTTGGGTCCTATGGTTTGGGTGGGGGGGCGGCAGCTCTGGCTTCGTGGACCTCGGGTTCTAGATTCATCTCCAGTGCAGCTCCTCCTGGAAGCATCGGCCACCCTCTCGCTGTCCTGTGTCCCCACGATCCACACCCATCCCTCTCCCCACAACCCCCAGCTCCCTGGGTCGGGCCTGGCGGTGGCGGCAGCTGCCAGGGGGTGGAGGAAGGGGAGGCTGGACGGTGGCCAGGGAGAAGGAAGGCACAGGTGACAATAATGGGCTCAGGTTCCCTCTTCGAATCTCCGTCCCGCCTGCAGCCCCTCTGGGACCCGCTGCAGCCGTCTGTCTAGAAAGTGTGTCCTCTGCCGGCTGCGGCCTTGCTCACAACCGCGCTGGCTGTGTGAACACGCGCTCGGCCCACCGGCCCGCCCCGCGTCTGGCGGCCTCTGCACCAGCAGCGCTTGGGGTTCGCGTCCCGCGTGAATGATGTGAACGGTGTCACCTCACGGCCCCTCTGAGAACCGTGTTTCCCTTTGTCTTGCAGGAAACGCTCGGGCCCGGGGAACGTCCTGGTGCCTTCCCGAGGGCAGGCCAGGGAGCCGGGGAAGGGCTGGTGTCACGCGGCAGATGTCGTAACCGTGAGGACCTGGGCCGCCTGTGACCCAGCTCTTACCACACGCCAGACGCGACACCGAGCCCTCCCAGCCCAGCTTCTCACGACTTCCCCCGACTTCCCCCGACAGCCGAGGACAGGACTGGCATCATCACCCCCTTTTTACGGACGAGGCCACGGGGGCCCTGAGCCTTGATGGCCACACAGCCACTCAGCTAGTCCGGGCACGTGGCCACCTCACGGGCGTAGGGGACGCCTGCTTGGCCCAGGTGCTCACCTTCAGGAGGCCAATCTCCTTGACGCAGTCCTGCCTGGCTTTGGCGTCCATCATCTCAAATATCTTGAGCGAGAAGAAGAAGAGAGAGGGTGGTTAAAACCCGGCTCCCAGAACCCCACGGGAGCCACAAGGACCGGAACTCCCCAAACCCATCACGGCACAAAAGAGCAGGACAGAGAGCCAGGCGAGCCCCTCCTGGGAAGACAAATGGGCCTTTTCCCAGCACAGGGGCCCGCCTCTCCTCTCCTCCAGCGGCCCCGGGCCCCGGGCGGTTTGCAGACGGGCAAGGGAAGCACCACGTGGGTCCCCACCCGGGGCTGCGTCTCAGTCCCCTTCTCTCTCCCGCGCCTCCTTGGCCCAGGCTGTTAATCCCATTCTTAAAGGACAAATGAGCAAAGTGAGGTCTCGGGGAAGCTCTGCAGGAGGATTTAAAGCTCCTTCCTGAGGCAAAGCCCAGCTCAAATGGGCCCAGCGGCTCTCAGTGAAACGCCCCCTGGCTGGACTCTGCGGCTGCTGACTCACGTGCTCGAGCCCCTTCCTCCGTTTAGGAGGAACACGGAGCCAGGAAAGGCTCTCAGATGCAGAGGTGAGCAGCGAGTGTGGGCCCAGGGTGAGTAGGCTCGGGTCTAACGAAGCCTGAGCTCCCCGTCAGCTCGCTCTGTGGGGCCAGTGAGATAGACATTCAGGCCTCTGCAGCTTTCCTGATCTGAAAAATGGGGTGACCACCCTCACCCACAGGGCCGTTCTCAAGGCACGGCCTGGTATACAGTGGTGCTCAATGCATGCTCATTTTCCTTTTCCTTTATTGGCTCGCGATGAGCTTTTAGCAGCAGCAGCCCACCTAATCCTTCCCGTGGCCCCAAGAGTTGCAATCAGGGTCCTGATTGCAAAGGAAGGGGAGGAGAGGGAAGGGGCAGGGACTGTGGCCCTGGGCCACAGTGTTCAGACACAGAAGCCAGGTCCTGTGATGCGGCTTTGACCCCCAGGGAGACGGCTCACCTGCACCTTCTTCAGAGCCACCGTCTTCCTGTCCAGCAGGCAGGTGGCCTTGTACACCTCGCTGAACTGTCCTCGGCCTATCTTCTTCTCAATCTGGAAGTCGGCCAGCGAGCAGCGAAAAGACAGGGTATTTGGGTGTCTCTGTAGGAGAGGGACAGAGGGCGTCAGCAGCCACCAGGCTGCAGTGGGGGGCCGGGACCTGGGCAGCCAGGGCCCCCTCCAGAACCCAGCAACCCCACCCGCCTCCTCCAAGGTGAAGGCGGGACTGGGATGCCAACGTCCCTGCCAGACTCCATCGCCCCCCTGGGGGGCTGTCCACGCCACAACACCCCCACTTTGCAGACGAGACCCTGAGGCTGCGGGTTTCCACCTGCCCTCGTTACCTGATCGTTCATGAGCCTGCCTGTTTCTGTCTCCTGCTCCCAGAAAGGTGGGTCCCTGGGGCCAGGGCCTTGCCCGCCTGTTCCCTCCTGAATCCCTTGTGCCCGGGTCGGAGCCAGCAAGCAGAGCGGGTGCAATTAAGGGGTGAAGGAAGTGATCCGTCAAGGTCACACAGTGACGGGAGGCCCTGCTGGGTCTCCCTGGCCCCACGGCCTTCCACGTGTGGGCCCCAGCCCTTCCTCTGCAAGTCATTGTCGGATGTGGCAACTTCCCCCTCCTGGGGTGACATGAGAAAGCCGGGCTTCCCTCCGTAGCTGTACCATTCTGAGCCCTCGTTTGGATAAACAGCCCCCTTTACGGCGACAGGAAGAATGCAGGGCCAGCGCTGAGACCGACGGCCCAGCTGTCAGATCTGCCCTTGGATGGAGCTGCCCCGGGCGGGGGACCCCCTCCCCGTCCCCACGACACATGTGTGACGTGTTCTGGGGAGAAGGAGAGGAAGGGGGGCAAACTCGGGCCCTGGAACCGGGGCAGGAGGGGAGGGTGCCACGGCTCGGGTCTGCCCCGTGTCGGCCTGGCCAAGCAGGCCTGCCGCCCGCTACAGCCCCTACTCCCCTCTCCGGGGCAGGGATCACTGCTGCCGGCGACCCTCGGGGCCGGGAGCAGTGCGAGGACAGGGTCGCGCGCGTAGACGGGCCACAGAAACATCCGCGGAGTTCGTTTGGGGATGTGGGGGTGGGACGAGAAACACCCAGAGCCTGAGAGCCCCACTGAAGCAGGAAGGAACACGTCTGCACTTCCCGATGTGAAAGGGCCGCTTCCAGACTTGGGCCGGAAGCGCCCGCGGGGTGGAAGAGTAGGTATTTTATTGGGCTGCGTTCTGGAACTCTCCTTCACCCGATGCCAACCCCTTAGACAAAGAAGCCCTGGCAGGAGCCTGGGGAGCCCTGTGTGCCATCCCATTCAGGATGTCTGTTCCCGATCGACTTCCGTGTTTTTCTTCTTTGTCTTTACTACAGGAACGTGTTCAGTTTAAACCGTGAAAAAGGCAAAGATGAGGGAGAACGCACACCATCAGCCATCACAGTGGAAGTCAGCAAAGTTAAAAATCCAGTAACTGAAAGTCCTCCCCCTACGACCACCTACGCTGCTTTTAGACCCCGCGTGGTCCGCCCACCCGGGCTCCTGGCACCTCCGCGATCCTGCTGCTTCGTTACTTTCTCCCGCTCCCTTTGCTCCTTCCACACCCACCATATCCTCTTTGGCTCTCGCTGGGCCTTCTGTCTGGAACTTCCCTCGGAAGCCTCACCGTTCGTCCCTTCCACGATGCCGGCTCGTCTCCCTTCTTCACTGCTACCTTCCAGGATCCCAAATACCTATTTTACGTCGTGACCGTGTCCGTCTCCCGACCGCCCGCGGGTATGGCCCGTCACAGGGTGCCTGGTGTGCGGGAGGCACCCGGTAAACATTCGAGCGAAAAAATATTCACATGGATGGAGACGCCGTACTTTTTGAACACTCAGAATCATGAGAACCCATTACTCTAAGACTCGCTCTTCCTTCTCCCAGGAACTGATGGATATTGTCGATTAACAGGGATTTAAAGAACTGCAGGCTATACTCTACAGTAAGCTTGTTTCCAATCGGTTGTCACTATAAATAATGTTGCGATAAGCACCCTTATATATATTTCCTTATGTGTATTTCCTGGGTCCCTGGCTGGTGATCTGGGCAATTCCCCAAGCCGCTCTGCCCCACTTTCCTGTCTGCAGGGCAGAGGTGTGGGAGCATGTCTGCCTCATAGGGTCGCCGTAAGGAGCACGTGCGATCGCTGAGCTCCCCCCCCGCCCCATACGCACACATACAGTAGGTGCTCAGTGGTCCTTATGGAGACAGGCCAGATCTGGAGCAGGACAGAGGGGCCCTGAGCAGCAACTCCTCACTCCTATTCTCGGCCTTTCTGAACCTGCCCAGACCCAGCTCTGTGCCGAGGAACCCCCCCTACCCCCCACCAGGAGTGAGTGATGGAAGTCTAAGCCTTGCAGCCTGCTGCCTCCTTCTCTCAGCAAGGTCACGGTTGGGCCGACCTTGACTCCGAAGCCTTGAGGCCTAATTACCTCTCCTGGTGAGGGATTTGAAGCCGCTCCCTCCTGGGGGCTGAGCAGGAAGGGGGGGCGCTGGCGGAGGAGGAAGACCACATTCTTATCCAGCACGTGCCAGCGTCTGTCAGGTAAGTTCCTTAGATACAGCAATTAACCCACCTGTATACTAAGCACCCATGTAAGAAGAGCGAGCATTTACTGAGCACTTACTGTGTGCCGGGCACCTTGCAGAACGCTGCCCGGGACCCTGTGAGTAGGCAGCACCATTATCCCTATACTTCAGGAAACTGAGGCTCGGAGGGGAGGCAGGGACAGGCTCCAGGCCTCACGGTGAGTCATGGGAGGGATCTGACCCCTGGACTGGGGACTCTGGAGTCTCCACCGTTGAGCTGTGCCAGGTGGCCTCCCAACTCGGATCTGTCCTCTGCTTTTCCTTCACGACCCCGTGACTGGCCAGCTCTACGCTTCCTGACTCGGCTGCCTTCCCTCTTCCAAGCACCTGAGCCCCTGCCCCCCAAACATGGGTCTCTCCAAAAGTGCGTGCTCCAACAGCCCGGTGCGCCGCGGCCTCTGGGACGCAGCCGCGGGCCCTTCCGCGCGCAGCCGAAATCCCACCTCCTCCGAAGCAGGCACCTTCCTCACAGGCGGAGGGGTGGCGCTTGCCCGTGGAGCTGCGGGACGCCCGTGGGGGGTTGGCCCCCACCACGCAGCAGTTCCGCGCTGGCTGCTCACGCAGATTCTGTGACTGAAATCTCCCAGACTGTAAAGCAAGGCTCTTTCATCGCATGTCCTGAAGAAGGGAACTGAGGCACGGTTGCGCAGTTGGTCCGTGCGGAGCTGAGACCTGGACTCCCCGATGATCTCGAGCCAGCTGCGCTGAGAGGTGACATGGGCAGGGTCCCCGCTCTGGGCCTCAGTTTCCCCCCCGGGACAGTGAAGCGTTTGGAGGATGTGATCTCCTAGTGGAAACACTAGGTTTTTCACCGTGGCTAGTGGCTAGAGTCCCCAGCACTCTCCGGTGCCCCCAAGGACCCTGCTGCCCCAGGAGACTCCCGGAGGATGATGGGGCGACATCCCAGCGGCATCCTGAGACTCCAGTCACACATCTGCATATGCGATGACCCAGATTTGCATTTCCTGTCACAACCCATTCGACCTAATTAGAGGAATGAGCTCCTACGCTGGGGCAGGGGTCGGCTTCCTGGGGGTGTGGGGGGGGCAGCACCCTGTGGGAGGGGGCCAGTCTCGGCAGGCTTGGGGACACCGGCAGGCTCGGGGACACCAGCACGCTCACAGGGGTCCGGATGGGGTCTTGTCCCCCCCATGCTCTCTGTTCAGGCGGAGGGCAGCGCAGGGCACAGGGCGCAGTGCCTGAGCCAGTAGGGCCCAGACGCCAACGTAACTCAGGGGCTGTGAGGGCAAGAGGAGAAGGTGAGAGGAGTTCTTGGTCCACAAGGCCCGGGCCTCTCCCCACTGCCACCTCCAGGGGCTTCCTCCCCATCTGGCTCAGCCCTCAGCGAACCACTCTGGCCCCTGCAGGCGATGAGTCCACCTGTGGCAGGGGGACCACGTCAGCGATCTCAGCCCCGGGGTTTCTCTGAGGATTTCGGCTGAGGATTCCGGGACCTGGGGTTGGTGCCAAGGGTCTGGGAAGCTCTGAGCTGCCGGGCAAAACTCGGGGCTGGCCCCCAAGCAGCTCGCGCTATGCTGGCTCGAGGGTCGTAATCCTGATGGCCTTTCTGAAAACTGCTCATCCCACCGTCCTCACTGGCCCCCGTTTCCGTCTGCAAACCCATGCCGGCTCCTGGGGAAATGGCAGGGGGGTGACAGCCACTCTGGCTTCCTCAGCTGAGACACTGACACTGGGGTGCAGAGGGAGGCCTTGGTTCAAATCCCAGATCTGCCACGAGCTGGCTGGGGGCTGGGGACATGCACTCTGGGCCTCCGCTTCCTGCCATGGACAGTTTCGGTGATAAGGGTGCCTCCTTCTGAGGGCTGCTGGGGGGCAAATAAGTCACCGAGCGAAGGCAGCTGGGAGACGCTCTAGGGCTGTTACTGTCATCAGGGGTGTCGCCGCTGCTCAGGCTGCAGAGCAAGGACCGGGGCGACCGCCCCTGCCTCCCAGGGAGCTGGGGACTCTCAGCGGCCGTACCACCACCCCCACCTCCCCATCCCACTGAGGGTCTGGGCTGCGGCTACTGCCAGCTCTGGGCACTCTGGCTGTGAAAACTAAAATGAATTTGGAGATCTAAGAATAAGACCGATGACGTCGGACGCCATGCTGGGGGTTTAAAGTACTCCATCTCGCTTAGTCTTCACGGCCCCATGTCACAGATGAGGAAGCCGAGGCTCAGAGAGACCACTGACCCATCGTCACAGGACTGTAGTAAAGCAGTGAGGTGCATGTGTCCCTGTAGCCTTCTGCCGTCCCTGTCCCCTGCCCAGGTCATCCAGGACTGTTTGCCAAGGAACCGTGCTAGACGACAGGCTCGCCTCGCCTCCCTGTCTAGGGCTATGCTGTGGGTCACTCGCAGGGAAAATGCTGGCGGAATCCATTTCTGACTTCTCACCCGCCTTCTCCAGGGTGGAAGGCCCCTTGGGTCTCCCCCAGAGGGGCAGGTGGGTGGAGAGGCTGGGAGGATACGGGAGGGACGCTAAGCGCAGGGGGCCGAAGGAGGGGGTCTGCACTGTCTTTGGGGGGGGGGGGATGCCATCTCGGAAAG
Organism: Nasua narica; assembly: GCA_028533885.1. Taxonomy (NCBI): domain Eukaryota; kingdom Metazoa; phylum Chordata; class Mammalia; order Carnivora; family Procyonidae; genus Nasua; species Nasua narica. Next base: position 71,559,559 of record CM052813.1, on the reverse strand, counting down.
AGGAAGAGCCTTGGGAGCAACTCCTTGGACAGCAGGAGGCTTGGCAGAACCAGGAGCCAAGGAGAAGGCCAAGGTCCCCAGGTCACCTCTATCCCCAATCCCACCCCCGCCCTGGGTGGGTCAAGGCTGGAAATGGGGGGGCGGCTGGTGAACCACCCCAGAAAGCTCAGAGAAACCCAGACTCTCTTCTCCAAGTCAGATGAAATTAGGCCATGAACACCTCCCACCCCATGCTAATTCGAGTTTAAAATGTTTGAACCACGATAAGCCTCAGCCATCGACAAATCCCTTTAAATAAAAAAAAAAAACCCAGAAGCATAAAATCACATGTTAAAAGAATAAAAATGCATTCGCCCAATTAATTTTCTGAAATCTCATTAAAAAATTTAGCCTGACTAAGTCAGACTTCTGACCTGAATTTTAATCATCTTTACACTGAATGGGTCTTTTTTTCCCCTGATATTTGCAATGCATCATTAATTTTAAGGCAACTGTTTCTGTGATTTTAAAAAGCAGACTTCATCAGAATGACATTTCCTGTAAACGAATTTCACCTTTAAAGACATCTGACACCGTGTGTAGGGAGTTCTAATGGATTCGGTCTGTGTGTGTACGGTGATGGGTTTCGAGTCTGTGTTACACAAAAGAAGGGCAGGGTTGACACAGAGCCCATATTGTCAGGCTCCTTACGAGTCCTACCCCGCTCAGCTCTCCACAATCTGCCTAATTTCAAACCCAAATCTCCTCTTTGGGAGGAGCTCGCAGACCTGGGGGCCAGAGGGGTGCTGTGGGTCCACGGGTCGTGGAGACCCCTGGCTCTGCCTCTCAGGTGCAAAGCGTACCCGGTATTTATCTCGGTTACCTCCCGTGCCATAGCGAGTTCTGAATAAGGCCTGGTTCCCAGCTGGTGGGAGGACGGGACGAGGTAAGAGCCAGTATCACGCTGTGGGCACAACCGCCGCCATGACCGTCCCAACTGGAAATCTACGCTCGGCTCCCAGGGCCATCGGCATGTGGGAATAGTGAGCGAGGTGCCCCAAAGCTGGGAGTCACCTGGTAACGAAGCCTGGAATCACCTCAGCGGCAGGGGGACCCTCAGGACAGTTCCCGGACTGCGCGCAGAGAAAGCTGAGCTCACGCATACTTAAGAGAACCTGGGTCCGGCTCCACTGGCTCGCAAGCTGAGACGTGAGAGCCATCAAGAGCATCAGCCATCCCGCCAGGTACCCGGGTACATCCTCCACTCTGGTCTCCCCCATCCCTTCAGTCACCAAGTGCACTCGGTTTCATCCCTGCGAGTCTCTGGAATCTCCTCCCTGCATATCCAGCCACTTACGACCACGCACTCATCTCACCTGGCGGAGGGCGGTGGCCTCCTCATCTCCTGTTTTCATCCTACTTGTGCCATGAGCACCGCAACAAGTGATCTTTCTAGAACGCAAGCTCCCTCGTCCACCTCAAACCACTAATGGGCTCGCCCTTCACTCACTACAGACTCGATTCCAAGATGACGCAGCCTTTCCTAAGGCTCAGCCAATTCCCTCGTCTTTAAACACTTGCCTAACCTGACTGGTCCCACACCTTCAGGCCTCTCTCCTTCCTCTTCCCGGGACAGCCTCCTCTCCCTGTCCTGCCCCAAATCATCGCCAGCCTGCCTGTCATCTCTCTAGAACTTTCCCTGTCCCACCCCACCCCCTAGGCTCCCTCAGCGTCCGCCCATCCCTCTGAGGGGCCTTCCACCTCGCACACGGTCTGCATCCACTACTGTGTGGGGCTTCTCACCAGACCTGAGGCAGAAACGAGACAAGCATTTGCTGAATTTACAACATGTCAGCAAACACTTCTTGAATTTTAACAGCTGTTCATATTTGGTCATTAGATCTTACCTAACTACCCACATTGCTTTGGGAAGATTCTCATAAAGGTTTTGGCCTGTGTGATTCACATCTAGAAGCGGCCGTCCCATTCCCCTGAGAAGTAAGGCTCATTCCTCTTTCTCTGCATAGGGCCCAATAAACTGCACTTGGCATGCCCCGAGCAGGTTTGCGAAGACTTTCCAGATGGAAGACACATCAACCAGGGCTTTCTCAGACAAGAGCACCTTTTCCTTCCTGGAAATTCACATCGCTCCTAGTGGGTCAGCTCTGTTTCACTCCTGATGAAAACGCTCTGCAGCGAACTGGTAAAATCCCAGAACGTGGGGCATTAGAGCTCTTTCCCTCAATTACATGCGTGCACTCATTCATTCATTTGAAACCTCAATTATTTCACATGTGATTCCACCGCGTTCAGCAAACGTATTTTAATAAGCGGGCAGCTCTCACGGCTAGAAAGCTCCCTGAAATGACAAACCGCTAGCCTTGGGCACAGAAACTTAACAAAACCAGTTTGAGTGGTTGCTAAGTTGTTCCTCCTACCTACACTGTGGGCATTTCAGCTCTGGGCTCCTTGGGTCATGAACACGAAAACGAAGGTTAAAAGACAAGAATGAAATCCGGGACACATATTTCCTCAACACCCGCGATGTCGGACGCCACACTGGGGGTTGAAAGTACTCCATCTCGCTTAGTCTTCACGGCCCCATGTCACAGATGAGGAAATGGAGGCTCAGCTATTTACCGGTTGTCGCCTGGCTGGTGAGGGCTGGAGTTGGGGTCCGAGCCCTGCCTGGTATAGACCGAGCACAGTATTCTCCCCATTGTGGACCCCAGCTCCTTCTAAGGATGATTTCAGGGAAGGAGCAGGGCCTCCTGCAATCGAGGAAAACGCCTCTGCTGTCGATCTGAGGTGTTTCTATGTCCGGAAACAGGCAAGACTGGGGCCACGATGTCTCTCCCCAGATGATGTTTAAATATCCATGCTCCGTGAGCGGAGGAGAGAGGATGCGCCCGCCGGGCCTCATTCCCGCCCCGACCTGGGGCAGTGCTGGTGTCTATGTGGCTGTGCGCCCCGGTTCGGCAACCCCAGCCAGATGCTGGCGGGAGGAGGGCCCCTCTGCCGACGGCCGCTGCCCAACGACGGGGAATCGTGTCTAATTCCACTTAACTGTGTCATTACCTACTCCAACATGTGCGACCAGACGCCCGGACGCTGCCGCCCGCCGCCGCCTTGCCTTGTTCGCTAAATAATTACGGGGCTCTCTCCTCTGCCAAATGAGGCTGTAATTAACCCTAATTGCTCAAAATGCAACTGGCTAATTCTGGGAGATTAATCAAGGGGGACTCAATTGTTAGTGAATGACTTAATATGACAAATTGCTACATTACGCGAGGAGGCCGCCCTGCCCCCAGCCAGCAGAGAGCTACCTGGGCGGACTCGGCACCAGCAGTGTCCGCAGGCCTTTGGGCTTTCCCGGATCTGCCTCCCCAAATTCCACCTGGGAAATGGGCCCGTGCCCCATCCAGTAATGGGAGCGGAGAGCACAAGAAGGGCAGATGCCCTAGGAAAACGTGGGGGGGGGGTTGTGCACATGCACACAGACACACACTAGCAGACACCATGTCTACTAGTTCACACGTCTCACCTCTGCGTGAATCTACAAAACTGTTGCTTCCCTTGGGCGGATGGAGCCCCACACAGGGAGCATGGCTTGATGAGAACTCAGGTGTAGGAGAAGGATTCTCAGACTCATCTGCCTCCTTGGCCAGGCACATTTGTGCAGTGTACACCCGCACAACAGCACACGGCAGCCCTGGCCAAGCAGGTCAAAGAGCAGTCCACCTGATGTCCTCCAACAGGAAGGATGAGCCTTCCGGGGCTCGAGAAGGCAGCTGTCTCGGAGTCTCCCCCCGATTCAGGTCTCCTAGCTTTGGGGGGAAAGCCAACCCTGGACTTTGCATCATCCCAGGCTGTCCCCAGGGCCCCGCAGCACCTGGCCCTTTCTGACCTGCCAGCCTGCCCCATCCAGGCCTCTGCAAGCCAATTCCTCAAGGCTGCCCCTCTGGCCATCGAGGTCGGATCATGTGCTTTCTAGAGCTCCAAGGGCCCCTGAGTTTCTTCTGCCCTGTTTCCTCCTTTTTTCTCCCATGAGGCTGTGCGCTTTCTAAGAGCAGACCTGCGTCTGTCCCACACACGGCCACGTCGGGGTGTATTTTATGTATCTGCTGTTCACGAACTCGGGCAGCATCTCGGGGCTCCCCTGGGCCTGGCCTGGGACGATGGGATGGGTCCGAGGCAGACTCAGGCACCAGTCCCCCAGTGGGATGCCATGGCCAGAGCCCAGTGCCTGGGCGGGGAAGACTCCCTAGAAGCTGCAGCTTTCGGACCAAGGCCTGGAGGAGGAGCGGGGGAGGGCCCTCTAGGCCCAGGAACAGCACATTCAAACCCCGCAGAGTATGCAGCGAGCTGGGGACCCAAAGCCACCTTCAGAAAAGCTGTGGGAGGCTGAGGGAGTCAGCTGTAAGGAAACCAGCATCCTGAGGCTCTGCTGGTTCTAGATGAACAGGGCTGAAGAGGGCCGGGAACAGAGCTAAAGCCAAAAAGGGAAGCGGACTTCAGCTGAGAGCAAGGAAGTGCTTTCTGACCCCATGCATGGGCTGCCTGTCCCCCAGAGCCCCTCACTCTCTCCTCTCTCCTCCTCCTCCTCTCTCTTCCTGGCTGGCTTTTCCAAGCAGCCCTGATCCCGCTGAGATAAAGCTGTTCCACTCACAGGAAAATCCCAGAGTCCAGCCCAGAAAAGGCATCTCAGAGCTGTTCGGTGATATCAGGGCTGACTGGGTTGGTAGTGAGCTGCATTCCCACCCGGGAAGCATTCAAGAAGCGACTTAGTGTAGGGGTAGGTGGGGAGCAGCTTTCTCCAGCGGCTGGGGTGAAGCAGCCTCAGGGAGCCGAGCTCCCTGCCGAATCCCCAGAGCTCTGCAGACAAAGGCAAAGGGCTCACCTGTGGGTCGGGGGGGTGTGCAGGCCCTGGGCTGTGGCAGAGGTTGTTCGGGCTCCCTCCGTGGGGCATGTGGCTGGGCTGTCCGGCCATCCTGCATGCCACCCTCACGGGGCACGGGCTGCAAAAGAAAACACGGGTTTTCTTACACACACGCCTGTTCACCTTCTCCCCTCGACGGCCCCGGGCTGGCGAGGTGCGTCCGTTTACCCCAGGTTCCGGCGGGGGTGCAGAAGTGCGGGGCTGGGACCCAATGCCCCACATGACACACCTTCCCTCCATTAGCCCGTCTGACAAGGTTGCGAGGGTTGTCCCCACTGGATGGAGGGGAAACGGGCTGTGAGCAGGGGGAAGCCTAAAGGCATCCACCCCAAACCCGGCCAGCAAAGGAGGTGCCGATTCAACTCAAGTGCTAGGCTCCAAAGCCTGATTCTTTTTTTTTTTTTTAAGATTTCATTTACTTATTTATTTGAGAGAGAGAGAGATAGAGAGAGAGAGTACAGGCAGGGAGGAGAGGAAGAAGCAGGCTCCCCGCTGAGCAGGGAGCCCAATGCGGGACTCGATCTCAGGACCCTGGGATCATGACCTGAGCCCAAGGCAGCCGCTTAACCGTCTGAGCCACCTAGACGTCCCACCAACGCCTTGTTCTTTCCCCATTATATTCTCCGTGTCTCCTGGGGGCAGTTACAGAGCCCTGACCCCCATGATCGCCCCTTCAAAAAACGAGCTTGACCGCCTGGGTGGTCGGGAGAGAGACGCTGAGTCAGACTGCGTGCAGCAGCTGCAGGAAAGACCCCACATCTCTGTCCTTGCTGGGCCCTCGTGCTCCAAACACGGGTAAGGCCAAGGTCATGGGTCCCCCTCACCGTGCTGCATAGACCGCCGGGCAGGTGCAGAGCCCTCTGCACAGGGGAGCAGCCCCCTGTACCCCCTGGGTTTGGGCTGCCACGTCGGAGGCCCCTAGGGGAGTCAAGATGCTAGCCGCCAGTTGCCACGGTAACCCCAGCCTGACTGAGCACCCACTACGTGCCTGGGCCTGAGCGAAAAGTCATCTAAGAACCACTCCCAGTACCACCTCCCCTGGTGTCACAGGCAGCCTCTGCCAGCCTCCGTAGCAGAGGGCTGCCCCTGGGGCGGGGCCCAAGGCTGAGGCACACAGAGGCGCCGCACAGCCGGAGGTGCGAGCTGGCACCCGGCCACCGTGACCCTCCGGGACGCAAGGGGAGAAGCCCTCCTCCTTGGGAGGAAAGCCTGTCCTATAGCCACAGGCATTTCCGCAGCACCTCCTGGGTCCAGGGCCAAGCCGGGGCTCCCACAGGGCTGCGGAGAATGAAAGGGGCCGATGCCCAGGAGGTCCCTGTCGTAGAGCAGGCATGTGGTGAGGGGCCCCCGAATCTGGCTGCTGCTGCTTCTACCAGACCCCCGCCCCGGCTAGCCCCGGCTGCTGGAGCAGCTTCGTCTATACCCTCCGGAGAGCCAGAGTCCCTAGGAATTGGCGGCCCCTTGGACAACCGTTAATCAATGGCCAAGGGGTCCAGTGTGAAAGTGCCCCGGGGTGGGTCAAGACGCCTCGGACACTCGGAGGCGTGACTCGCGCTCCAGGGCCCTGGGTGGAGGCCGCGGGTTCGGTCTGAGTTCATAGCTCAGCTCGTCTGCCTCTCCCACTCCCTTGTGGTTTTTTCACTCGCAGGGTCTGCGTCTGGAGAACCAACCGAAGACAGCGCTCTCTCCCTAGATGCTCTCTCCGTCTTTAGCCCGGTCATCTACACCCACCAGCCACGCTCCAGACTAAGAGCTTTCCCCGGGGCCAGCAGTTCAGCAAGCTCCGCGACACAGACCTCCCAAGTCCACACCTGCCCTTGAGAACACGGCAGCATCCGGGCGGTGGGAGAGGACTGACTCTCTTCCTTCCTCCACGATGCCAGTTTTTCCAGCTATAGCGGGTGGCATCCAGCCCTCTCAGGTTCAGGGATGCCTGTGATGCCTTCCGATCTCTCAAAGGATGTCCGCCAAGCCCTCAGTGACCCCCTGAGCTGCACTGTCCACATGTGCCTCCCTAGCTCTGCCCTCGAAGGTTCCTCAAGCCTCTCGAGAGCCTGCAGGCCGGCTCCTCCCTTGAACGCCGCCGCTCCCTGGCTGCTCCGGGGTAAAGCTGCTCTCCAGCACCAAGGACGCGGCAGAGAGCAAGGCTGCCCGACTCGGGCTCGCAGCGGAGCCCTGGCAGCCGGGAGTGCGTGCAGGGCGAGGGCCGCGTCCCGCCCATGCTGTCTGTGAAGCTGCCAGTCCTGAGCCGGGTCTGACCCACAAACATGGCACCTCTGGGATACGTTTCTTGCTCTCTTTCTTCTCTTGTCCTGGATCCAGGCCAGCAGGAGGGCGCTGTGGCGGTGTGTCCGTACTTTGGGGGCCTCACCTCCCACCGGGACCCCTGGGCCTCCCTGCACCTGTGCCCTGCTCACTAAGCCCTCCTCCACGTGGGCCACGGAGGCTTCCTGAAATGCAGATGGGACCACGGCCCCCTCGGCGGCTCGCCACCATCTGTGCCTGCGCTCCCACCCCCGGGGGGCACAGTGAGGACGGGGAGGAAAAGCCCCAGGATAAACACACAAACTCGAGCGGCTTCCCGAGGCACACTGTTACTGGGGGGGGGGGGGGGGGGATGCGTTTTGGATTCGGAGAAAGAGAATGTAAAATGCGCATGTATTTTAAGATAAAACCTGAGACTCCTGCAGGCTCAGGAGTCTCATCAGCTGCTGCAGGCTGCACCCCCAGACCCCTCGGGGTGACATGTTCACCGTCCTCTGCCCTTAGGGAGATCTGCAGGGAGAGGCTGGGAAGAACTGTCTTCAGCGAGAAGGTTCTGTCTTTATCTCTGAAGGTGCCAGAGGGCCTAGGGGCCAGGTCAATCCAGGTGCCTGCCCACCCGCCCACAGACTGCGTGTGGACCGCGGACCACGGCACGAGTGTCTCTATGTCTCCCTCCCCACCTCCAGCCGCCCGCAGCCTTTTGGGGCCAGTGGGCCTGGGTCTGCATCTTGGCCCTGGCCCCCTCAGCTGGGACCCTGGGCAAGTCATACAGGGCAGCGGCTCAGCAGGTGTTGGCCAAGGTCACACCCACTTGCCCTGGGTGGGTATTAGCGGCGCCCTCCCAGCATCTGAGCCCGGAGGCCGCAGACCGCACACCCAGGAGCCCACCCCAGGCCTCACACGGGGCTCCAGGAGCGTGGCCGAGGGGTCCGCGGCCTCATCAGAAGCACCAGTAACAGGAATGATGAATCAGCAGCTGTGTGCCCTGACCATGCGAGGCCCTGCTGTGTGCGCTTCCCCTCTCAGCCCCTCCCATTGCGCAGACCCGGTCTCTCGCGGGGTAGGGCCTGTTGTTGTCCCATTTTACAGAAGAGAAAACAGAGGCACAGGGAGGTTAAGAGATGTGCCCAGATCGATGGCAGCGGAGCCAGGACTCACACCCCTGGTGGCATCTTTGCCCAAAACCGCCACGCTGCACTCCTCCCGGGCTCTCAATGACAATCCATCATCTTCCTTTCCTTATACACAAGCTGGAGAACTTCCTACGTCATCTCCCCACTGAACAATCCTCTCCTCAAAATCAGGGCCTGCGTGAACGGGCAGGGGTGATCCCGAGGCTGGAGGGCCACGAGGGGCCATTCCCACCACAGGGGCCCCACGGACAAGAGCCCCCGGAGTCCGAGCCCTTGGGGACAGCGTCACGGTGACACAGCTCTGCTGTCCATGGTACCTTTTCTGCCACGGCTCTGGAGCTTTGGTTACTGTTACTGTTCCTAAGAGCTGTTCCATCGAGAACCTAATGGAAGGGCTGCAGCGCGTCTTCCCAGAAAGGAAGATGGGCTTTTGTTCCAGGAAAGAAGCGGCAAGGGAGGATTCTGCAAGTCACAGCCTCCAAGAGTGTCAGAGAGGGACATTGTAAAGGAGAAGGAGGCAGGGAGGGGAAGGAGGAGGGGAGAGGAAGAGTGGGGAGGACGTGGGAAGAGGGAGGGGGAGGACAGACGGAGTGTGGTAGGAGGGAGGGAGGCAGAAAGGCAAGGGAGGATGGTTGGGAAGACGGCAATGAAGGTTCTCTGAACACTTCCAGTGGGCCAGACCTTTCCCATGCATCCTGGGACTCTTGGTAGACCCATTTTATAGATGAGGAGACAGGCTCAAGAGAGAGGAAGCTCAAGGTAGTGAGGCCAGTAAGCTGCACAGGGCGGATTTCCTCACAGTGACTCCAGAGTCCCTCCTGGGTCCATGATAGCCCCTGCCTCTCACTCTCCAGGGCGGCTGCATTTGCAGAGACTTTGCATTCTGTCTGTACCTCAGTGGAAGCCCAACCCCTCTGCTGGAGAGTCCTGCCCCAAACTGCTTCTTAGGGGGTGTGGATGCAGAAAGAACAAGGCAGAGCTTCAGACTGCTGAGCCACAGGGCGCACGGATAGCCCTTCAGCGCGCATGCGTGTTCCCGGGTAGCACAGGGCGCAGGGAAAACCCTTCAGTGCACACGCGCGTTCCCGGGTAGCACAGGGCGCTGGCAGCCTGGCCCAGGCAGCTCCTGCCAAGTCGCAGAACAATGAGGCCCAGGCTGCCAAGCTCAAGTCAGGGGCCAAAAATGCATGGAATGTGAGACCCAGGCACAGGCAGCACTAAGGGCCTTTCTTCCGCGGGGAGCAAAGGCCCTGCATTTCGGAGGCACCGTGAATGCCTAGTGCAGCTCCCAGTCCGGGCTCCCCACGCGTGTGTGTCCCCCAGGTGCCCAGGGACCAAATCAGGATGTACCCAAGGATCCAGCGAGGAGGAGGAGCCCAGGTGCCTCAGCTCAAATCCTGGCCTGGCTTCATTTCGCCACGCAGTGACTGTTTCCTCATCTGGAAAGTGGGATGTTCCTCTCAGAGTCATCGAGAGGACTGAATGTGTTTACAGATGAAAACTCCCCCCAGCAGAGACCGACACAGGCAAAGGTCCTTGGACACCCTGTCGTTAGCACTAACCCTCACTGGGCAGCGGACGAGCAGCCGACATGGGGACTAGGGCTCAGAGAAGAGTGGGGACTTGCCCAAGGCCACACGGCTGTTGGCCCCCCCGGTCATGCTCCATCCGGCTCACTGCATGTCCTCTCTGGGACCACTCTGGAACAAATGCCTCCATCGCTTATGTGACCTGTGGCTACCTTTGCAAAACACAGTGACCCTCTCCTCGCAGCCTGGCCTTCAGAGAGAGCTCCTGCTTATGCAGGCCTTGGGTTTCATCTGAGCATCCCTGGAAGGCACTGCCTCCTGTGCTGGGCAAGGAGGTTTCTCCAGGGGACTTTCTGTCCCCTGGACAGACTGTCACCTGGCCCCTGCCTCCCAATTTCTGGAAACCTCATCAAGATGTCGTGTCCCACCTTTCCCTACTGCCAAATGATACATGTCGTGGAGACTGGCAGCCCACGGAGACCCTTACCCTCCCCCTAAAAGATGACTCAAGACCCCAGGAAAGCACAGGGCAAGGACCTGGCTCTGGGCAGGTTTGGGGGTCTATGCATGTGAGGCTCTTATACTGTACGGGGGCAAGTATTTGATCATGTCTCACTTTGTTCTCAGATCCTGAGGTGGGAACAGGGTGTCCTGCCTTCCTTTTCCTAGACGTGTGCACACACGTCCGCGTGTGGTCAGGGTTCTCCCAACGGCCACAGGGCCACGTTCTTGCCCCGTCAACTGAGGCAGACGTGTCACCTGGATGCCGCACCCCAGGCCAGTTGCCCTGAGGAAGCCCCTTTTCCCCCTCTCAGTCCTTCCAGAGTGGCGAACAGCTTTATGGGTTGTTTCTCCAAAGCAGGAAACTAGCTTGGTGACTTCACGCCCTCCCCCACGGTCCTCTTTCCTCCCTGAGTAAGTGACCCGATATGGGCACCAGGTGTGGGCACCGGGGGCTGTTTCGGTTTGGCCCGCAGGCCCCTGGTGGCAGAAGCCCAGGATAGGTGCCTGCTGCCGGAAGAGGAGAGATGCCACAGGCCAGCCTGGCCCAACACACCCTTGCAGCCCCCTTTCTGTGTGGAGATCTGGAGCCCAGGAAGGAGAGGCCGCAGCTCCCGGGGCCCAGCCGCTGGGGGCGGTCAAGGCTGGACCAGCTTCGGCCTCAGACGACACCCACAAGTGCCTCCCTGAGCTGAGTGGTCAGAGTGGCTCCCAGGCAGCTCCAGAGGGGCCTTCGCTCCCATTCTCAGACAGAGAAAGAGGCTTGGAGGAGAAACGGGACTCGCACGTCTACGTGTCAGAGACCACAGCCATTTGCACCCGCTTCCCGGCCCAGCGAGGCTGTGAGCACCCAGAGAAACCCCTGACTTCATGTCCCAGTGCAAGGGCCTGGGGTCAGAAGGAACATCCCGCCCGCGCAGGCGGGGTGGCGAGGAGGGCAGGACAGTAGCCCCCCACGAATGCGGCACGTGCCATGTCCGCGGCAGGCATGCACCAAGTGCTGGGGGTGCCTCGTTCCCTTGTGGCCACCCTAGGTGGGGGCTGCTAGGATCCACCTGGTGTAGAAGAGGATACAGAAGTTCAGACTGGTTAAGGGATGGGCCCCAGGCCACACGGCAGGCCACGGGCACAACTAACACTTGGAACCGAGTCTGCCAGACTCCCCTCGTCCATACTGCCTTGAAAGAGCAAGCGAACGAACAAATTCTGGCCCAGAGGTTTGGCTCCGGCTGCTGTGTCCTCCCCCTACCCTGGCCCCACTTCTCTTCTGGTCTCGGGATAAGCAGACGTTACCCATTCATCATTTAACAGGAAGCAGCCAGATCTCAGGCCAGAGTCACGGGGGCTGGGGAGCCAAAGGGGATGAGCCACAGACGGCGTCTGGTTTCCTGATTGGTCCTATATCCCCCGCTCCACTCCCAAAGCCACACGTGCTGCTCGGATTCCTCAGCTCCCGGACTAGCAGGGGCCTGTCTTCTCTAAGACCCAGGGCCACGACCGGCTCCAGCCTTCCAGGGCATCAGGGCCTCTTCACAGAGTGGGCCTTCCAGAACCCAGGGGCCGGCAGCTGATCTCCTGCCTGATAACCCAGCCTCCAGCCCGCGGCGGGGGGGGCTCCCCAGTCCCTAACACACCAATTGCAATCTGCATCTCCCGCCCGGAGCTCCCCAGGACACGGCCCGTGGGCCTGCACAAGGCCTTCGAAGTTCCGCCCAGCTGGCCTGGGCCCGCCTGCTGCCTTTCCAAAATCCCTCCACCCCACCTCCAGGCCCCTCAGCAGAGGGGCCTCCCCTTCCCAACCATACACACCCGCGGGGACCCTAGGACGGTCACAGGCAAAGTAGCGCACGTACAGCAGGGCCAGCTCCTGGGTCCTACTCAGGCTCGACACCTCCCGTGGGTTCCCGCACAAGTTGGGCCTGGGCTGTCTCCATCCATAAAGCAGAAACAGTCGGACCCCGAAGAGTGGGTGCACAGGGGCGGCCGAGCACGACCCAGGCCCCCCCTTCCCCCTTGCCGGTGTCCGCACAGCGCGGTTCTTCCCGAAGCCCACCGTTTGGGCACCGCTTCCTAGGCCACCCTCTCTTCCTCCTCAGCGGGCCTTCAGAGCAGGAGCCCATGTCTGCAATCATCTCTAAACCGTCGGTGTCTCGCCCGGGGCCTGGTGGGGGGAGAGGGCTGTGCACATTTCAGACCGGTCGGGGGTAGAGGACCAGCGGTTCCTGCCCTCCTGAGCAGGGTTCCCACGGTCCGCGCTCAGGCAGAAGTCAGCACGCCATTCAAAACACGCCTCCTCTCCCACGGCACGGCTGCCCAGAGCCTTTTTTAAAATTGAGAAGGTCCCTAAGCATCTTTCGTTTCCTCCTGTTAGGATTATAAAACTCAATTCTGGAAGGAAAAAAAAAGTGCAGGCGCTGTAAACATCTCATCTTTCAGGTAAAGAGGTCGTTGGTTTCTGTCCAGGAAGGTGTCTGGCTCCGGGACCCGGGGAAGGCCGTGCTTCATCCCGCCCACTTAGGAGAGGAACATATCCAGCACTTTCTAAGAGCCAAGGAGTTAAAAGGCCGCACCTCAGCACCGCCCTGCAGGGATGTCTGTGACGACCAAGGCACAGATAAGTGACCCACCGAGCCCCTGGCTCTAGCAGATCTCGAGTCCTGGCTTTGAACCCAGATCTAACTCTCTCCAAAGTCTGGGTTTTCATCTCATGTGCTTGGGGCAAGCCCTGGAGACTGAAGCCGGAGGAAGGCGAGATCTCACCCTACTAGGAGCTTCAGACCCTTTAGGCAGTCCCCCCAGGCTGAAGACCCCTACCCCTCAGATAAATGAACTCATTCTCTCTTCCAGGGCTTAGCAGACTCTCCTCACCCAGGAATGACGTGCCTCCAGGCAAACCTGGCTCCTCCTTCAGAACCTAGCCTGGGGTACCTCCTCCAAGCAGTCTTCCTGGACTCCCCCAGTCAGTGACTCCCTGGCTCCACAGTGTTTGTCCCCATGTTGTCACTGCCTGCTCAAGTTTTTCTCTCCCCACCTGGAGATTTCCATGAAGGGAGAGACCAAACCACTCACCTCTGTGGCCCCGGCAGCCACAAAGGGAAGGCCAGGTAAGAGGCCAGGAAGGCAGGGCCTGGAGCCCCCAGGCCGGCTCATTCCAGGGGCCACAGAGAAGGGGCAGTTTCAGGGAGAAATTCCTCGACCCCCATCCTGTCTCACACCGCCCTACAGCCCTGACAACCAGTAATGGGGAGGAGGAATCCCAGTGGAGCAGCCCCCAGCCTCAGTGTTCAGAAAAAGTTGGTGCCAGGCCCCAGGAGAACGACCATAATCCCAGGGATAGCTGTTCCTGGTGGGGGACTCTTCCGGGGAGAACTCACTGCTCAGACATCAGAAATGAGCCCAGGCAGCCAAAATTCATCCCAGAGGGAGAAAAAAAAAATGGCTTTTTCTGCTTCCCTCATAACCTCAGGCATTCTGGCAAAGCCCGTGATCACTCCGTGGGAAGCCCGTTGTTGGCAACGGTCCTCACCCCCCACCTGGGTGGAGACCCGCGGCAGCCCCCACCAGGCAGACGATTGAGGCGGGCCGTGGTGGCAGAGGCTCAGCCGGGGCAGGTGCCCCAGGAGCCCAGGCTCCAGAAGTCTCTCCCGCCCTCCCTGCCACTGGCCGGGCACACCCTCGGGGCAAGGGTGGCGGCCCCAGGCGGCAGGAAAGAGTGAGGGGTTCCCCGCAGCTGGGGGGCAGGGCAAAGGCCAGTACCTTGCAAAGCGGCTCCTGAGGGGCTCGGGGTGGAGGGTGGATGTGCAGCGGCCTCTGGGGACCCGGGCAGCCTCCCTGCGCCAGGGCGGCTGAAGGAAGAGGGGCCGGCCCTGTCTCGGCATGGGACTTCCCCTGCCCAAGACTCCCATCCCCAGTCGCTGCCAAAAGGAAACTCCCCCACCACGCGCTGCTCCAAAAATAGCTCCGCTGTCACCTCTGTGGTGACTGGACTTTGTCACGGCCACCAGGGAGCTCGCCGCTCCCCAGGGACAGGTATCTGACGGCAGCGGCCACCAGCCTAGGAGGAAACACCGGTGTGCCCCACACCGGCAGGCTCAGACCGCCATAGGTCCTGCTCCCCCATTTCACCTCCCAGGAAACTGAGGCTGGAGGACTAGCGACTTGCTAAGCCCGTGAGCACAGCCGTGGCAGCATCTGGCCAGGACTCAGCCTCCCTGACCCATCTCAGGCAAAGGGGTTTGCTCTGCAGGCTCTTTATGAACCCCTCGCCCGCGACCCGGAACCAGGAGCCCTGACAGCAGGGGGCAGGATTAAACCAGCCTCGGCTTTGGGAGCCACAAGGTATCCATCCCCGCCCATCCCTACTGGGGCCCAGTAAGTGCTAAGAAGTATAAAAGTTCTTGCTGTCCCTTTAAAAGCCGCACCTTCTCTGGTCTCTTCCTTTGTAAGCCGGGCCACACAGGCCTGCTGCCTGACAGACAGGGCTCTGGTAGGCGGCCGCCGTGGGTTCGAGTCCTGACTCTGCCACGTCCCAGCTTCCCGCGCCCCAGTGTTACCACCCGGGCTGCTGGATGGGATGTGACATCACCTGAATCGAAAGCCCGGGGCCGTGGACCTGGCCCATGACAGACACCGATGGGGTTTCTAATGGTTGGCTAATATTACACTCGTATTCAGGCCCCATACCCTCTGAACAAGACCACGGATTCAGGAACTAGGACTCGGGGTGTTCCTACCTTCCCTCCTTCCATACGTAGTCTCCCCAGCTGCCCTCTGTGCGGGGCCTGGGCTGATGGTCGCTCACCCCAAGATGACTCACACAAAACCCCCTTGTTCTTCTCGCCTTCACAGGAGAGAACCCCCGAACACAGAAACAGATTCAGAAGCCAGAAAAGAGCAGGAAACGCGCCCGCAGGTAAAGGACTGTCGGATTCTCACTTTGGGCCAGGCAAGGGCCCAGACCGCTGCTTACAGCAGGGAGAGGCTGAGCTGGCCGCGTGCACGGGCGTCAGGAGCAGAGGGGAAGGGAACTCTGCGGTGGGATCAAAGCCGGGACCTGCGCGTATATGGGAGGAAGTCGGGAAGGCTCCGGGCCGGCCCCGCCCTCAGTCTCCGTCCCCGAGAAGCACTCTCGAGGCCGACACCTGTCTCCCTCCTCCAGAACGAGAGCCACCTCCACCCCGGACACCCCCCCCCCGCCCCCCGCCCCATCTGCAGCCCGGGCGCTGGGACTGACACAGGCATATGGCGGCTGAGGCCCCAGAGGACACACCGAGCCAGATCCTGGCACCGCGGCTCGGCCACCTGCCAGCATACCTTCCCCGCCGGCCGGGCCCAACTGTCGGGCATATGCCAGGTGCTGGCCCCCTGGGTGGCTGCTGCTGGGCCCGGGCCAGCCTTCCCCAGGCCTGCGGGGTGGGCCCCCCACCCAGGCCCTGGTGCGTGCCGCACGCCTCGAGGACGGTCCTCCATGACCCGGCTACGTGGGTGTCAGCCTTGACTCAGAGAGAAAGCTCCCGACTGGCCGGGTCAGGCCCCCGAGTTGGGCACCTTCTGTCTAAACCTTGTTTTTCTTTGGCTTCTGGGCTCCTGTCTGCTTGCTGGACAGGAATTCTCCCCAGGGCAAAGACCTGCTAGGTGCTCCTGGGCTCCAGCCGCTTGCTCGGGATGCAGCATGGCACCCGGGGAAAACAGACCCATGCTGGGTGAGCCAACCCCGGGGAGCCTTCCTCTTCCTCCCGGGCCTGGGGAGCAAGAAACTTCGAGAAGTCTAAGTCAGCTCTGCTCAGCCTCCACGCCCTCTAGCACTCACGGTCACTGCTGGTCACCGCCCAGCTGTCCACCCTGGACGTGGACAAGAGGATGGGGCGGTGTGGAGGGCACAGACCGGCACCCCCACCCCTCCACCTGCTGCAGGGCTCTCGGGGCCTATGGCACCGCCCCCCGAGGCCGAGCCCCACTTCTCCGTCCAGTCCCGCCACCTGGCGTGGAGTGCCTGGCCAGCAGGCGACCCCAACGGCTAGGGCCCCACCAGGGCAGTGCCTGTACCTTCCTGCGTTGTGTGCCCCCAGGACCCTTGATGACCGGAGCAGGGCCTGGGAAGTGCAAGGCCATTTGTAACTGCTGCAGGGGATTTCTGCTCCGAGCCATGGCGTGTGGTGTGATGGCTGGGGGGGGAGGGGGGCGTGTCACGGGGCCCCTCAGGGACTCTCACAGGACTGCTTGACCCTGGGGAAATCACAGCCGGGGTCGGGGTCTCAGTTCCCCACCCACAGCACGGTAGGTCGGCGCCACCGTCCGCGGGTGGAGGGGCGGGTTTTGTAGGAGGCTGACGGAGAACTTGCTGGTGCCCCACCGCTGAGCTCAGGGATCCCGTATCTAATCGTGTGCACATTCCAGGGAGAAAAACCAGATCTTCTGGGTCTGGAATCGCAGAGGGCACACTCTGGTTTTAGAAGACTCTCAGAAACCCCCTGAACACTGCCCGCCCCATTCACCACAAGCCACAGCACAGGGGGGCATGGCTCAGAGCGCGGCTCCCAGGCCCACAACCACGGAGGCGGGGGGTTCTCGCGTACAGCACTAAGTGCTGGGTGCTGGGCCAGATCCCTCAGGAATGTTGGCAGCTTGTGCCCTCATCACGCAACCCTGCGAGGCAGACGGTGCCGCCATTTCACAGTTGAGGACACTGAGGCCCAGAGGCCTGTGACTTGCCGGAGGAGTCCCCGCTGCAGGGAGGCAGCCCCTGGATGGAAACGCAGGCCTCAGTCCTCGCTCACCTGGACATCCTCTGCGGCGCACACACCGGCTTCCTGCCCTCAGGGAAAAAGCCAGTGTGGTGGAGGCAGGGGGGACCAGAGCAAAGTGCTTCTCTGGGTGGCAAAATCACAAAAGGGGTCATTAATCTGAGCTAATCAAGGGGGCTTCAGGGAGGTGGTGGCACTGGGTTCCCTGGGACCAGATGGTCAGGCAGTAAGGAGGCGGAGAGGCAGCCCAGCACAGGCTCTGGAGTCAGAGCCTGAAGTTCGAATCCTGCACTGCCCTGGCCCGGCCACACGCGCTTGGGCCAGTCCCAAAGTCACCTCTTTGAGGTTCCCTCTTCTGCAAACAGGGCGCCAGCTAGGAACCATCTCTTAGGGTTGTTAAGCGAGGACTTGGGGGCAAAACACCAGCCTAGGACTATCAGGACCCAGGTACACGCCAGAGCTCAGTAAATGTGGCCACAGCTACTATTATGATTACCCTTGTCATCGTAAAGACAGTGCCTATTCAATAGCAAATATTCCTGGCAGCGCCAGACCGATTGGGGGTGGGAGGCGGGGGGGGGGGGGGGACTCCCATCTCATGGCCAGCCGGGCCCTTGGGCCTGCAGATGTGGCAGGAGGCACCCATGGCTCCTGGGGGATTCCCCCCTCAGAAGGGCGGGAGAGGCCCCACTAGCTCCCGCGGCATTCTCTCAGAGGCAGGGAAGCGACGGCAAAGCAACAGCAAAGCGTTTCACAAAGTCACCAGGATGAGGAACCGCCCCCCCCTCCCCTAGCAGTCTCAATGAAATAAATCTTGGCCCGCGGCTGGTGAGAGACCCTATATATTTACCGACGATCGTGCCTCATGATTACAGGGCTCAAGGTTCCAGCAGGCGGCGTGTGGCAGGGACGCCGGTGGTCCTAGGAGACTATTTTCCGGCGACTTTTATTGTCCATTACAGCCCGGCGTTTACAGGGCTCTGCTCCGGGCCCGGCAGGGATACCGCGCACGGGGGGCTGGCAGGCCTGACTACGCCAGGCGCCGTACCGCACGGGTGTCTGGGGGGTCTCGTGATCCTGCCCGAGTCTCCGTGGGACACAGAGAACCCAAGAGGCTCCAGGGGCGCCGGTGGGACAGGACCAGGACCGTGTACAGAGGCACACATATCCCCACCCCAGCCATTTGCCTGCTTCTGGTTTGCCATCCCGGGTCCCCGGCTAACGCTATGGCCTTCCTTGGGCTTGCAAAGGTGGGGGGGGGGGGTACACTGGAGTCGCTACTGGCTTGGGAGGCTGCTTGCGACATTCTCGGGGATTTTGTGAGTCAGTTGGTATCACTTTGGTTGCTTGAGATCAAACACGGGACGAAGATTTACACCATGGAATTTGGCAAATACTACAAGCCAGGGCTTTAGATAAGTCCCTCCCTCCTCCTCCCGGGGAAGCGTTTGTTAAAGATTTACCAGCATACCCGGGGAGGGAGGGGACCCAATGGCCCACTGGGGGACACATGAACGTCAGCGTTCCTCAACCACTGGCCGTGTGACCTTAGATAAGTTATTTCACGCGTTGAGCCTGTTTCCTTATCTGTAAAATGGGGACGCACCTAAATTCCCAGGGCCATCATGAAGCTCAGTGCACCTCACGGAAAATTCACTGTGTGGGGCCTGATTTATGTCAGGTGCTTAATGAATAACTTTTGTCACCTATTCATTCAACACTCGCTTGTCGCCCCCCCCCCATGGGCTCACAGGGGCCGGCACTTACTTTGTACTTGGCGCTGTCTGAGAGAAAGGGATCTATACATGCTTCAGGGGGTGACAAATTAAATTCTTCCCATCTGGACAGTTCTTAAATGTCTGCAGAGGGTTTGATACCTACACCGTCTTAGGAAGCCGCGTGACAACCTTCCGAGGTGGGCAGAGCAGCATTTTTGAGATGGGGGCTCAAGGGTGGGCATTCTTTGCCCGAGGTCACCGTCGGGGGTAGCCAGGTGGGGCTCAGCCCTAAATCCCCTGCCTCCTGCTCTAGGCCCAGCATGGCACCCATCTCTGAATTCCCAGGCCCGGGCTGACTGGGACCCTGATGGTGCCAGGCTGACATCAGAGGCCACACAGAGAGGACAAGAGGACTAGGGGGTGAGGCCACATCCGTCAGTCCAGCAGCCTGGCTGCTAGTCTTGGCCCCATGGCCTCCTTGCCCTAGGCCCTCCCCTTCTGGGCCCTCGGCTCCCCCTCAAAAGGCAGGGAGGGCTGCAGTCAGGACACTGTTGGCCCTCACGGGCCAGCATCTGTCTCCAGGTTTCCTGGCTTGGCCAGGGAAGTGGACTCGGGCATATCGACAGCTCCTCTGCTCCAGCTGGCGCCTCGGTAAGCCAGGGCCTTGTGAGTGGGAAGGAGAAGGGGAATGAGAAGGGGCAGGGCCCCAATCTGGCCACACTGGGCTTGTGATCTCACGCCGCCGCCAGGCAGGGCTCATCCACCCATGTCACAGATGAGGAGAGTTAAGTTCAGGGGCCTGACCTTAGGCTGGCAGCATCCAGGACCCACGGCTGGGGTCCCCAGTAGAGATCAGGAAGCCACCAAGCCCCTCAGTTCTGACACCCTGGAGATGGGATGCTCCTGGCCACCCTGGGCTCAACCCAGAGGGGTTGGGGAGCCATTCTGCTGAAACAGGAGAGTGAGAAAAATGCAAGCAATTCAGATGATTCAAGTAACCTTTGAAACTAGGAGGTGGGCGGAAGTGGGTGGCATTTCTGGTGGATTTCACCTCACTTCCTAGAAGGATGCGTCACCAGCTTTTGCTTAGTCAGTGCTCACACCAATCGTCAACACTGTGGCCCCAGGGTGGCACCTCCTGGCTCACTTGTCCCCAGAGCCATCACAGGTGGGTGGGTGGGCCGTCCATCTGTCAAGGGAGGGAACATTTCCATTTCCCATATGGGGAAACTGAGGCTCAGGGGGGTGGGTTGGTTTGCGGACACACGGTAGGGATTTAAGTCTTCAAACTCCTTTGCCAAAAACTGAATTTTTCTATTTGGGGGAGACAGGAAAGGAGAAACCCTCTGGAGCTTTAAAAGGAAAAAAAAAAAAAAAAGAAAGGGAGAAGAAAGAACTCGCAGCCGAACAGAATTGCAGCAAGGCCCCTAGCCAGCCCAAAGAGGTTTCCGAAACTCTGTGCAGTCTGAATTTTTTGCAGGCTGAAGGGTCACGCGATTTCCTTTGCAGAAGGCAGAGTTGAAAAAGTCTGACTGAGGGTGAGGGGGGAGGAGGGACGCGCCCACGAGACTAGAAGTCATGAGCTTTAGCCTGGCTGCCCCAGTGACTGGCTGGGTGACCACAGACAAGTCCTTTGTCCTCTCTGGGCCTCAGTTTACCTTTATTTGTCAAGCCTGGTTCTAATGCACTTAAGTAAGGTCAGTCTCCTGCCTCATGGGACATTATCATCTCTACTTACAGAAGGGGGAAACTGAGGCCTGAAGATCAGGCCCTCTGTGCTGGTGGAAGGGCTGGGATCTGGAGCAAGGTGATAGGGTTCCAGAGCCCACTCTCCCAACCACAAGGCCCTCTCGCTGGCCGTGTGCTCCTCTCCAGCGACCGGCCCACTTTCAGGGGCTTTGAGTTTGGGGCTCGGCTGCCAGCAGGCCAGTTTCTGGAAACGCCAGGCCGTCCTCTGCGATCTCGGCTGCTACTCCGTGCTGCTGTCTTTTCTGTGACCTCTGATTTCTTCTGTTTGCTCAGCAGACTTGAGAGCCACAGCCCTCAGCCCACCTCTTTGAGCCTCGCTGGGTGCCGGGAGTCCGAGCAGGAGTGGACGGCCCCGCTCTGATGTCCATTTTGGAGTTTTCCATGTAGGTTGGCCTCTGGGACCGCAGGAGGGAGACTGCCATTCAGGCGTCCAAGAAAGAGGGAAAAAAACATCTATTCATAGCCAGACAGAGACCGCTCTGTGGAAACGATGCTACTGACGCGACAGGCAGCCCAGCTGTGTAAGAGATTCCCGAAAAGTCTGACCTGGGAACATCCACGTGGAAGGCTCAAAGGCCTGGGTGACCAGCAAGCTTATAAAATACGCCTGCAGGCTCAACCGTGAAATTCCTGAGGGAATAAGGTTCTGACCCAAAACCTGTCTTCCAAAACAGAATTCTTCAGACAGCAGACTTTTCTTGGCTTAAGCAAGCAGGCTGCGGATCTGTTTCGCCTCGTCTCTAGAGTCACGAATACTCATGCCACCGTATCACGTGCTCCTGCCCCAGGCCACACACTGTGCCCCGTATTCGGGTCCACTTGTTCATTCCCACGAGGAATTACTATCTCCATTTTGCAGATCTGGAGACTGAGGCTCAGAGGTGCAAGTCTGCCCTGCTGGGTGATAACAGAGGCAGAGGCTGGGAATCATGTGCCAGCCTGGAGCACAAGACCCCAGCAGAACCCGCGGTATGCATCCTCGGGAGGAGCTCTGACCAGACATGGAAGTGCGGAGAGAGAGAGCTTGGGGGCGGGGGGGGGGGGGGGACAGGTGCACACATTCTTCCCTCCACTGGCCTGGGGAGAATTCTTGCAGAGGGACAGGTGGGGAAAGGTTGGCCCGACTGCGGTTAAAATAACTCCATCGAGGCTGCCTCGGTCCTGCCCTTTCAAAGACCCCAGGATCCATTAACTGGGAATGTTGTGCTGAGTGCTCAGAAGATTCCCCATGCTCCGTGCATACTGTGCTCCATGCACAGTTGCTGCCACACTCCCGTTCTGTTCCTGGGAGCAGGAGGAACTCATTTCAGAGTGCGTGTCTCACCAGAGACCTCGGAAAGGCCCCAGGGAACCTGCCAGTCCACATCCTATATCTCAGAGACAGGAAACCGAGGACCGGAGCAGAGAAGTGATGTGTCCAAGAACATTCAACCGTCGGTTCCCTCAATTTTTCAAACCATATTCGGAACAGGCTCCGTCTTCTGTGGGGCTCCTCGTTTAGAGACAGGAGTCTCAAATCAGCACCTGCAACCCAGGTGATCACTGCTTTGTATGCCCAGGGTGTGGAAACACAACGAAAGGGATGTGCAATCCATCTGGCCCGTCTCAGAACAGGAAGCAGCTCTGAGCAGAAGAGCAGGGGGAGGGCATGCCAGGCAGGGGCTACGGCAGGTGCAGAGGCCTGAAGGCTGGCACACCCAGCATCGGTCGTGGGACAGAGAGAGGCCCGAATGACAGCAGTGGCCTCGGGTCTGCAGCAGAGGTGGTTCAGGAGTACTGGCGAGGGGCAGCGAGCATCTGCACACGGGGCTGGTAAGGGCTGCCAAGGCAGACTCCCCTTCCAGCGACTTCTGCACACTCTGCCTCCCACGGTGCCAAGCCCAGGTCTAATTTTACTGAACGCATCGTGGGAGGAATCAGAGCCCCAGATGTAGTACCTTTCTTCCGCCAAAGCTACTTGCACCGCACTTGACCTCCCCACGCCTGCTCCAGTGAGCTCGGGTAACTGTCTGGACCCACAGAAGGAAGGAAATGCCTATACAACCTCCCTCGCAAGGGACCGCAGGGACCGCGTCGCAGGAGTGCGGCGAAGTTTACATTCCAGGCTCCGAGCCACTTTCCCTTATCTGGCTTGTAGTTACTGAGCACCTAGGTGTGCCAGGCTCCGAGCTGGGCACTGGAAGGATTCGCAAAAGGGCGTTACAACCTCTAAGCCACACCCTCACCTTTCCGGGCTAGAATCACTGCTCGGATTTCACAGGAGGGGAGCCGCAGGGCTCGGAGAGCAAGAGCACTGGCTACGAGGTGTCGAGGTATCGGGGCTGGGACGCTAACCCACAAACGTCTGACCACAGAGCCTTTTTGACAAAATAGATAAGGGTCCCTGGAGGAAGAGAAGAGCCTAGATCCTTCCTTCCTGTCACACAGGCAGGCAGCCCTTTATCCACAGAGCAGGCTCTCCGCGTTGGCAGTACAGCCCAGAACAGTGGGGCCCTGGCATTCCCGGGGGGCTCCCCCTCCAGGCAGGAGTGCAGTGGGGGCTGGTGGCCCGTGCCGAGCCCTCAGGGGCTCTCGGCTCTTTGGGGTCCTAGCCAGGGCCGCCAAAAGACTAAATGCTGATGGCATGTCTTTCAAAAGGCTCAAGCAGGCTGATCCACTCATCTTTGGCCCTTGCATTAAAGGACACAAACAAGTCTAGAGGCCAGACTTGGGAGTCGGAGTGCAGGGTGGCTGGGTCACCTCCCCTGAGTTACACGACCTGGCCCTGGCTATGGTGCTGGCTCTCCCTCCCTGGACCTGGGTCCTTGCGTGCGCCTGTCTCCTCTGGCAGGAATGTCAGCGGGGACACCGGGGCCGCTCGGGGCAATCACAGGAGGCCGCAGCAGTCTTGGGAACCCTGTTTTAACGCAAACAGCTGCCGATACTCCAAGCACTAACACTGACTGGGTGGTGCCTGCGGGACACAGGCCCTCCTCCTGCCCCCACCCTCGGGCCACTGTCCCAGTGTCCCCGCAAAACTCAGGTCTACCTGGAACCTGGGACTGTGGCCTTATTTGGGAATCGGCTCTCTGCAGGTATAACCAAGTGAAGAGGAGATCACGCAGGATTCGGGTGCCCCGAGTCTAATGACTGGTGTCTTCATAAGAGAGACACGCAGGGAGAAGGCCATGTGATGGCAGAGGCAGAGACTGCAGTCCTGCATCGACAAACAAAGGGACACCAAGCCTTGCCCGCTGCCGCCAGAAGCAAGGAGAGACACGCGAAGCACGGCCTCCCTCGGAGCCTCCGGAAGGAACCGACCCTGCCGACACCTTGATTTTAGACTTCTGCTTCCAGGACCGCGAGAGAGTAAACCACTGTTGTTGAAAGCCACCCAGTGTGTGAAAAGGAACACAAACATGCTCCAGCCCCACCCCACGCGTGCCCGGCACACACGCCGCCAGCGTCCCGCGATCCCCGGGGTCCCCAGGGTCCCCAGGCGCTGTGGGCTTCATCGAAGGCTCCAGCCTCAACTTGGGCTTCTCCTGCTGCTGAGGAAGTAAACCAGTGGTTCCCTGATCTGGGGACTTCACAGGCCTGTAATGTTTCCCCTAAATTCCAAAGATGGACGTAAGGCCGCCACCTTTTACTGGCATCTACAGTAAAATTTCCATCTATTGTCACCATCCTGTATAAAAGAGGACACCTAACGTAAGAAAGTAGCTGATGCTAGGCCTGTCCTTCGGTTTTCTCATTTCACGATGGGTGGGTGAGAGTCTCACACAGCCCCGGGCCCGGCCTGGATGCGGCATTTGGGAATCAGCAAACTCAAGCCACTGGGCCCTGCTGGGGGATTTGTTGTTGTTGCTTTATTTTTCCCCCCTAGTCCTGGCCCAGAAGTGAGGCGTTTCCCCCGTGCTCCTATGTCTACAAAAAAAGGTGTTCTCTCTCTCAGAAATGTGTCCAAGACCTTTCTAGTTAACCCATGGGTAATTCCAGCAAATCTCCTCTGAGGACTGGGTGATCCCCCCCGACCCAGGGGTGGATGCCTTCCAGGCCAGTCAATGAAGGAGGGTCACCAGGAGAAGAAAATACAAAAGAAAAGCAGGGCAAGGAGGGAGAAGCCCAGACCCTTCTCTTGAAAAGGAAACCACATCGTGAAATGACTCGACGTACAGACATCACGGGCCAGTGACTCGGGCCCTCTTCAAAGACACCTCGTAAACCCGCGCCCGGCCTCGGAGGCAGCGGCCAGATGCCGGGCGCTCAAGAGCTGCACGAGACGGCCGGCCTGGCAGCTTGCTGACCCACCGGAAGCCATCACCCTGGGGTCTGTGAGGGTCGCCCCCGTGTGGCCCTCGTGTCTGACACGCGGTGACAGGCACGGTGTGCGGGGAGAGCAGTCCAGGCACTAAAACTCTGCCTGAGCACGAGGGAGGCTCCTTTTCTAGCAACTCAAGAGCGTCAATCCCCCCTCAGAGGAAGCCCCAGACGACGGAGAAACTTCTACCTGGGGCTCCAGGGTTAACGGCCTCGCCGGGATGGTCTCGGGCACAGGGCAGCCAACTTCAGACGGACGATAAGGTCTGATGCTGTCGCTTTCCGGGCCGGAGTCCCTCTCTCCCTCCCTCCCAGGCCAGGGGCAGGGTGGGCCCCATTCTCAGGGAGCCAGGAAACACACTCTTTTCTGGGCGAAAGGCCCAGATTCCTTGAGCAGTCACAGGACACGCTTTCTCACAGCCGATCCAAAGCCACAGGCGCAGACTGGAAGTTTCTCCGGGTGGTGTGAACCTTTGGGGACACAGACGGGCGCACCTGGAGTTCCGGGCTGGGAGCCGGTCTGTGAGTGAGGCCCCCGCCGGCTCCGGATGGGCCCGGGGCTCTGCCTGCTGCGTCGGTTTCCTCTTTACCCCGTCGTCAGTCGTCAACCATTTCTTAGAGGCTCATGGAGCTGAGCGCTGTCCGAGGCACACGGCGGAGAAGGTCCTACCCGCCCCCAGGGTGTCGCCCGGTCGGGGGGTGGACACAGACGTCGGACAGCAATAAGTCCCCAGGGAGAAGCGGAGCTCAGCAGGCTGTGCAGATGAGGAGATCCGGCTTCCCACGGTCGCGGCGACAACGAGCTCGGACTGTGTATAAACTGCTTAGCACACACTCGGCACTCGGGGAAGTCGGGTCCTCTTGTCCCCCCACTGCATAGGGGCAGCAACCGAAGCCAGAAAGAGACGGGCTGGGGTGTCTGCACGGGGACTGAGTGGGTTTGGGGCCCAATCTAGCCCATTTCCTGGGGAACCAAGGGGCTGCCTCCCCCTGCCCCCATCAACCCTGGCAGAGTCCCCGCTTTTTCTGCGTGGGAAAGCTCTGCCTCCAACATCGTATGCCCCTGATTACGGGCCCCAGCCACCTGCGCTCCAGCCAGCCGGTGCTGGCCCTCGTGAATTTGAATCTGGGCTCCTTCCCTTACTCGCTGGCAAACCCTGGCCGAGTTTCGTGCATCTCTCTCTGAGCCTCACTCTCATGATCTGAACACGGGGAGAAGTCCTACCTACAGGCTCGCTTATTCAACGAGTTTGTGCAGGCCGGGTTCCCAGCACGCAAGAGGCGCCGCCCTCCCATCTCGGCCCAGCACTGAGGGGGGCGCGGGCTCTAGAGGAGGGATCAGCCCTGGGGTACGAGCAGGGGTGCAGACCTGGTCTGGGCAGGCTACCTCCAACCCTGGGGGAGCTTAGTGTCCAGAAGGCAAGGCCAGGCCCAGGGCCCAGATCTCTAACGGGAGTGGAAGGTCACACACATGTGCAGACCAACCAAGGCTTCTCTGCTGGGCGTCTTGGCCAGAGCCCTCACCTCTCTGAATCTCTGTCTCCCCAGCCGAAATATGGGTTCTGGTGATGATAATGAGACCCCAGATCCATGAAGTCACCCAGCCAGAATGGGACCCATTTATCCCCTTACCCTCATCCGTCCATTCAGCATAAAAATATTCGGGCTGCATCCCCAGCAGATGCTAGGCCCTATGGTGGGCAGGGGGCGGAGTCCCTTAATGGTGGGCAGAACCCCATCTGCTTTAGAACCACCTGCCTCTACGGGAGGGTGCACAGCAGGCTAGCCCGGGCTCGCCCTCCCGGAAATCTTGCCTCCATGGAAAACCTGGCCTGGACGGATCCTGGGAACAGCCAGCTTCTCCACTGGGCGCACCTACGGGGTCGCACTGCAGCACGCCACCCCGTTGCCCTCCCATTAACTCCGGCTTCTCTCATCCCCAGCAGTCGAAACAGCTTCTCCGACAGGGAGGGAAGAAATGACAAGCAGAAGTCGGATTTGGGGAACCTCACACATGCACGGCACCCTTCCCCCCTTCCCAAAGCAGTGCTGCAAGCTTTACATATTTTATCATTTCTTCTCACGTTGTCCCCAGCAAGTCACAGGCGCTGGCCTTGCTTTTCACAAGAAAGCTGTGAGAGAGGCTGGGGTTCAGAGGTGAGGGGCCTCCCGCCAGACACCCCGCAGGAAGGGCTGGGACGGGGGTGGGAGAGGTGGGGTGGGGTGGGGTGTAGAGCCAAAGGCCCTCCTGGTGGAACTGTGGCCTCAGGCTCCTCGCACCGTGACGCGTCCCCACTGGTGCCTCCTCCCCAGCCTCCCGGTCTCGCCACCCCCGTCACCAGACCATGTTCCACACGCGCCACCGGAAACACAGCCCCTCCCGTATCAGCCTTCAAAGATTCTGGACCAAGTCATCACTCCAGAGCTCAGCATCCAAGGCTGCCGCCTCTGCCTGACCCTGATCGCAGGCGACACCTGTCACCGAGCGCATTGGCCCCAGAGAGCCTCTCGCACTGTCCTAACCCCTACTTCTCACTTCCCAGTGCTCTGCCGAGCACGCCCTCCCCTGTGGGCTCTCTCCCACAGGTCCCGACAGGCACCCGCGGGGGGACTTCCAGGGGAGACAGATCTGGGTCTGAAGCGTTGCTGTGTGACCCTGGATAAGTCACTTCACTTCTCTGAGCCTGGGATTCACCTACACAACGGAGTTGTTTCAAGGCGCACCTTAGCTGATGCTAGCATGTGTAAACCCCTGATGGGCACTGATGAAAAAGCACTCACAGTAATAAGACGAAGAGCTGTTTTTAAAAAGACAGTAGAGGGGGGCCTGGGTGGCTCAGTTGGTGAAGCAACTGCCTTCAGCTCAGGTCACGATCCTGGAGTCCTGGGATCGAGCCCTGCATCGGACTTTCTGCTCAATGGGGAGTCTGTTTCTCCCTCTGACCTCTCCCCTCTCGTGCTATCTCTCATTCTCTCTCTCTCTCAAATAAATAAATAAAATCTTTAAAAAATAAAAACTAAAAATAAAAACTAAAAATAAAAAGATAATGGATAATTCTATACAACAAATAACCCTGTTAAGAGAACTGGCATTGGCGAAGGAGGTGCTGGGCATGGGGTAGGGAGCCCCCAGCCCTGGCGAGGTAGAAGGTCTAGACTCATTCCCCCCGGAACACACCCCGGGGACTGGGCCACTGGGGAGTCCGGAGAGGCTTCAATGTCTGCAGGAAGTCACTGTTGCTTTGGGATTCTTCTCGTTTTCCCTCCTCCTATTAGGACAACCTTCTGGCTTCTGTGGGCCCTGGCCTCACCCCAAAGCCGGGTTATCGAGGGCCCACCAAGGAGACTCAAAGGGCAGAGAGCTCGTGGTCCCTCCCTTACTGATGAGGCCAGAGAGACTGGGCCTGCCCCACACCACCCCCGGCGGCCCATCAGGGAACCACTCCGACATCCTGACGCAGTCTAAGCCAAGGCAGAGTCAGTCTTTCTAACCTGTCCTACCTTCTTTGCTCCCTGACACAGGCATCTCCAGGTAGGATCCCAGATTGCCGACCCCGGGCCCCACCTCCTGGGTGGTCCCCTCTCCTCCCAGAGGTGTCGGGCACTTCCGGCCTGGGAATGTGAGCAGGAGGCAGGGCTGCACCCGCCCATGGCCCCTTTCCTCTGGGGCCCAGGCCCTTCGGACCCAGGGAACTGTCCATTTGTGAGAGTTTGGTTTTGCTCTCTTTTTCTCTCCTTTCCCCTCAAAGCAAAACTGTGTGGCGGCTGCTCCTGCCTCTGTCCCCAAGGCAGTTCCGAAGGGCCCATCTCGTCCTTGCAGAAGCGATGGTGGTAATTCTGTTAATGGGAAGCAAGACGGATGGTCCGCGGTGCCCAAAGTGCAGCAGGCAAGCCGAATCGGGCCGCCCCCGCGGGGGAAGGAAAGCGTTGCTGGAACACACCCTCCTTTGGGGCCTTATTAGGTCTTGAAAGAGCTGCCGTGCTTGCTAAAACCTGCTTTTGCCAGCAGAAGCCTCATTTTACAAATATACAGCAACAAAAAAACCTGTAAATGGGAAGAAAACCCTGAAGATTAGGCTCCCCTTGCTACAGCGAGGCGGCGTGCCCGCTCAGAGCTGAGGTCTTTAGCCTCGTCGACTCTGGGTTTAAATAAATAGATCTCATCGCCGGCTCCCCATTTTGCGAAGACAGAACACAGCGGTTTCCTTGCTATTTAAGGACTGTTTGCTAATGGTGGGATGGGACAGCTCGGGAAACATTTTCTTTGAAACGGCTTGTCTGCACTCCCTCCCACCCCCACCCCGTCCCACCATGTCAGGAAACCCTACTGCCCTGGTCAGTCTGGGGAGGAACCCTTGACTCAGCTCCCTTCCCCAGCCCCAAGCCCACAGGCCCTCACGGCTGCTAGAGTTTCTCTGGTCTTCGGCGCTGAGAGTCAGTGGCATCTCGAAAGCGATTTCACTGAGGAAAGGGCGCCCATTTCCAAAATTGTTCTCTGGGCTTCAGTTGGTCCAAGTACAAAATGAGGGCGGAGGGTGAAGCCCGCCTGAGACAGTGGTGGTTGACGACAGGTTGTCCGGGGCTGTGGGACTTGCAAGCTGGGGGTACTCTCTGGGCCTCAGCGTCCTGATCCCTACCACAGAGCTAACCCTAGTCCCCCACAGCCCCGGAGCAAAGACCTCCCGGCCAATCTGAGCATTCCTTCCGACTATAACCTCCTGCGGGGCCCAGCACGGCCCAGACACGTAGTAGGGGCTTGCCGAGCCTCGTTTCCTTTGAGCAGAACACGTGGCTTCTTTGGGTGCCTGGAAACACAAAGACACCTATCCATGCCAGAACAGAAATGGTTTAGGGGGGGGGTGTGCCCTGGGAGCCCAAGGCCTGGGTTCGAATCCTGACTCAGCTGCAGATCTACTGTGTGCCTTTGGGCCACCAACACAGCTTCACTCAGCCTCCCTTTCCTTGTCTGTAAAATGGGACTCAAGAACCTGTCTCCCAGGGGCACCAGGAGGAGTCGGCGCAAGAACACGTGGCCAGGACCTGCCCGCGACGGCGCTGGTAACTAGCAGCCCTGAGAAGGAGCAGCTCAAAGTCTCGGGAGAGCCTGAGGGAAGAGTCCCACATTCCCGCAGCTCCGAGATGCCATCCCAGCCTCCCTGGGGGAGCTGGGATCTAGAACAATGGACAATATGTGCAATCTCAGGAGGCGGCAGGAGTATCACCCCAGGAGGGAGACCCTCCCTCATCTGTCTCCCACACTCGGACCAGTGACATGGGACGCACTTTGCTCCTATCTTCGGTATGCCGGCTCTCCCCAGCCGCGAGGCCAGCTCCGTGTCGTGTCTGCTGTCCCTCATGCCTCTCAGAACCGCGCCTGGCTCAGCGAATGACCGAACGAAGCAAGCCAGGGAAGAGTCCCAGGGGACACCTCCGGCTGAGCGACCGCTAACGTCCCAGTGTGGGGCGGATCCCCGGAGCGTCACAGGGGCCCCCAAGCTGCCGTCCTCACCCGACACAGTGTCCTTAATTGTTCGGTACGGTAACAGCGACCTCTTGTTGAATGGCGGCTATGCCCATGCCTACCTCATCAGGTCATGAAAACTCCCCCATGAACTGAGATGTCCCCCTGGCTTTGCAGGTGAGAAAACTGAGGCCCCCAGCGGGAAGCAACAAGCCAAGGGCAGTGGCGAGCAGAAGGCAGAGGCGTGACTGGCATGCAGGGTGTCCGGGTCACCTCCCCCTCATATCTCGGCCTCAGACTGGCCTGGGGGGTGCGGGAGAGCTGCAGCGGCTGCGGTCCGGCTCGTGCCCCGCCCCCACGCACGGGCAACGGAGGTGGAGGCACAAGACTCAGCCCCAGGCCTGGGTTCAAACCTCAGTTTCCAAACCACGTGGCTTATGGCTCCGGACTGGTGGCTTCCATCTCTGAACCTCAGTTATCTTCATCTGCAAAATGGGGCCAGCCCAAAGTTATTATGGGGATTGACTACAGCAACACAGATAAGGCACTTGGCCACATCGCTGGCACACAGTAGGTGCTAAATAAGCACGAGTGAACTTTCCTGAGCCTCCCTCATTCATGTTTTCGAGAGTAGCCAGACGTCCACATCCTGTAGCTGCCAGCCCCTACCCTGCCCCCACCCGCCCCGTTTCAGGGCGAGGAACAGCGTGGGAAGCCGGCGGAATCTGAGCTCCCCGCCCTCTCTGATCCCTCGGGCACCACCTGCTTGGCGTTCTTCCCGAGCGAGTGGGTCAGCAAGCTCGTCATTTGATTTCTGACCCTTGTCCCCCAAGGACAAGAAGTCGGAAGGGATGGGTATGTCGACGCAGTAACATCGGGCAGCCACTCGAGGAATGTGATAGAGGGGTGGGCATCTCGGGCAAAACCCCCGCCCACGGTGTGTCCTTGGCACGAGAGGCCCGGGGCGAGGGGGGCGACCAGCCGGCCAACGACAGCATTCACAGCCCAGGCTGGTGGTCTGTAGAGAGAAGCTCATGGTGGAACTTCTCCCGGCCAAGTAAGATCTGGCCCCAAGATCCCCACGACGTGCACGCTGGTGGGACGAGACGACGGCCCTCCGTCAGGGCCAGCTTTGCGGGCACGTGACCGGCGCAGTCCCGTCTCACCCCGCCCTGCCCTCTGGAGGGAGCCCCCTGCTCGGGGCTTCGTGCTCTGCGACCACTGTCTTAAAGTCTTCATCGTGGAATTTGTGCGGTCTAAGTGAAGTCTGTGGTGGGACGATGGTGCACGGGCGGGGCCCTGGAGCCGGAGCTCATGGTGGCCCTGCTTCTGACCCCGTCCCCAGCGACCTCTGCCATCCTCCACGCTTGGCAGGGGCCTGGCTGCAGTCACGGGGGCAGGTGAGCGTCCCTGTGCCCAAGGAAGCATGTCATTCACCTGCTGAGAAAAGCCACCACGACGGGTAGGAAGAAGAGATGGTGAAGGAAAAAGCTTTTTCCCCTGCTTTTTAAACAAGGGGACCTACGTTCTCACTTTGTGCTGGGCCACGCAAATCACATAGCTGGCCCTACCTTCCATTTACATGTCCTTTTGACCCCCAGCTCCTGTCCCAGAGGCCCCCGGGGGACACCCATGCCATCTGAGACGATCGCTGGCTGAAGAACTTCTCAGAATTCAGCCCTGCCCTCACCCCTGTCTCTGGAGCTTCTTTTTTGCAGCCCCACCACTGGTCACTTATTGTCATCTCATGGACCAGGCCCCAGGTCCGGCGCTGGGGACGCGCCGATCGGCAGGACACCCAGCAGTGATGAAACAGGCAAGACCGATGGCGGAGGCACAGCCAGTGGGGGGAGGCTGACCCAGCAGAGCCCCTGGGAGGGCGTGGAAGGAATGGCTCCCGCACGGAGGGACTGGGCTATGGGAGTCGGCAGGAGCCCCTCATCTGTAAGGTGGAGACGGGGGCTTCCTCGCACGGCTGTCGGAGGCCGGGGGGCGTCTCAGTTCTGCGGGGTCGCACGGCAGGGAGAGGGGAAGGCGCACGCAAAGGCCAGGGCCCCGGGCACTAACTCGGGGACAGTTTGCAGACAGCTCCCCAAACAACCACAAAACCAGCAGCGAACAGAATGGCCAAGGGGCAGAAGTGCCACTTCCAGAGCCCCCAACGCGTGCCCGGCACGCGGCATGATGGCTCTGCCGGGGGCACACGATCGCCCCTCCTGGGTTAGAGATTTGTTCCTGTGGTTTCTATTCCTGCCCAATATCTCACAGACGTTGCCTTTCTTTCTGTGATTCAGAAAGTCCAGTTAGTAGCAGGTGGCGGCGGCAGCTTTTCGGATAGGACTGGTCACAGATGGAGCAGAACACACAATGAATACGAGCTCAGAGAGCAGCCAAGCCGGGATGGACCCTGGGCCACGCCAGCTGCGGGGGCCAGGGCAATCTGCCCTGCCCTGGGTCTCAGGGTCCCCTCTGTCACTTGGGATTATTAAGAGCCGCATCCTTGCAGGGTGGCTGTGAGGCTTACATGAAATGACATCGGTGAAGGGCACGGCTCGCAGCAGGTGCTCAATGAACGCTGGTCACTACTGCTATCCTGAAACCCCAAGACCTCACATCCCAAACCTCAGCGTCGTGTAGCACTTCCCAGGATCGCGTGGGTCTGTTCCCTCCTTTCTAGCATCTGCCCTGACTCTGCTCCAAGACGACTCTCTCCCCCCATTGTCATGGCGCATCGGTCCATAAATATTTAAACAACATGTCATCAGATTATTATAACACATGATCTATAGCGGTGATGTGCTGCAGTTCTGCGCATTTGGGCTCCGTTTTCAGAATATCGAGACATAAAATATTTATGTATTTAGCCAACCACGAGATCTCACATTCTGTCTCAAATTGCTGGGTGGCGGCAAGATGCAGAGCTGAGACGCAACGTGTGAAGGGGATGCCTTGTTCTCACGTCGGTTCCTGGGGCATCTGGATCGTTTCTGGTTCATTCCAGGGCCTGTGAACGGTGGCTGGCTAGGTTTGCCACTGCAAGCAGAGGGCCAGGACCAGAAGATGCCATCCGGATGCAGTGAGAGTTCAAAGCACAAGGCGCAGTGTCATGTTCATTCGGCAGGTCCACGGGCCTGCACATAGTAGGTGCTCAGTAAACGTCCACGGGGAGATGAATTCACCTGTCGCCCGTAGCACCAGCCGACGGGCTGGCACCCAGCGGGGATTCAGTCCTTTCTACTCTTCAGTTTCATTCTATCCCCGGGGTCCAATACCGGTCCAGGCACAGAGTAGGTGCCAGCAAATGTTGCCAATGAACAGCAATGGAAGGAATAAACGCGTGACCAGATAAATCACTTAATTAGCTAATAAATTAATGAGGGATAATGACTCCCTGTCTGCTGGTCCGGATTACACAGTGAGAGACCTTCCTCCTGAGAAATAAAGGCTCTCCAGTAACCCGTAGTGGATAGGCAAAGGGGTTTTTCTGGGTAATTAAATATCTCGATTGCGAACATTAGCACATCACAGTGACCATATGTCCCAGAATTTTCAGCACTGTGCGATTTTAAAGATGCCACCCCATAAGCCATTCGAGCATCCAGGAACTTCTTACGTACTGGCAACGAAACGGCATCTTCCAAACAGCCTTTCCTGTCCCCAATGTCACTAAAACGCTTTTACAGACCGCTGCCCTTTTGAGAGTTTGGAAATCGTGCTCTTCACGTGCCTAACCGATAGACGGGTGATATCTGAAGGCCTGGGATGTCATAAAAGCATGTGCAAACAAAAGTTGTTAGCTTGGAGCAAAAGTATTTTCTTTGCATAGTTCCCAAATGCTGTGCTGTCACCATCAAGAGTGGGCAGCCCTCACCCTTGTCCCCAGCCTCTGCACAGACAAAAACCCAGTCTTCATTTCCTCCTGGGTGGGCTGAGGAGGCTGGCATTTAAAACAAACACAAAAGGCTGCTAAAATTCCTGGGGGAGATGAACAAAGGAAATGCGCGCACACTAACTCAAGCGCACCAAGTCCATACTTGAGATCCTGATGTAACTAAATCCGGCTGGACTCCGCGGGACCCGCCAAACGTACGGGTGGGCTCCCTGTCCCCGGCTCCCTGTCTGTCTGCCGTGTGGTCCCCAGTGGTCCCGCCATCTGGGCACCCACCCTGGTAGCCCGCGAAGGCCACACCAGCTAGGCAATCACTTCCCCTTTCAACCCACAACTCCCCGTTCTCTGGGCTGGGCGGACACTGGAGTTGCTCGGGAGAGTTAAACACCTCCCTTTCCCTAAGCAACCCTCCAAAGACAAACCCTCTAAAAAAAAAGTATGCTTGATAGAAAATGCAGCTCGAAGACGTGTACCCACCATTCCAACCCAAAGCTACTCCTAAACAGGCATCGGGAGTCCCATCTGTAGGAAAGGAGCAAAGGAAGAGACCTTGATAATGCGGGGAGGTACAAGCCCTTCCATAAGTCCAGGCACCTCCCTAGGAATAATCTGAGCCTTTATCTAAGAAACCCTCTCTGGGGGCGCCTGGGTGGCTCACTGGGTTAAAGCCTCTGCCTTCGGCTCAGGTCATGATCTCAGGGTCCTGGGATCGAGCCCCACATTGGGCTCAATGCTCAGCAGGGAGCCTGCTTTCCCCTCTCTCTCTGCCTGCCTCTCTGCCTACTTGTGATCTCTCTCTGTCAAATAAATAAATGAAATCAAGAAAGAAAGAAAGAAAGAAAGAGAAAGAAAGAAAGAAAGAGAAAGAAAGAAAGAAAGAAAGAAAGAAAGAAAGAAAGAAAGAAACAAACCTTCTCTGGACAGAGGTGACTCAGCTGGGCACAACTTAGCCCTTTACTGCCCACTGGGAGAAGCAATGTTTGCTAACAGATTCAGTAAGTCCACAAAGACATTCCTCAAGGATCCTTCCACTGGGCCACTTGAAACTTCCCGCTCACTCAATAAATATTAATTGAGCACCTACTATGCGCCAGGCACCGTCCTGGGCCCCGAGAGCCCAGTGGCGGTCCGCAGACCAAGTCTTATCCTCACGGAGCTTACATTCTAGTCCGAGAGAGAGAGATAACAAACATACAGAATCAGGACAGGGTAAGGGTCCTGAAGATAAATAAGGTCAAGTCAGGGAATGGGGAGTGCAGGAGTGAGGGGTTAATTTCACTCGGATGGGGTAACAGGGCCTCTCTGGAGAAGTGACTGTTGTAGTGTCCTGAATGAAGGCCGGAGGCAAGTCATGGGAACACTGGGGGCTACAGGATTTCAGGAGGAGGGGACGGGGGATATATGCTTATCATGTCTGAGGAAAACGAAGGAGGGCCCAGGGCTGGAGCAGAGTAAGCAAGAGGAAGATTGTGGAGAAGTGAGAGGCGGAGGTAGCAGGAGTTCCCGCTGTTCTTGCAAGAATGACCAAATCTCCCCCAGATCCCAGGAGGCCTGGGCAGCCTCTTCTCCCACCATTTGCTCCTCGGTACGTGCTGTTCCTTCCAGC
This sequence comes from Nasua narica, assembly GCA_028533885.1. Classification (NCBI taxonomy): domain Eukaryota; kingdom Metazoa; phylum Chordata; class Mammalia; order Carnivora; family Procyonidae; genus Nasua; species Nasua narica. The sequence continues at coordinate 71,523,748 of CM052813.1, read as the reverse complement.
TGCCTGGGAGGCCCTCTCCCAGGCCCTGCGCCCGGGCACCAAGTCCCAGCCCCTACAACAGGCGTTTCCAAATGGCAGCCTCTATCTTCCGACTCTACATACCAGACCCCGGTGTTGCGACAATTACGTAAGCACCACACGTCCCAGAGTCTCTGTGTCTGTTTCTCGGTCCATAAAATGGGCACAGTGGTGCCTGCGTCGGAGAACTGCCGGGAGGATGAAGGGAGCTCACCCACGCAGAGGGTTAGAAGGGAAGGTAACATACAGTAAGTGCCGGAGACAAAGGATCCACTGAAGGGGTCGACAGCTGAGGAGGTGGCAGAAGTTCCCAGCTTCCCCCTTGCTGGGGGGCTGCCCACAGCCTAGGATCCCAGTCTCGCTCCCAACTCCCCATCCCACAGCCCACTCCCCAACCCCCACCACGGTCCACCGGCCCTTCGCCCGGGCCCTCTCAGACCTCCGGGCCTCCCAACGCCCAGCCTGCTGGGCAGACGTCATGTTTCCCTCAAGGAAAGCCCTCCGGCTTCCCCAGGGAGTGAGTCCCAGGAGATGTCAACTGCAGGCACCCACAGGGGTGTGTGACACAAGTCCTATCCTCACCAGGCGGTTAGAGGGCCGCGGGGTGGAGCCGTGAGAGGGGCTCCGGGCCAGCTCCCAGAATAACACCTGACCCACAACGTTGGGATGTATTTCTCCAACGGACGAGTGACCGGACAGCCGCGTACCAGCCAGCGCGGGGGGAGCTGGCTAACCAGAGTCCACTCCACCCGCACGGCCGTGACCAGGTCTGTGATTCTGCAGCAGCCTCCCTGCACACAGCCCAGGCCCACGCCCCACGACCAGAGCCCTGGCCTGACAGGTGGGAAAGCGTCCTGATCGGCCACGACCTTGGAAGCTGCTCACAGCCTCCCTGGGCCTCAGTCTCCCCATCTGTAAAACGAGAGGCTTTCGGGCCTATATTTTAAAGCATCAGAATCTTGCAAAAAAATTTTCCACATGATATAAAATTAACCCTTTTAAAGTGAACAATCCGGTGGCATTTAGCGCATTTACTACCTCTCTGGGTCCGAAACGTTTTCATCACCCACAAGGAAACCCCCTACCCACTGAGCGGTGGCTCCTCGTGCCTCCTCCCTCAGCCCCTGGTAACCACCAACCCACTTTCTGTCTCCACAGACGTCTAGATTATGGATATTTCACATAAGAACCTTTTCTTAAAATGACTCCTGTGCACACTCTCCTTCTAGAAAACCCTTAACAGGGTTAGTGCTGTGGGAAGACAGGGTTAGGGCTGCCCTGCCTCCAGCTAGCATCCCTCATCCTCTGTGACCTCTCGGGAAAGGCTCTCATCCACCCCAGGCTCCTTCCTTTTGACAATTCTAGTCCTAAAGTTGGGTTTCTAAGGCAACCCCCCCCAAAAAAAAAAACAGTGTCCAAGGATCCAGGCCCTCGAGCCTGGGGTTACTGGCCCATTTTCCAGGTGAGGGAGTAGAGGCGCTGGATTCAAACGTGGCTCCACGGACCGCTGAGGCTCGCCCCTTGCCACACGCGCCACGGCGGGGTAGCAGGTGTGGAAAGCCGGACAAATGCCCACAGAAGCGTCCTCCGGAAGGGCAGCCCCTTTCGTGGGATCTCCTCGCTCCCTCAGGGACAATATGCCAGCCCCACAGAGCACGCAGGGATGCCCCCAGGCCTCACCGTGCGGACCCTCCAGGAGGACTCCTGCCCCCAGGCCCGGGTCTGTGACAGCCACTGCTGTCAGCACAGGCCTCTGATGGGCCCTGACGCTGTGTAAATAATTAACAAAACATCTGCCTTGCTTAATAAGACGCTGTGGCTGACACTGCTCTCGGGGCCTCCCGAGACCCTCCAACTCCAAGAGGACGCGTCAAAACCTTTGAAGGCTCCCTTTCCGAGCCTCGTGGGGCGCGGGTGGAGGGGACACAAGATGCTGACTTCTGAACGTTTCCCTGAGCCGCCCAGAGCACCCTGACTTACGTCCGGCCTTGTTTTACCAAACCGTCCTGTCTCTTCCCAGCTATTCTGAGGGTGATGACCACAGGGCAAGGCTTCAGTGGCACCTGGAGGAGGTTCCGACACTGTTTTCGGCCTGATTTGGGGCCTTGAGATGCAGGGGCGCTGAAAATGCTCTTGGCAGGGAAACAACCTTCCCGGCCCGGTGACCCTGGGCAGGTCCTTAATAATCACAGAGTTTCTTTGCCTTCCATAAAATCCCAGGCAGCGAGCATCAAGCACTTCCCGGGAGCTAGCTGTGTGCAGAGGGCTTTATATCCATTAGTTCCTGTTGTTCTTCCCTCAGACATTGGAGGTCATAATATTGTCTGTTTCCCAGACAGGGAAACTGAGGCTTGGGGAAGCGAATGACTTCCTCTGGGACGCCCCACCTTACTCCATTTGGTGCCAAAGCCCAAGTTCTTAATGTGATTGTGGGTTGGCGCCTTCCTCTCCTTGGGCCTCAGTTTGCATTCTGTAAAATGGGTGCGTGGCTCTTCTCTAGATGGTGAGCCTACTGGATTTCTCGGGGGGCAGTGTGGACTCATCATTTGCAGGGTACCCCCTGCCCCTCGGCAGATCTCTTCCTGACAGCTCCCAGTTTCAAAGACTTTGGGGACAACAAGGAACAAGAGAGGGCTGGCCTTGGGAAGAGGGGGTCGTGGAAAAATTTCGACTCTGCTACTCACCTGCAGTGAGGGACTCATCCCATTTCCTCAACTACAACTTGGGGACTTTGAAGAGTTCTCCTCTAAGGGAAACTTAGAGGTTTGGGGAGGTCTCCTCTAAGGCGCCAGCTCCGTTTTCCCGAGGTCAAGCACTGCCCCTCCCCCAGCCTAATTTTGAAGTGTGAGGCTTAAACAACTCGAGGAAATACCGCTCCGTAGGCTCTCAATGGCAGCTTCCCTCCCCCTTCCCTCGCAGAAATTCCTTCACACTCTATGGAATTCCTACATTAAGCCCCTTTTTCTTTTCTATGAGGTCACCATCACACGCAGATGTCGAAGAGAAAGAAAGAAAAAGGCTCCATGTGGACCAAGGTCCTTGGAACTGAATGCATTTCAGATCCGGGCTGCGTCACCTTTCAATTCTGCAGGCCCCTCACTCGTCTGTCCCCCAGAGCCCAGCCAAAGCCGCCTGTTGGGTTTGGGGTGCCGTGATCCTGCTGGTGGATGCCAAGAGGCCTGGCCAGCAGACCGGGCCTTTGCCACCAGACCACCCGAGCAGTCTGTGGAAAAATCCAGAATTGGAGACAACATAGCAGAGGCTCTGTATGTGGGTCTGTTTCCACACAGGAGAGTCTGTTAGAGGGACAGATGTCAAAATGCTAGATCACACGCCACGGTCAAGTTCCCAAATTGAACGTCACAGGAAATTACACCACCGACCGATTTGCCCCGATGTCCGATCCTGACTGAAAGCCGAGTCTGAGGAGGCTGTTGCTCTAATTCAGTTTGGGCCAAAGGAAGGGGCTGTGAGTGTGTCAGCACAGGCCTGGGGGAAGCCACTGACTGGCCTGATTTTTTCTTTTTAAAATAATACATTTGGGGGGCACCGGGCTGGCTCAGTCGGTGGGGCATCTGACTCTTGATCTTGGAGTCATGAGTTCAAGCCCCACTCACTTTAAATAAATAAATGGCTAAAAAATAAATACACAAATAAAATACAAAATAAAACATTTTCCCCAAAGACCATCTTGTCACTACTCAAGCGTCCGATATAAGACGGCCAAATACCAAAAAAATCCACTGAGGATCTTTGGCGAATCCTGGCCATCTACCCCGCCCTCGTTCGGAAGCAACTTCAGACACCCAAGGGGAGACCACCCCGGATGACCTCCCCACACATACCCGGGGAGCACCCTTGCTCCCCAGAGCTGCACGTCCTGGTCACTGGCATTCGGGCCACCAGTTCCATTGATAGCCACGGGAAAGTCTGTGCTTAGGCGTGCGCCGCTTCCGAAGAATGACATCAGCACAAATAAATAAATAAATAAATAAAGATTAAAAATGTAGAACCAAGGACTATTTTTACCTCCCCAAATCACAGGCCAGACGGGAGAGAAATCCATCAACGCCAGAAACGTGGCTGAGCCTTCGCACAAGATCCTCTTAATTCACACCTTAAATTAACGCATCTCAAAGCAATTTGCAAATGTTCATCAATTCGCAGAGCGTACTAGTACTCGGAAGGGAGAGAAATACCTTTTCCTTCCAACATCAAAGGACCCTTGCAGGGGCCGCCTGCACACCCCTAAACCGCACGGGTCCTCACACACTACATTCCTTTCGGGGAACCACGTCGTAGAAAGCCGTGATAAGAATGGAAATGAATGAGTCAGAGACACGGGCACGGGACTAAAACAGCAAGCTATGTAGAAATGATCCCGTTGTCAGATGTTCAGATCGGGGAGCCACGGGGTAACTCGCCATCACCAAGGGTCGGAACACACTGGGCCCTTCCCAAGGGCAGTGCCCCAGCGGGCTCCTCCCCACGCAGGCCTGGCGAGGCCAACCCGCATTTCTTCTGGGATGACTCACCAGGGTCTCCTACCCTCCCCGCTCCTACCCTCCCTTGCTTGGTCTGACCCGAGAAGAGGAAGGGGATATTCTTCTCTTTTTGACGATTGTTTTGACACTTCCCTTCTGAAACCTATCTTTGGCACTTCATGAGGAAAGAAAAAAATGTGAACTGGGAGCCCTTTCTAGCTGAGAGTCCCGGGCCCTGGGCCTGGGTCGTCCACAGCAGAGGGGCAGGAGAGGACAAGGAAGGAGGCAGCCCCTTCAGGAAGGCCTCTCCCCCGAGGCTGGGAGCCTAGCGAGGAACCCAGCCCCACAAGAACCTGGGATACAGGGACCATGACTTTCCGGGTCCGGTGGGAAGACTGCGGGCTCGGCTCAGACAAGTCTAAGTTCAACCCCAGGGTCAAATGCGTAGCAGTCCGCGATCTCTGGCACGTGATGTCATCTGTCCGCATCCCCAGCTTCCTCACCTGTAAAATGGGCATCACGATAGCTCCCGTGTGCGTGTTGCTGAGAGGACGGAGTGAATTAAGGCCATGCCTGGCACTCCAGTAAAGGGAGGCCAGTAGGTGTGGTGCTACTTTCATAAAACTACGCCTGGCATTTCATCTCTCTGAGCCTCAGTTGTATCATCTGTAAAACGGAGGTGACCACCCCCTGCCTCGCGGGGCAGATGAAAGGAGCAGATGTGTGTGAAAGCACTGGGCACCCAGTGTGTGCACCGTCAGGAGACACGTGTCACATCCCGGGTGCAGAGGATGGGCTTGACGTCAAGCAGGCAACAGGATCCTGCCTCAACCTCCTCTCGGCATTCCCAGGACCCAGGCTGGAACCCTGTCTCTCCGCACAGTAGGTGCTCCCTAAACTTGGCTTCCCGTCCTCCCCTTTCCCTGCTCCCTCTTCGCTCAGGGCCACTGGAAATGCCCCCCTGCCCCCCACCCCCCTGCAAAGCCAGGAGCTTCCATTCTTGAAACCTGAACGATCTGAATGGCCCAAAGCCCAGACCAACCTGGGCCACTGCTTCAGTCTGAGACTTTATTTTCTGAAGACTGAAACTACTTTTTAGTCATTTCCGAAGCAGACGGGACGGCAAAGGCTGACAAACCACAGGGACCATTTTAAATCCTGGGCCTTTTCTTCTGGGAAGTTAGGCAAGAACCTTCCCAAATGTTTGCCCGTGGGGCTCTCTGCCAGGGAGTGACTCACCCATAGCTCCCCACAGGCATATTTTATTTGGGGGTGGGGGATGGAGGGAGGGCCTGGCCTTGAGGGGAGAGGAGAGGCAGCATTTCCAGCAAACCCCGAAGGTGGTTTTTTGGGTTTGTTGGTTTTTTTTTTTTTTTCATTTTTTTAGGACAAAAAAGAGAAAGAATGTGGATCTTTTTTGTTTCCTTCCAGGTTTTGTTTGCTAAAAGACAACGTCCAAAGTTCACTCGGTAAGCTGCGTTGGGAACAGGCTCTGCGTCCCTTTCAATGAAATTCTTCTTCCATTAACACCATGATTTTTAAATGTGCCTCTAAGATTTGCCTGCGCACGACATTTTCCCCTCAGAAAGGCAAGCTGAGTTTTGAAAATTCAGGGGGAACAAGGGAGGTCGGTGTTTCTAAAGTTGGCCTGAAAGCAGTGAAGACTTTTGACAGCGGAGATTTGCAACATTTATAAAGGTTCCCCCCAAAAAGTGGTCCGTCCAAGCTGCAGGACAGACTTTGGAAACCAGGGTCCCAAGCCTGCTGTGATCAGTTTGTTACTGTCCTGGGGATTCACGCTTGGAGTCCAGGCTCAACAAATGAATAAATCAGATGGCTATCCATCTACTTAGCAGAGCAGGCGGAAAGAGAGGGAGAGAGAGAGACCCTCAGATACACAGGCAAGGGTCCCGGGACCCTTGGCCTTCCCAGGGTCAGGACCCCCTCACCCTCCACGCCTGGGAGAAAGCTTATAATCTGCTAGGGCCAGAGAGGGGTGAGAACAAAGCCAAGAGACCCAGAGGCATGTTTAGGAAGAACTGAACACAAGTCCTCTAGTACCAGGCCAAGTAGTTCTGCCAGGCCCGCCAGAGCCCCAGCCCATCCTCAGCGCCCTGGAGCCCCACGCGGGGTCCTGCCAGTGGGCCCTGCCAAGGCCTGGCTGGGAGGCCTCCCCCCTCTGCCAAGCTCAGCCCGGCTCTGCGGGTCTGACCTCCGCCCTCAGTCACCGCACAGGGCCCAGCACCCACCGGGTGCCTACCCCCAGCCTACTTCTCTCCGTGGGCTCCCTCGCATCCGGGCCAGGGGCAGACACATCCTCCAAGACGCCTGGTGGGTGCAAGGGCGGGGGGAGACTCTCACCCTCCATAATAAACACACTCACACACTCCTGGACACAAAATACTCTTTCGCAGGCGTATTCATACACTTTTGTCCTCGCAGGCTCACAAATGCGCACAGAAACCCCTTGTGAACGCTCACCCACGTGCGCACACATACTCCCTGAACCCGCACAACTCCTTCACAGAAATGGGATCCCACGTGAAGCGCTTGGCACACTCCCCGACAGATAGTAAACAATAAATGGCTACAGGGGAGCCATGCCCGTGTCCCCCGCACTCATTCACCGCAAGCCACGCAACCCAGACCCTCCGACCTGCACACGCACCGTGTCCGCCCCAGCACGCATACCCCTGGGCGCACACCCCGGGGGGACACACAGACACACGCCGCCCACGCACGCTCCGACGCACGGCCGCCGACACGCTGAGACTCGCCGGTTCACTCGCGCCCCGGCCTCCCGCGTGCACCCCCGCCCGCTGTCCCCCGCCGAGTCGCGGCCGCGCGCGCGGGCACGCGCACCCCCCTCGGCCCAGCTGGGGGTGACGGCCCCGCCGCCGGCCCCCGCCCCTTCCCCGGCCCGATCCTGCCGGGCCCCGGCCCCAGGCCACTCACCGGCGCGCGGGCGGCTCGGCTGCCGGCGGGAGCAGCGGCGCGCGGCACGGCGGGAGGCCGGCCGGAGCGGAGGGTCCCACACGAGTCGGCGGCGCCGCGGCCGCACGCCCGTCCGCTCTGTTCCGCCGCCGCCTGCGCGGGCCCGCGCGCGCTCCCGCCCCTCCCCACCGCGGGGCCGCGCCGCCCCCTGCGCTCGTGCGCGCTGCCGCCACGCTGGCCTGGGGGGGCGCCCCGCGGCTACCGCACGGCGCCAGGACCCTTCCGCTCCCTGGAGCCCGTCGGACAGCTAGTGATCCGATCAGCCGAGCCCCCCATTTCAAAGATGGGGAAACTGAGGCCCAAACTCTTATAGCGAGTCAGGCCCAGCAGACTCCCCTCCCCCCTTCTCGGGTTCTAGACCCTTAGGATTAGGGTCTGAAGTCAACAAACTCCGTGGACCCCTCCCCCGCATTCTTGGGGACCCATCTACTAACATTGCTCCCTTCACAGCCCTGGTCATAGTGGCCAGCTAGCGCTTACTGTGTGCCTGCTGAATGCAAACACATTCAGAAGTAGGCTCCAAGGGTATCTCCATATGGTGGTGATGGTGCTTGCTGCTGCTCCCTGCCCTCAAAGTGCCAGCATCTCCTCATCTGGAACTCCCCAAATCCTGTGGACCCACAAGATAGTAAGAGTCAATGTGCAGAGGTTTCTGGAAGGCTCTACTAATGAATGCTTAAGACCCCCCCTCTAAGGAGGGGCACCTGGGTTGCTCAGTGGATTAAAGCCTCTGCCTTCCGCTCAGGTCATGATCTCAGGTCATGATCTCAGGGTCCTGGGATCCAGTTGGCTCAGTGGGGAGCCTGCTTCCCACTCTCTCTCTGCCTGCCTGCTTGTGATCTCTCTCTCCCTCTCTCTCTCTGTCAAATAAATAAATAAAAATCTTAAAAAGAAAAATATCTCTGTGGGGCCCCAGAGGCTGCAGCTCATTTCCCCGCCTCAGTTCTTAACAGAACCGGCACACCCCCCGCCCCCAAGAAGGGACCCGCCTGGCTCACACAGTTCCTGTTTCCACACTGGCTGTTTCTCTTCCACAGGCAAAACTGTGCTGTGTTCCCCCCAGGAAGACTGGAAACAGAGACGGACACTGACCGCCCGGCTGTCCGGCGTGGTCACAGCACCGTGCTGGGCATGGAGAGGTTACCCCGCCTGGCTGCGATCTATAACAGTAATGCCACCAACTGAATACCCGCCGTGTGCCAGCCTCACGACTGCACAGCCGTTCTCGGAAGGAGGCCTTATGCTACTCTCATGCCCATTTTACAGATGGGACAAATGGGGCTTAGAACAGAAGCTGAGAGAAACAGGTTCTCTTGCTCGAAGTCACCCAGTTACAAGTGGTTGAGCAGGTAGCTGGACCACAGACTGTCTAATTCCCGTGCCTGTGTGCCTAATCTGGGCAGTCCTAACCTCCCGAACAGCATGGCTCCGGGCTGCTGCTCTAAGAGCCGACAGGTGGGGAAGCAGCTGGCCCAGAGGACCCAGGCCAGACCCAGCCCTTCCACAAACCAACAGGGACAGAATGGGTCATTTTGCACGTTGGTTAGCGGTTTCATTGGGGACCTACCGACAATCTCACTTCACATGATAGGCGTCTCAATAAATATCCGATAGACCGAAGAGGCAACTATAAGAAATCAGCATGGCAAATAGTAATAGAAATAAATTGAAGTTCTGAGACTGTTGCCGTGTGACTAGCAGATCAGTGACATTGACCGTATCAATGCAGCAAACCTCAGTGTCTTCATTCAATCCCCCGACACACACGTACGAGCACCTTATATGGATCACGTGCTATTCTAGGCACTGGGATATGGTCGTGAACAAAATAGAGCCCTGACTCTCTTGGGGCTTCAGACGGGGGGTGGGGCGTGCGGGGGAGCAATTGCAAATACCTGGCATGGTTGAGGTTAAGAAGTTTGGTGGAGAAAATAAAACAGGGAAGGGAGAGGAGAGCCCAGGGGTGCTTTTCCATAGGGGGTGTCACCTCTGATGAGGTGACATTTGAGCAGAGGGGAAGTGATGAGAGGTCTTCTGTATGTAGGACAGGCCCCAGGTTCCAAGAACAGGCCTGGTAAGCTCCACAGCAAGAACCTGAAATTCCCCTTTGAAGGAAACTTTGAGATTAGTGCAGACCACCAGGAAGAAAAGCACTGGGACCGCTGCAGTCTGCAAAGCCCTACCCCAGCCTCATGGAGCCCCTTTAACAGGGGCTCCTGATACCCGCATTTTCCAGTTACGAAACTGAGGCTCAAAGAGGTCAAGCAACGTGCCCCAGGTCACACGCAACATGCTGATTGCAGAGATGAGTGTGACTACAGGCGAGCGGACACCAACACTGCGTGTTAGGGGGACAAAGAAGGCTTGTTCACCCCCACCCCCTTCCTGCCCTCCTGGACTAGAATTCAGGAGCTGGCAGGGCGGAGCGTTCACTGTTTCCCTGGCCTTTCTCCTTCTCGCCCACCTCCTTCCTTCCCTCTGGCCTGGTCCCAGCCTCAGGTGATATGCTGGGGGGAAAAATCAGGTCAAAGTCAGCCCAGAGACCCTTCAAATTCCCTGCACTACTAGAGGGAAAAGATTGCAACCTGAGCCCCATTCAACTTTTGTTTTTAACTCAAAGGATTTTTCAGTGAGTCCCCGAATGAGTCACCGTGAAGAGGTGCCTCGCAAACTGACACCCAGAATTGGAATCGACAGCTCTCTGAGCGTGCTGCCTGACGCTTCCTCCCACGGCGGCATTTGTGAATCTAGTCTGGGAGAAAGGCCCTCTCTGTTCACCCCCAAGAGTTTCAGGATTAGGCCCGTGTCGTTTCATTATTTCTCTGCATTAGGGGAAGAGAAGCTACTTTTGCGGGCACCGTCTCTGCACCCAGCTCTGCGTGAGACTTTTCATTCTCCCAGCATCCCTCGAGATGGGGGGCATGCTTTCTGTTTCACAGATGGAGAAGTCGAGGCTCAGAGTAGTAAAGTGGTTTGAACGCAGCTAGGATTTGAACCCGGCTTTGCCGTCGTGGTCAGTATCTGGAGAGGAAGCGGTGGGGGACGAGAGGAGGAGTGAAGACTAGAATCAGACCAGGGCCTTTGGACAAAAAGTGTTCTTGCCAGCTTCCCGATGGCGGGGATTTTTGCAGGGGGACAGTCTCAGTTTTCCCAGGAAGTCTTATTTCTGCTTATTGTCTGGGCAACATTGTTATTAGCAGCATCCCTTTTCGGTCCGAAAGTACCTTGGTTCCGGTGATCGACTTTGGAGTCACCCTGGCTGTGTGCAAATGTCACTGTATCGGGGGTTTCGATTTTTACATTATATGCAATACAGAATGGGGGCCTCTTGTCTGCGGGGTCTTCTCCACGTCCTGATGGCTGTGTATCCAACCAAGAGCTTACAGAGCTTTCCAAGAGCAGCAATCCCAGCTGGCTCAGGAAGGCGTCGGGCTGCGTGTCAGGACTCCCCCTCTCCCCGCCACCCCGGCTCTGCCATGTACTCCCTCTGTGACCCTGGGCCAGTTTCCCAGCTGGCAAAGTGAGGGGTGTGTCTCCAAAAGTCCTGTCGACTTTGACCTTCTAGGGTTTCCCGTCACCCACAAATGCTGGGAAATCAACTAACCACTTTGGTGAGGACCAGGAATGCAGGGAGCCTTCCCTTCCTCCACGCCATCGTACGGTTCACTTTTTTTCAATGGCATACCTCATTTTGAACTATTTAAGTTTTAAAACATTTATTTAATTTATCTTTTGAGGAGCTGATACCCACAGCTCAAAATTCAAAAGGTGCCAAAAAGATATGTGGGAGAAAGTTTCCTTCCCTTTCCCCTTCAGCTACGTCCTTCTTTTCCCTGGAGGGAACCAGCATTGCCAAACACACTCTGTTCCCTGTGTTTTGCGTGTGTGTGTATGTGCGTGTGCGTGTGTGTTTTCTCATTTTTTGTACAAATGATAACTGCCACACTGCTCTATACCTTGTGTTTTCTTCACTCCTTGGAGATCACTTCCTATCACTTCATTAAGAGATACTTGCCTTTTAACGAGCGTGTAGTATTCCAAAATAATTGCATTTAATCCCCATTAAGTTGGCACTTGTTCTGTGTACCGGTCTAAACACTGTGGGAGATACTAGAAGTTTCAGCCTTGGCTCTGACCCTCGGGGACTTACAGTCTGGTTGAAAGACCAGCAAAACAGAAAATACTGGACGTACAAAGAAGAGCAATTTCTCTAATGGGCCCCAAGTTCATTTGTGAGGCATGGCTTTGGGGCTTATATTTTTTCCAGCTCCAGGGATCTCTCGGGGCTGTTGAGGGAACCCAGGGCTGGGTTCTTTTGAGACTTGAAAACACGGCAGTGTGAGTTCGGGCAATCTACTTCTTCCTTCGGGGCCTCAGTGCGCTCATCTATAAAATGGGGGCAGTCAGCGTCTCCGCAGGATTGTGGCAGTCAAAGAAGATCGCGTTCGTTCCCGAAAAGGCTGGGTGAAGAGTGAAACGCCACGCTCCGGGGCCGGAGGTCTGGGAAAGCTAAGATGCCACTATTAGGAACGGTATGTTGGGTGCTGGGTATCGGGGCTCTTCCTGCCCAGACAGAAGCGTCTTGAAAGCTTCTCATGTGTTGCTGGTCCTGTGAAAGGGACTGATAACACAGTTCTCTCCTTCCACCTCTGGCAGTGACAGTCACCAACTCTGCTTACGCTGTGGGCTTGTCAGGGTCGACCCCCCCACCCCGCCCCGTGATATTCTCCCTCCTTCCCTTCCCTTCTCCCTTTCCTTCCTCCATTCTATTCTCCCTCCCTCCCTCTCTTCCTCCGTCCCTCCCTCCGTCCCTCTCTCCCTCCCTCTCTCCCTTCCTTCCTTCTTTCCTTCCTTCCTTCCTTCTTTCCTTCCTTCCTTGCACCTCCCTGCAGCTCACTCCATTACCCTCCGGGACTCGCTGTTTCCACGAACAAATTCAAGTGCCACTGCCTCGTGACGAGTGCCAAGCATCCCAGCATCATTAGTAACAGTGACCCCTCTGATTCTCCGAAGTGACTTAGATCGGACAATTGATGATAGGGCCACCCCGTTATTCTTGTCCAATGGAACAGTGACCGTCCAGATGAAGAAATTCATCATCACCTCGGCCGGGGACCAAGTCAGGCACGTGTGTGGTCCACGTAGCCACCCTGGATGTGGGCGTCCATGTCCCCAGTGAGCACGTTCACAGATGAGAAAACGGGTGCACACAGAAGTTAACCAGCTTGTCTAAAACAAAACTTAAGGAAGCATCTGATGGGCCCAAAGTTCGCATTCCAGCTCACTCTGCTCGGAGCTCCGTCAGCAGGGTCCCAGGCTGGCCATATTTCTCCCCCAGGCATCCAGGCATCCACTTGGCTTTGGGGGCCACGAGAGGGGCCCCAACTGCCCTTCTGAAACTCCTAGAGCACGTGGCTAAGGTGAGTCTCCTCCTGCCGGTCTGGTGGTGCCAGCTGCTCTCCGGGCAGATGGAGGCAAAGAGCCTTCTGGATTTAGGGCTGATGACACCACCCTTCCAACAGGACGTGAAAGGAGTGCTCCAGATAAGGAGACAGGTATTTGGTTGTTGCATTTCTCAGCCCTGCCCCCGGTTTTCTGGGAACAGGTGCAACTTTTCCAGGCATCAGGACATGCTAGGTTCATCTTGGGGGCAAGGAGAGGAGGAGGAGCCAGACAGAGCCTGGAGACTGGCCAACAAGAACGGAGTGAGGAGAACGAAGGCAGGGGCAGGGAATCAGAAAAGGGTTGGTTATGTTTCTTTGAGAAGATGCTTACCAGAGTCTGGGCACTGGGCACATCAAACCAGCCCCCTCCCCCCCGTGCCAGGAATGGGAGCAGCAAGGGGCCAACCCATCATTGAGAAAGAAAATCCTCTTTCCCTCATCCGATCACTTTCTGAGGGACCTAGCTGTGGAGTGGCCATTGCAGTTTTGGGGCGATTCCCTGAGGCAGGACTCCTGGGTAGAGGAGCACACCAGAGGAGAGGCAGCGAGTGTGGGGTTTTGGAAAGCCCCGGAGAAAGAGGCACGTGAGGACACTGCGTGGCTCCAAACCGCAGGCTTTGGGCTCCGAGTCGAGTTGCTCCGGCAGGACCCCTGGCACGGCAACTATGTTGACCCTGTGCCTTCTGCCGGAAGCCAGTGCCCCAGACAGCCAACTGTCCCCCACACCCAGCCCCCCAGAACCGGGCTGGGGCTGAGGAGCCAATGTGACCGGGGTTCGAAGCCTGGTTTGCCACCTACGAGCCGCATGGCCGTGAACCAGGGTCTCCGTTTCCTCAGTGAGCACTTGGAGGTGATGACATCTCTCCCACCGGCTCATGATTAGGTGAGGAGAACGAGTCATCATCTGGCCGAAAATGATATTAATACTAATTGTTGATCAGACTCAAAACCTAGCGCTTTACATTTTTCCTGTGTTGTTTCATTTCAGGATCCCAAGAAGCCCATGAAGTGGGCGCCGGTGTTATACCCCTCTACAGATACCCACACAGCTGGCTGTTGACCTCGGTTTCTCTGTCTGACCGAAAAAGGCTCAGAGAGGTGAAATGACTTGCCCAAGGTCACACAGCCAAGGGAAAAATAGTGAAGCTGCAATTTATAATAGATAAGCGGATATCGTGAGCCAACACAGCTAGCCCCAGATCTCACCTATACAACAAGCACAATGATATCATGAGTCACTTCCCACTCCTGGCAAATCCCATTCTATATGCTTTTATTTAAAAAAAAAAAAATCCCTGATTTGTAGTGTTTGCCAATTTCCATGGTGTAAAGTACTCCCACTGTGGCTGGTTTAAAGCTACCGACAAGAGTCTTTGCAATTCCTAAGTATTTAACAACCAGCTCTTAAGACTCAGCTCTCGCCAGCCACATTGCTGGCTAGCACATCGCTGGCCCAATCTATTCCCCTCTCCAGGTTCTGTAAAGGGAGGCCCTTGTCTCAGTGCCTTAAGATTCAATTTTCGTTTGCTAGGGAAGGAAGGAAGGCAGCCAGTCTGTACTGAGTGCCTCCTGTGTGCCAGGAACTATGCCACTGCACCCAAACCCAGGACCTCCTTTCATCTTTCCAGCAACCCCTCTATGAAGGTATAGGGATCTCCATTTAATAGGCAAGAAGAGTGAGGTCCTAAAAAGAGTAACATCCTCTGGCCAAGGTCACCGAGAAAGTAGATGGCAGAATCAGGATTCAAGCCCGGTCTGTCTGCCTGATCATCCCATCCCTCCCTCCCCCTTCTCTCTGTCCCTCTTTCCCTTCCCCCTCCTTCCCTTCCCTTCTCCCCTTCCTTCCTCCCTTCTACTCTCCCTCCCTCCCTCCCTCTCCCTCTCTCTTCCTCCCTTCCTGCCTCTCTCCCTCTCTTCCTCCCTCTCTTCCTTCCTTCCTTCCTTTCGTTCTTTCCAGACTCTTTCTTTTTTTTTTTTTAAAGATTTTATTTATTTATTTGACAGAGTGAGAGAGAGAGGTCACAAGCAGGCAGAGAGGCAGGCAGAGAGAGAGAGGGGGAAGCAGGCTCCATCCCAGGACCCTGACATCATGACCCGAGCCTAAGGCAGAGGCTTTAACTCACTGAGCCACCCAGGCGCCCCATTTCCAGACTCTTTCCATTGAAGCAGGCTGTGTGCAAGGAGGCCTGGGTCTAACATGATCAAGTCCTGGCCCTTTCCCGCGTCTAGGTTATCCCATCCACAAGGAGAAGGAATTGGACAAATCAATACCTAATGATCGTTTCTGGCCTAAATGAATCACAATTGTATGATTCCAAGTGGGTTCCTCGCGGGGGGTGGGGGAGGAGCTCACATGGATGGAGTGAATGCCTCCCCGCAGGGAAGAATGGCTTATGTTTACCAGGGACCTGGGACACGTGTACTTGGAGTCAGTGTGGTGCCGCGGGACCAACTTGGATTTGAACCCCAACCCTCCACTTCCCCGCCGTGTGATGCGGGGCTCACAGCTTCACCTCTCTGGTTGGTTTTGGTCCTGCTTGTAGTCTGCCCCGTTCTGGAACCCTAAAGGGGCGATGAAGGGTCCCCGGCGGGGAAACCTTTGTGGCAGGTAGAAGTGGCAAAAATCCTCTATCTTTACAAACTACCGTGACTCCTTTTGTCCGGCCCCCGTCTCCCCAAGTGGGTTTTAGCAAAAGCCAGAGCTCTTTGCTCCCTGGCCTGGAAGCCCAGAGCAGCTGAAAGTGGAGGGGAAGGCCTGAGGTTTCTGTTTCCAGCGAAGGCAGAGCCAAGTCCCTCCCCCCTCCCCACCCCCGCCAGTCTGGGCCCACCTCCGTCAGGCCTGCACCGGCTGGCTGGTCTTCTCAGGTTTCTGAAAGCCTGTGTTCCCAGAGGAGGCATTAAGGATGGAGGAATGCAGACCCGGGTGTGACGGTTGAGGGGCTGTGCTGAGAAGCAGTCTAGGGAGAGCACCCCCACCCGGCCAGCTGCGCCCCAGCCCAGCCCCCACCGGGGAGGAGGAGAAAGGAAGCGGAAAGGAAGCCAATCCTGCAGGATCTTGGAGGAGTTCCTGTGCTTTGGGTTAAGAATTCGGGTGGGGGGGCGGGACGCCGGGAGGGCTCAGCCCACTTGCAGGGAATGAAGGAACTGGTTAGTCTGGGGGCTCGGGACAACTCTCGTGGACAGGGTCCCCGTCAAAGGTGCTTGTTGGTGACCATGAGAGGGAAGGAATATTTACTGAGCAACTATTGCTTTCCAGGGGGAGGAAAGCCTCTCCACCCAGACCCATTTCAGTGAGGAGGCACATCCAAGAAAAAAAATGAGGCAAGTAAATAGCAAGCAAATGCATGGGATTAAAAAAAGGATTATCCCACCCAAATCCAATTCCCAAACTGCTGCAGGGCAAAGCGGCTCTTGACCAAAGCCTTTCTGGAACACGGGACGGAGATGGAGACCAACCTCATCAGCACGTCCTGCAGGAAAACTTCTAAAGCCAGCTCCAGAGAGCGCACGCCCCTCTCCCGAAAGTTGCTTCTCAGAGCGCCGCGGAGGTCTCTCTCTTCGCCTCTGTCCCTCCTTGATTTCTGCGTGGCCTCTAGTCACCAGAGGGTCCTGGATTCTGCTGGCCTTGGGTCAGCACTGGCTTATGGCTGCTTAGTAGTAACAGCGCCCCCTTGCATGCTCAGGAGGGTCGCGAGGGGCCAGTAAATAACATGGCTTTCCTCCTCACTCGCTGCTAAGCTCCAGCTTCACCCAAGGCCCTGGGGCCGGCAGAGCAGGCTTGCAAGCACAGGACATCCTTGGAAGGCGAGGAAGGGAGAGTTTTATTGTCTTGTCTCCTGTACCCCAGAGTCTTCTTGTTTGTTCCATACAGTATTGACCTTGCCAATCAGTCTACGTTCTCTCAGGGAGAAGATGAAGTTCCAGGGCTTAAAGTCAAGGTCCTACTCAAAGTCAAACACCTAGTGTATCCCGAAGCAGAGACTCAGCCTCAGCTCTGCCGGAGTCCAAACCGTGTATGTTTGCCACGAGACCGGGTAGAGTGACCGGCAGGAGAGGATCAGCTTGGCACACCCTCAATTTCCAAGCGAGGAATGAACAAGCTCCCTCGTGCTACATACAGAGACCCTAAGGCCCAGAGAGGGTTGGTGCCTTCCTCAAGATCGCACGGCACATCGGCAGCAGAGCCTGGGCTAGAACCAGGCCCCTTCATCCCCAAACATCCCTGAGCTTTTCCCTGAGGCTTGGTGCTACTCTGGGAGAAAGCCCAGGTCACCAGGGTTCCACCAACCCCTGTGTGGGTCCCGCCCTCACAACTAAGGATTTATCTTAGTTTTCATGCCCAACAGATTCTCTAGAGGCCCTTGAAGGAGGTCTTCTCCAGCCTGCCCTTGCTGGCCCGTCTCCCAGAGAAGGAAGTCTGTACCCAGACCCCAAGCTACCCCCATTATCCCAAGGGGGAGTCACAGGCCCGGAGTGGGGGCAGTGTTCAGACCCTGGAAGCTCCCACTGGAGCGCGCACGTGTCAGAGTCACCAGAGTGGAATGTCACATCAGAGATGTCCTGACCACGTCACCCAGACCTGGTGTGGTCTTTAAGACCCTCTCTTCTGCACCCTCTCCCCTGTACCCAGCCTGTGCTCCAGCCATACCGTTCTAAGCACATTCTGCTTTGTCTAGTCCTTTCCAGGCCTTTGCTTATGCTGTTCCATCTGCCCGGAGTGCCCTTTCCCTCACCTGTCCGAAGAACTCTTTTTCATCTGTTGGGATCCAAATCAAATGCCCCTTCCCAGGGCATCAATAATCACACTGATGGATTCTATGGATTATTTACAATCAGTGTCCCGTCTGATCGGCCAGTGACCGTGACGAGCAGATTTTTAAATATTTAGATTCTGCACCAGCCTTTCCCTCTGGGAAGTCTTCCTTGGCCCCAGACAGGGTCATCCTTCTGTCTCCCAGGATCCCTGTGCGTCCCTCTGCTGCAGCCCTTCTCCCACTGGCTGGCATAGTTCTGGCTCCTCCTGGAGGACGGGGCCCAGACTGGTCGTCGTGCCGTCCCCCCAGAGACACACCAGCGCCCAAGCAGCCATGCTCGCAATTTGGGTACAATGTTGATTCTTAGAGGTGACTGCTAGGAGCTGGGGGAGCACCAGGACAATTTGAATAGCCCCCACTTTTGATAGGGGGCATCCCACGGGCTCTCACATTCTGTATGAGCTCACCCATTCTATCTGACCACTATCCGTCCCCCTTCACGAATGGAGAAACCAAAGCACAGAGAGAGAAAGCAACTTGGCTAAGCAAGAGCTGAGCCTTGGATTTGAACCCTGGTCTCAGCCTAAAGTGCCTGCTCTGCCCCTTCAGTCTCTGAATCCCAAGCAATCTTGCTTGGCCGACGGCAGCCTCAGCTCTGGGGATTCTCCCCAGCCTGCCAGACCCATGCTCGCGATGGTGGGGAGCTGATGAGCCCCAACTCACTGCCCCCACCGGCAGCGGCCCCAGGCTACGAGGGTCACATAAGTGGGACTGACCCTTTGCCCTGGGCGCCCATTTACAAGCCTCTAGGTCAAGCCTGGCCTTTGGCTGCCCTTGGCATAAATTCTAGAGGATTCTAGGAAGCAGTTCTGCAAAAGATGTGGGGCTTTCCAGGATGAGCTAGAGAGACAAGACACAAATGACCCTCCCACAGGGTCCCATTTGCCCTAACCACTTAGAAGATTCTTTCTGTCCCACATGCCACCCACATGTCCATCTCTTTGTGGCTCTCAAGGGGACTTCAAGGCGGCTTGGTGGAACCAGCCCCAAGGCTTGAGCCATGAGATCTGGCTTCAGATCCTGACCCCAGTGTTTAACTTGCCCTATGACCTTGGCAAGCCACTTTATCTTTCTGACCCTTGCTGGCTTTATAAATCAAGCGGTTGTTGAGAAAACTAAATGGGGTCATTAGTACCAAGTGACGGGCATGGGGTGAAGGTTCCTCTACAAAGGGATTGACTAGGAGCTGAAAATATCCATGTCCTTCCAGAGAAAGTCCCTGGTCTCCTTCTCTGCCAGTCTCAGTAATCTACAAATTCCCCAGGTAAGATCACCACGCCCCCTTCCTTAACAACCTGGTTTGACCTTCAGGCCCGTGGGTGGGGAAAGCACAGTCTCTTCTTTCCTCCTCTGTCCAGAACTCTCTCCTTTGAAGCCCATGTGGGAGGCCCCGGGCTTCTTTTAGATAAGATTTTGCCTAGGAGAAAGTCCCTGTGCGCCGAAACACAGAAAGCACAGTCCTGCCCCCTCCACCTCCACGTGGTTTGGACAAACTTTTCAGAATTTGGCTGAGCTGCAAACCCCGGTATATGAAAATTCCAATTTATTGAACACAAAAAGTCACGCCTGGGGATTCACTGCTGGGTTCATAAAAGTAGCCTGCTCCCCCATTTATATTGTAAATGGGCCTCCCTTGATAGAATTTCAAACCACACACAATTTCTCAGATGCCTCCGTAGAGTCAAATAACCATCTTCCTGAAGTTCTACCATGTTCTGGAAGCTACCCAAGCAGGCATTTCCAGTGGAAGTTCCTACCCTGAGCGTCACAGGTCACAAGCCTGCTAACACCCCCAGCAGCCCACCTAAGACTCACAGGAGAAGCGTACTGTTCCCATTTTCCAGTCTGAGAAACTGAGGCCGACACAGTGGGAGTACCTCACCTCAACTCCCTCCCTCCATTCTAGAGTGATCTCGCTCCTTTCCCCGTGAACTCATATCTTTAGGCAGAGTTTTCGACCTTTCCTTCAGCTCGCCTAGAGTTCCCCCACTGGTTTCTCTTCTCTGGGTTCCCTGCAACCAACAATGTGAAGTCCCAACTCCTGAGAATGACAACAGCTTGGTGTTTCTGATGTCTACCGACTTCTCCAGCCCCATAGCCGGCATTCCCTGTTTCTTCCAGCTTCATGGAACGTCCTTCCTGGTCCCCAATGTCAACCCCTCTGCTTCACAGCTGATAATGTGAATGGGGATGGTGGTGACGTGGGGATGAAAATCATAAATAGGTGAATGTGCATCAGGGCTGGACGAAGATAAAGCAATCTAGACGCCTGCAGTGCAAAGCGTAAGGAAATGATTTGTCGATAGGTTAAACAGAATTAGCGTGTGACCCACCAATTCCACTCCTAGGTGTATACCCCAAAGAACTGAAAACCGGTGTTTACAGTTGGCTCCGGTCACAACAGCCAAAAGGTGGAAACAATTAAAAGGTCCATCAATAGTTGAGTGGGTAAAACAAAAGGTCTTACATCCATCCAATGGCATATTCTATGGCCATGAAAAGGAAGGGAATACTGACATCAGCTACGGGATGGTCGAACTTGAAAACATTCTGCTAAATGAAAGAAGACAGCCACAAATGGCCACACATGGTCCAACGTCCAGAAGAGGCCAATCCGTAGAGACAAAAAGCAGATCAGCGGTTGTCGGGGCCGTGGCAGGGGGAGGTGGGGGCTTCCTTTTGGAATGATGAAAACGTTCTGGAACTAGATAGTGCTGATTGTGCCACACCTTGTGAATGCAGTAAAAACCACTGAATTGTAGACTTTAAAATAGTTTTGGTGGCAAATTTCATGTTGTATATATTTCACTGCAATAAAAGAAAAATGTAAGGAAGTGGTCACTCTTGGGTGCCGACCCGTGCTTGCGTCCCCTGACCACACGCACCTCCTCCCGTTTTGTGCTCTGGGTGCCTCGGCCGCCCACCTTCGCCCTGGCCCTGGTGTCCACAGCTTCCCCCACGGAAGAGAGAATTCTGTGTTTGCTTCTGTGCCCGCCATCGCCCCAGAGAACCCTTCCTTGGGCAGTCCAGTTCATGGGCTGATACAGAACAAAAACATTTGGTAAAAAGAGGCAGAGATAGCGAATTAGGAGCCGGAAGTGCCTGGGAACAGCCAAGAAACTCTTATCGGAGGGACGACAAACTGTGGAGAAAGAACATGGAGAGGGGGAGGAAAGGGAAGAATTGCCAGGTTCAATTTTGGTTTTGCTTTTTTAGATTTTATTTATTTATTTGACAGAGAGAGAGAGAGAGATCACAAGCAGAGAGAGTGGCAGGCAGAGGGAGAAGCAGGCTTCCCACCAAGCAGGGAGCTCAAGATGCAGGCCTCGATCCCAGGACCCTGAGATTATGCCCTGAGCAGAAGGCAGATGCTTAACCTTCTGAGCCACCCAGGTGCCCCTGCCAGGCTCAGTTTTTAAAACAGCTTTATTGAGATATAATTCACCTACCATAAAACTCACCCAACGTGTACCATTCAATAGTGTTGAGTATACAAAAGGTACAAACCACCAGTTGCAGGATGAATAAGTTCTAGGGGTCTAAAGTACAGCATGGTGGGGCACCTGGGTGACTCAGTGGGTTAAAGCCTCTGCCTTCAGCTCAGGTTATGATCTCGGGGTCCTGGGATCGAGCCCCGCATCAGGCTTTCTGCTCGGCGGGGAGCCTGCTTCCCCCTCTCTCTGCCTGCCTCTCTGCTTACTTGTGATCTCTCTCTTCTCTGTCAAATAAATAAATAAATAAAAATTTTAAAGTATAGCATGGTGACTATAGTTCGTATACTCGAAAGTTGCTGAGAGAGTAGATCTTAAAAGTTTGCACACACACACACACCCACACACACACACCCCATACACACACACCAATGGTAGCCAGGTGAGGTGATCTAAGTGTTAACTAACCTGACCCGTGGTACCGATTTTGCAATATATGTTAACATCAAATCATCACATTGTACCCCAAACTTACACAATGTTGTATGCCAATTGTACTTCAAGACAGCTGAAAACAAAAGAAATTTTAAAAAGGTTTTTAGCATAGTCACAGTGATGGGCACTATCACCAGTCAACTTGGGGATATTTTTCTCACAAACAGAGAAACCACCCCCGACCCCACCCCCCGCCTGAGCCCTTGGACAGTGCTTGGGGGAGTCAGGGTCATTGCCGGTGCCAGAGGGGATGGAGAGCATCTGGAAGGGAGGGGCTGAGGCCAGAAGCAGGATGGAGCATGACAGCAAAAGGCCCTGAACAGTCACGGGGTAGAGGTGTGTTGGGTTCAACCACTGAGGGGAGCAAGCTTATAATCGCTAGCAAAGGCGAAGATTCGCATGCCTGAAGACCCAGCCATCCCGCTCCTGGTTTAAACGCTCGAGAGATCTCTGCATTGGTGCAAGAAAACAGAGTAAGAGTGCTGGTTGCAGCAGTTCGTGAGGGGGAAGAGAAGGAAACAACCGAAGTGTCCCTCAGCGGAGGGGAAAAGGCCCCGTATGCTGTGGAACATGCCGATGGGGGTAGAGGGGCTGTTAGAGGACAGGGAAAATGAATGATTCTGCGCACATATGTCAACAGGGGCGCTTTTCAAAAACGTGGTGTCCTGTGGAAAAAATCAAGTTGTGGAAGCCCGTATGTAGTCCAATACCCCACGGGCCACGTTTTATCATACGTAAGCGATCATATTTTTAACTTTTAATTTTGAAATTTGAAAAAAAATTTTATTTCGAAGCAATTTCAGACTCAGAGAAAAGTTGCGAAATAGAACAAAGGATGTCTCTATGCTCTCAGATTCCACAGATGTTTTTTGAAGATGTTTATTTATTTATTTATTTATTTGAGAGGCAGAGGGAGAGAAAGAGAGAGAAAGCACGAGCGGAGAAAGGGACAGAGGAAGAGGGAGAAGGAGACTCCCGTTGAGCAGGGAGCCCAACACGGGGCTTGATTCCAGGACTCTGAGATCATGACCTTAGCCCAAGGCAGACCCTTAACTGACTGAGCCACCCAGGTGCCCCAAGATTCCCCGAATGTTAACATTTTACCATGTTTGCTTTATCAATATCTTCTCCCACTATATAAACACAGCTGTGCTTCCTCATTCCTACCCATCTAATCTCCTTAGGTGTATAGATATAGATAAAGATATCTGACACACATACACATACATACATATACATGTGGGAGACATGTTCGGATGTGCACAAACATACACATGTATGTATTCTTTTTCTCTGAATTATTTAGGTTTTTTTAGGTTGTTGCATTAAGATTTTATTTTTGGGGGGCCTGGGGGGCTCAGTTGGTTAAGCATCTGACTCTTGATTTCAGCTCAGGTCATGATCTCAGAGTCATGGGATCAAGCCCCACAGTGGCTCCACTCTGAGCACAGAACCTGCTTAAGATTCTCTCCCTCTCTTTCTGCCCCTTCCCACCCCCTTGAATGCAGTCTCTCTCTAAAAAATAAAGAAAGAGGGGCACCTGAGTGGCTCAGTCTGTTAAGTGGCTGCCTTTGGCTCAGCTCAGGATCTCGGGGTCTTGGGATCAAGCTCCGCTTCAGGTCCCCTGCTCAGCGGTGAGTCTGCTTCTCCCTCTCCCTCGATGGTGTCTCTCACTCTCACTCTCTCTCAAATAAATAAATAAAATCTTTTTTTTTATGTTAAAAAAAATAAAAATAAAAAAGAAAGAGTTTATTTTTTATTTTTTAATATTTTTGTTTATTTGGGTGGGCAAGGGTTAGAGAGAGAAGGAGAGGGAGAGAGAATCCCGAACACACTCATCACTGAGTGTAGAGCCTGACACGGGGCTCAATCCCATCACCCTGAGTTCATGACCCTGAGTTCATGACCCTGAGTTCACGACCCCAAACCAAGGGTTGGATGTCTAACCAACCAAGTCACCCAGGCGACCCTAAAGATTTTATTTTTTAAGTAATCTCTACACTTGAACGTACAACTCCAAGATCAAGAGTCAGATCCTCTATTGACCGAGCCAGCCAGGTGCCCCTTCTCTGAGCTATCTGAACGTCAGATTCATTGACATATAATTTACATATGATAAACATATCCCTCCTAAGTGTAGGGTTTGATGAGTCTTGAAAATTGGGCGGAAGGGGGAGGGAGAGAGAAAATATCAAGCAGACTCTGTGCTGAGCACAGAGGCCTATGCAGGGCTCAAGGTCATGACGCCGAGATTATGACCCGCGTCATGCTTGACTGACTGAGCCACCCAGGCGCCCCTGTCCAGCTGGGGTTTATCAATTTTCCTGACATTTCCAAAGAGTCAGTTTATGGTTTCATTTATTCTCTCTATTGTTTTCCTACTCTTTATTCACTGATCTCTACTCTTATCTTTACTATTTCCTACTTTCTGCTTTGGTTTTAATTTTCTCTGCTCTGTCTAGTTTCTTAAGATCAAAACTTAGATAATTGATTCTGGAACTTTCTTCTTTTCGAATGTGTTCATTGTTAATACTATAACTTTCCCTCTAGTATGCTGCTTTAGCTGCATCACACAGACTTTGATATGTTGTGTTTGCGCTGTCGTTCAGTTCAAAATATTGTCTAATTTTCTTTGTGATTTTTTCCACATATGATTTGCTGATGCATACAGGTATATTAAAAGTTAAAACAAAATCCATAGTTGAAAATGATACGTAACAACCTCCAGATGGGGCTTATCCCTGGGAGCCTGGGAGGGAGGGACAGATGGAAACGGGATGGAAAGAGTGGTGGATATTAACAATGCTCACCAACATTTCCGTTCTCTTCATCTTCTGAGCACGTGAGACGATCACACTTCACTGACCCTTTGAAGTTGTACAGGGACATATGACTTGCTCTAGGCAATGAAACGTGAGCAGAAGGGACATATGCCACTTCCAAATGGAAACATCTAAGAGCGAACATGTGAGTCTTCGGGCTCCCTTCACTGCATGGTGAGCCCTGAAGTCTCGTGTTGAGATCACAGCATCATAAAATGAGGGAGCAGCCATCAGCCCGGGGTCCTGGGAGACTACAATAAATACAGCTCTCTCCAGCCGATCCTCATTGGATATAGAGAATGAAAACAAACCTTAGGAAAACAGACCTTTGTTATTTGAAGCTACTGGGGTTTGGGGATTGTTGGCATAACCTAGCCTTCCCTGACTATTAAGGGAGCTTTGATTGGGTAGTTGGGACATGAGTGTTTGTCATGTAATTTTCTATGATTTCTGTATATATTTAATATTTGGTTTTTTCAAGGAAAGCAATACTAGAGGAGGAGGAGGCGACTGGGGTGTTGGGCTCCTTTGTTGTACGCCATCTTTTTTTTTTTTTAAGATTTTTATTCATTTATTTGAGAGAGAGAGCGAGAGAGCAAGCATGAGCAGTGGGGAGGGGCAGAAGGAGAGAGAGAAGCAGGCTCCCCGCTGAGCAGGGAGCCCGACACGGGACTCAATCCCGGGACCTTTGGATCATTACCCGAGCCAAAGGCAGATGCCTAACAGACCGAACCACCCAGACACGCTGTAGACTTCTGCTGCATTCTCTACCCAGGTAAGAGTCTGGTGGAGAAGGTCCAGAGAGGCATAGATAGACAGCACCTCCCCACCAAGGTCTTCCTCACAGCCTCAGGGAGGAGCCTAGAGCTTGACTTTCTCCAGTAGATGCAGGGAACAAGGGCCTTGCTACCAAGGCTGTTGAGGGGGGCCCTTGGCAGCCCCAGCTTCACGACTCAGCTGAAGTCCACTTGGACTTGGCCCCTTGGCATGGAGACGCTCTGACTCCACCAGCCCACGCAGAAGCCTGGGCTCGTGTAATTAGACATAATGACACATGGCGGGAGCTTCCAGCATGTCGTGCTCAAATGACACGCCCGTCTCTCAGCCCGTCTCAGGGGCCAGCGAGGCTCTAATTAGGTCTGGCGTCCGCAGGTGGGAGAGCCAAGGGACGAGGGAGCAAGGAGAGAAACTTGGCCCTGGAGTTCATCCGCCCGGGTGCCAAGTCCAGTTGGGCTGCTTTTTGACTATGAGGCTCTGGGAAAAGCCAATTCATTTCCCCGAACTTTTATTTTCTCATCTGTAAAATGGGGCTCTAAACTGACACCACACAGGGCTGCTGTGAAGAGTGTGAGTCTTCTTCAGGGACGCTGCTGGTGGCACTGGGGCTGGACTGGGGCGGGAATGACCCGCTTCTCGGGGAAGCTCTAGGTGCAGAGGAAACCGCCACACCGCCGAAGTCCAGCCTGACCAAAGCGGAGGGTCATAAGACACGTACTCTTCTAGGGTATTTGTTCTTCTTTTAAAATAATATCCCTTGAATATTTTTTTCTTTGTAGCGCATGCGAAATTTTCATTTTAGGCTGATTTTTTTTTTTACAAATCCCTTAGAAAGTCCTTTTCTGTCTTCTCAGCACTTCAGCATTTGGGGGATTCGTGTGCAGATTCTGCTAAATAGGCAACTCCACAAATTGTCCAAATTTGTTGCTTTGCTCAAAATGCATTTCTTTTAATTATATTTCTCGGGTTTGATTTGAATTTTTATTAAAACCGTACATGCCGTTCGTTCTGCAAGACTTACAATGGAGCGTCCTCTTTAATCTCTTTGCCCTCAATTCCCAGCCACCAGAGACAACTGCCTTCGACAAGACACAGCGGTTTCTTTGTCATTTACTTTTGTGCTCCCAAATAACGTGCTCACGTTGGTTTTTTTAAATTTTATTTAAATTCATTGGTTATTGTTGAAAAACTCTTTATTGAATAAGATGGTTAAAATACCAATGTATATAGAAAGGGATTTAATACATGATATATACAATCATCTTTAAAAAGGCAGGATGCAAATCATAATAACGAGTTCTTTCCCTCTCGTTTTCTTTCTTTCTTTTTTTTTATACTTTCTGTTTGTTTGTTTAAGAAAACTCTACGCCCAAAGTGGGGCTCAAACTCACGCCCCAGAGTTCAAGAAGAGTTGCACACTCTGCCGACTGAGCCAGCCAGGCGCCCCCTTCCCTTTTATTTCTTCATTTTCAGTTTTAGATTTAATCTGCTGTCTTCTTCCTTTGGAAGAGTTTCCTTCCTGTACGATCAACCCCTCCATGCTTTTCCCGGTAACATTGTCCTTAGACGATCGTATCATAATTCCGGGTTAGGTCAATATTCAGGGTTTATTTTGCGACAAGATAAATGTTGCTCACAGCCCAGACACACGGAGTCCTATGATTACATTTACTTTCTTTTTTTTAATACGTGTTTTTAAAAGATTTTATTTATATATTTGGGAGAGAGAGAGAGAGGAGAGAGCAAGAGAGAGCACGAGCAGGGACCCCCACACAGGGCTCGATCCCAGGACCCTGAGATCATGACCTGAGCCGAAGGCAGAGGCTTAACAGACTGAGCCACCCAGGCGCCCCTACATTTACTTTCTTGTATGTGTTTCTGTTTCTCCTGGGGTTATTCATCTTCCCTTTTTTGTTTGTTTGTTTTGCTCACTTATATTCGGTGTCACCTGATTAACCCCAACCCCTATGGCAGATGAGGTCATCAGGCAACCCTCTGCTTCCTCTTTTTCTTAGAGAGACACAACAGCGGTCTCCTTCAACACTTTTACGAAGTTGTGCCGCATGGGATCAAAAAACAATGTTCAGATACTTCGAACTGCCGAAGATACGTGTGAAGAGCTCCATTTGCCCAGCACCAGACGCCCCATTCACGTTTCACCTGTTGCTGCCACGATGTCACCGATAGGAAGTGGCCCAGCCCAGCATCTAGCGTCCTTCCTCTCCGGTTGCTCTGGCCTGCCTTGAGCTTCGCACTCTGGACGTCTTAAAGAGAGCGGGGCAGTCATTTTGCAGAACGTTCCTCGATTTGGGTTTATCCGTGTTTCCTGGCAATTATGCCAGGATCGTGCATTCTGGGGGCAGGGACATCCCAGGAGAGACACTGCGCTCCCTCCCTGCCCCCCCTCAGGTGCCCCACTCAATGTGAGCTCATCCACACAGGTGCTGGTAACTTCGGCCAGCTCACCGTTTGACCCGGTTTCTCCATCGTCAAGGTCTTACGTTACTATCGTACGAACAGAGTTTCTGGGTGGAGATACTTTAACACTAGGTAAAAATTCCACTCCCTATTTCACTCATGCCCCTAGTTTAAGCATCCCTTGATATTGCCTACCTGAAATCATCCTCATTATTGCAGTTGCCAAGAGGTGATTTTCTTCTCCCCTTATTATGTGGCATTCTGCAGCAAGGAAGTGCATTCTCTTCCGCTCATTTATTCATTTGTTTGTTCACAGCGCTGGGGACCCATGGATTCCTATTTTCTCTGATGGGCTATGATCCGCCGCTCATTTATTTTGATATTTGAATTACGCCAGGTCTGGCCAGAAGAAGTCCCTGCCGGCTCTTGTGTCCCTTGGTTCTCGGGGCATGCCTTCACTGGGTGACACCGGGCTCCTCTCGTGCTCTCTCTCGCGCCGCCTGGAAGCCAGCCATTCCTCTCTAGGACTTGATATCTGTCTTGAGGGAGGATGACATCTCGAAAATAAGATCTCGGTGCTAGATGTGCTTGTTGCTACTGGTGTGTTGCTGCTCCCAGACCTTCTCCATGAGCAGAGCTGGAAGAAACACACACACACACACACACACACACACACACACACTTTAAATCGCTGACAGATCCAATTCCAGTCCAGCACCACGGGATTCTTCAGTGTCCTCCTTTCGGTGTTTGTGCCTCCCTTGTCAGTGAGAAATCTGCCGCCTTTAATCCACGGTAGAGGACGCGACTGGCCCACCCCCTGCATATACCGTCCTCTGACCCCCCAGGCTGTGGTCCCACCCAGCTTTAACTCTGGCCTCACGGGGGCCACCACCGTTGCCCACTGGCGCCAGCCCGGTGACCTTCTGCATAGCGAACTGAGAAAGGAAGGCAGGCAGGGGGAAGAAAAGAAAGAGGGGAGAGTGGGGGAGGGGGAGAAGGGAAAGCAAGAGAAAATAGGCCGACAGGCATGGGATGGTTTTTATAGCTTTAGAAGATTTCTGGGATTTTCAGGAATGTTCCCGTTGTCTCTGCCCCACCTCTCTGATGTAGCCGCTTGAGGGAAGTGGGGTGAAGACTCTGGGGAGAGGGAACGGCACCCCCATCTGAGCTGTGGATCCCAGGGATGGTGGGGCCTGAGACCCCCAACCCTGACTTCCCTTGGCCCTTCAAAAGCCTTGCTGATTTATGTCTGGTGTATTGCTAAAGACTACAAATTTAAAGATATTTTTTTGTCAGGGTGAATGTGGTTAGCTCTGTGAGCTGGTGATAGGGCAAACTGGTCCTCTCCTCGACTAAGTCCTGGTGAGGACTCGGGGGTGAAGGTGGTCATTGCTCAGATTCTCGGGTCCCCTCTTCCTCCGCCCTGAGTACTTCTGCTCATTTCTGTTGGGACTACTGGGCCTCACCAGGATCTTTCTAGGTTTAGAAAGAAAATTGAGCCTGGATGCAAGTCCCGCTGGCCCTCCAGCTTGCTGGGCACAGCCCCCCTGCCTTCCCTGGGCTTCGGCTTCCCCTTGGGGAAGGAGAGGTTGGCTTCCAGCTAAGTTCTGAGCACCGCCGCCTTAGGCGGTAACACACACGGCTGGGGACCCGCGGAGTCCTCTTGGGCCACCAGTTCCCAGGGCCAGGGAGAGAGGAGCCAAGCTCCCTTCCCCCGCCAGAGGGACAGGTTGGCTGGTTGGGCCTGGGCCTGTGGCCAAGGGGAAACGCGGACAATACGCGGGAGTCACCCTGACCGCATGGGACGAGTTGTGCAACTTCCGCCCCCAGGCCTCCAAATAAGACTGTGGCCGCTGGACTTTGAGCTCCGGGCAGCCCTCCTCCCTCCTGCAGGGTCCAGGCCCTCCAGCTTAGGGGACAAGGCTGTGGAGTGGACAGGGTACTTTCTTAGTCCCAATGGCGGCCAGGTGGCTCTGGGTTCTGTGAGGAGGGTCTCACCAAGAGGGGTCAGAACACACGCCGTGGGAGCCGGTGGAGGAGGCCGGCCCAGGGGAGGCTCCATGTGAAGGCGTGTGTGCCCTTGTGTGTGTGTGTGTGTGTGCAGCAGCACAAGTGAGCTAAATGGGAGGCTGTGCCTAGGGCATGGTCATCCCCATGGTCACGGTCATCGCGGGAGTAATCCTGGAGGGCTGCCTGGCTGCCGCTTTGAGCCCGTGGAGGTGCACAGGAGAGGTGCACGGGCAGATGTGCACACCATCTGCCTGGGCAGTGAGCCCCGGGGTTCAGGGCGCCTGGGTGAGCTGCTGGGTGTGTGCATGAGCATTCGCCTGCACGTCCGTCGTTGGACACGGTGCAGATGGTGTGTATGTGACACAATGCCCACGGGCGCGATTCCATGGGGCCACGTGTGGGCCGTGTGGCTCTGAGTGTGTCCCGATGAGTGTGCACGTGAGCGTAAATCCCTGCGTGTGTGCACACTGGGGGGCGATTTGTCTGCCCACTGTGAGTACAGGTGTGCCTGTGATGGTGCCTGCGGAGCCCCCGGTCGTTGAGCCTGTGGTCTCTGTGGTTTGGAGACACGTGTGGCCTCTGCACACACGTGAGTGCACGCCGAGTATGGACACTCACGTGGGTGCTGGTGTGGGACTCGGGTCCCTGGGGACTTGGCCCAGCTCATCATGCGCTTCACCCCGTCGCTCCCCACAAACGTGCCAAGGACCCTGTATGCTTCCACCAAGTCCTCATTCTGAGCCTCAGTTTCCCCACCTGTACCACGGAGGGTGAGGTTGGACGGAACGAGTTCTCAGCATCCTCCTACCTTTGTGCGGGCTAGGGTAAGACCCCTAAAGAACATGTATAATGCGAGGAAATTGAGAGCCCAGACATCCTAGGCTTTACCTTGGCCCCTGGGTAAGGGGCAGGAGGCTTTAACGTAATAGGGGAAGCCAGGTACCCAGAGCCTGGGACGAGGTACCCCCAAAAGGGCCTGAGGGACCTGCTGGAGGCTCCCATCTGACCAAGCCCTGCTGTGGCCTAGAGGCAGGGGACTGCCTGGAGTGACCTTGACCCAGGGTTCTGGAAAGGGAGAAGGGAGTGGGGGGTCACGGCCAGGGGACCTCTGTGAGCAGCCCCCAACAAGAGTCTCAGGGGCACTGGTTGGAAGGCAGGACGACACCGCTCTACTCACTCAAAGGAATTTGTCCTGGCTTCTTGCTCCTTGACGATCGGGGCCCTGCGTGACTCTCCCCGTCTGGAGGAGGCTTCATTCCCCTCAGGGCCAGTTTGAAAATTCAAGGCTTTGGCCTAAGTCCCAGGGATGATCCTGAAGCTGGAGGAAAAGACACACCTGCTGAATGCCAGCTCGGTCCAGGCCCCCTGCAGGCGGGGGTGGGGGGTAGGCAGGATGGGGTGCTCTTTGCCACCTTCACCCCCTTCTGTACCCCAGCTCCTAGCACTTCCTCCGAGCCACGGTGCCGACAAGGCTTCATGCAGCATAGTGAGGAGAGAGCATCGAAGCATCACGTACACTCCGTCTTTGCTGCAAAGGGCAGTGTTAGCACCAGAAAGTTCTGTTTGCAGGGAGCCGGTTCACTGCAAAGAGCTTGAAGGAGGGGAACCTGCAGGGTTCAGTGGGTTAAGCGTCTGCCTTCGGCTCAGGTCATGATCCCAGGATCCCGGGATCCCGGGATCAAGCCGCATCGGGCTCCCTGCTCAGCAGGCAGTCTGCTGCTGGTCCTCTCCCTTGCTGTGCTGTCTCGGTCTCTCTCGTTCTCAAAAAGATAAATAAAATCTTAAAAAAAAAAAGAGCTCAAAGGAGCTAGAGCCCCATCTAGTCCGGGTGTGATGTGCCCACAGGGCTTGGATTCTGACCCCAACCACCCAGGGCAAGGACTCTGGGCTTGGAGAAGGGGCAGGGTTTTCCAGGGGAAGGAAAGTCCTGGATGTCTCCCCCGCAAAAGTCAGGGCCAGCGTGAGCAACAGTCAGCCAATTCTGCCTGGGGGGGAGGGTATGTGAATGGGGCCAGAGCCCCTGCGGGGCTGAACCACCCAAGAATGGGCGGTTTTGGGGGAGCTGAAGACAAGAAGACAGTCCTCAGTGCTGGAAAAAGGACACCCCGCCCTCATGAAGCAGAGGGAGAGGGGGAGAAGTAGCCTGGCTTCTCCCACCCCCCCAGTCCCCTCCCAGCACTTCCCATTGGCCCAGACCAGTGAGAAGCCGGTTGGACGAGGAGCTTGGGAAGAGCACTTTGCAGGAGCCCCGGGGGGCTGCATATGAAAGCAAATGGGCAACGCCCGGCACTCCCCCCACCCCCCCCACCCCGTCGCCCTCTGCAGGCGCTGAGAACTCGGGAAAAGCAAAGAAAGACCTGGCACCGTCCCCGGACTGTGGATATGACGAAGTTTTGATAAGAGTTGAATGGACTGGCACGCACGTGTGTGTGTGCGCGCGCGCGCGCACACACACACACACACACACACACACACCTTTCCCGGTGCCACGTGCTCCCTGAGTGGTGGCTTCATGCCGTCCCCGCCTCCGCAGCCCAGGGAACTCAGGACAAGTTCCCAGTGCCGCAGTGGAGGAAACCGAGACTTTCGGAAGGGAAGTGGCTTCGCTTGGGGCCCACAGCTGGAAAAGGGCAGAGCGGAGACCCACCTCATCTCTGTGACCTCAGGGACTCTGGGCCTGGGAGACAAGTGGGAAGTCGGCTGGTGGGTCCTCCCATTGGGAGCAGATGCTGAGGATGAATCCGGGTTGGAGGGACTGGGTAAAATTCTCTGGAGAAGAGAGGCCTTGGACAGGTGAGGCTGGCTGGGGAGGGAGCCACGGGGGGCAGATTGGGGAGCAGAGTGTGGTGGTGAAGAGCGGGACTTGGGGGCCCACCAGGCTGGGTCAGATCTGCTCTGCCGCATGCCAGTGATCCGCCTGGATCTCCGTGCCTCCGTTTCTCATCTGTAAAATGGGCATAATAGTGAGAGTAGTTCTTGCTTCACGGGCCTGTGTGAGCACCGAAAGTTGGATAAGTGCCACTATTACGTGTGATTCTTATTCCTGTTTTATAGGCGAGAAATGGAAGCTCTGAGAGATAGAGCAGATAAACGAAGATGGCCCCACTAGGAAGCAGGATATGACTGAGTCTGGGCCGACTCTGTGACACTCCCTCCCGGCCCTTTCTTCTCTGTCTTCCCCCCACCCCAGACTCCTTCTTTACCTCTGTGCCCCCCACAACCCATCCCTGCTGTGATGTGGAGTTGCCCTTCTCCTTGCATCTCCCCTCTGATAAGTCACCTCCTCCTGCCGGCCTCCAGGCTTGGGGATGCCACCAGCTTCCTGCTGTTGCTGATCTCTGGGTTGCAGCCCCATCCCCCACTGGGTTTCTCAGCTCTTCTAATCCTTCTAGCCAGCCCTGTATTAACTTCCCTCCCTAAGAAACCTGGTGTTTTGGGGTTCCTGC
>CM052813.1:71470473-71490492 GCA_028533885.1 Nasua narica | reverse complement strand
GGGTTCACAGTCGGGAGGTGGAAATCCAGAACCCGCGCCCTGCCGGCCACTTCGCCTGCCATTGGCTATCACAGCTGCCAGGTGACTGCCAAGGCGCCACAGCCCTGCCTCGACGGTGGCCTCGGGGACCTCTCCGTTTGGCCGCTCTGCCCTACAGCGGCCCTCAGAGACCCGACTGTGCCTGGCATCTCTGCACGTTCACTCCAGCTGAAGACCCCAGAGTCTGCCGAGGGGCCAGCACATTCTGTGGCCTCCCAGCTCTTCCTCCTCACTCCCGCGTCTCGTCCCACCAGCCTCTCCCCACCCCCCGCCGCTCCGGGCATGCCACTCCATGCCAGGACCCTCGATGACTCACCCACACAGAGCTTTCACTTCCTCCTTCTCCGCGGAGGCTCTTGACCTGCTGCAGCTGCAGAGAGGCGGGGGCCTGAAGGCAGGGGGAGCGGGCCCTGCCGAGGGCTCCCTGCCAGACGCCGGCCTGGGCCGAACTCTCTCCAAATGGCCAGTCATCTACACAGGTTGGCATACTGGGAGATCGGCCTAGAATGTTTAAGCTGGGATTGTGGCTCTCACACTTACTGATGGCGTTGGAGGGACCCACCTTCCTCTCTTCCTCCCTTCCTGCCTTCCTGCCTTCGTGCATGGATGCATTCATGCCTTCCTCCCTTCGTTCCCTCATTTAATAAATCTGTCCTGGCCTCCTATGTACCAAGTAGATCCCAGGTTCATTTTCTGCCCATGAGGAGCTCCCAGTTGAGGGGGTGGGAAATGCGGTTGAGGCACGGATCTGTAAACAGAAAACCCAAGTAGGATTAAAGAAAACCCAACACAGTAGGGAAGCCTTGGAGATACTTCTGAGAGCTCTTCACACAGCTTACCACTGTGTGAACACAGAAATGGTTCCTTGTTACAAGCTGGGTTTCTCTCTCCCTTTAGAGCACTCTATAGCTCCCAGCTGCTCCAGGGAGCAGGCAAGGGGCAAGGCTCACAATTAAGCCTCGCTAAGCCTCCTAGGTGCCGATGTGTTAGCCTCCTAGTCTAAGAGGATGGCACCTGGTTAGATGACCCGGCTGTGGAGTCAGACCTGCGTTACACCCCGGTCATTTTCTGACCATGGGACCTTAAGGAAGTTGATCATCTCTGAGCCTTGGTTTACTCGTCTGTGAAATGAAGCTATTGAGGACCTTGGCGTTGTGTTTTTGCAAGAATTCAGAGAGCCCCTCTGTGCACAGCACCTGCACTCCGAACACTGAAGTGCTTGGGAAACACCACCTGTCACAGTGAATACAACTGCTCACCCCGAGGCTCTGTGGGTCCCTGATCCTGCCCGTGTGTGCGTGCGTGTGTGCATGTGTCTGTCTACGGGGTGGTCAGGGAAGACTTCCCAGAAGTGGTGACATTGGTGTTGTGTCTTAAAGGAGAAAGTGGGGGAAACGCATTCCAGGGAAAGGGGAAGGCCTGGTGTGGTCAGGGTGTAGGGAGTACTTTGGGGCAAGAAGGGACCGGGCCAAGAGTGGCTTGGACCAGTGGGCCTGGGCTCCTCAGGCCTCAACGCTGCAGCCTGGCTGGGGCCAACTGCTGGATGTGGGTGGGCGGGGGCCGCCCCAGCTTGGTATCTGAGATGCTGGCAGCTCTCACCCCCTGCCCCCTCCCATTTCTGGGCCTCCACTTCCTTCCCCTGCACAACCACAGAGGAAGCTGCTGCTCATTTTAGCAGTGATCCCTGGACACTCCCACCCACAGCTGCCCCTGCCCCTCTGGGCCCCTGAAAAGGCATCAGGCCACTCTTTTGAGTCACAGCCCAAAGCACTCATGGGTGAGGGCCAAGTCCCGCCCCCCTCCCTGCAGTAAACCAAGCCCGGGCTCAACGCTGGGGGATGTGGGTTCAAGCCCAGTTCCGCCGCTAACTTACTAGACTATGTCCCAGTCCCTTCACCTTCCAAGCCCTGGGTCCCCACTGGGGCTCTGGGACCTGCCACTGGACAGGCTCCAACCTCTGGGCAGAAAGTGGGGTCGGGGTGCATGCCACACTCCCCTGCTATCTGGCTGGAAAGACCAGAGACAGAGGCTCGGGCAGATCGAGTTGCGGGTGGGGGGCAGAAGCTTACACTTCGGAGGTCTGTCTTTAAGAAAAACAGAATCACAAGCACAGATTTATTTGTGAAAGTACCTTTCTATTTAGAAAGGACCCAGGCAAGTGAGGAGCCCTGAAACTTTTTTTTCCGGCATCCTCCAAATCTGCGTTTGGAGAGGGTCCCCCCAAATCTTCAGGAAACAGTGGGGAAACTGAGGCGAAGAGAGAGGATGTCACTGGCTCTACATGGTCCCACAGCTGGGAACCGAAAGGCTAGGATTTGAGCCCAGATTTGTCAGGCATCAGTGCCCACATTTTACCCCCTCATAGCCCCTCACAGCCCCACGGGGGTGAGAAGGGCATGAGGGAGGAAGGGAGAGAGACTGAGAGCACAGGAATGCGGCCAGACAGACTTGCCCGAGTCCCAGCTCTGCCCCTTTCTAGCCGTGTGACCCCTCCAGAGCCTCATTGTCCTCAACTGTAAAATGGGGGGAGGGATAGCAGCAGCTGGCACGTGGAGGTTCTATTTCCGCCTTCACCTGGATCCTTCTAACTGGCCCCGACCCGCATTCATGATGCTGAGGGCTAACCCTTGTCTAGTGCTCCCCGGGCACCGGGCAGGGCCCTAAGGACAGCCACCGAAAAATTAAACTTTGAACCCTCCCGACAACGTGAAGAGGTACGCGCTCCCATGTTCCAGATGAGGCGACCGAGGCCCTGCATCCATGCCAGGCTCCAGGCTGGGCGCTGGAGCTGCAGCGGTGACACGGCAAGGGCCTCCGGTCCTGAGGATCCCAAAGCCAGCAGGGTCAGAGGAGCCAGCGCCTTCGCCATCAGAACCCCAGAAGGATGCCCTCAAGTTTACCATCTGGGGTCTGAGGGGAGTCTCAAGGGAGCAGAAGGGAAGGAGCCACTCCTCTGGACCAGAGCCTTTGGGCAGGGGTGGCACTCGAAACAGAGCCCTACGGATTCCTAAAGGAATTTTCCAAGTAGATCAGAGTGGAGGGGCGTTCCAGGCAGAGGGCACAGCACATGTGAAGCCAAGAGGCAGAAGAATGCTTGTAGGGAAGGGGAAGGAACCAGGAGTTCGTGGATTTGGGGGAATTAGTGGGCCAAGAGTAGGACAGGGGAGGCTGAAGAGGGAGCTCCCTGGTTTCCAAGCCCCACGCAGCGGCTTCAGTCCTGTGAGGGGCAGGGCTGCTTGC
Source organism: Nasua narica (assembly GCA_028533885.1). Lineage (NCBI taxonomy): Eukaryota > Metazoa > Chordata > Mammalia > Carnivora > Procyonidae > Nasua > Nasua narica. The sequence continues at coordinate 71,487,213 of CM052813.1, read as the reverse complement.
GAGCAGGGCAAGCGTAGGATGCAGGACCTCAGTCAGGGGCCGTCCCTGACATGGGCCTTTGGGTTGGGAAGGCCATGGCAAGACCCTAGCAAGACCCTTTGCTGCCCCCGCTCCTGCTCTTCTAGCTTTGGCAGTTCAGAACCTTCCCCAGTGAGGTGAACGGGGGGAAGATGCGGCAGGCCGTAGGGTCGCCCCACTGACCGGCTTCTCGCCTCCTCAACTGACTGACCCCCGTCTACCCTTCTGTCCACCGAGGAGTCCGTCCATGCGTGCTTACCCAGAGCAGTACCGTTCACGCATTGCCTGTGTCCCCTCAGGCCACCTCTGAGGTCCTCGGCTCTGTGGCGACTATCCTGGCTGCGGGGGTTGGGGGGGCACCTCCTATCCCAGCCCCAGCCCCCACGTCTCCTAGTCACTGTCTGGAACTTTCTCTGGTACCACAGAAGCCAGTTCCCCACAGGGCACCCAGAAATGCCAGGGCTGGAATGTCTGCAAGGCGCCCTCACCCACTGATGGCTTATGGACAGTGACGAAACCCTCCAGCTCACCAGTGTCTGGGGAGGGCGACCCTAGGCACACCGTACACTGTGGCTGAGCGGATCCCCAGTGGGACCGAGGCCCTGGCGCCTACGAGTAACCTGCTCATGGAACCCTTTATTGGGTTTTCTCCCTTCCCTGTCATACCTTCCCACTCCCTCAGCCCTACCTCCCTGGATTATCGCCTCCCGGACCTGCTCTCCTTGTCCTCCCCGTGTCCCCTCCCATTCACCTGTTCATACATTTGTCCAGATGGCAAATATTCATGGTTCCCACTCTGCCGGCCCCTTGCGAGATGAGGGGGACACAGCCTTGCCCTCAAGAGCCCATTAACTTGTGTAGATGGACGCAGGCTCCTGGGGGACACAGTTGAGCCCTCAGCTTCCACCCGCCTGGGGCAAGAGGAGGTAAGTGCTGGTTGAAGCCACTTCCTCATCCAGTTGTGGTTCCCCACCCTTGGCTCTCTCCTGTGTGTAACTTCCCAAGGAAGCTTCTAGCAGCCTGTGCTGTGTGCGGCAGGAAGGAAGGAGGAACAATAGTTAGCACTTGTGCTCACTTCACTTGAGCTGCCTTACACATATTAAGCCCATTCACCTTCCCAGAAGCCCCAGGAGGGAGGGATATTCTTAATACGAACTCCATTTTACAGATGGGGAAAGTGAGGTATCAAAAGTCTCGCCCGACGTGGTGTAGGTAATAAGATGCTGAGCTGAGATTTTGGTCCAGGCAGTCTGACGTCAGAGCCTGTGGTTTAGCTTCTGTGCTTTGCTGTTTGCAAAAGGAGGGAAGGTAGGAGGAGAGTCAGTTTGATGAAGGAGAAAGGATTCAAATGCACAAAAGCGTCTGGGCAGAGAAGGCAGATCGGCACCAAAAAAAAAAGAAAGAAAGAAATATAAAAAGAGAGAAAGGGAAGGAAGGAAGGAAGGAAGGAAGGAAGGAAGGAAGGAAGGAAGGAAGGAAGGAAGGAAGGAAGAAAGAAAGAAAGAAAGAAAGAAAGAAAGAAAGAAAGAAAGAAAGAAAGAAAAGGCCTGGAAACATACTTCCACAGTAGTGTGTTCTAGTACGCTCGAATCCACGAATGCCGGGTGCTCACGCAGAAAAGCCTACACAAAAATGTGTGTTTATCTAAATGCACACGTATCCATGTAAGTGTGCAAACACGTGCGTGCCCTACACACTCAGAGATTTGCACACATCTGGACATCCAAAGGCCGCCACCCATACACACACGTTTGCACACGTGGGCAGGCACTGACACGCATGCATGGTCACAGACAGACGCATGCACACGCACATTACATGCTTATTTGCACCCACGTGTGTGCCCTTGCACACAGAGGCCCACACGATACAAATTCGTGGTCGGTTCGAATTCTTTGCTTAAAGAAAACTTGTGACTGTATTAAAAATGTAGGACACATCGGCCAAATAATTAAAGCGAGGAGCGAGGCCGTGGGACTTCTCTCTGCTCTCTCGGGGCCGCCTGTGCTGGGCTGTGCTCAGCGTGGCTTCATCCTATATATTTGAGGAAGAGGCACTTTATTACAGTAATTTATCACCCCCATAAATGTGGCTCCTCTGTAACGTGGAATAATTTGGGAAGAAATATGTTTTAAAAATTAAAAATGCAGTCGGCATGCGCCCCGGCCAGTCTGCGGGGACACATCGGCGCACCTCCAGTAACTGCCCGCGTAGCTCTAATACCTACAACTTCCATTATTTAAAGTGTGATTATATTTTTCCTGCTTGGAGCTTTGTCAGCTATAAATAAAAGATAAGGGTGAATAGTTGCGAGGCCTAGTAAGCACTTCCATTATTGGTACTTAAGGGGGCTTGGGGATGGAGGCAACGGGCAGGGGGTGGGGAAGGGAAGGGAGGCCACTCGGGGGGGTTACGGACTGGGCCCGGTCCTCTCCCTAATGGAGTTTTTCCGCTGGATCCAGACTGACGTGACCCCGCGGACCTGGGTCCTCTCGTCCACCCCCGACCACGGTGAAAGCCACCCACAGAGGTTGCTGCCCGCCGTGGCTCTCTATACGACGACCCCCTCCCGCTCTCCCCAGGGATGCCCCAGTCCCGGGACACCTGTGGAGAAAGGGCCTATAAGAGAAAGGGATCCAGGCACTTGAAGACGTTTGGCTTTTCACAACCAAGAGTTGTTGCTTTGAAGTGAGTCCAGACTGAGGCTGCCTGAGAAAGCATTCACAAGGGAGTGTGTGTGCTGGGGGGAGAGAGGCGCCTTTATTGGCCAAGCCAGGTCCTTGGCTTTCTGAGCCAGAGAGCTACTCTAATGCAGCCGAGAGTAAGTGGGAAGGAAAGGATACGCCTTTAACAACGATCAGCTCAGAAAACAAACGAGTTTGCTATGTCACCACGAGAAAAGGAGCGAAGCAAAGCTAAACGAAAAAGAAAACTAGAAATCTTCTCTTTGCCCCGTCTTCCCCCTGTCTTGCGTGTTTCTCTAAAGTATTTTTCGTGTCCTTGAGCTTCGGTTGGCTCATCTGTGAATCAGGGCTGCCAGGGCCCATTTCCAGGTTTATCGTGGCAATTAAATAAGATAAGATCTGTACAGCGTTGGGACTGGCTGTCGCCATAGTCCATACCACAGGTACTCGATAACGTTGATGAAATCAAGCCAGACAGAGATCCAGCGATCACTCTCCTCAGTTTTTTACCCAGACGAATTGAAAGCTTAGATCCACACAGAAGTTTATAGCGGCTTTGTCCATGATTGGCCAAACTTGGAAACAATCAAGATGTCCTTCGGTAGGGGAATAGAGGCTCAGACTGGGGTAGAACCCGACAGTGCACTATTACTCAGTGATAAAGAGAAATGAGTGGTAGGAATGGGGAGTTAAGGCTTAATGGGTGCCAAGTTTCCGCTCGGGGGAGCCAGACAGGTCTAGAGACGGGTGGTGGTGTTGAGTGCCCAACAACGTCAATGTATTCATGACCGCCGAAACGTATGCTTCACCACGCTTAAAATGGAAACTTTTTATGTTATTTATATTTTACCACAAGAAAAAAAAAAAGGGAAAAAGAAAAACAAGAAGTAAGCTATCAGGCTCTGAAAAGCCATGGAGGAATCTGAAATGCATATTCCATGAAAAAAGCCAGGCTGAAAAGGCTGCATACGGTACAATTCCAGCTGTATGATGTTCTGGAAAAGACAAAATGGCGGAGACAGTAAAAGGATCAGTGGGGGTGGGGTGGGGGCGCCTGGGCAGCTCAGTGGGTTAAAGCCTCTGCCTTCGGCTCAGGTCATGATCTCAGGGTGCTGGGATCAAGCCCCGCACTGGGCTCTATGTTCAGCAGGGAGCCTGCTTCCCCATCTCTCTGCCTGCCTCTCTGCCTACTTGTGATCTCTCTCTCTCTGTCAAATGAATGAATGAATGAATGAATGAATGAATGAATAATCTTTAATTTAAAAAAATCACTGGTTGCCTGAGTCCTGGGGTGGGGAGGAGAGAGAGGGATGAGCAGACTCAGCTCAGAGGATTTTAGGGCAGTGAAGCCATTCTGCTTGATTCCGTAATGGTGAATGCATGTCGTTACACATTTGCCCAACCCGTAGAATGCACATCACAAAGAGCGAGTCCTGACATCATGAGCTCTGGGCTCCGGTCGATAGTAATAGTGCATCGATACGGGCTCATGGAGTGCAGTGAATGTATCCCAGTGACAAGGTGTTGGTAATAGGGAAATGAATAGGCAATTATATGAGAACTCTGTACTTTCTGCTCCTTTTTAAACCCACAACTGAAAAATCAAAGTCTGCAAATTTCCAAGTCAAATAAAAAATAAAAACTTAGGATTAAAATGAAAGCTCTGAAAAATGATTTAAAACATTGGACCAAAGTCAACACTGGCCTTTCCTTTGCACTGGACACCACTGAGAGCGGGCTGGAAGCCTCTTCGCAATCATTCCGCCCAGGGATTTCCAAACGCTTTGTTTCTTTTTCCAGGCAAAAATGTATGGGGCCCCCCCATACACTTCCAACGCTCACGCGACGACCAGAGCAAACCGGATGGGACCAGCAAACAGGTCTGGACTGGCTCAGGCTACATCCCGCCCGCCGGGGCTCCCTGACGGTACCTGTCCAGCCCTCCCCGGGTTGGCCTGCGTTGGCCCGGCTGGAGCAGCGGAATTTGAGCTACATAAACTGAAGCAGCTGATTCAGACCTTTTGGAGCTGGTCCTGGCTGGTTGCATTGTTCTAAATCAGCTCAGACCCCTTGCAGCTGGCTGTAATTAGCGCCAAACCTAGCGTCAAGGGGTGTGCCCCCACGTGGAGCCCCAGAGGGCAGAGAAGCTGAGATTCCACTTGGGGAGATCGAACGGGGAGTCTGGGCACCATTCAAGTTGGATCAGACCGAATGGGACTGCTGAACACATTGCTCCTGAGGCTGGAGAGAGAGAGGCGGGGCAGGCGCACAGCTCCTTGCCTCCTGCCTCTGGCCCGGGGGCACCTCCCTGGAAGACTGACTCAGAGGAACAGAGGCCGCCTGGATCCGGCTGGGGAGAGGCTCAGGCAGGCGAGAGGAGGAGACTCTTCTGAGCAGTTGGGGGCAGAGGGGGTGTGGTGCAGCCCAACGGGGGACTTTATAAAGAAGCAAGACCCTGGGGCCCGTCTGCGAGCTGATGGGCAAGGACCTGCAGGGAGGGAGGGGGAAGAGACATAATAAAGGGTTCAAGTCCTTGGAAAGGCGAGAAACAAGAGGACCCAGGCACAAGAGGCAAGTTCAGCCTCTGAGAAGAGAAGGGTCGGGGCCCTTGGGTGCCAGGAGGGAGGCAGTGAAGACCAAGGCAAATACCATAGGTCCACAGGGTTGCGGGAGACTAGGTAGGCAGTCACATCTCTTGAAGCCTGTTCTTCCAATGACATTTAGGGGAAGGTCACCAACTGAGAGCAAGGAGGGTAGCAAGGGGGTGGCGAGTTTGAAAAGAGAGAATAGGGGCGCCTGGGTGGCTCAGTTGGTTAAGCCGCTGCCTTCAGCTCAGGTCATGATCTCAGGGTCCTGGGATCGAGCCCCGCATCGGGTCTCTGCTCAGCGGGGAGCCTGCTTCCTCCTCTCTCTCCGCCTGCCTCTCTGCCTACTTGTGATCTCTCTCTCTGTATCAAATAAATAAATAAAATCTTTAAAAAAAAGAAAAAAGAGGGCACCTGGGTGGCTCAGTTGGTTGAGCGACTGCCTTCAGCTCAGGTCATGATCCCGGAGTCCCGGGATCGAGTCCCATATCGGACTCCCAGCTCTGCGGGAAGTCTGCTTCTCCCTCTGACCTTCTCCCATCTCATTCTCAGTCTCTCTCTCTCTCTAATAAATAAATAAAATCTTTAAAAAAAAAAAAGAAAAAAGAAAAGAGAGAATAGAGGGCATGGTCACCCCAGAGAAGTGAAACACAGAGGGCTCCGTGGGGCAGCTTGAAGGGCCCATTGGAGGTCCACCGTCATGAATTTAGAGCGAAACCTGGCAGCTCGGTCGTGTGATTTTCTCCTGCAATACTCGCTGGTGTGCGATAGCCCAGGGCCGAGTTACCAGTGGAATACAACGACGTGATGCTTGGGGTTGAACAAGACAAGAAGTGAAGCCAGGAGGGAAACACTGGACGGAACCAGTGGCAAACGGGAAGGGAGTCCGTTGAACGGACGGCAGGTCCCTGAGAATCCGAGAATCACGATGGGGGGCACTTGAGCAGGGAGACAGGCGTCAGTGTGAGGTGTTTATAGAGAGGGAAACTGAGGCCAAGCCGGAGAGGAGACTTATCGAAGGTCACTCAGTTATCTGTGGCCGAGGAAGAGACTTCCAGCTTTTGGTCACTTCTAATGTCATTCATTTATGTATTCAGTAAGTTCCCAGTGAGTGCCAACTATGGGCTGGGTGCCCTGGACGTTGAGGCCGAAAGATCTGATTCCTGCTTTCAAAGCATTCACTGGGCATACATTTGAAATTAATCCATCCTTTATTTAATATAGCAAGTATACAGTAAATATTAACATGTACATTGTTTTTAAAATTTTTTTAAAAAGATTTTATTTATTTCTTTGACAGAGAGAGAGATCACAACTAGGCAGAGCGGCAGGCAGAGAGAAAGAGGGAAGCAGACTCCCCGCCGAGCAGAGAACCCGATGTGGGGCTCGATCCCAGCACCCTGAGATCATGACCTGAGCCGAAGGCAGAGGCTTTAACCCACTGAGCCACCCAGATGGGTGTACACCCAATGTACACCCATAAAATGTACATTGTTGAACAAAACCCAGCACGGTTGTGGCTTATGGGGAGTTTGAAGTATAGTGATTTACTAGCTGTAGGATCTTGGGCAAGGATCTTGGCTTCAAATCTTTGTGTCTCAGTTTTCTCATCTGTAAAATGGGGATCTTAACAGTAGTCACCTTATGGCGTTAGTATGGCGATGAAATGAGTTAATAGCGTATAAAGGGCTTTAACGTCATGTGCTCTCAGTAAGTTAGCTATTTTTGTTCTTTAGTAATTGGAATGCATGTATAACCTAGAATCTTGAAAGACCTCTTGGTCTTGTGGGCATCCCACCCATAGTCCCTCTGCACTCACTTTTCCCATGCGTGCTGATGGTGTCAGACGCAAACTCCTGTGATTTTTTTTTTTTTTTGCCTGAGTGTTTCCTCTTCACCCTGCTGCAGGGTAGGTTAGCAGGGACCAGAAGCCGTGGGTGGGTAACACATCCAGGAGCAGCATCCAGCCAAGGATGCATAAGAACGGAAGGATAAATAATCCTCCTTCCTTGCCCCTTGGGTCAGACGTTTCTTGGGCATATTCTAGCCTGTCATTTCCCCACTGAGACCGAGTCTCATTTGCCTCCAGTGGGAACCTGCTCATTAATACACATACGACAGCCTTTCCTTCTCCATGTCCCTTCCCATTCCCTGTTGCTCTTTCCTGGGATCGGCTTTAAAACAAATCAGCTCCTTCCGTGGGAGCCCAACCCAAGGTGGTTTGTAATACAAATGGTCCTACGAAGTACTCTCGGGACGGGCTTCTGGAACCGAGTCGAGGACCACATTGCTGGTGGGAATGGAGAGGTGCTAGCCCCTCGAGCGCTGAGACTCTCCCCTGACTTGATCAGGAAGGGGTGCCGGGGGAAGAGAGGGCCCAGATTTATCTAGGGGCTCTAGCATTTGAGAGATGGGGATTAGGGGACCAATGGTAAGTCCAAGATCACAGAGCTGTTCAGGTGGGGTTAACTGCCGTGAAGGCCCCGGAGGGAGAAAATGACAGGCTTAGGTCAGCCCGCTATCAGCTCAGGGCCCGGTGGGAATGCCAGAAGGCTGCCAGCGCAGAACTTAACTAGACCTCTCGTTCCCGGAGCTGGGGGGTAGGCTGCATGCAACTTCACACCCAGGATCTGGTTGAAAGAGTGGAGAAGGCACACGGGAGCCTCAGTTCTCAGTCCCGGCGAGCCTTCTGTGTTGAGGTCGGAGAGCTGATGGAGAAAGGCCAAGGCCTGGGACCTGGAATGGGAATATTCATGTGGATCCGCTTGATGAACCTGAGCCCCTGGCCTGGTCGGGGCGGCCCCTCGTCCTTGCTAGAGCTCCCCCTGGGTGGGAGACCGTGCAAAGGCCTCATGTGAGTTGGATGCCTCTTGAGATGACGTGGACTTCTTCACATCCCGCGCCCCCCCCACCCCCCACTTCTCCTACTTGCCATCCAGACCGATAGCTAAAATCAGGTCTCAACATGGTCAGAGAGTGTTAGTATTGTTTCTTTAGTAGGAGGAAATGGATTCGCTACCAAAAGAGGCTGTGTCATGGGCAGGAACTAGGAGAACACCCCCTGGGCATGGTCTTGAAGGTCCTATATCAAGGCAGGGAGGGTATAAGGCTGAGCAGGGGGCACTCTGCTGTGACCAGAGCAGGAGCTATCGGAATGGCTTCCAAAGGCCTTGATACGAAGTCAGTCCCTAGTGAGTGTGGGGGAGATGGCAAAACGGCCTTGGCAGAGCACAGAGGGCAGGACCCAAGGCTCAGAGAGCTGGACTTGTTAGAATGGGCATATTACCTAAGACCAGAGAACTCGCTAACATGCTATGCTTGTGAACGCAGGCAAAAAATGGAGCATTGACCGGAGTACATCTCACGGTGGGCCTCATGGACCCGTGGACCCACCCGTGGACCCACCGTGGTCCCTTCTCCCATCCCCGAGTGTGCAGTCAGGGCGGATACACCCACAGCTGGCAGAACCCCCAGTTGGGTTCCTTCCCAGGGAGTGTAAAAGGCCTCCTCAGAGGGAAGGTGGAGTGGAGGCCCCTAAAACTGCCGCCGCCCCAGCCAAGATAGTAAATCAGAGCCACACCGCACGCTGGGAGGCTAGCAGAGATGAGAGCTGCCCTCAAGGATGAAAAGAATGCCAGAGCGCTGGTTCCTATCAGGCCCGCATTTGGTTCCGCCGCAGGGCCCCTGTAAAACCGGGAAGGTCATCGCAGACGATGGTGAATTAGCACAGCCCCCGCTAAGTGGTAGCCTCAGGCTCACTGCCGTGACTGATCGCCGTAGCCGATGGTGCTTAGTAGGCGCCTACCGATCTGCGGGATGTTATTTTCCATCCCCGCCCTGGACAGAAGGGGGGCAGACGCACGTCATATCACCTGGGGCAGAGGGCAGTGTCCCTTCACTGTCTTAGCCCTGCTCTCCTTGTCCCAGAGCGTATATGTTAATTCTCCTGCTCTGTCACAATGCAATCTGAAGGGGATTTGGACCCTCTGAACGCGTCTGGCTTGGCACCAGGTTAACCTAAGTAGAAACTACGTTTCCCAGAATTCCCCTTTCCTGAGTGGCTCTGGGATAGCCTGGGCGTAAGACCCTTGGAGGGAGATTTTGTAAGAAGGAATTGAAGCAGCAGCAGTCGCCGTGTCTCCAGCTTCTCCACCTGCTGCCACTGTGCGTGCCAGACACTTCCAGGGGCTGGGGGTGTGGCAAGACAGGGCCCGTTCCTGCTCTTGCTGAGCTCCTAGTCTCCTGGAGGTCAGTGAGCTGGATAGAAAGTGCTTCCAAAGCTGGTTCTCTGCAGCAGGCCTGTGCTCTCAACCCTTCTGGGTTCTAAACCAGCTCCCGGGACAGTACGATCCCACGGCCGTGGTGACGAGGACCGATGCCATCCTCAACCATTCCATCTCTCCATTTCTATTTTTCTCTGCCTTCTGCGTTTGTATCTTGGAAGACAAGAGTCTACAAAGACACGCTCTGAACCATCAGCCGTGGTTACCTCTGAGAAGTGAAATTGGGAAGGAGGGTTTTCCTGCTTTTACACACAACTGAGGCAAAGAGAGATTGCACAATGTGCCGATGATCACATAGCTGGCAATTCTGCAGCAGAGCTGAGGCCTCGTCCCCCCTCCTGCTTCCTGCATCCCATTTCCTCCCACAACCGGGCCTCCAGGCTTCCCACTCAGACTTTCCCCTGAAATCCCCTTGTGCCCGCACTGCCTTCGCCTGGGCCCTGTGGTAGAAGGACAGAATTAGAAACTTGCCTCGTTGTGGGAGGTGGTAGCAATGGCTGCAGAAGAGAAGTGACTTTCAACTTCTAGGAATTGACTTTGACAATCAGATCAGGCAAGGGGCTGAGTCACTGGCGGGCCCCTCCGGCTGGGTTCTAATCAGGTCAGACGGTGCAGCACGTGGGGGCGGGCGGGGGGTGCAGAGGGCTCGGTTTCACTTCCTCCCGCGGAGGCCCAGGCCCTGTGTTGCAGTTTCTGTCCCATTGATGGGGAGGACGCGCCTAGCAGGTGTCAATCCAGGCCACCTGGGTGGGCTAAATTTAGGTCTTAGGACGTCAAAGCTGCAAGGACTCAATATCTTGTTTTTGCAGATGAACAAAGTGAGATGGAGAGAGGTCAAGAGACTTGCCTGGGTCCCAGAGCTGGGGTCACGGCTGGGACTCAAACCCAGGCCTCTCCAAGAATCACCACACTAACTCCAGAATGGGTGCTCTTTCCAAACAAGCTCCCACCCCCCACCCCCGCCAACCTGGGCCACCGTCTTGAGGTCTGCCCCTTCCCCCACTGTGGTCGAGGGTAGGGAATGGGACACTGCTCTGTGTCTAAGGCCAAAAACACAGGTTTTGGAGGCAGACATCTGGCTTCTAATTCTGGCCCCACAACTTACCGTATGACCTTAGGCAAGGACTTCGTTTCTCTTTAAAGTGGGCATAAAGGATGTTGTTGGATTCAAGACACAAATGTTAACACAATTACCTAGGACAGAGCAGATAGTCAATAAATGTGAGTTCTATTTTCTTTATATAATGACTTCCTAACTGACTTTGGTGGAACCCTGGGCTCTTCGACAAGATCTCAGGGGTCCTGGGTGGGTGGGAGTGAAGAAGGAGGCAAAAAAAAGGGGGCTTGGAGCTCCCCGCCATCCTTCTTTCCCACTCCCACTGCCACACATAAATATCCCCCATAAACCAGAGTAATTCTCTCTTTACCCGTCTTATAGTTCAAGTTCTGCCTAAATTTTTTCTTTTAACCGTGTCTGCTACCAAGAATCTGGCTGTCCATCACTGCCTAAAGTTTGCAGACTCAGAGAAGAGTTACTGGAGTCACAGAAAAATGAGAATCATGGCGCTATTTTAACATTTATGCCTCTGATACCTGCAGTAGGAAATATAACATTTGATCGTTGGTTTCCTGGGGCGGCAGGAGCCTGTGGCCCCCTTGCAGGTTCCCACTCGAGTGCTACGGCCCACCTCCTTCCCTGCAGCTGGAACCCACATCTCAGTCGACCACTGGGTGCCCTGTGGTTCATGGAGCCCCTTCCCCAACGCAAGGAGGGCGGAAACGCTCATAATGTGAACAAATCACAGCGGTTCCATCCTTCTTGCCAGTGATCAGTTAGGGCACAGGTGACAGGCCTGGGGACAAGACTCTGCCCACAAGACTGGAGAAGATGTTTATGGGGGAGGAGGCTTCTGGAAAAAGGCGTCCCTTTTGATCGAAAACAAAAAGCTCCACGGAGAAAAGCTGTCCCCTTCGCCTGCCCATCCGTGTGGCTCCCACCTTGCAGCCTGGATCTAAGACCTGGGGACAGATGAGCCCCCGAGAGCACCTGCTCTCATCAGCTCTTGCTATAATAGCGCCACGAAACAACTATCCCCCAAACCCAGTGACTGACAACAGGCATGTCTTTGCACGCTCTCAGGTCACGGGCCAGCAGGGTGACTGTGGTTCAGCTAATTTAGGCCGGGCTGGGCCACTGTGCTGCAGGCTGTGGTCGGGTTCCAGTCTGCTCCACTTGTGTTTATTCTGGGGCCCAGGCCGAGGGGACCTCCTGGCCACCAGAGAGAGGTCTTCCCCTGGCAGATCCCAGGAGCTCAAGGGCAAACCAACTGGTACAAGTGCGTTTAAGGCCTTGGCCGAAGTCATGCCCGCTACACTCCGATGGCTAAAGAAAGCCACAGGCTGGGCCCAACATGGCGGGTGGGATGTCCGTTCAGCCCAGGAGAGAGCAGCCCGGTAAACACCTGCCGACCAATACTTGCACCCCAGCCTCTCACGGAGGCGTGGTACCTGAAGGTGGCCCTGCCTGTCACAGCTGCCTCATCGATGACACAGGCCATTCTGCCGCCGAGAATGGCCCATGGAAGCCGGGGTGCAGGGAGGGGCTGCATGGCCTCCTGGGGACAATTAATTGTCAGAAAATGTGGATTCGGAGTAAGCAACAGGGCCTGAGCACAAAGGAGAGTCCCAGATTCGAGGGAGAGGCTGGAAATCGGAAGTCCCCTCACTCCACTGTCCTTGTGAGGTACATGTCACACCCAAGAGAGAAAGCCATCGTGTGACTTTGAACTAAAAGAACAGCTTCGCTGGGGTGCCTGGCTGGTTCAGTCGGTAGAACATGACTCTTGATCTTGGGGCCGTGAGTTCAAGCCTCACGTCGGGCGTTCAGCTTACTTAGGAAAAAAAAGAAAGATCATCTTGCTCTCTGCAAAATAAGAGCTTCGTCAGCTTAGGCGTCACATTAAGGCATAAGCACCTCCACTGCCTTCCTGATTGACCCCAGATTGCCTTGTCACAGACCCAGTTGCTGCCTACGCCTCGGGCCCTGGAGCCCTCAGTAAGGGTCCGAAGCTGGGCCGAGGCCGGGGCAGGGTCGGGGTGGAGCAGAGGGCAGCCACGGTGCCCAGCAGGCCCCGAGAGGTCCACCACACAAACCGGGGGGCAGAGGCCAACAGAAGCCGACGCAGCCCCGTCAGATTCACGGGCCCGCGGGAGGCTGCACTCAACGGCAACGGGAGTTACTTGTGGAGGTGGCCGTGGGGAGTTGGGGGTGGCCTGGAGTTCTGGGCGAGGAACTGGGCCTGGGCCTGGGGTCCTGGGTGTGACCTCTTTGCACCCATAGGCTGGTGAGCCCTGGGCCGCCTCAGGTCACGGCTGAGGTTCCCCAGTTCAGGTCCCACGTCTGCTGTCGTCTCTAAAGCCCGGCGCCCAGCCCGCAGTCAGAAGAGAGTCCTCGGTCCGGATGTTTGCTCAGGGGCAAGTGATAACAGTAACAATGAGAAACAAACAACAGCAGCTGCTCCTGACCACAGGATGGAGGGGGTGTCCCAGGAGACCCTAAAAGATACCTGGGGCATTGGATGCCTTTCAGGCCCTGGAGAGCCCCACCTGATGTCAGGCGGGGCCCCGGGGGAGAGGCTGGGCCACAGGCAGCTCTGCTAGGCTGAGCAGGAGCCTCCGTGACCGAGAGAGGGGTCAAGTTGGTGGTTTCAAAGGCCGATCACAGGCCCTCTGGTGCATTTCCCATATTAGTGAGACATGTGTGGTAGTGGTTGGGGGTCTCACTGGGCATGACCACAGGCATCCAGGGGCCAGGCCAGCAGTGGGGAAGCGTGATGGTGATAGGACAAGAGGGGAGGAGGGTGGGGCCAGTGAGGGGCAGGGAACTTCAGAGACTTTAGGGAAGTCAGACGCGTGTCGTGGTGACACAGCAAGTGGCCAGCTGGGCCTTGGGTACTCTGCCCGTGTGATCTCACGGAGGATCTTACAGCAGCTCTGCTTTGCAGGTTGTCACCTTTTCATGGAGGAGGACGTTGAGCCTCAGAGGAGGGAAGCAGCCTGGGCTGGACCGCAGAGGGTAGAGACCAGCCAATCATCCAAATGACAATGGCCATCCGGACAGGAGATTCAAGCTGATCTCTGAGAGGGTCCCGCTGGGCCAAGGCAGGTGTGGCAGGCCCCCTCTGTGGTCCTCCAGCATCAGGCTCCTTTTCTGAGACCTGCCCCTCCACCCAGGGTGGGGCCCCACAGGCCCCATGAGTACCCCACCTCTCTGCCCCCCCAACGACAGCAGGGACGGACGCTGACTCAAGCTGGGCCAATCCACTTCTCTTTTTTGCAACTTAGCACCGAGGGGCAGTGAAGCTGGGCTGCCTTTCCGGCTGGTTATTCGAAGTGCAACGTAAAGTGGGGTCAGCTAGCTGTATTTGGGCCGTATGTTCATAAAACGGCAGAGAAAAGACATGATCATAACGAATCTGCAGTGCGCTGGGAGAGAAGGGGAGAGAGAAGGGGAGAGAAGAGGTTGGGAGAGAAGGGGAGATGGGGAGGGTGCCAGGCGAGTCAGGGCCAGCGTCCAAATATCTACGCCGGAGTCTGGGCAAACACTGGAGCTGCCCTCAGCCTAGAATCAGCAGGTGCGTCGCAAACCCGCCCTCCTATCGACAACAGCAACAAAGTCCTAACTGCAGCATTTGCCAACGTCCATGGTGTAAATATTCCCACCATGGCCGATTTCAAGCTACCAACAGATGTCCCCAGGAAGGGACTGACTCCATCCGGCACAGCCAGCCAGGAAATGGGGATGAGGAGTAGGTGTTGGATGCCTGGACAGGTGGCCTGGAGAGACCCTGGGGGCAGGCGAGGGTCAGGGCAATACCCCCAAAGTAGCACTGGAGGGACTTGGCATGGATGGGCAGCTCCCTATAAAGGAGCCGGGGGAGACAGCAAGTCTCTGGTCTGTCCGGGCCTGTGTTTGGGCCCCCAGGGGACCACACTAGAGAGGCCTCCATCTGCGAAACAAGGGGATAGCCCATTTCTCAAAACTCCAGCCTGAGAGCAGGGCTAGCCTAGCAGCGAAGGTGAGGGAGGTTTCATTCATTCATTCACTCAACAAGCAGTTAATGAGCTCTGACTGTGTGCCCCATACCGGAGTTGTAACAGAGAACAAGATAGATAGTGCTTTTCCCTTCTTTCCGGGAACCTGGAGTCAGACAGAGGATGTGGGCATGGACACAGGCAGAGAAGGGCTGAATGGGGTGGATGGGGTGCACAGGGACCTGGGGAACTCAAAGAAGGAACATTTAACCCCCAATGGAGAGGTAACATCAAGAAAGGCTGCCCAGGGGAAGGATCTGCAAGGTGAGGGCTGCAGGAAGCATGGAGGAAGGGGCTTGGAGTTGGGGTAAGAAGAAGGTTCTAGGCAGGGGAACAGCCTGTGCCAAGACCCCAGAGGTGGAAGGACTGGGGGTCATTCAGTCTGGTGGGAGGACGGGAAGAAAATGAGAGAGTCAATAGGGAGTGGTAGTTGGAAGCCATCGGAGGCTTTCAAGCTGAGGGACACCATGATCAGATTACTCACCCCCCACAAGATCGTTCTGGCTGCTCTGGAGGTGAAAGAGGGGCCAGGGAGACCAGTTACAAATGTTCCAGCAAGAGTCAAGTGGGGCTCTAGCTGAAGAGAGGGGACACTGACTCAAATCATATTTCGGAGGGGGACGGGTGAATGTAGGGGATGAGAAACAAGGATCAAGGATCATCAAGGATCGTGGCAAGATGGTTGGTCTGAAAAATGGATGGTGGCACCATTTTCCAAGGTGCGGGGGTGGGTGCCTGGGAGAGGAATGAGTTGGGGTGAGGGAAGCTTATTGAGCGGGGTGTTTTTTCCATTTTTGACCCTAAGCTTTTTCATTCATTTGGGGAGCTGCCCACCTCGAAAGTCTTGGAAGGAGTAGAAGGCAAAGCCCACTAGAAAATGCAAATGCAGAGTCCCTTGCTTAAAAAGTTGTATGACTTTCAAGATAGTGAGAGCAGAGCATTAAACCAAGCACAGAGCTGTCTAGACCACATACATGCCCTTGGAGCTGAGCTGATAGAGCCACTGATTTTTCCCAGCACTACTTGCAGCTTAGGAACCATATGGACAAAATTTCAATAGGTGGCTTTAGATAAACCATGGAATCAGGTGAAGACACGCAGGGATAGAGGGCAACAGAAGACCCCACATAGCCCTGGGCATTCAAACCTTTAGAGGTCAATGGAGGAGAAGGATCAAGGAAAAAATTAGAAGGAGCCAGAGATGGAGAAACAGAAGTGTGTGGTGTGATGGAAGACGAGGCAGGAGAATGTTTTTCAAGCCCGAACTCTTAACAGTGTTGAGTGCGGCTGAGTGGTTGAAACCACCGGGCAAGGGGTGAGCTGGGGCTAAGAGGATGAGAGGTCCTTGGAGGCACCATTTTTCCAAATTTTAATGTGCACCAACTCATCTAAGGGTCTTGTCAAAATGTGGATTCTGAAACCTCAAGTCCAGGGTGGGACCCAAGATTCCATATTTCTAGCAAGCTCCCAGGGGGCGGCTACTGCTGGTGGTCTGTGGACCACACTTTGAGTAGCAAGTCCTCGGGGTAGCAGATTGGCTGTATAGTAGCCTTGACCAGCATGAAGCACACCCTAGACTGAGTCAAAATCTCCAGGGGTGAGGCCGAGGCACTAGTTGATTTCACAGTTGATTTCAACGTAGAGCTAGAGTTAAGGACTTATATGAGGGAGTTCAGAGCATAAGGCAGTGTCTGTGGCTGTGGATAGCTATTCCTATTGAATATTATTATGGTATTTATATTATGTATCTGATTATTATTATTATTATTATTTAATGCTATTGTTCTTAAAATTACCATTTGCAACTCACTGAGCTGGGCACTTTACATTCAGTATCTACATCATTATTATTGTGGTTATTTTTAAAAATAAGAGCTAATGTTTATCGAAGGCATGTACTAGACCAGACACTGCGCGAAGTGATTTGCATACATTATCTTATTTCACAGATAAAGAAACCAAAGTTCAGAGCGGTTAAGAAACTTTTGCATTAAAAAGAAAAGAAACCGGGGCACCTGGGTGGCTTAGTGGGTTAAGGCCTCTGCCTTCGGCTCAGGTCATGATCTCAGGGTCCTG
>CM052813.1:71170731-71469973 GCA_028533885.1 Nasua narica | reverse complement strand
AAAGAAATTCCAAAAAGGAAGATATATGAATGCAATAATCACATTAAAAATCCCCAGTTTTATTAGTCACTAGACAAATTCAAAATAAAATAATAATGATGTACCACCATACACTAATGTTAAAAAGATTGGCAATACCAAGTGTTGGCAAGGGTATGGAGAAACCGGAACTCTCATAGATTGCTGATGGGAATGCAAAACAGCACAGCCAATTTGGAAAACAGCGTGTTAACATAAAGTTAAGAATACACTTACCCTATAATATAGCATTTTTACTTTCAAGTATTTACCCAAGAAAAATTAAAACATATGTCCACACAAAGTTCTGAACACAAATGTTCATAGTTGCATTATTCAGAATAGCTCCAAACTGGAAGTAATTTGAATGTTCATCAACTGGTGAATGGATAAAAGAATTGTGATATATCCATACTTGGGAATACTATTCAGCAGTAAAAAGTAATTAAACATGCAAAAACATGGCTACACGCAAAAACATGGCTGAATCTCAAAAATATTATACTAACATTATACAAATATTATACTAACATTATATAACATTATACTAAGTGAAATAAACCAAACGTTAAAGAATATGCAGTATCTGATCCCATATATGAAATTGTAAAAAAGGAAAAGCTATAGGACAGAAAGTGGTTATTATCTAGGGCCAAGGTAGAAGCAGGTGATCAACTGCCAAAGGGCACATGAAAACTTTTTTGGATGATGGAATACTTTTATATCTTGACTGTGATGGTGGTTACACAATTTCATACAAATACCAAAATTCACCAAATGGCACACTTAAAAATAAGTGAATTATATAGTATACAAATACCTTAATAAAAAGGACAATTAAAAATCATAAAGAACAGGGGCGCCTGGGTGGCTCAGTGGGTTAAAGCCTCTGCCTTTCGCTCAGGTCATGATCTCAGGGTCTTGGGATCGAGCCCTACATTGAACTCTCTGCTCAGCGGGGGGCCTGCTTCTCTCTCTTTCTCTGCCTGCCTCTCTGCCTACTTGTGATCTCTCTCTCTCTGTCAAATAAATAAAATAAAAATAAAAATATTTTAAAAAATCATAAAGAACAAATTCAACATAGCTGTTACCTAGGGACAGAAAAGAAGGGGAATGGAATTGGGAAGAGAACACAAAGTGCTTCAACTTTATTGACAATATTTAATTGCTTAAAAATAGACATGTAAAGTATATATGGCAAAATGTTAAAGTATGTTATATTATCTATACTTTTTATATATTTTCTGTTAAAATATTTCTTTTTTTAAAAGATTTTTATTTATTTATTTGACAGAGAGAAAGAGATCACAAGTAGGCAGAGAGGCAGGCAGAGGGAGAGCGGGAAGCAGGCTCCCTGCAGAGCAGATAGCATGATGTGGGGCTCGATCCCAGGACCCTGAGATCATGACCTGAGCTGAAGGCAGAGGCTTAACCCACTGAGCCACCCAGGCACCCCTCTGTTGAAATATTTCTAAATTGTTTTTTGAAATAATGAATTAGTGAGTTAAAAATAAGCTGAGGGATGGGGCAGTTGGCTGGGTGGCTCAGTTGGGTGGCTCAGTTGATCAAGTGTCTAACTCTTGGTTTCAGCTCAGGTAATGATCTCATGGGTTGTGAGATCAAGCCCTGTGGTGGGCTTTGCACTCATCAGGGAATCTGCTTGAGGATTTTCTTCCTCTGTCCCTCCTCCCACTTGTAAGCATGATCTCTTTCTCTCCCCCTCTCTCCAAAATAAATAAATAAATAAACAAACAAACAAATAAATAAATAAATCTTTAAAAAAAATAAGCTGAGGGATTCTCTTAAATTGTGGTGTAAAATAACTGACCGATATGGAGAATGAAAAAATAGTTCAATGATATAGAAACTAGATACAAAATTTCAACATTTTTCTAGTTCTTAGTAGGAGTTTCATAAGGAGAAGATGGGAGGAGAAAGATAATTGATCAATCAATAAGAGAACATTTCCCAAAACTGAAGACCAGAAAGAGTCTTCCAGTTGAGAGGATCAGTCAAATGCTAAGCAACATAAATGGAAGGAGAAAGATTCATTCCTGACACACAGTGGTAAAATTTCAGAAGGAAAACTCTTAAAAGGTAGAAAGGGGGTAGCGCTACTTATTCTCAGAGGAATAAGATTCAGGTTGGCAAATGATTTTTATTTGGCAACACTGAAAAACAATGGAAAAAGAGCTTCAAATTTCCAGAGGAAATTGTTTTGATCCTAAGATCCTGTTCATAACTCAACTAGCCTTCAAGGGGGGGGGTGTGGGGATCAAAGATATTTTAGACAGAGTCTCTCTGAACGAATATATTATTCACAGACTCTCTAAAAGAATTATGTAAGAATGTACTGCTATAAAAGATAAAGAAAATGAATACAAGACCAAAAAAGACATGGGGTATGGGAAATAGTGATTTAAAAAAAAACAGTAAAACTTTGTTGTTAAGTTGAATTTTGAATGCATAATCCACCAGCAACAACAGCAATAACAATGGTAACAATCCAGGAAATCACACCCCAGGTGATCTCGGTGTGAAATATATTCAGGAGTGGGGATGGGGAGTGAGACTGCTTTTTAAACTTGTTCAAGGAGAGGATATAGATCCTGAGGAACTCTAGACACATAAAGTGCAAGTTTAAATATGTGTTTAAAGAAGGAGATTTCTCTTTCTGAGTAGGCTATGGTAGCTATGGCAGGCCAGACACTTACTACATTAACTAGGGAGAAAAAGAGATAAATTGCAAAATCATATTATTAAAAATATCACAGAGCTGTGGTGATGAGGAGTAGATGCGCTAAAATCCAGAGCAGGAGGAGCCCTTCCTAGAGGAGTCGATCAGTCTTGGGAGGATTTCCCAATTCTAGGCTTGGCCTGACGATCTTGTTTGGCTCAAGCTGAGAGGCACTACAGAAGTAAAGGGAACACAGCAAAGCTTTTGCTGGTCTTGTAGGACCTGTGTGATGGCTGGAAACTGTTAGGTTCACAGTGCAATGTTCCCATAGAAGAGTTTTTGAGATCTAGGCTGTGTGGGAGACTGACTGGCTGGACCAGAAACTTCCAAAATATGATGTGAAATCTATGGTTTCACAGTATTTGGTCCCACTAGAGAGAGGAGATGACCTCAAACACTGGTGCTTTCTCCATCAAAATGTCAAACCCCCAAAGAGAGGAATGGGATCTCTCAGTCATTTTAGGGATGAGGAGACAGAGACCTTCCCATCTCTCAATCCAAAGCCTAGAAGGGCCATATCCAAAAAACATGAATAAATCAGAGCTGGCTGAGACTTACTAAAAGTGCAACTCAGCCCTCATCCAACTCAAGTCCTCATTGTATTGAACCAATCAGCTTATTTGTCTAACAGAGGAATGGGTAAACGTTCATCTGGGGTATCTATGATTCTTTTATACATAGTGTGTTTCATAACATTTTTAAAAAATTGCTAAATATGTATAGGGGCAGGGAATTGTGGCCAATAATCTTAGGAAAAAATTAACAATAGAAGAAAATCCGTAGATTGGTGAGATATTGGAATTATAAGACAAAGAATTCTTAACTATGATTAATGTTTTAAATTAAATCATTGAAAAAGTGGACAAGATAAATGAAAAGGTGAAGAACTTCAAGATAATTGAAATTTATAAAAATAATCAAATGAGCATTCGAAAATAAAAATATGGGGGCACCTGGGTGACTCAGTCGGTTGAGCATCAGATTCTTGATTTCAGCTTGGGTCGTGATCTTGGGGTCATGAGATCAAGCCCCACAATCTCAATACAGAGTCTGCTTGTCCCACTCCCTCTGTACCTCCCCTTGCTCACACACACACACACTCTCTCTCTCAAATAAACAAAATCTTAAATAAAATATAATAAAAATATGAAAATTGTAAATAAAAACTCATTAAATGGACTTAATAACCATTTAGACACAGCTAAAGAGGTAATTAGGGAAGTGGAAAATAGGTCAGAAGAAAATATTCAAATAGTCAGAAGCATGGCAGGAAAGAATGCAATACACAGGGATGCCTGGGTGGCGCAGTTGGTTAAGCAACTGCCTTTGGCTCAGGTCATGATCCCAGCATCTTGGGATCGAGTCCCGCATCGGGCTCCTTGCTCCGTGGGGAGCCTGCTCCTCTCTCTGCCTCTGCCTGCCTCTCTGCCTGCTTGTGTTCTCTCTCTGTTAAATGAATAAATAAAATCTTTAAAAAAAAAAAAAAAGAATGCAATACACAGAAAAGAGACAAAGATATCTGAGATACAATGGAGACAGGGAGTCTCTCTGTCTCTTTATCCTATTATAATTGTGTAATTGTGGTTCAAGAAGGAGAGAAAAGAGGAAATTAGGCAGAAAAGATATTTGCAGAGATAATGCCTGAGAACTTTTCCAAACTGGAAAGGCAGTAACCCCTAAATACAGGAAGTTCAGACAATTATAGTAAGACAGATGAATTTTCAATAGAAACCGCAGAAGCCAGAGGACAATGGAATGAAATCTTTAAAGTGTTGAAAGAAAAAAAAAGACGCTGTCAACATAGAATGCTATACACAGCAAAAATAGCCTTTAACACTGACATTAAAATAAATGAAAGTTGAAAAATTAATTGCCAAACATTTGCATTATAAGAACCACTAAAGAAAAATCTTCAGTCTAAAGAAAGATTTCTCAGATTAGAAAAATGAGTCCAAATGGGTGCATGGAACTGCAGGAAAGAATGAAGAATGAAGAAAATAGATAAGCATAAGGCTAAAAACTGCTTATAAAAACAATAAGGCAAATGTGTTGTCAACTTATAAACTATGTAAACATAAAATACTTGATAACAATACCAAAAAAATCATGAAGTGATAGATAGAGTTAAACTGCTGTGATATTCTTATATCTTTCAGAAAGTGGCAAAAGAACTAACTTAAGACCTGAAGCTGAGGTACAATATCAAATGGTCTAATATATATGTAACTGAAATTCCGGAAGTAAAAGATAGAGGAAAACCAGGTCAAAAGAAATAGTTGAAGTTACAACAACTGAGTATTTCCCAAAATTTATAAAAGACACCAAACCACATATCCAAGAATATCCAAGAATACACCAAGGAGGATAACATTTATTATTATTATTTTTTAAAGATTTTATTTATTTATTTGACAGAGGGTGAGAGATCACAAGTAGGCAGAGAGGCAGGCAGAGAGAGAGAAGGAAGCAGGCTCCCTGCTGAGCAGAGTGCCCGATGTAAGGCTCGATCCCAGGATCCTGAGATCATGACCTGAGCCAAAGGCAGAGACTTTAACCCACTGAGCCACCCAGGCACCCTGGATAACATTTTTTAAAAGAGAAAGTTACATCATATTCAAACTGCTGAAAATTAAAGATGAATAGGAAAACTTAAATCTTATAGGCAGCAAGAGATAAAAGACACATTACATTACAAAAGAACAAATATGGGAATATAGCCAACTTGTCCCCAAAACTACATAAGCCAGTCGCCCTTAGAGTGTCATCATTAAACTTTTGAAAGAAAAGTAACTATCAACTGGGAATTATCTACCTAGTGAAAGTATCTTTCAAATATTTGGGAGAAATTAAAACTATCCTTGTTTGGGGGCACCTGGCTGATGCAGTAAGTTAAGCACCTGACTCTTTGTTTCAGCTCTGGTCATGATCTCAGGGTCATGAGATCAAACCCCATGTGTCAGGTTCTGTACTCAGCACAAAGTCTGCTTAAGATCCTCTCTCCCTCTTTCTCTGCCCCTCCTTATCTGTAAAACAAACAAACAAACAAATAAATAAACAAATCTTTAAAAAAAACTAAACCTCTTTGAAGATAATAAAAGTAGAAAATCCAAGAGGTAAACTATAAAACTATTATAAGAGAATTTAGTAAGGAGGCAGTTATAAGAACAATATACAAAAATCAATAACTTTCTGAGCCATTGGTACTAACCAATTACAACATTTCAGAGGGAAAATCCCACTCATGATAGTATCAAAAAGTATAAAGTGCCAGGAATAAATTTAACAAGAAATGTGTTAGTATCTATGAAGAAAAGTACACAATTTTATTGCTGTAAATAAAGGAAGACTTAAAGACACACAGCATTCTGAAAAGGGAAGACTTTGTATCACACACAAAAAAATTCATTTTCCCCAAATCAGTTTATAAATTCAATGCAATCCCAATTAAAGTTCTAATGGAATTTTTTTTAAAAGATTTAGTTTATTTATTTGAGAGAGAGAGAGAGAGATTGGGAGAGCAGAAGGTCAGAGAGAGAAGCAGACTCCCCAGGGAGCTGGGAGCCTGATGTGGGACTCGATCCTGGAACTCCAGGATCATGACCTGAGCGAAAGGCAGTCGCTTACCCAACTGAGCCACCCAGGCACCCAGTTCTAATGGAATTTTGAGGTGCCATGTGGCTCAGTCAATTAAACCTCTGATTCTGGATTTTGTCTGAGGTCATGATCTCAGGGTTGTGAGATTGAGCCCTGTATTGGGCTCCATGCTGGGCATGGAGTCTGCTTAAGATTCTCTTTTTCCTGTGTAAGCCTGATGATTCACAGACATGTACCCTGGGGCAAATAATACATTATATATTAATAAAAAAAATTTTAATAAATAAATAAATATCAGGAAAAAATTCTCTTTTTCCTTCTCCCTCTGCTCCTCCCCCATCATGCCCTCTTTAAAAAAAAATTCTTTTTTTTTTTAAGATTTTATTTACTTATTTGACAGAGTGTGAGAGAGAGCTCACAAGTAGGGAGAGCGGCAGGCAGAGGAAGAGGGAGAAGCAGGCTTCCCACTGAACAAGGAGCCCAATCTGGGGCTCGATCCTAGGACTCTGGGATAAAGACCCGAGCTGAAGGCAGACACTTAACCAACTGAGCCACCCAGGCACCCCTAAAAAAAAAACTCTAATGGAATTTTTCCAGCTGATTCTAAAGTTTCTTGGAGAAGGAAACATGTACAAGGATAGCCAAGAAACTTTATAAAGAGAACAATGGAGACTTTAATTATAAGCTGTCCAAATACCAAGTTACAGTTATTATAACATTATAGTATTGATGAGGAAAGATATGAATGAATCAATGAAACACATGGGATTTTGAAAATAATTATAAAATTTTTAGAAGAAAAAGTAAAAGAATATTTTCATAATCTCATGGCAGAAAAACCTTTATTAAAAAACAAGCCCCTTACACACAAAACAACAAAGAGTAAATCTAAAAGGAAAAGATAGATATGGGAAAACATATATAAAATTTCTGCATGTATCCTAAGGGCTAGACTGAGATTGGCAAATAGCAAACATCTCATGGTTTACTGATTTTCCACCTGTGGCAGACATCATGAATCAATCTCAGAACAATTTCCTGCTGAACCTATGCAAGTTTTTACAGTTCTCTCCAAGAGAGTACTTTGGACAGCTATCACCAGTTCATTATACACTTCGCATAAAAAAATGAAACCATCTGATGCCCCAGGGATATACAATTCCCTGTGGCTGTGACCTTTAGGGATATTCATGAGCTTCACAGATTAAAAGTCTTTTGTCAGCACATCCTCCTGGAGTACAGCTCCCTCAGAGCTCTCCTTGGTGCTGAAAATTAGTCTGCATTTCCCTGTAGGTCCCTGGATCTTGTCACTTCCCCCCTTGCCACCATTGTTCACATGAACCAAATTTCCCTTAGCTACCAGAGATACATCTTGTAAATAAAAGGACCCAGACTATGCTAAGAACGAGAAAAAAAAAGTTTGTAAGTAACTAATTCTTAAAGGGAAGTGTTAGAATTTGTTATGAGATATGGTCTAATAAAACAGACCCAGGCAATTGTGGGAGTCAGAATCAGAGAAGGTGTGGTGAACATTAGAGCATCTTGCAAACCATGAGTGGAGGTGTGTGTGTATGGGGGGTGGGTGAGAATCCAATGTTTTCAACCTGAAGCCCACCTGAGACAGAGTGAAGGTGAAGCAAGTCTCAGAGACAGGAAATCACCACCAAATTCAGGCACCGGGAAGAGTGAGTGACAAAGAATTATATGGACCTCCATTAAATTCAATTAAAAAGATCTTTGCTGGCTAATGAATTCTTCTTTGTCATGTGGCTCAAAGCCCCAACCCTCTAATCATATGGCTTGACTTTCTGGAATGGTCAGTCTCCATCCTGAGTCATCTCATTAGCATACCACAAGTCTACCACAAGTCACCTAATTAGCATAAAACATCAGGTGTGCTCTGAGAGGCCTATCATAAATAACAAAGACACTCACGTTACCCAGAAAATTCCAAGGATTTGGTGATCACCTCCCAAGAGGTAGGGACAAAGGCTAGCCAAATTCTTTATTACACTGTTGGTACCTTTGAATTGTCCTTATATTTAGCTTTCCTTAATTTACCCAATTTGAGGGTGCCATCTCTTCTCCACTGTGACCCTGGCACCCTGACTAGTACAACAAATGAAACTAAAATTAATCACATCTTTTGTAGCACTTCCATTGGCAAGAACTTAGTGACATGGCCGTACCTGGCTTCAAGGGAGCCTGGGAAATGTAGTCCATAGCTGTGTATCCATGTGTCTACCTAAACCTCTGCTGCAATTGCAGAAAGAAAGGATGTGTTTGAGGGAGTAAATAGTCGTCTGTCACACTGTCTAGGCATTTCAAAAACTTTTTATTATTTTTAAAAAGATTTTATTTATTTATTTGAGAGAGAGGGAAAAAGAAAGAGAGAGAGAGAGCGTGGGTGGTGGTAGGGATGGAGGGAGAGGGAGAGAGAGATTCTCAGGCAGACTCCATGCTGAGCATGAGGCCCCATGTGGGGCTCAATCCCATGACCCTGAGATCATGACCTGAGTCAGAATCGAGTCAGACACTCAACCAACTGAGCTACCCGGGTGCCCCTAGGTATTTTAAACATCTTAAAATCTTTGCCAGCTTGATAGGCAAAGGTAGTATTTTGTCATCATAATTTGCATTTTTCATTTGCTAGGAAGGAAGAACATGTTTTCATTTCCAGTTGACCATTTGTCTTTATTGTACTGTGATTCATTTTTCAGGTCTTTGATCCCTTTTTCCACTGACTTTTTAGACAGTTTTATTAGTCAAATGAGCTCTTTTAGGCTTAAAAATAACTCTTTTTTTTAGTCAAAAGAACTTAAAAAAAAACCCTCACTCAAAACTGAAATGAAGAAGGTAATAGAAAAATCACAAAAAAGACGACCTTCATTGAACTTCACATAAGGTAACTCTTCTCTAGGGACTTACTCCTGGTGGACTCACAGACACTTTGCCTTGGTCTCTCTCTGCTAGTTCAGGTCTCCATGTTGCCATTTTATGTGCCATTGCCTGGGTGCAGGCAAATTAAACATAGTACTATGGTCTCTACTTTCCAGAAGGTTCAAATCTGTTCAGGTCGGAAGAAGGTGGACACCTAATTTGCAGCGTGTTTCTCAAGCACAGGAGACCATCTTCACTGTAGAGGTCCAGTGAATGTTGGTCCTTTGGTGGGGGTTCTCAAACTGTCTACTAGAGAATTCTTGTTAACTCAGTCACCAGGATGTGATTTCACAAAATATGACTCTAATATCTTAATTTGTATCCCCTCCAAAATAGAGCCTGAGTTGAGGACTTGGGAACCAAGAGTTTCATGGTGAGGTAACATCACAAAACTGAAGCAAGGGAGAAGGAGGAAGGAGTTGGGAGGTGGTGAGGAAATGCCAGGGAAGGGTGTGTTTTTGACTGGGCAAGTGACAGACGGTCTGCTGGGAAATCTCTAAGGAAATGTGTGGAATACACTTGAAACTTGTCTCTCAAAAGGACAGCGGACAGAGACGTTTTTCCCTTGGCTCCCCTCCTCCTGTCGGCAGAAGCTGACCACAGGACTGTCAACTCCCGGAGACTTCCCAGGTGCCTTGGAAAATCCCTAAGTGGCCACCAGAGCTGCAGCTGAACTTAGAGGTGGGTCAAGCGGATATGGTGTGGGCCACAGATAGCATGGCTCTGTTGCTTTTTTCAGTATGTAAATACCTCAACCACATACAAAGAAAACTATATATGTTATATTTTGGGTAGGCCCATTCCGCAAGCTGCTGGGACTTTAGCAATATGGGCTGGTGGGGAGAGGCTAGCAGCTGGACCAAATGGAAAGGGTCTCCAGGTGGCAGAGAGTGAATCAAACTCATATGGGGAGTGGGACACAGGGACAGCTTGCAGCCCTGCCTGCAGGTGGGCTGAGGCTGCCAATACAGCACTGAAGGGCTGGACAGGTGACCTTAAGGTCAGACCAGTATTCCCAACCATGCCCCATCAGAACAAAGTATCCACAAGCAGGCAAAGGGATAGAGGGAAGGATGTTCATCTTAGTGGTGTGTTTATTAAGGCAATTTGTTATAGTTGGGCAATCAGAAGGCATCAGTTACAAATTATGATACGGTCATCAAAAATAAAGCCAATTTGCATCAATTGCAGAAGACAAAGGACAAATTGAACTGCATTAGACAAAATCCAGACTGTTGGAATCTCTACAGGCCAAATGGCTAGCATTTCTCAACAGACAGATTTCAAGGAAAGGAACAGGGAGGAGGGGAACCTGTAGATTAAAAGCACTTATTTTTTTTTCAAAAACTTGTTTACTTTAGAGAGAGAAAGAGAGAGAGAGAGAGAGCTTGAGCTCTGGGGGAGGGGGGAGGGGGCACAGGGAATTGGAAAGAGAATCTCAAGCAGACTCCTGATTAAAAGTACTTAAATGACATATGAAATTTTTTTAAAATGGCCAACTGAACTATGATGTCTAAGGGATTTCCACTTGGGGGATAAAACCACAGAGCAATGCAAAGGAATGATTGACATAAAAATAAGGATAGTGGTTATTTTGGAGTGTAAGGAAGCAGATGTGGCCTGGTGGGGAGTAGGGAGGCATTAGGGAGGCTGGCCAAGTTCTCTGTCTTGAATCAGACACCTTGTTGTGGTCACAATGATGTTTCTTATAACTCATTAAGCTATACATTTGTCTTGCCGTGGTTTCTGTCTCTATGTTTTATTTTTATTTTACAATAAAAAGGTGGGCTTTCTCTGATCTTTGTTTCCTTTTACCTTTCTGTATTGTCCGAATCTTACACAGTGAAACTTCTTGTTTCCAATGAATCATTTCAATAACTATTACTTTTAGTTCTTTAATGCCAATTTTATTTTAGGGGAAAAAAGAATCAAGCACATACAGTTACCATGCCAACCCCATGCCACCTGTCCTCAAGTCCCAGCCAGCCCTGCCCTCCTGTCCTCCTCTCAGCTGTGTAGTTCTCACAGGCCCATCCTCACCGCCAGCACTTCATGGTGGCCCATGTTCATGGAACACTCACCCAGGGTCCCCCCCTCAGGCACTGGCTTCTCTGCTCCTCATATCTACACTGACAGGAACTTCAGAGGGTTGGGAGGGTGGCTCATGGAAGCTCTGTGCCACCTCCATCCATGCCTGTAGACACAAGACAGGCACCCCGGGTGACCTGGGAGGGTTTCTGAGACTGGACTGAGAAGCCGGGGATCCAGTGGGGACAACAGCCTCTGGCTGGCCTTGGGGAGACTCGGCCAGCTCCCTAGATTCTAGGGCCTGCAGAGCTCTCTTTAGAGACTCAGCTCAGAGTAGACCCTCTGAGTGAGGTTCAGGGCCAGGAAGAAGCCCATGGGTCTCCTCCCAGGCTGCAGAGGCCGCTGGGACCTGGAGATTGGAGCTGGGGGAGCTCACAGGAGCTGCAGACTCATTATTCCCACAAACCTGCTCAGTCTCCAGGTTCCCCAGATGAGTGGGCAGAATTACCACCCTCCCCCCAAGCCTTGCCGCTACCAGGACAGAGTGTGGACACATCTTTGATACTCCCTTCCCCATCCTCCCCCTCCCAGGTGCCACCCACTCCACCGCCTACATCTCCCAAGCGCCTCATTTCTCTCCACCCCTGAGCCACTTTCCTCACCCAGACCTCTCTGCTCAGCCAATAGTTCACTGCTGTGACGCCGTGATGGATGGCACGCGATCAGCCAGGACACTGACATGGTGAGAATGAATTGCCTGCAGGCATCTTGAGCAGTGACGATGGGATTCAAACCCAGGCAGCCTGGATCCAGGTGTGGAGACTGAGAAGGAGGGCTCTGGCATCAGCCGTAGCTGGACTGGAATCTTCCATTCTTACCTAGAATCTTCCAGGGAAGTTGGAATCTTATCCAGCTTGCAGGCTGTGTGACCTGAGGAAATTCACATCATCTCCTGAGTCCTAGTTTTTCCATCTGAAAATGGAGATGCTGATCTTACCTCGGCTTGTGAAGAAGGTGAGATGAAGTAATGCACTGAAATCTGATGGAGGGTAGCTACTATTTCATTGCCCACGGTGCTTCCCTCTTTCAATCTTTCCTCCTGAGTCCCACCGGTCACCCAGCAGGTTGAGTAATTTTTTTCTTTAAAAAAAAAATCAGGGGCACCTGGGTGGCTCAGTGGGTTAGAGCCTCTGCCTTCCGCTCGGGTCATGATCTCAGGGTCCTGGGATCGAGTCCCGTGTCGGGCTCTCTCCTCAGCGGGGAGCCTGCTTCCCTCTCTCTCTCTCTGCCTGCCTCTCTGCCTACTTGCCATCTCTCTCTCTGTCAAATAAATAATCTTTAAAAAAAAATTTAAAAAAATCAGTTCTTAAAAAAAATGTCATCTTGATCCCATTATTCCTGGCTAAAACATTCCACATGTCTCCCTGTCTCCTAGTTCCTGCAAGATAAATGCTCTCTTTTTACCCCAGAATTCAAGGCCTCCCTGATATGGCCTCTGAAGTTCTGTCCCCCATGCATCTCCTCTGCCTCTGCTGCCCTGATTTCTCCCTCTCACATCCCATACTTCATTCCCCAGCCTCTTCCCTTACCTCCCAGGTTCCCCACACACCCTCTCCTCTGCATGCAGTTCCTGCTTTCTAGAACACAGTTCTCCACCACGTCCACTTGGCACTCCCCAGCTCTGCCTTCAAGACTCAAGCTGGATGTCCCCACCTCTGTGTCCCCTAATTAGCCCAAACTCTCTCCTCCACCCTCACCTAGCAATGCCTTTATTGTTATTCTTATGATGCAATGTGGAGTTAGGGCTTCTGTCTCCTCTACGAGGATATGAGCTCTTTGAGGCAGAGACGTAGGCTGAGGAGCCATGCCCCATTTGAGGTTGGGAGTCCCAAGTGGCCCTCCTCCCGGACCGCTCCCCCCCACCAGATCCTCTTCAGCCTTTCTATCTGCCTCCCTGGAGGCCAGAGAAGCACCTGCTGAGGGAGGAAGCCTTAGCACCAAAGGTCAGGAGTGGTCCTCATCGGAAGATGCCTTTTGGAGGAATCTGCCTGGCTCACAGTGGCTCTTTTCTCCAGACCGCTCTCCTGTCCAGTGGCGGCCCAGCTTCCTTGGACACAGCCAATCAGAGATCAGACTACAGGCGATAGCCCCAAATAGTCCAGTCTCAGCACAGAACCAGAGTCAAAGACACAAAATACAGCCATCAAATAGGGAATTTAAAGAATTCCAAGGGCACCTGGCTGGCTCAGTCGGAAAAGTGTGTGACTCTTGACCTTGGGGTCATGAGTTAAAGTCCCACATTCGGTGTAGAGATTACTTAATTAATGAAAAAAAAGAGAAAGAGAGAATTCCAGCCTTTCCCTGAATTTCAAGAACAATAAAGGAATCCAGACTAGAATTCGGGCAGGCAGCGCTCCTCACCTGCCCTTCTCTCTTCCCCACCCCCACTGGCACCTGTACCTTTCAGACACCAAAACCCGATTATCTTTTTCTCTCCTCCCTGCTTCCCATTTCTTTATCATTTAGATCGTCTTCCCTCTCACCTTTTCTTCCTTCTCTCCGCTCCCATCCCCATCCCCATTCTTCTGACTCTTCAAATTTGCGATCTGGGAACCAGGTTGGCAAATGGTGGTTGGAGAGCAGGGGCAGGGGTAGGGAATGTACCTGACATTGGCACATCAATAAATATTATCCCCAACATGTACACAGGGGACCTGGCCTTTTCTTCTGTTATTCTTTTGTTCCAGACACAAGTCTTGTGCAAAATTTGCATATCATTACCATAAATATCCTTGGGTCTTGCAGCAATCCCATCACACCTGTCTTTTCCCAAACCTGGCTTACCTTTTACGGTTCACAAAACCCTTTTATATTCCCTGTCTCACTAGAACTTCATGAGAACCCCGGGAAGGTGGAGACTAATACTGTCCCCATTTTACAGGTAGGAAAACTGAAAGGAGCTAAATCACTGGCCCAAGGAGCCCCAGGCAGGATTTGAATCCAGATCTTCCTGAGTCCAGGTGCAACTCTTCAACTCTACTCTCCTCGTCTTTTAAACTAAACCTTCTTTCAGCTGCTGCTGAGACTGCCATATTCATATTAAAATCCGCACATTGGTTCGTGCACAATCCCACCCATCCACATAAAAGCATATCTAGATTCGCACACATCTATATGCTCCCAACAGGCAGAATAACCCATGCACACCAGCGGTGCGGGCATACCCAGGGGCAAGCACAATACCCGGGCACACGCATCCACACATGGAAGCCTAGTCTCCAGCAACCACATTAGGTGTGCACCACAGGAAAAGTTTCATTAATATGGACAAGAGTGAGGCTAACCCCACTGTTCCACAGTCCTGAACTCCCCCCAGACCCCCCAGTCACTGTGTCCTGTCCCTGCCCGAGCCCCTCCACCCCCTTTTCCTCTTGCGCATGCTTTCACGGTGCCCTTTCCTGAACTCAGCTGTTCCACCAGGCTCTGCTGGGACCTCGTTATTTTTACAGCTGCAGGGAGCAGACTCTCAGAGAGAAGGGAAGGCTTTGCTAAGAAGGTGGATGCCTAGCGTTCAGAGCCACCGCCAGCCCAGCCTAAGGGGCCAAAGTTCCTCGTCCAGCTGAGATGGTGGCTGTGGACAGCCTGGATCAGCTCTGAGTCCTGCCAGAGGGATCCTGCCTGGCAAGCTGGCTCGGCACCGCTGCCAACTCTCCCCTCAGGGCTGGGGACACTCTGGGTTGACTCTGGGCTTGGTGCCCAGAAAGGTCTCTAGACCAGTAGCCAGGAGAAGGAGATTGTGCATCAATGAGGATGTGGGCAGAGCCCTGGAATGCTCCCTTTTTCACTTCCCCTTACTGGGCAGGGAGCTCCAGGGCTCAGTTCATTTGCATGGGTCCCAGGACCCGTAGGGGGGTTCACAGCCCCAGGAGGCAGGAGGGGAGGGCTAGTTCTGGGAATCTTTACATGCGGGAAGAAGTGTGTTGGGGGAAAGAGGAAGGGAGAGGCTTAGGGACAAAAGGAGGGAAGCAGAGAACATCTTCTCATGAGTAGTCTCCTGTTGGATGCGGAGGCAAGAGAAGACCACCCCCTGAAGACTTTCATCCCACGGTCTTGCCCTCATGTCCATAAACCTGCGGAACTCTGATTCTTACTGCTAACTTCTAGCCCCAGTGCGGCAATCGGTTGAACTAAAGTGGCATCTTTCCTGCCTCACATCTGGCTGTAAAGACCCAATGTGACACGAGATGTCCTCCTTCTGACGTCCCCCTCTTGCTGCCTTGCCTGTCAGACCCACACCCCACCTCCCAGGCCCCGGGACCTCTACCGAGAGTTGCCCACCAGAGCGGACATCTCTGAGTCCCCAGCTCTGCCAGGAGAGGCTTCTGGGACAGCCTAGGGGCACCTTTCTGGCACAGGGTCGGGGAGAAGCCTCTCGGGGCTCTCCCAGTACATCCACCCTCTCTCTGCTGCAGAGCAAGGCTCTGTTGTTGAGTTTAGTGAAGTGTACCAAGGAACTCATTATTTTATTTTCTAGCCCAGAATGCCCCACTTTTGTGGAGTTAATTCCCCATCCTGACATAGGGCTAGTGCCAGCCAGAATCAAGAGTTTTGCTGAATACCCACTGGGCACCAGTGTTTCCATCACAGGGTTAATTAGTCCCCTCGAGCCTGGGCCAGGGGAGGCTGCTCGGGCTGGGAGTCCAGAGACCCGGATGTCGATTCTGCAACTGCCAATGACTGTCTGGGTGAGTTCTATTAGACACAGCCCTTTCCCTCTCTGGACCTCAGTTTTCCCACCTGCAAAATGAGCAGGTGAACCTGGACAATCCCCAAAGTCCTTTCCAGCTGGCTCAAACTCTCCATGGCATTCTGTGATGCAGACGTTTCTATAACAGCCAACCACGGTCGAGGATAGTGTTCTAAGTCATTCCATGGCATTTACAGCCATCTACAGCATTCTTTGATGACATGGAAGGTTGGTCCTTGACATTCGATGACATTTACAACTATCTACAGCGTTCTATGACATCTCTTGACATTTACAACGATCTATGACATTTACAAGAATTCACGATATCCTGTGACATTGACATTCCAGAGCAGTTTACGACATTCCTTGACATTCAACAGCACTCTATAGCATTCTAGGCATGATATTCTGCGGCATTCTGTGACATTCTAAATTTATGCCATGTTGGTTTGTCTCTTTTCTGAGGGGCCTCCCTGACATAGCCAGAGAATCCATATCCCCTCTCAAGATCCTCCCCCAAATCTCCTCCTACTCAAGGCGCATGACCCCTCTGTGGCTGGAGGTCATTGAACTTGGGCCTCTAGAGCCATCTGGCCACAATCCTGACATGGGCTTTGAGGTTGGGGGGGACAATCTCTCCAGGAACAATTGTCTCCTGGGGAGATTTTGCTCCCAAAGAGATCCTCCTCTCACCCTGCCACCAGAATGTTCCAATTAATGGCTTCTTCCTTCAGGATAAGGGAGTCTCCTCGGCATAACATTAAGCTTAAGCACACCAGATATTTGAAAAACTCTGACCTATGGGAATGGCAATTTTATGTGGTTCAGCGTAATGCAACAGAAAGAACGTGGATTTGGGAATCAGTCCTGGGACAGACACCAGCGCTGCTATTGCTTAGCTGGGAAACCCAGGAAACCTTATCAGGCCTCACTTTTCTCATCCGTAAATACAAATAAGAACTTTGTATTCAAGGGGTTGGTGGAGGATTCAATGGACTGTTGCAGGTATACAGTAAGGCCAAAGATCTAGAACAGAATAAGGCCTCAGAGATCATCTTCCTTCTCCTTTGTTTCCTTCCCCTGAAACAATGGGAAAAGAATTCATGCGTCAGGTGGCACAGATCGAAAAAGAAGACCTACATTTTGGTCTTGATCCAGCTACCTCCTCACTGTGTACCCTTGAGAGAATGATTCTGTTCTCTGGACCTCAGCTTCCCCATCTGTAAAATGGGGTGGGAAACAGATCAACTGGAGGGCCTTCTGGGTTTGATGGCCTGGGCTTCTCTGGCTCGGGGGGGGGGGGGGGCAGGAGGGATAGAACAAGGAATCCTGAAGTCTGGTGGGGCAAGCATTGGGGAGCAATGGGTCACCATAGTCTAGGAGTACAGGACACTGACAAGTGGGAGGAGGAGGGGAGACCCGAAGGAAGAAATGTCTCTAAGCATTGTGAGATAACAGGCTTGGTGATTATGCTGCTTCTCCAGTGTTTTAGGAGAACAGCCCCGCAATCTCCACCTGAGGGAGAGGAAGTTAGCCCACATGGTGGGTGGTACCATCTCCAGCCCTGCAGGCCCGTTAGTGGCGGGAAGGACTGCGGGTTCGTGCTGAAACCTTAAGAGACTGCGCCCCCTGGTGGCCAGACTCTGTCATTGCATGACAGGGCTCCTGGTCCTGGAGCCTGGTCCTGGCTCCTGACCGGAGCCTTGGTCCTAGCTGGGCAAATTTCTTTTTGAGAGGACATTGGAAGAGGGGCTTGGAAAGAGGTGACTCAAGTTGGGGCAAGCCTGGAGGGCAGAAGACTGGTAAAGACCCTCAGTAATCTCTTCAACAAAGTTAGTGAGTACCTACTGTGTGCCAGGCAGAGTGTCGGCCTTTCACACTTGGCGCTGAACAAGACGAGGCCCTTGCTCTACGAGGAGCTTACACAGTCCAGAGCTCCTGGGCTGACCGAGGACCTACCACCAACCCAGTTTTTATCTCTAGACTCTTCACAGTCGTCCTGAGAGGTGAGAGTTAATCGTCCCCATTTTACAGGTAAGGAAACTGAGGCCTGAGGCCACACGCCTGTAAGGGGCAGAGCTGAGATCTGTTCTTAGATCTAGATGATTCCAAAGCTTCCCACCACATGAGGTTTGTGTAGTAGAAAGAGCCCATCCCAGGCAAGCCTCTCATCCCAGGTAACCTCCTTCAGGAAATGGGGCCTGGGGGTGCCAGCGGGTTGGGCAAAGGAAGGAGTGTCCGGACGCCCGCGCCCAGCGTCCAATGGATGGGCCTTCGAGAGCGGGGGAGGCTCCAGGGAAGCGGGCATTGTTCTCATTGTCTTGGCCTCCTCTTTGTCTGAGGAGCATCCGGGGCTCGCTCCTCCCCTGGCGGAGATGGGGGCCAGCCGCCCTGAGAGTCTGCTACCGCTCGTTAGAGCCTTCACAAATGCCTCTCTCACGGGACTCCCCACCCCAGGGTCTGAGGGAGAGTTTGACACGAATCTAAAAATAGCTGCTGTTTTGTTCCTTTGTTGGAGGGGAGGGGCTGGCAGAGGGGCTCCGGCTCCCCTTCATGACCTGCCCACAAAGAACAAAGCCTTCGCTCTGGATTTGCTCGGCTGCCCCAGCGCCCCGGCCTCCCCAGCTCCTGGACTTGGGCGGTGAATGGTGGTCCTGCTGGCCGAGGCAGGGCCGGGGCCCCAAAGGCACACAGTGTGCGGGGAGACCGGAGGGCGGGGCTCTGTTGGGGGAGGGGTCTGCATGTGTCATGTGACAGCGCTCCTGATGTCACACCCCGCAGCACAACTGACGGAGGATGGGACAACAAATCACCGCGTGCAGCTTCTTGTAGGCAGGTGACTTTGTGGGATTGTGTGCGGCCAAGCTGGAGGCCGTGGCAGGTGGCAGGCGACTGTGCAGGTCACACCATGCGCGGGTGTGGCTGTTCAGAGTGAGCATCACTATGCGCGGGTGACACCGCGTGTGTTGGCTTGATGTGGGGTGATGGGACTGACTCTGCAGGTGACACTGCATGTGACCCCGTGACTCTGTTGGTGACACCGGGACTGGGACTCTATTGGTGACGTTGGTGACTCGATTGGTGGGGCTTACTGTGCAGCTGACAGGGACTAATCCAATGTCAGGAAGCCATAGCAGTGCCCATAGCCCATTGCAAGCCTGGCCCGGCTTCTCTCCCTGTCTCTCCGGGCAGCTCGTGGGGCCTCCTTCTTTGGGTTTCTCTTGCCCATGTTTCCTGTTCTCTTCCTCTTACCTCCTGTACCTTGCTCCCCAGGCAACTCTCGGCACCTGCCCCGGTGGTGGTGGCAGCGTGCTTGACTCTCTGGGCTTCTGCAGATGTGGTTACCTGCCACCCAACACAGGGAGAAAAGCTGGACCGGAAGTAAGCCACACTCCTGCTGAGTCCCGCCCAGGGAAAGGAGGCGTAAGTGGGAGTTGGGGACCAGCCAGGAGGCTCTCAACCTCCCCTTCAATGATGGGTGTACTTCTCAAAGGGAGAACACAAGCATCTATTTAATAGCAGGGTTTTAAAAAGAATTGAAACAGGGGCGCCCATGTGGCTCAGTGGGTTAAAGCCTCTGCCTTCAGCTCAGGTCATGATCTCAGGGTCCTGGGATTGAGCCCCAGATCGAGCTCTCTGCTCAGCAGGGAGCCTGCTTCCCCGCCCCCCCTCTCTGCCTGCCTCTCTACCTACTTGTGATCTCTCTCCCTCTGTCAAATAAATAAATAA
The DNA here is from genome assembly GCA_028533885.1 of Nasua narica. Taxonomy (NCBI): domain Eukaryota; kingdom Metazoa; phylum Chordata; class Mammalia; order Carnivora; family Procyonidae; genus Nasua; species Nasua narica. The sequence goes on along the minus strand of CM052813.1, from coordinate 71,450,177 downwards.
AATCTTTTTAAAAAATAAAATAAAAAATAAAAAGAATTGAAACAGACATGACAAAAAAAGTTATTTGTGGTTAATCTAGCTGGTGTGATTTTGAGGGATTATTATGCTACTCTTTTGACTTCTCTGAATTTTTAATCTCTCAAGATAATTAAACAAAAGCAATACATGCACGTGATAGAGTTTGTTATATGCAAAAGTTAACACTGATGTCAGGCATTGTGCCGAGAGCTTTACATGGATTATCTTGCTGAATGTTTCCCACAATCCTGGGAAGGGGTTATTATTAGCACCCCCCATTTTATAGATGGGGAAACTGAAGCTCAGAGTCCCTGTGGCAGGTTTGCTGGCTTTTACCCCAACTTCCACACTGCGTGGGAGCTCAGGAAAGCCCTGAGTTTCCCCTCTGCTGGATCACCTGGCACGGAGGGGATGAGGCCCATGTCCTATGTATTAGTTATTTATTCCGTGCAATAAATCATCCCCAGATGCAATGGTTTAAGGCAACAGTAATCATTTACTATCTTGCACATCTTCTCCAAGTCAGGAGTCTAAGGGCAGGCTGGGCTGGGCAGTCCTGCTTAATGATCCTGAGTTTTCAGTAAGATATTGAAGGGTTGCCCTCATCTGAAGGTTGGACCGGGGTTGGAGGGCCCACTTGTAAGTTGTTAACTCACATTTCTGACAAGCTGGTGAGACCTGTCAGTCCTTTATATGGGCCTCTCCTTAAGGCTCTGGAGCTTCCTCACAGCTTGGGGACTGGGACCCACGAGTGAGCACCCCAGGAGAACCAGGCAGAAGCTAGACTGTCTTTTATGACTTGGTCTTGAACTTACATGGCATCACTTTCATGGTATTGTGCTGGCCCAAAGGGTCAGCCCTGATTCAGTGTAGGGAAGGACTGTCGAGAACTGTGCAGGGTCTGATATTTTCCCCAAATGGCATGCTAAGAAGTTGGCTTGCCTCTGCTTCTTGGATGCTGGTGGAAGACAAGAGACAGACCAGAAGAAGTTTGTTACTCACAACAATAGCAAGAACCAGAATTGTAATAGCAGAGCCCCAGTTGCCACAGATCAGCATGAAGAGGGCTAGAAATCACCTGCACATGCACTGAGTTGTGTTAGAGGAGAACCACTCTGATTAGGGGACCCAAATCTCTTACCATGGGCAGTAGCACGCCTGCTCTTTGCCCTGGAGGGGGACGCTATGTCTGTTTTCCAGGGGTTTGCCACACAAACATCCATGACAAGGGAGCCCAGAATAAAGGACAACCAGTGCCTTGCTCATGAATCATGCCAAAATGTGAGAGCTCTGTCTTAGTCAGCTGGGATTGCCATCACACAATACCACAGACTGGGTGGTTTAAACAATGGAGCTTGATTTCTCACAGTTTCAGAGATTGGAAAGTCCAAAATCAAGGGGTTGGCCAATTTGGTACCTGGTGAGAGTTCTCTCATTGGCTTGCAGATGGCCACCTTTCACTGTGTCCTCACAAAGCAGGGAGAGAGAGAGAGAAAAGGAGAGACGAGGAGAGAGGGAAATCTCTTATAAGGCCGTTGGTCCTATAGGATTAGGGCCCCACCCTTATGACCTCCTTTAACCTAAATTAACTCCCAAAAGACCTATCTCCAAATATAGTCACATTGGAAGTTGGGGCTCTAACATATGAATTTTGGAGGCGCACAATTCAGTCCATAATTAGCTCCAAGAAAACGGTCTCCCAATGAGGACGACCCAGGAAGGTGAACGGCCATCTTGGAGGCTGGCTACCACAGCTTAGGTTCTGTAGTGGCATCCTCAAGTAATCTCTTCCTGAAGCAAAAAATGGAGAGCAGAGGCCATAGCCTCTTTGCTGTTAGTGATAACATCCTTTAACAACCACCCTTAACTAACTGACACCCCTCCTCCAAACCAGGTCCCCAAAGGTAGGAACTGGGATCCTCATCTCTCACTGTCTCTCTGCCTTCCCTGCCTTTCTCTCCCGCCTTCACCTCTGGGGCAAGCCTTCCCCAATGTCACATCACTCCTCCCGGCTCTAGCCATGTGGCTGTATCTTTAATGGAGAAATAGGAATGACAGGAAGTTGACTATTGTGTGGCTGTGAAATCCTATTTTTGAATGCCTGAAGCTGAATTTGTCTTTCTCTTTTTATTTCTTCTGGAGCATTCCTAATTCCCCCAAGGCAGATGGATGTTCCCTGACCAACCATTGCCAAGATCAGAAATTTTTTAAAAAGCCACATGCCTGGGTGGTGCAGTTGGTTAAGTGTCTGACTGTTGGTTTCAGCTCAGGTCATGCTCTCAGGGTCATGAGATCAAACTCTTCATCGAGACCTGTGTTGGGCTCCCTGCTCAGCACCAAGTCTGCTTGGGATTCTCTCTCCCTCTCTTTCTCCCTCTGTCTACCCTCCCCCCGCGCCCCCTCCCCCCGCCTTGCTGTCACTCCCTGTCTCTCCCTCTCAAATAAAGAAATAAATCTTTTTAAAAAAATGTTTTCAAAAGCACCTTGATAATTTTCAAACCACTAAAGCCGGTTTACACACAGAATTGTTCAGAAACACAAGTGGGATTATCTAATACATATTGTTTTAAATTTTACTTTTTATATTAGAAAATATGTCAGTAATACAGATCTATTTTTTCAACAGTGCTATAGTATTCCAGAATATAGACACACTGCAATTTATTCAACTATAATTCTTCTGAAAGGCATTTAAGTTGTTTCTAAATATTTCTGCATTATTGTAGTGCTTTAGGGAATAACCTTATAAATGTATTTTTCATATATGTGTTAGTAATTTTATAGGATGGAGTTTTACAAGTGGAATTGGTGGGATGTAGAATACACATACTTTACATTTTGATAGATACATGAATGTGGTCATTTCCCCACACTCACTCCATCATTGAACATCATCCACTTTTTAGTTTAGTAAATCTGTGGGCAGAGTCGTTCCTCACATGTTTTAATTTTCATTGTTATTAGTGAGCTTATGCTTTCTTCATCATTTACTGGCCATTTGTAATATTTCTTTCTGAAATACTTGACCATATATCTAGCTCATTTTACCATTGGATTGTTGTTATTTTCTTATTGGTTTGCAGCAACTCTTTGCATGTCATAGACATTACTCTTCGTCTATAATATAAATTTTAGATACTTATTTCCAGTCAACTTGTTTGTCTTTTAAATTTCTTAATCCCTTTCATTGCACAAAACTATTTTTCTGGAGTTGGATCTGTTTATTGCTTTATAACTTCTGGGTTTCATCTTTTTCTTGCACAAACCATTTATGGGATAAGGATATTAACCCTATCAGTAAGCCTTGGTCTTGGTCTCTGAACACTGTCCGATACTACATGTGACTTGAGGTACTGAGGCTGCAGCCCAAAGGGGTCACCTCCCCCTGCCCTCACACTAAACAGGGGGGCCTCCCAGAGGGTGATGTTGGAGGCAGTGAGGGCCCCCCAGTGATGTTTGTTAAACAAAACAAGCTGAACTCCCAGGAGCAAGTCTCTTTGGAAAGGCAAAGCTTAAGAGGCCCCAGGGGGAGTCTGGGAGGGGCCACGCTCCATCCTTGGCTGCCTGGGAGCCTGTAGGAGGAGCCTGCCCCTGCAACTATCAGGCCTCCTCCCTGTTGTGCCTGTGTCAGCATACACTCATAGACACTCAACAATCAGTGCCGCGCAAAACCACCAAACACACCCCCGGACATGCAGAAACACTATAAAAACTGCAAGTGTGTGCATCTATCTGTGGACATACCCACCACGTGTCCCCATTCACAAACGGTAACGTGCACACATAAGGATGCCCGCATGTACAAAGCACAGGTACATGTGTGCACAAACACATAGAAACGTGCTCATAGGTCCTTCCAGGTACAGCTCTAGTAAGAGATGCCGTGGGCGCATGCGCACACGTGCTTGGATGTATGCACCTGCTGTCAGCATCCCAGCAAGAAGCAGTTGGCACGCCCAAACCAAACGAGCCAAATGTAATAAAGGGGCCATTCACAAAGGTGAGGGTAGGGTAAAGGGGAACCAGATGCACCCGGGAGCTAGGAAGAACAGGGAGCCTGGTTGCCAACGTTGGGCATGAAGGGTCAGGGGACAGGACCATGGGGCCGTTCGTGAGAGCTGTAGCTTTGCAGGGGACTGCCCAAAAGAGATTTCGGTGTTTAGATCATCCGGCCGCAGCCACTACTGACCTGTAGCCTGGTGGGGACGGAGCCAAGCTGGGCAGTCCCCTGCCCTCCAGGCTTCCCGTGGGCCGAACCCAACTAGAAGCCAGACAGGAGTCTGGTGATGCGCTCCAAGGGTCGGGGCTCTTGGGGGGCATGAAGCAGGGCGGGGAGCAAACCCAGAGGGACAGAGTATATCCGACATCCTTGCGCGAGGGACAGAGTATATCCGACATCCTTGCGCGTATGATGATGCCCACACTCGAAGCACGCGGGTGCACGCACACACAAACACGCACAGTGCACACGTGTTCGCGCGTATACTTAACAGCCCTGTGCACAGAAGCTCAAACAGCCACAGACCTGCACGCAAGGAGAAGGCTCAAAGCAACACCCTGGGCCTGGCCGAGGCCTGAGGCGGGCTCCTCCCCGTTCCCCTCCCCCTCCTTCCCTACCCCTCACTCCAAGCCCAGAGCCAGCTCTTTGCTGAGCTCTTTGTTACTCTTGGCAAAGACCGAATCCCAGCGGGACAATGGGCCAGCCAGGCCTGCACAAATCACCAGCTCTTTGGGAGCCTTTCAAGGCCTGGCCTGTCTGAATGACAGCTGAATTGGGTCCAGATCGGGCAGGGGGGAGGCCCTCCTGGAGGCAGGCCCTTCAGCCAATGAGCTGGGCGGTCTCCAGGCTCCCCCTGACTCCCAACTCCGCCCCTCCCACCGGGCTCCCCCTCTATACCACTGACTCCTGTACAGGGGCGTCTGACCCAAGCCAGGGAAACTGGGGCCCCTCACTTCCCACATCCAGCCCACCCACAAATCCTATCCGTTTTACCTCCTCAGCCCCACCGCTGCTAACACCTCAGTCCGTCCTGGTCTCCTCATCTCTGGCCTGGATGCCTGCCCGGGAGCTCCCTGCCTCCAGGGAGCTGCTACTCCCAGCCAGAGGAACTTTTTTTGAAATGTAAATCGAACTATTTTCCTCTCCTGCTTAAGATCCTTCAATGGCTCTCATGCCCCCCTCCTGATAAAGCGCCAACTCAGCCTCCTCACCCTACACCATCTGGTTCCTGACCCCATTCCCAGACTCACAGCTCACTGTCCGCCCCCTCTCCCACCCCATGCTCCCAGTCCTCTGGGTGTGCTGAACCCTCTCCTCCCCCTGGGCCTTTGCACATGCTGTTCTCTCTGCCAAGAAGCCTTTACCCCAAGTACTTCAGGGACTGAATCCTCCCAGAGGAGAGCTCCCCAAACTAACTGTGGGATGGAATCAAGTTGAGGTTTTCCCCTTTCAGCCCATCATGGAGAGGTGCTTTTGTGAAATACAAGAAATATCAGCCATTACGAAAAACAAAATTAGAAAACAAAATGAGGAATAACCAACTTGGGGAAATAATAGTTTCTTGTAAAATTACTCATGCACTTACAGGACCCAGCAATCCCCACTCCCCGGTATGCACCCAAGAGAAAGGAAAACATATGTCCACACAAAACCTGTAAGAGCATATTTACAATGGTTTGATTTATATTCGTGCCAGTCAACAACTCCAGTGCCCTTCAATGATGACTAGAAAAGTCAACCGCGGGGCATCTGTGCATTAGGATACTAGTCTGCAACAAACAGGGAAGAACCACTGATATTCGCAGCAGGGATGAATTTCAGATGCATTATGCGAAGTGCAAGAAGCCAGGCTCAAAAGGCCGTATCCTGTATGATCCCGTCTATATGACATTCTGGAAAAAACAACCTATAGTGATAGGAAACTCATCAGTAGTTGCCAGGACTGGGTTTTGGGGACATGAGCATTGATGACAAAGGAGCATGAAGGAAATTTGGAGGATGAAAGAAATGTTCCATATCTTGATTGTGGTGGTAGTTACAGAACTACACATATTTGTCAAAATTCACAGAATGATACAGTTGAAACGTTGGGTTTCACTATGTGTACACCAGCTCCAAAAGATCTGACTTTAAAAAAAAAAAGGCAAACTCAAACTCCGTTTTTCTTATTGCGGTAAAATTTGCATCATGTGAAATCGACCCTTTTAACGCTTTTTGAGGGCACAGTTGTGCTCAACTTCATTCACACGTATGACCACATTGTACAGCCAACACCACGTTCTGTCTCCAGAACTTTGCTCATCTCGCAAAACTGAAACTCTGTCCCCGTTAAACAACAACTCCCCATTTCCCCTCCCTCAGTCCCTGGAAACCACAATTCTGTTTCTGCCTCTATGAACCTGACTATTCTAGGTGCCTCATGTAAGTGGAACCCGACAGTATTTCTCGTGTTGTGTCGTCCGGCTTGTTCCATGTGGCGGTGTCCTCGGGGTACATCCCCGCTACGGCAGGTGGCAGACGTTCTTTCCTTTTGAAGGCTGAATAATATTCCACTGTGTGTACGCACCACGTTTTGTTTGTCCCTGCACGCATCCATGGACACTTGGGTTGTTTCTACCCTTTGGCTATTGAGAATGATGCTGCTGTGACCATTGGTGTACTAATTGGTGTACTACCTATTTAAAAAAAACTGTTAGATTCAACAGACATAAAACTACTTTGTCCATTTGCTAAGCATTTACTCTCAATTTGGTTATCCACCTCCCTAGTCTGCCTTGTGAGTAGCAAAGTTGGCCTGGTCCCTGGGCCGGCTGGACTCTACTCTTCCCGAGCCCCCAGTGACCCCCCACAACTCCCCGGCTGTGTCACCCCCACTGGAATGGCCTATTGGGATGCGGGGCTTCCTGGGGTAGGATTAGGTTTGAGTCTTTTTTTTTTTTTAAGATTATTTATTTAAGAGAGAGAGAGAGAGACTGCAAGCACGAGCAGGGGGAAGAGTAGAGGGACAAGCAGACTCCCCACTGAGCAGGGAGCCCAATGTGAGGCTCGATCCCAGGACCCTGAGTTCATGACCTGAGCTGAAGGCAGATCTTAACCCACTGAACCACCCAGGTGCCCCGGCTTGAGTCTTCTAATTGCAGCCTCTAACTACCCCCTCACTGAGGTTGGGATCAGGCCTAGGAAAGGGACTCAGAGAAACTACAGCCAAGTGCAACCCTGTCTGGGGGCCACCGGGGAACAGGGGCTTGAACCCACATCTGACTCGCTCCAGGTTTGTGTTCTCTGTTGTAAGGCACACACAGTAACAACAGCCCTGACTTAGAAGCAGAACTCAAGGCCTCCCCCTCTCCAGCGGTCACGCTCAGGATTTTTTTTTGGCTTGCAGAGACTTCCACTCATTTCCAAGGTCAAGGTGGGGTCGCTCAGGTAAGAAGTGCTAGTCGTCCCCCTGGCTTAGGGGTTACCCGGAGCTGGGCTCTCTTGGGGGGCGGTGAGCCAAAAGACACAACCAAGCCACAGAACAGGAAGGGGAGGGTTTTACTTGCAACAAGTAAAGGAGAACACTGGGGATATTTGCCAAAACCGTGTCTCCCAGAACAGGGAACTCAGCAGGGAATTGGGGCAAAAGTCATCTGAAGGTGACAGAGTCCGCGTTAGGCCTCTGGCTGCAGTTGGTCGTCGGCAGCAGCGCAGCCCGAGTCCTCAAACGGGTTTAGATCCTGCAAAGATAAGTCAGGAATGTGGGCCAGGCCAATCTTTACTTTTGAACCAGCACTGGGCGTTTTACCACTGATTTATCGTCCCGACGCGATTAAGCTATCTCCTGGCCTGCTGGCGGCTGTTCGTTCATACATTCTTCTGTTCCTTTAAAATTACTATCTACTGGGGTCTATTCTTCTGCAATTTCAACACATCCCAGGAAGTTCTGCAAGAAATGGGCTTTGGGCAAGTGGTGCTGATCAGGCGGAGATCACAATATGGCCAGGGGCCCCAGATGACTTTTCTTATGTCTTGTCTTTCTCCAGGGACCACCAGCTCTGCTTACCTTGGCTCCTGGGTGTGGGCTGGGATATACAAGTAAGCCACGGATGATCATGGAGGCTGTGTGTGTGTGCACACACGTGTATACACGTTACCTAGGTATGGGGGCTCAGCATGTGTCTCTGAGTTCCAAATAACTCAAATTTTGATTTTTTTAAAAAGAACAATCATCTCTTTTCAAAGATCAAGGGTCAGAGTAGGTGTTTTTGTTATTTATTTATTTTTTTAAATAGATTTTATTTATTTATTTGACCGGGAGAGAGATTACAAGTAGGCAGAGAGGCAGGCAGAGTCAGAGAGAGGGAAGCAGGCTCCCCGCTGAGCAGACAGCCTGATGTGGGGCTCGATCCCAGGACCCCGAGATCATGACCTGAGCTGAAGGCAGAGGCTTTAACTCACTGAGCCACCCAGGCGCCCCATGGGTAGGAGGTTTTTAAGTGTGGTAGGAGCATAAATCTCTCTCCTAGTGGTCGTCCTGGCACCTGAGCTTCCAGAGGATCATAGAACTTTTTTTTTGAAGCTGCCATTTAGACACCCAACCATGCTGATATACACGCTTACATATAGACACACAATACTCTAGGCGCAACTCCAGACCGGCCCACACACACCTGCTCAGATATACACATAAGCCCCGAGACAACCACAGACCCGTAGAGACACACATAAAACAAATAATAATTGTCAGTTTCCTATGATCCAGGCATGGTGCTAAGTACTTTACATTGACTGCTTTACTTAATCGCTTTGTTAAAGTCAACCAATATGGGCCTTAAAATTTCATCCCCATTTTACAGATGAGGAAAATAAGACTCGGAAAAGTGAAGTGATTGTCGCTTCACTTCCCAAGGTCACAGAGCTAGGAAGTGGCTGAGCCAGAATTTGAACATCAGTGAGTGGAAATCTGAAGCCAGAGTGCACAATCATTAGACTGCTTGCTAACACAACTGCTTACATCACATACTCATGAATTCACGCAGATCCCATGTACTGCCACCTTGATTCACACCCATGCACATGCAGGCACAAGGACCCCCACATATGGCATACTTGTGCACAAAGACACACATACACATACGAACACATAGTCAGATACCAGCACACTCATAGCCGCACATTTTAAAAAGATTTTCTCTCTTTAGGGGCGCCTGGGTGGTTCAGTCATTAAGCATCTGCCTTCGGCTCAGGTCATGATCCCAGGGTCCTGGGATCGAGCCCAACGTGGGGATTCCTGCTCAGCGGGAAGCCTGCTTCTCCCTCTCCCACTGCCTCTACTTGTGTTCTCTCTCTTGCTCTGTCAAATGGATAAAATCTTAAAAAAATTTTTTTTTCTTTCTTTATTTCAGAGAGAGAGAGAGCGCGTGGGTGCGTGAGAGAGCACGTGGGTGCGTGAGAGAGCACAAGGTGGGGGGCGTGGTAGGGGCAGAGGGAGAGGGAGAAGCAGACTTTCTGCTGAGCAGGGTGCCCCTACACGTGGCTGAATCCCAAGACCCTGAGATCATGACCTGAGCTTAAGGCGGATGCTTAACCCACTGAGCCACCCAGGCACCCCTGCCACATATTTTAATGTAGGCCATGTGCAGTCGCACGCACACTGAGCTTACTGACATGAGTTTGCACAGAGCTGGGACTAAGACTTAGATCTAAGTTCTGGCACAGACTTCCCATCCCTCCTTGCCTGCCCCACCCCCTCTTGGTGGATAAGTGCTTGGGGGTTGGGCAGTTCTGCATGGAGCCCTGCCAGTTGGTAGCTCAGATCCTCTGGGGACAGGCTCCTGCCTCCCGCTCCCATCTACCTGGTAAGCAGAGCCACCCTTGGGGCCAGCATCACAAAGCACCACACCTGGGCCTCACCCAGGAGAGGCTAAACGCAGGGAAACTTCCAGGTGGCCACCACAGGGGCACTCCCCAGCCCCAGCCCACAGCTCCTGCTGCTTGCAACTCCCTCTCCAGCCACAGGTGTGGATTATGGGAGCAATGACCCCCATATCTCCTGTCTCACCTTCCATTCATTTCCCCAAGACACTGCACACCCCAATGCACATGGGGTCCCTGGGAACACAGAGCAGCAATACCTACCCAGGCTGGAAGTCCAGGAAAGCTCCCTGAAGGAAGGGGTATCTAAGCTTTAGCCAGAGGGCTGCATGTATGAAGTCCCAGAAGTGAGAGAAAATAATACCTTCGGAGACTTGCAATTGATTCATCATGACTGAAGGGCAATGGAAAGGATTGCAGAGTGATCAAAAGCCTTGGTGAGAGGATGTTTTGTGCACTGGGAGGTTGGGACTCCCTTGGGGGGCAGAGGTGAGCTCAGAACTACAAACACCTTGGCCAGCTGGCACAGTGGCCACTAATATAGGCCTCCCTTCTGTGGCTACCAGACCACAGAGCATAGCCATGAATGCTCTTGGACCCAGAGCACCTGGCAACCCAGGACTTGCTCAGATGATTTAATGGCCATGTCTCACACTCAGGAGCCAAGCTAGTGACACTTCTGGGTGGGTATTACTGATCCCATTCTGCAGGTGAGAAAACAGTCTTTGTAGAGGGGACTTCATAAAGCAAGAGAACAATCTGTCCAGAGCTAGCCACAAGGAGAAAAATCCCTCTAGACATGGTTGGGAAAGCAGCTGGGAGGCCTGTGCTGTTATCTAGGTGGGGGTGGGTGGGTGGGGTGCTGGATAAGAGAGAGTTAGTGGTACTGAGGGGCCTAGGGGAAGGGGTTTCAGAGACCAAGGCTGGACCCTCTGGATGGGAGCGGGTCTTCCATCTTTGGAGTGATCTCAAAGGCACTTCTTTGCTTTGCTTCATGCCACAGCCAGCTTCAGCTCCTTCCCTGAGAGTCCAGAGACTTCCCACCTACATATCCATGTACATAGTCTTAAATAAATCTTTCTAAGAATCCTAGAAAACTCCGTTAATTTGTATGTCTCAGGTAATTTCCCTGTGAGTGGGGTTTATGGCTGTAACTGTGGGGATTACACCCCTAATGAGACAGACTCTACACCTCCCTCTGCCCAGCCTCCAGCTCAGTCTTCTCCTGAGCTCAGCCCTTGGCCCAGAGGGGATCAATGGCTCCTTCCCAGGACAGGGTGAGTGAAGGACTAGGAGTTACACACACCAGAGTTTTTATCCTGGTTCTGCCCTGGAACCAACTCTGTGACCTCGCACAAGTCCCTTCCCCTCTCTGGGCCTTGGTTTCATCACCTGTAAGAAATGGGACGATTGTAACTCTCTCAAGGTAGTTCATTACAAGACTTGTAGTGAAGATTTAATGAGCAAATGTATGGAAATAGCCAAGTACCATGCCTGGCTCTAAAGTTTCCAAAAATGGATGGTGGTTTTTTAGGGGGCTCCATATTTTCCAGGGGAAATAATCTAAATTCTATAGCTCATAATTCAAAACTCTTCTAAAGCCGACCTCAGCCCAGCTCCTCAGCCATATCTTTCCCACAGAACGTGGCAGGGCTCAGCAGTGGGACTCAGAGAACAGGAAGTACTAGATGTCAATGGGTCAGCATCCATTGGGGGAGGCTGCTAATGCAGTCTCAACCTCTGCTAGTCTGAAAGAGCACTGGAATGGGAGAACAGAGCCTGTGAGTGGAGATGTCTGTGCCTCCCTCTTAGGTGACCTGCACCTCATCCCCTTTATCGACTAGGGCTGCCACCAACTCCCCTTGACCAAAACCTTTTCTCTGATTGAAAGACAGGGGTGACTGGGAGTGAATAGGACACTCCATTTCCCATGTGCCCTGCTTCCAGCACAAAAAGACTCTCAAATCAACCCCTCGCCAGCCTAGGCCCAAGGTCACCTGTGTTTGATGATTTTCCTAGAGAGATCCAGGGTGGATTACCCACCCTGTAAGAATGGGGAATAGGAGGTCTCTGAGATCTGTGGAAGCAGCATGAAAGAGGGACTAGATCGCTAGGCAGATCATTGTAGATTCAAATCCCAGTTCTATTCCTTGCTGTGTACACATGGACAAGATGCTCTCCATCACTGATCTTCAGTCTTTGCACCTGCAAAATGGGGAGAAAGACATCTTCATTTCAAGTCCATTGGGAATACTGAATGGGATGACATATGTACGACGTTGGAATGGTGCCTGGTACATAGTGGACTTGATAACTGTCCTCTTCTCCCAGCTGTTAGTGCTAGTACCCAGGACAGCTCCCCACCCTTGCCTGCTTGGCTGCTGTCCACGGTTCTGATAAAAAAAAAAATTACACTCTGCTATTCTCTCCCCCCAGCTCCACGTCGTTGACCTCTGTAACATTCTCGGAGGTCTTGGAGATCAACAGCTTGAGAAATCCTTGCCTCCTCTTCTTCTTTTCCAGTCCTGATAATCTGTAGGAAAAAGCACCTGGGCTCCTGAATCTCTCAGTTCCTAACCATCTTACTGCAGGCAGGGATGTAGTCAAAGCCTTGATTCGCAGCCCATCGTCCAGCAGGATGAGCCAAGTGCACACACAGCAGGAAAAGAGCATAGGATTTGGACTCAGCCAGACCTGGTTTTGAATCGTAGCTCTGTTACTCATTAGCTCTATGACTGGCAACTTCTCTGAGACACAGTTTTCTCAATCTATAAAATGAAGTGAGTAACTGCACCTCTTCCATAGAGCTATGGGAAGGCCAAAGGAGATGTTACTTCTAAAATGATTAGTAATGTCTCGATAAATGCTCCATTAATCAATAGCTATTATTACTTCAGACATCTGAGTCTAATCTCTCAAAGGGGCAACACCAGTCACTATGTGTCCTTACCAGGAAAGTGAGCTTCAGACTCCTTAATGTTGGGGGGCTCTTATGGAGGCCTGGATTTCCTCCTACTCCCATGGGCTTTTGTACCTCCCAGGGCACCAGTTTCCTTCTCTTTCTTTTTCTATTCAGTATAACACCTTCCCCAACACCTACTCCCTGGGCTTATCAATTCTTGTTTGGCTCAAGTCCACCTCTTCTGAATCCCATACAGAGTTTGGTTAATATCTCTTTGAGCAGACAGTTTGAATCAATTCAAACCCGGGTTTGAATCCTGGCTCAGCACCTGGTTGCTGTGGCACTTCAGGCAGATCACTTAGGTTCCCTAGCCTCAGCTTCCTCATCTGTAAAATGGTGATGGTAACATCCCCTTCCTCATAAGATTTCTGCAAGCAGCAAAGGAAAAAATGCATCAAGATCTTGGCACAGATGCACATGGCCAGTGTCTAATACCTATTAGTCCTTAGTTTTGTTCTTGACTTTCTGATTTTTGTTTCTGCAACTCTTTTCCAGGGATGCTCTGCCTCCTCTCTGGAAGGCTGGAGAGTAGAGAATCATATCTCAAGCTGCTATCTTCTTTTCAGAAGCAGATTGATCACCTGTATTTGGAGTTCATCTAGGGTACTCTCATCTCTGGGAGGAAGACATGCATGGAGCATGCCCTCAGTCCTCTGGGACCCTGGAATGTTCAGCCTTTGTGGTAGTCTTTGCTTTGGTGTGTGCATGTGTGTGTGTGTGTGTGTGTGTGTGTGTGCAAAGACACACACGCATAAGATTATGTGTATGTATAGCTGAGCATAGGGATGGGTGTGTCATGTGATTGTGGGTAACTTTTGTGGAAGTATGCATGTGATTGGGGACGTAAGAACATGTGCAAATGAGAAATGGTAGTGTGTGTAAGGTTGTGCAAATGTGTGTGGTGGGGGTGCAGCTGTTGGACAGGGTGCCAGCTTTTTAGCCATCTGCAGGCTTGAGGGATCCTGGGCAATTCACAAGGTTGCTGGTTGCCAGCACCTGCTACTCTGAGCAGCATTCCCAGTCTGTCGTTTTGGGAATAGCCATGCTTCAGTGACTCACAATCCTGCTTACTCAGAATTTTTTATACTCTGACCCAGGCAAGGGATTATGAAAAGATTGGCCAAGCACACAAGTGGTACTGGAAAGATGGTTAGCTTTTCGAAGAGAAAGTTCTCCAGTACTTCTAAAACCACTGAGGTTGAAACCCCTTGTTTACAGTGAGTGCTTAATTACCTGTGATTCTTATCTGTTCATTAAAGCAACTCTCCTAAGGGACCTTTTCCTGACAATACAGGGTTAGTCATTGATTCGCATTAATTTAAAAGTAATAAAAATTTCGCAATGCTCTATAATTCAGACTTATCACTAATTCACCAGCACCCTCCCTCCAATTATCCCAAATCAGGAAAGTTCTATTATTTAACAGCAATATATCTGATACTCAAGGGAAATAATTTCTATGTCACCACCTAGAATTCAATAGCAACAATGTAGCTATAAAATCGTTTCATCCGGACAGAGCTGAAAATTTTCAAAACAGGTAACCACCCATTGTTTTCTCTGATTCGCATAAAAGGTCAGGAGGTATGATGCCCGTTTATCAGGGAACGAAGGCTCACAGTGGTGAAGGGAGCTGCAACCCAGGCTCACAAAGCCAGTTAGTGAAGCAGTCAGAATTGGATCCCTGGGATCTCAGTGACCTCAGTTGCTCAAAACACAGTTTCCCCTCGAGAAAGCCAGACGGAACTCTCCCCCTGGCCATGTCTCAGGTAAGATGTAATCTTTGGTAGTTTGTCACCTCATCTGCTCCAGGGTATTGATTCAGGAGACAGTAAGAAGCAGAGAGACTTTAGCAACAGGAAGAAATTCCTCAAAAACCTATTTCTTGGGGCGCCTAGATAACTCAGTCAGTTGAATGTCTGCCTTCAGCTCAGGTCATGATCCCAGGGTCCTGGGATGGAGCCCGGCATTGGGCTCCCTGCTCAGTGGGGAACCTGCTTCTCCCTCTCCCTCTGCCTGCCACTCCCCCTGCTTGTGGTCTCTCTCTCTCTCTCTGTCAAATAAATAAAATCTTAAAAAAAAAAAACCCAAAACCCACAACAACCTGTTTCTTCCCTCCCTCCCTCCACTTCAGACTGAGATCCAGCCTCAATAGCCTCCATGGGCTAGAGCCAAAGACTGCCTCCTACGTGTGTCTATCAGCTGAACTCCAGGAACCTGAAGTCTGAAAAGGGGAAACGGAGAGAGAAAACTATTCCAACCCAGCATGACCTGTGGGAGCAGGGTGGGCAGTGCAAGGGACTGTGGGAGTGCACAGAAGGGTGGCCAATGCACCTTGCGGGGTGGAGAGTTGGGGGGGGTGAGTAACATAGAACCGAGTCAGCCAGGCAGGGTATTAGGGGGCTAAATTGGGTCCCCCAGGAATTCATATTAAGGTCCTAACCCCCAGTACTTCAGAATGTAACTGTATTTGGAGGTAGGGTCTTTGAGGAGGTACTTAAGGTAAAATGAAGTCCTATGAGTAAACCTTAGTCCAGTATGACTGATGTCCTTATAAAAAGAGGAAATTAGGATACAGCCACTTACAGAGGGAAGACGATGTGAGGACAGAGAGAGAAGATGGCCAATCACCTGCCAAGGAGAGAGAATAGATCCTTCCTTTAACATTGCCAACACCATGATCCTGGACTTCTAGCTGCCCAAACCATAAGAAACTAAATTTCTCTTGACTAAGCCATCCAGTCGGAGGTACTATGTTAACGGCAGCCCGAGGCATGTGTGGGGAGTTGCAAGTGCTCAGCGGCTGAGGGCTGCCTGGGTGGAGGTCGAGGGCAAGACTGGAGAGGGAGCCAGCATCAGAAGATGGGGGGCTGGGCATTCCAGGCTCAACGTTTCAGATTTTTCCTAAAGGCCACACAGTGCCATGGAAATTTTTAAGCGAGAGAGAAACCGGTCTCTAACTACACGTACCCAAAAGGAAAGGAAAAAAAAAAAAAAAAAAAAAACCCTAACAAGACCATGATAGAACAAACAAATCTTAGAAGTGGCCCCCTGAGGCCTCTAGCTCGTGGAAACAGGCCATGCGGCAGACTATGCAGTGGAGGGAGGCGCACAGGCTTTGAAGTCAAACAGATCTGGGTTTGAATTTTAGCTCCGCTATTTTGTTCATGCTTCCATCGATTCACTCTGCTAGCAAATATTTCCTGAGCACCTACTATGTGTTCTAGGCACTGGGAGTACATCAATGACCCAAATACGAAGCCCATGTTCTCCTAGAGCTTCCATTCTGCCATATACAATAAGCAAAGACATCATTAAATATGAACATGCCAGGGGGTGATAAAAGCTGTGGACAGAAGTAAAGCAGGGGAAAGGACACAGATGGAGAAAGAGACAGTTTTTTAGATCGGGTGGTTAGGGCAATGACATTGAAACAGACATCTGGAGAAAGGAGGGGATTGACTCAAGCAAAAATCTGGGCAAGTGCACTCTAAATGGGGGGAAACACAGGGGCAAAGTCTTGGCAGGTGTGGCGGATAGACTTATGGCTGCCAAAGGTCCAGCAGCCACAGATCCTGGATTTTGGTGCCTTGACCAGAGTGTCCTCAGCAGTGAGGGAAGAAGGCCTGACCCAGCTGGCTGAGGGGTGGGTGGGAGAGGGAACGGGGAGCTCAGCTCCAGCCAGCTCTTGGAAGAAGTTCTGCTGCAAAGGAGATTAGAGGGATCGGGTGGAGTCCAGAGGGGATGTGGAGTCACAGGAAGGTTTCTACAGGGGGATAGCAAATGTGTTAGTGTGATAACTTGATGGAGTGAGTGGAGGCGGGTATTGATGGTCTGGGAGGGAAAGGAAGTAACTGCAGAGGTCAGATCCTTGCTGGTGAGAGGGGAGGTTCTGGGGCATTCCCATGCAGACCCCGGCCTCACTAAGGGTCAGGGAAGGTGGAGAGCAAGTGAATACACTGGTGAACACCAGGGGGGTGGGCCCGGGGCACACCCATCCAGCCCCATGGTGCGCTGGTGACAACTCCAAAGAGTAGATCGTTACATTTAAGGCATTTTTTGGTGAGCTTGGTTATTAAACCATCACCCGCTTGAAACTAGCTATAGTGGGAACACTAACACCACGGAAATTGGCAAGTGCCCCAAATCAGGGCCTTCTTATTGAGATAGCTGGTTGCTAACCATTTCCCAACACACCCAATCCAGAGAGGCAGTAGTCTTCTGACTGTCTCATGCTCTCAGTGAAACAAGAAGGTGAGGTTGGTAGGAAAAGAGCAGGAGGAGGGGGAGAGAGAGCTAGAGATCTGAGGGGAAAGAGGAAGATATGCACCAGTCATCTTGGAGTCATAAAACAGTTCTCTCTCCCGGACTCTGCAGCAGTGCTGAGACCCCCCTTCCCGGCCACTTAGAGTCTCGGTTTGCACATCTTTGGAGCCCCCATCCCAAGGTTATTGGGGGCCTGAGGTGAGCTAAGGCCCATAAAATATCTGCCCCGGAGAAAGGGACAGTCGACCAGCTGGATGGCCTGTGCTGTGTGTGTCAGGAAGGAAAAGTTCTTGCTTTGGGCCACCCCAGGGGGTGGCTGACGCCCCCTGCCCACCCCCAGCTGACCTCCTTTGTGGACTGGGATGGATGGAGTCCCGCTTCAGGCTTGGAACATATTACCCCAACTTCCCCCGATCTACATATTTATCACAATACAGCAACTGCATAATTTAAAGTGGGTGTTAAAAAATATTCCAACGTGTTATGTGATTTTGCATTCCTGGGTGAAGAAAAATTGCTGCAAGAAGGTGGTTAATTATTTCAAAAGACAAATTCCATGCAATAAAATAAAAATAGACTCCCTGTCCAGAGGGAAAGTGAGAAAAAAAAAGGGGGGGGAGACATGAGGAATGGTCCTCTCTAAATAGAACGTGGATGTTTCCGCAAGCAGGGAGTGAGTACGTGGGACAGAGGCTGGCCTGGGCACCTGTCACGTGGCCAGGAGAGGCGAGGACAGGGGGCAGTGGGGAGACCAGTGAGGACGCTATGATTGCTCGGGACGTGGCGGTGCCTTAAACAAGGGGGGTCTCGTGGTGATGGACCCAAGTGGTGAGGTCTCAGAGAAAGCATTGACAGGCACTGGTTAAACGTGGGACACGGAGGTGAGGACTTTTTATGTAAGCGAAGGTTGGACGGTGCTGCCTCTCGCTGGAGTGCTCGATGTGGTCCAATAAAGAGCCATTCTCTTCTCCATCTGCATCCCGACCAATTGAAGAAATAGGGCCAAGGCTGATAAAGGCCAAATGTCACCTTAGATCCTGCTGAAAGCCAGGTGAGGGGGCATAGGTGCAGGTGGGAACCAAACAGGCCTGGAAGCTGAACCCCAAAATAAGGCCCATGTGCCCCCTGGGAAGCGTTGAACAGGGGAGCTGCCCAGGAGGTTCTGGTGGCCCCGAGGAGCAGACCGGAATTCCCGCTCCCTGCAGGCTGCTCGCTCCCAGGGACTAAAGGGAAGCGCCAAGCCTGGTTTATTCTACCTACAGGAATCAATCAGAACGGCCACTCTGCCTCCTTTGGGGCAGAAGAGGGGAAGGAGGGACAGAGCCTGGAGTTAAGCTCACTAAGCCACGTGAAAGGTGGCATCGGGCATCACCCCAAAATCCCTGCCCAGAAATGGGGTAGCAGAGGACAAGCTGGCTTCGGGGAGAGAGATGGCCTCACGGACCCGGAGACATTTGTCCCCAAGATGGTGAATTTCCCCTCATTTGCCTTCTCACGGAATTTTGGCAGCAGGAGAGGAAAAAGGGACTTTAGGACAAGTGCCAGGGACTTTGCGGGAATCCTCCTTGCTCCATCTGCGCACATCTGTGAAGCCTTCTGGGCCCCCACAGGTCCGTCTCCTTCGGGCCTCGTGGCCCTGAGGTTGGCTATGGTCGCGGGCCCCCCATAGAGAGGGAGCCCCCCTCTCCCGGCACAGACGACTCTTTGAGGGTGTGCTGAACGCAGCAAGCGGGGGGACCATCAGCAGAGAGGGAGAGGTGAGCCCTTCTTTCTAGGGCGGCATGGATTTTCCTTCTGGATACTGACCTGCTGGCCCTCCCTGCAGCTCGGGGTGTGGGGTCATGCCTCAGTTTCTCCTCCAGCTCCCGAGACGGCCTCGGTCAGGTGACTTAGCTCAGCATTCCTTCATGGCATGATGGTTATGTGGCGAGAGGCAAGTCATGTGTGCTGATGGGATGGGTCCGGAGAAACTGTTTTTTTGAGAGATGGAGGTAGCTGCGAGCCCGCTGGGCCGGGAGGGGGCAGAGCCCTGTGTGGGGAACACGGCTCCCTTCTTAAGGAAAACACCCTCACGAGCCACTTTGGTCAGGCAGGGACGAGTCAGTGGCTCTGCCCATCAGCGGGGAGTTCCTGGCTGCCCGTGGGCACTGAGAGGGAGAGAGGGGCCCTGGAAGAGAAGAGTCCAGAGAGGGGTCCGCCAGGTGGCTGGAGAGAGCACAGTCGTGAGCTATGCCCCGTGGTGGGAGGGTCCAATGCCTGCCAGCCCGAACCATCCCTGACTTCCGTGCGAAGCTGCTTGCTGTCGCCATCAACAGCAAGCTGAGTGGGAAGTCCTTTGGGGACCGAGGAGGGGGGATGGCAGCACAGGGTGCCACGCCACGCCCACAGTCTGGAGAGCGGTGGCCTGAGACAGAGCTGGGCGTCAGAGGGACAGCCTGAGGGGTGGCCTTGAGACAACCCCTTTCCCTAATTAAAGAAAGGGGCAAGGGGACCTTCAGGAACAGGGCTAATGTGGGAGCACGGCGAGAAGGGGATGACAGTGATCACTCTGTCTAAAGACTGAGGCTAAGAGTGACTCCGGGGTTGTGAAGGTCTTGGACGTCCAGGGCAGCGCTGATGAGGGGTTCCACGCCTGAGGGCATACGGCCATCTCCGTGATGACATCGCTCCCACGCTCTGGCGTTCTCCTGGGCTTCCTGAGTGGGGGAGAAAGGGTGGGCATTTCAGCCCGTGCCCGCACGTGCTGGGGAGCAGGCCGGTGGCGCCCATGAATGTCACACGTCACACTTGTGACATTGGGAAAGAGGTCCTCTCGTGCTGGCACGGGTGTAGATATGGGGCTGGATTGGTGGTGGACACTGGGCGGGTTCAGCCATCTCTGGGGCCAAGGGGCACGGCCTTCTCCAGCCCCCGCAGACGGGCTGTTGCCAGAGCCACGAGGGCCGCGCGCCACGGGCCCACGAAGAAGCAAACACAAGGGGGTCGACAGGGTGTGGATCCGCGGGGAACTTGCATGGTCTGTGTTAAGAACTGTAAGATGTCAGCTGGTGGGGAGTTTTGAGATGGCGATCACGCGCGGGCATACAGAGTTCCTCATGCGTGGGGTTAGATCGAGCAGCTGGGTAGTTCCCGGGAGGTTGATCGAGAGGGGGAGATGGTATATTTGTGTTTGGAGGGGGAGTGGGTGTCGCTGGTGGGGTCCCCTCTGTGCTTGAAGGTGCACCTTTGCCCATGTAATTGTGGGTGCATCTGTCAGAGTGTGGGAGCACCGTGGGGGGGGCAAGTAGTTGATCATTCCTGTCAAATGTGCGTGAGGACCTGCAAGTGTGGGCACATGGAGAGTAACCGGAGGTTGCAGACAGGCACGTGTGTGTGTGTGTGTGTGTGTGTGTGTGTGACACCCTCGTGAAGGGGTAGGAGGCTCAGGTCTCAGGTAGGCGATTCCTGGCACAAGGAAATTGGGGACAGATGGGCAGGAGACCTGAGGCCTGCGGTGGGGCAGGAAGCCAAAGCCCGAGGCTAGACCCGGGCCCGACTCCTCTCCCAGAAGCATCGAGCCCCTTCCCCGGGTCTCCTGGGAGGGTGGGACCCAAGCCAAACCGGGCTCACAGGGCCCTCCTGCCCTCCTGCCCCTGCTGCTGGCCCAAACAGCTGACAGAAGGTGGGGGCTGGGGACAGACAAGCCAAGGGACCCGTCCCTCCCGCTCGCAACCTGACAGCTGTGGCCCAATTAAAACCAACAGTTCACAGGTGTTCCTAGTAATGACTCACGCACAGAAAGCGCTGCTCCCTTTAGGGCTCTTCTAAAAAAATTTAGAGCTCTTTAAATTTTATTCACCCACAACATCAAACCCAGAGAGGAAGTAATAAAAGAGGATGGGGGAGGGGGCCCTGCACACACATGTGCGCGCGCACACACGCTTCCTCACTTACAGATTCACACGCGAACGGGCACACTCAGGCACACGCTTTCGCCACGCCAACACACACCCTCACACCCAAACAGCCACACACCCAGGCTCGTGCTCACACACACACGAACACACACACACGAACACACACCATCCAAATCCACACCCGGGGTGACCCCCCCCGACACACACATGTGCCCCAGCGGTGTTGATGCTCTCTTGCCATGTAACAAATGACCACAAGCAGTGGCTTCAAACAAGTCATGCTTATGAGCTCGCGCCGTCCCCGGGTCGGGAGTCTGGTCCTCTGAGCTGGGTCTTACCGGCTGCCCTCGAGGCCGCGATCTTGCCTGGAGCTTCGGCTGGGGGAGCGGCCCCCCTCCATCATTCAGGTTGATGACAGAATGAACTTCTTGGCCTAGGACGGAGGGCCCGGCTGTTGGCCAGCTGTCGGCTGAAGGCTGCCTGTGGCTCCTCGTCCCGTGGTTGGCCTCAGCCCCGCCACGTCCCTCATGGAGCCAGCAAGGAGAAGTCCTCTGGTGTGTGCCAGCCGGCCGAGGCGGTGAGGGGGCGCGCGTTGTGTGTTTACTACCTGATCCCAGGAGGAGGGTCATCCCATCGCCTCTGCCGCGTTCTATGGGTTAGAAGTAAGTCCCGAGTGCTGGCACCCTCAAAGGGAGGAGATCCCACAGATGTGACAGTCGGCCACCCCTGGGTCTGTCCACACCCACTCACACACGTTTATCCACCCCTGGAAGCACACACTCAGAGATCACACCCCACAGACGTCCCCTTGGACACACACTGCGCTGTCTCCGGGCCATCGGGAGGTTCCACAGAGCCTGGTCAGACAGGTGAGCACTTAACCCTAGAATCACTGGGGAACCAAACACCCTCAGAAACCGGAAGCAGACCCACTGCCCAGCACCTGTTCCCAGTGTCACCGCCTCTCGTGGCCTTTCCTGATTTCCCAGCGTCTAGTCCCACTCAGTCCTATCTCTCTCCTCCGCATGTTCATATTCCCGGCACCTACATGGGCTTGGTCCCTGGACTCTGCCTTGGATCCTGGCCTTGGATCCAAGGCCTCCCCCAGCCTTGATCTTGCCATAGTCTGGACCCCACCTGGTGTGACCGGCAACTCCTTTTAAAGTGAAGCCCCTGACACTCACACCATCCCTCCCAGTCTCAAGGCAGCACGGATCCGTCTTTGGGTGTCTCTGAGAGGTTTATTCAATTGTCTGGAAATGTTGGTTAGCCACGCGGAGCCCTATGGCACAGCACTGGAGACCTCCCCAAAGGCCGATCCTGCCGGTACTGTGCGAGGACATGACGGAGGTTTCAGAGCCCAGGAACCAAGGTAAATCCTTTCTTGTCTCTGAGGATCCATCCTCTTGTTTGTAAATGTGAATGAGAATTTTTCCTTATCAGTATCAACTAGAGTTAAAACTATGCCTACCCTATGACCAGCAACGCTACTCCTAAGTATAATCCCCAGAAATGCGTACACACGTCCATCAAAGCACAATTATAGAATGTTCATTGCACAGCTATTCATAACAGCCCCGAAATGGAAACCACACAAATGTTCGTCAGAATAGAATGGGTTCTCTCTCTCTCCTCCTTCTCTCTCTTTCTCTCTCGATACATGTACACACACACACAATTTTTTTAATGCAAGGACATTTTCTGATATACCTTCATCCTACTCAGGAAATCTAACCCTGATTGAATGTGGACCGTAGCATAGAGGGAAAAAAAAAAAGAAAGAAAAGAACTGAGTGGATACACACATTGTGCGTACACAATTCAGCCATGAAAACGAACAGACCGCAACCGCGTGCACTAGCACGTGTGAATCTCCCAATATTGAGCAGAAGAAGCCTGACACACTTTGTGAAACATGGTGAACATGTTTGTGAAACAAAGGTGAATGCACTTTGTGATCCCACTCGTAGGAAGTTCAACAAAGAGCCAAACCAATGTGTGGCTTCGAAGTCAGGGGAGTGGCTGCCGTCAGGGGGAGGTGGTGCCCAGAAAGGGGACACACGAGATGCAGTTTATGTGGGTGAAAAGCCGCTGAGTCGTACCCTTCTTAGTCTGTGGATGTTCCCTCAACAAAAAAAACCTTAAAATAACGGAAGACTGCCTGATGCCTGATTTGCACCTGGTACATAATAGCCTCTCCCATGAAAAGTAGCTCTTCCTTCTTCTTTCTGAAGAGTGTTCTCCTTTGTGAGAGGGCAGGAAGAAGACCAGAATGTTCTGTCTTTGGTTAGCATTACACTCGCACCGAGCAGCGAGTCTCTATCTTGTGCCTCTCTCCCCAGATACACCCCTGAAGTGCCTTCCGTGTGTTCTAAACATCTCTCACAAGCTTTGACTTTTCCCCAGCCTTCGAACCTTCAAACCTGCGTTCCTACCCTCTCACGCTCTTCTGGATCCTTCTTAATGATGCTCCTCCTTCTGACCCTGCTGAGCTGGGTAGCACACCCGGGGCGTTCACCCTGCTGTCTGCCGCCGCCCCTCCCTTCCCGGTCGGCCCTTTATGGCTGGATTGTCAGAATTTCCTCTCTGCTCTCTCATCCTGCAACTTAATATCCAGCCTCAGGCTTCCCTCGAGTTGCTTGACATCCCCTCCTCAAAAGAAGTGGAAGCCTAGGGAGCAGTCTGATCCACAAACAGGGACAGCCGGGAATACCCAGGCACACTATTTGCATGAGGACTCACCAGGCCTCCCGGGATCTCATCTGGTAATGACTTTGGAACTGACGGGTGGGCCCAGGTAAAGCAGGACTCACACTTTTGAATTAAAAACAGAGATTTTAGGGGTGCCTGGGTGGCTCAGTGAGTTAAGCCTCTGCCTTCATCTCAGGTCATGATCTCAGGGTCCTGGGATCAAGCCCCGCATCGGGCTCTCTGCTCAGCAAGGAGCCTGCTTCCCCCCTCTCTCTGCCTGCCTCTCTGCCTACTTGTGATGTCTCTCTCTCTGTCAAATAAATAAAATCTTTAAAAAAAAAAGAGAGAAAAAAAAAACAGATTTTAATCCGTTAATCTCGGAGGCTGTCCGAGTCCCTCTCTGAGAGGAGATGGGCGGTCCTTGGTTTCTGGGGCTGGGAGACAATGGCGGTGAGAAGGAGCTAGGGTCAACTTGATATGGAACAGGAGTCAGAAAACTTTCTCTGCAGAGGGCCAAACGGTAAATATTGTAGGATTTGCAGGCAAAACAACACATGAATGAGCGGGTTGTGTTCAAAGAAACTGTATTTACAAGACCGGCATGGGACCCCTGATATAAAAGATTGTCCATCCTCGGAGAAATTCCTTGAGCCTCTTGCTGAAGTTAGCTCTGCAAACAGGCTTGGGTCCCTTTGCAAGATTAATGAGATCATACCAACAGTTCTGAATGTTTGTGTCCTCCCAGTATCCCCCTGTTGAACCCTCCGAAATGAAAATTGATCTGGGGCCCTCTCCTCTCTTCGGCCACCCTGGGTAGGGATTCAGCTGGATTTCAAATGTGAAGACTTCATTGCCATCACCGTCCGCAGTAATGAGTGGGCCCCACGTTGCCGGGACCATAGACCGGATCTATCCCAATTGCTTCCTGTCACTCATTCCACACTGGGTGTCCCCATCCCAGACCTCTTCTGCCTGTTTTATGACCCCGAATGCCAGTCCCCACCCCTTCCCTCCTGGAAAACTGTGGTGGCCTCCACTGGTCTTCTCGTCTCCTCCTTTCTTCCTCCACATCTCTATGGGCATAATCTCTCCTAACTCCAACCAAGCTATGCCTCCAAAACCTTCCACGGCTTCCCATGGCCTGTTTACAAAGCCCGTATTCCTTCACATAGTGAAGGGGACACTTACTATTTGGCCGCCCAGGCTCTTCCCATTTCTGGGGCTCCTGTCCTTTTTCTGGGAAGCTCTTAATCTCCCCTCCCTAACACACATGCACCTGGGCGCACTCCATCCAAGGATTCTGGCATGAGCAGCCACGTTGATCAACACGAGCCTTCCCAGAGCCACGATCCCTTGGCCCAGGTGTGGGCAAACGACTCAAGCTGGATCGCTCAGAGGTCTGGCCTGGGATTTTGGACCCGGAGCTGAAATGAGAGGTCAGGCGCTGTGGATGTAAGCCCCGTGGGCCGTGCCCTGCCATGAGCTGGGAGAAGAAAAGGCCACCCGTCCGAGGGAGGAAAGCAGACAGAAGCGAAGAGGGAAGTGGGGCCTGAGACAGAGCATTTCCTGGGCTCGCTATCGGAGATGTCAGACCCCGGTTCTGACCGCACCCATCCCTCGCCCTCAGGAAGCCAGCCTGCCCCTCCAACTCTGTCCCTCTTTTGGATTTGAGTCTCCTAGAGGTGCCCTCTGTTACCGGCAGCCAGAAGTGAAATTCCAAATATCACAGCGGGGCCCTGCGACCCTGACTCTCGGAGCCATTCCCGAGTGCACAGTCCCAAGGTCCTCCGGTGTTCAGGACTTTCACCTCTTAGAGGTGAGAACAGAGAGATCCAGCAGTTCCGGGGAAGAGCTGAAGTGGCCTGGTGTCAGAGGGATAGGGATTCCTGTGCACGGATTTGGGCCAGCAACGATTTCCCAACCGAAGAGAAGTGTTTGCACCTAAGGAAGATGCCTGCTGAAAATAGGCCATGACCGCCAGCATGACGCACCCTTCACGCTCAGACTCCGCGGTCCCGGCCAGCGCGGACGACCGCGCAGACATTTCTTTCCTTGGGGTTCTGGAGGCTGGGGTCAAGCTGCCGGGGGATCTGGTTCCTGGGGAGAGCTCTCTTCCTGGCTTACACCTCACCTTCCTCCTATGTCCCCGTGCGACTAGGGGTGAGAAAGGGACGGCAAGCTCGCTGGGGTCTCCTTAAAGGGCATGAATCCCATCATGAGGGCCTCGCCCTCCCAACCTCATATAATCCTAATCATCTCCCAAAGGCCCCACCTCCAATACCCCACTGGGGCTCAGGGGGCCAACACGCGGACGTTGAGAGGATGCAGACATTCAGTCCATAGCACCACTTTACTATCAAGAGTCACTCGACAAACATTTATGGAATATGCCAACCTCTGTGCCAGGCACGAGGGCTCAGTAGTGTTGGAGACAGCGCTGGGTCTGCCCTCTGACTCCCTAATGCGTTATGCTAGTCTAGGCACTGTTCTCTCAGGGCACCCTCCGCCGTTCCTTCTCGAATCCCCTTGCCCTTCTTCTCTGACCTCGTACCAGCCTCCAGGTGCCCTCCTCTTCCCAGAAGGCCTCTCAAAACCTCCGGTCTGCCTGGGCTCCCTCCCTCTGCCCCTTTGATGGAAAGTGGCATGAAGAGAGCTCGGGAGGCTTTCGGGTTCCAGGGCTTTCAGAGGGCAGGGGCGGGGTCAGAGTTATCTCTGCGTTGCCCAGCAGCAGCTAACCCTGAGCTGGGCACATAGTAGGAGCTTTCACTGCCCTTCTCCCTGGTTGCTGACGACCCTGTTTTCTCCAGCACATAGGCTCTGCTGACGGAGCCTGGTGAGAAAGACTGAATGGGAGGCCACTAATGCCACAAGGCCACACGGATTACATCTCTCCCTCTTTGAGCTTTTCACTGCTTTCCCCCATCTATTTCCTTTTGGACCAAGGTCAAGCCCCTTAACACCAGCAGCGGTTACGTGGCTACCTGCTCTGGGCCCTGGTTACAGCTCCAGCTCCCCTGGAAACTCCAATCACCCCAGACCACAAGCCCTTGCTCTCCTCTCTTGCCCCCGGGCTTTTGCACATGCTTTTCTGTCTGCCTCCATCAATCTCCCCAGTACCCCTCCTCTTTCTCTTGGCTAATGCTTATCTTGCTCCAGGAAGTCATTCCTGACCCCTCCACCCACCCCAACTCCCAAAGCCTGGTCTGATGGCCCCCAACACACTCTCCTAGGACCCTGTCCTTCCCTTGTAACATTTGTCATCATCATTACCTGTGAAATTTCTTGTACCCCTTGTAAGACCTATGTGGCCAGTAACTACCTCTGCCCAGCCTAGCTTGGTACCCAAGGACCTACCAGAGTGCCTAGAATCTTGCTTTTCAAAATGTGGTCCTCAGGGCAGCCACATTACCTTCACCCAGGTGCTTTTTAGAAATGCAGCTCTAGGGGCGCCTGGGTGGCTCAGTCGGTAAAGTGCCCGACTCTTGATTTCAGCTCAGGTCATGATCTCAGGGTCATGAGATCGAGACCCGCCTTGGGCTCCATGTTGGGTGTGAAGCCTGCTTAAGATTCTCTCTCTCCCTCTCCTTCTGCCCCTCCCCAGCCCCTGCTTATGTGGCCGCTCTCTTTCTCTCTCTCTCTCATTTTCTCTTTCAAAAAAAAGAGAGAGAGAAGAAAAAAGAAAGAAAGAAATGCCGCACCAGAACCCCTGCCCCACCCCCTGACCTAGCCCACCATATCCGGTATTTTAACAAATCCGAGGGAACTGGTGTGCACCCCAAAGTCTGGGAAGCACTTATTCAGGTCAGTGATTCTCAAACATTGGTAACTCCTGGGGAATTGTTTCAACCAGCGAGGCCTGCACCCCCGTCCCCTGAGAGTGTGAGGTGATCTCAGGCGGAGCTCGCACATCTGGAGTGGTTCAAGCTCTCCCCGGGATCCTGACCGACCGCAGAACTTAAGAAGCCCTAGTCTGCTCAGTAAATACCACTTGAATGAAGGAACCAACGTCTATTGAGCATTTCATCTCTTCCTCGTACCACCCCTGTGAGGTACGAAATAATACCCTCCCCATTTCACAGATGAGGAAGGTGAGGCTCAGGCGGGAGAAGAATGACCAAAGGCAGCAGCGGGGTCCAGAGCCCCCCATCCTTGCCCTGCTCCAAGCGATCTCCTGGGGGCCAGGACAAAGACGGTCCTCAGGAATGAGACTTGGCTCGATCCCTTCCTCCCTGAGCAGAAAGCAGCCCCTGTAGGCACATGGGCAAACAAGCCCCTTGGGGCACTAGGAGGCAAACACACACACAAATAAAACTTGAACCCCAGTGCCCGCTGCGAAGATTAGGCATATATTTATAAAAATCACCAGAGCCACCGTTCCTCGGTTTCGTGTTTCATTTACGGCGAACACAAATAGCTTCGGCACGAATATCTGGGATCAAAACAGAGCTGCAGGTTCCGGAGCATCTGTGCTATGGGAGGTGCGGTACGCACTGAGATAATTTTAGCCAAATGTGTTATAAACAAGATCTGCAGAACTGCGCGGCGGGCTGAGTTTTGAAAACTTAGGATTCTAAATGTATAAATTGTTTGGAACATTTAACATCTAGTCATTAAGCAGTCACCCCCTTGCCCTCCGTTTTCAGCGAGAAGCTTGCCGCTCGGCAGCCTCCAGCTGACACCCCCTTCCCGAGCATTAAATAGGGACCACTGGGCTGTGATGCGCGCGCGCGCGCACACACACACACACACACACACACACATGCGCGCGCGCTCATAGACACACGCGCACAGGCACACGCGCACACACACCAGCTGGTCCAGACCGTTCCTTGGAAGGCAGAAGCAGCACCGAGGCAAAACATCCATTCACCGCTGTGCTGCAAAGACCGTTTCTCAGACACCGGAGTCTTTTTTTTTTTTTTCCTCCTGTTGAATTTTTAAAACCAGTCTTACACCTCGGGTTCCAAACAGTCCTCCACCCCCACCCCGCCCCCGGGGCTGTTGAGGAAAGGGGGAGGGAGGCGGAGAGGCAGGGAGGGAAGGAAGGCGCTGGGAGGTTCATACCTCATCATGCAGTCTGCACTACTTTGACCCGGGAAGGATATTGTTCCCTCTTTACAAGGGATAAAACTGAGGCTTCGAGAAGTGACATGCCCAAATCAGAGAGCTGTCAGGAAGCAAAGCAGGGATTTCAACAGAAGGGGAAATTGTCTAAGTGGCAGCCATATGGCAGCCAGGAGTCTTGATACCCACTTGAGTTGTTTCTTTTAAAATACCTGAAATCCTTCCTTCCCGTGTTAAACAATCCTTTTTGAATCATAGCACTCTGTGTTACGTAGCAGCAATTCAAATGTTCCAGAAAAGGTTGTGATCAAAAGCAAGTCTTCCACTCCTTCTTACCCTCACCCTGCCTGCTCTACCCCACCTGGAAAAAAAAACAATTAAAAAATATAGTTTGTCTTTCTAACTCTCTCTTGAATAACTCCAAATCTCTAGCTAGTTAGTTTTTCTTTCTATTTCTTGGTTTATTATCTTTGCGCAGTATCAACTCCATGATCTGAAAGATGGGAATTTAGCTCATGGAGTCCACCTCTTTTCTTGTTTTCTTCCAACATGTGATGCTTAAATAATTATTTTAAAATATCCTATTTGTTACCTTTGAAACTTTAGATGGTATGCAAATAATTAGCTTAAGATCATTGCTTCTTGTTCACGACTCTTAAACTATTTTTAAAAATATATATCTTGACCCCTCACTTTGAAAGTGAGGATTTTGCATTCCTACCCTTTGCTCCTCCTTTCTGACAGCTACAATTTTATTTTCCCACTGTCACTAGTTATTTCCACTAGCATTTATCAACCACAACAAATACCTCTGTGCTTGGGCCATTGTTTGACTTTGAGTTGAAAGTCAAGAAATAGCATTTACTTTATTAAGACTGTGTATTACTTATTGATGAGTCAAGAATAACTTAGGATTTCACTTCACTTAAAATCAAGTATCAAGACCCTTGGATCACTTAGTAGGAAATTTTTCCTAACATCACAGTCAAATTGATTCTCTTTTCTTATGATCTATCAAACACTAAAAACATTGCCACATATTAGTTTACTTTGTATTTGGATCATGACTTTCTTACAAATGTTTCCTTTTCCTGGAGTTTCTAATTGCCTTTCTTTTCTCTTTTTCTTTTATGACATTTTTAATTTTTTTTTTTCAAATTTTCTATTACTCCACTGGTCTGTTGAATCCCCCACTTCCTCAGAAATTTCTCTTTCTAACCCACCCATTCTCCTCCTCTCTTCTGGACAGATTGCTTTCTAACCCTAAAACCTCACTGTTATCCTTCTGTTTTGGGATTTGATTTACTGTTCCTAAGTCTCATGCCTTTTTCTTTCTAGGCTTATTTCTTTATTATTACTAGAAAACATCTTCAAATAACCTCCTAAAAGAAAGTGTATGGAGAGTAAATTTTATGAATCATTGCATGCCTAAAAATATTCTCTCCCTCATGTTTGACTGATAATAAGGACGGGCATTGCATCGAAGTTGAAAATCATTTTTTTTTCAGAATGTTAAAAATATTTCTCTTTTATCTTTTAGAACCCAGTGTTGCTGGTGGGAGGGATAGTGCTAGTCTGATTCCATTCTTTTGTTGGTGGACTGTTTTTTCTCTCTGAAAATTTTTAGGATTTCTCCTTTACCTTGATATTTCACAAAGATATGCTAAGGTATGGGCATTTTATCCATTGTGCTGGGTATGTAGTAGGTCCTTTCAATGTAAAGATTGTGAAATTCTCTGCTGCTATTTCTTTGGCTATTTCTAACCCCCTTCTGTTTTCTGTTCACTCTTTATAAGGCTCAACATGGTCTGTATAGAACTCATTCTTATAATACATACATATTTATGTGTTTCAGGGTCTCTGGTGAATTTTTTCACTATAATTTTAATAATTCAGAGTTATTTTTTATCCTCTGTTTATTTTTCTCATGACAAACTGTCTTGATTTTATGGCTATAATATTTTATAAGCTGAGTATATTAATTAGAGGATATTTAAAAGTTCTCTTTTGTTTTCTGAATTAGTTCTATTTCCTCTCATGTCAATTTTTCTGTTTAGCTTGATCTTTTTAGAAAATTTCATGACGTTCGTTCTCTTCATATGCTAACTGTTCCTTGGGTGTCTGTTAATATTTTTTAAAGGACTGTGGGTTTCCTCTGCTGTTTTGTAAGATTAGTTTTCTACTAGGCTTCCCACCAACTGAAGATTTTGTGTGCTCCCCATAAGATAGAAGGAAGCATATGACAGGCAAGGCTTTGTTTTAAGGCAAGTATGCCAAGAGTCAGCCCCTAAATGTTGGAATGAAGAAACCTTCACTCTAGATCACTAAAATGCATACTAGGAGTCTTAGATTTCCCAGACAACTTCCTTAGTTTTTTTAATAAAAGAGTCTTCTGGGTTTGGGCCCGGGGTAAACGGGGCAGCCTGCTTTCTACGTAAGGTAAGAGGGCTGGAGAGACAAACATGTAATCCCATGTACCGACCAACAGGTAATGTGTCGCCCTTAGCCCCTCTTCTCTTTTACCCTCCACCAAAGCTGCTCAATCCAACACAGAATATTTCCATGGACCTTCTCTGTGACCCTCTGGGAGTATATTCTAGACTGGGTCCACTCCGCCCATCAACCCTCTCCTCTCTTTTCTTTCTTTTACACATTTGCTGAACCTGTTGTTTTAAGAGAAAGATGATGAACCTCCCCAATCCCAACATTTGCTACTGGGGACTTACTCTTTCTTTAACTTAACTTTTCTTCTTTTATTTTGGTGGTGGGTCAGGATAGGCGATAGGGGACAAAGGTGTGGGCCCAGCAGTACATCTTGAACTGGAAGTGCTGAATGCCTAGATTCTGGTAGGAACGACCAATGGGTACCACATTTTATAGGTTCTAAACAGTAACAGTAATGACTCTGCATTAAATAAAGTAATTTTGTATAATAATATGATTTAATACTTTACCATTTACATTAAGTAAATGACCATCCACCAAATGGTAAAGCTTTTTCAGATTTGAAGTAGATTTAAGGTAGATTCTGATTGCAATGGCTGTTGGGTCTATATTTACCAGAGGGCTTTCATTTCCTCACCATGTCTGTTTCTCCCAATGACCCAGTGAAGCAGGCATTGCCCACCCTTTGCCAGTACAGAAACCGAAGCTCAGAGAGGTTGAGTTGCTTGCTCAAGGTCACACAGTCAAAAAGGAACATTTCCCATGGAAGTTTCTGGTATTTAGCAGAGCTGAGAGTAGAGTGGAATCTGGAAGAAGAGATTCCAACTTAAGACAGCAGGAATCCATAAATGGGAGGAAATATTTGCAAATCATATATCTGATAAAGGACTTGTATCCAGAAGATACAAAAAATGCTTACAACTCAATGATAAAAAGACAAATAGCCCAATTACAAATTGGGCAAAGGATCTGAATATACATTCTTCAAAGAATTTATACAATGGCCAAAGTATGAGTTATATCTCAATAGTGTTGTTTTAAAAAGGAAGGAGAAAACAGATGGGAAATAAAGAAGGAATGAAACTGGAATATCATCTTTTCATTCATGGTGGGGTGACAGAATGGAGCAGGGAGGATCCAGGCTGAAATAGGGGTAGGGGACAAGTGGGACCTTATCAGGAGTACCCAGGTAGGTGGCACAAGCAGGAGACTAGACACAAAGAGGATGTCAGTAAGATCTTTAACAGTTACCCCGACCCTTTGGTGGCTGCACCTCTCTTAAAGTGACACTTGAGTTATAATGCCACTCCCAACTCCCTCAGTGGAGTAGGGTGTGGTCCTCTCGTAGAAAAGCTCTTCCGACTCTCACCCATTTCCACCCCACCCCTGCCTTCCAAGAACAGGCTTCACTTATAATCATAGCTACATTAGTGTCCAACAATTAGGAAAAACTCTCTAAAAACATTTTTTTACTAAGGAAGATTTCAAACTTGTACAAAATAGGATGGCGTAATGAGTCCTCATGTACTCATGCCTTAGCTTCAATGGCTATGGATGTTTTGTTAATCTTGTTTCACTTCTGCACCCCCCACCACATATGCTAAACTCTGTACTTCCACATACATTATCTTGCTGAATCCTCACGACAGGCCCAAGAGGTAGGTCCTCTGATTATCTCCACTTTTCAAACCAAGGCCGAGGGGTGAAGTCATTTGCCCAAGGAAGTGGCAATGCTGGGATTTGAACCCAGAATCATCTGATTTCAGACCCCGTGTTTTTATGCTATCCCTAGCTGTGTGCCACAGAGAAGGATGTCCCCATCGCCCCACCGGCAATCCTCAGTCTCCACACCTGCCATCTTGGACCCATCTTGCAATAAGTGTTGACCCAGGGGGACTAGGTGCTGTCAGTGCCAGGGTGGAAGTGGAAGAATCAGAAGCCAGAACTCTGCCATAGGTGACACTATGACCTTGGATAAGTCACTGTCCCTCTCTTAACTTCAGGTTCCTCATGGGTCAAATAAGAATCAGACTCCCTACCTAACAGAACCGCTGTCAGGTTTTAAAGACACAAACAGGGGCGCCTGGGTGGCGCAGTCAGTTAAGGGAACCACTCTTGGTTTTGGCTCCTGTCATGATATCGGGTCGTGAGATCGAGCCCCAGGTCGGACTCTGTGCTCAGCACAAAGTCTGTTTGGGATTCTTTCTCCTTCTCCCTCTCCTCTCTCCTCCCTTCCAGGCTCACTCGCTGTCTTTGAAATCAATAAATAGATAGATAGATAGATAGATAGATAGATCTTTAAAAAAAAAAAAAAAAGGATAAAAGTGCCCAGCACATAGTAAGTGCTCTACACATGCAGTAGAATCTAGAGCCTAATCTAAGCTAGGGAGCCGGGATGGGGCAGGCAGAGGAGGAAGGGCCAAACCCATCTTGGGGAGCCCTATTTGGTGGGGGTGGAGCCTCTCTAGGAATCCAGAGACCTTGTCCCTTTAGTGCCTCAGTGTATAAAGTTTTAACTCTGGGAGTTCAGGGTGGCCCCGTTCCAGACTCCATTCTGGCCCCGACACTGAAATAGTAATGACTTTAAACGATGATTGCCATCACTAGGCC
This sequence comes from Nasua narica, assembly GCA_028533885.1. Taxonomy (NCBI): domain Eukaryota; kingdom Metazoa; phylum Chordata; class Mammalia; order Carnivora; family Procyonidae; genus Nasua; species Nasua narica. Next base: position 71,416,369 of record CM052813.1, on the reverse strand, counting down.
TTACCATGTGCCTGACCCCTGTGTGAGGACGCTGAGGCTCAGGGAGTGGAAAGGATGTGCTCCCCCTCCCCCTTTCTACTTGAACAATGAGCCGGAAGCTTCCACAGGCAGATATTGGGATTATACCTGGTTCTCGAATCCCTGACCACACGGCTCCTTGGCAGTCAAAGCTAGGTTCCCCGTGAGAAGAATGCAAAGACTGTGGCAGATCTCAGTGAAGGACACTCACATTGGGTGAGGGCGTTAAACACTTGGCCTGTGTTCGACCTCGAGAGGGAAGTTGTTATCTTTAGGACAGAGATTGTGTCTCCGAAAGGGGCCACACTGATATCTTGCATCCCCACACTCTTGAAACGTTACCTTGTCACTCACCCATCAAGAGGTGGCATCTGTTTTTCTCCCCTTGACTCTGACCTGGCCCTGTGACCTCCTTGGACTGATGGGATGCAGCTGAAGCGACACTGCGAGGTTTCCGAGGCCACGCCTTGAGAGGTCTGCAACTTCCGCCCTCACCTCTTGAAATGCTCCTTCTTGGAACCCCGCCGCTCTACTGTGAGAGAACCCAAGCAGCCCCAGGGAGAGGTCCCAGTGGAGGAAAACAGAGCTCCCTGACCCACAGTCCTGGTGGCGAGTCCAGCCAGCTCTGCGAGGGAGGCAATATTGGATCCTCCACGCCTTCCAGAGCTTCAGCTTCCACCTGTGGAGCAGAATCATTACCTGGTCAACACCTAGTATTACGAGAATAATAAAGAGCTGCTTTTGCCATTGCAGTACTAGGGGTTTCCTCCAAAGATACAAATGTAGTGATCCAAAGGGGCACCTGCACCCCAATGTTTATGGCAGCCACGTCCACAATCGCCAAACTATGGAAAGAGCCCAGATGTCCATCGGCAGATGAATGGATAAAGAAGATGTGGTATATGTATACAATGGAATACTATGCAGCCATCAAAATGAGATGTTGCCATTTGCAATGAGGTGGTTGGAACTAGAGGCCATTATGCTGAGCCAAGTAAGTCAACCAGAGAAGGATAATTTTATGATCTCACTCATAGGTGGAATTTAAGAAACAAGACACAGGAGCATAGGGGAAGGGAAGGGAAAATGAAACAAGATGAAACCAGAGAGGGTGACAAACCATAAGAGACTCCTAATCACAGGAAACAAACTGAGTGTTGCTGGAGGGGAGGAGAGTAGGGGGATGGGGTAACTGGGTGATGGGCATTAAGGAGGGCATGTGATGTAATGAACACTGGGTGTTCTGTAAGACTGATGAGTCACTGACCTCTATCTCTGAAACTAATAATACACTGTATGTTAATTAATTGACTTTAAACAAAATAAAATAAAATTTTTTAAAAACTTAAAAAGAAAAAATTAAATAGCTGCTGTCATAAGCCCTAAACTTTTAGCAGTCATTGTTATGCAGGAACGGTTATCAAAATATCTCATTTTCTTCCTGCTTTATTGAGATATAACAGACATATAACCTCGTGTAAGTTTCAGGTGTACAACATGATGATTTGATAGGTGTGTATATTGTTAGGTTTGTGAGTGTGTGTGGTGAGAACTTTCAAGATCTAATCTCTTAGTAACTTTCAAATATACCATGCACTATTGTTAGCTATAATCACTGTGCATTAGATTCCCAGAATTTTTGGTCTTATAATAGGAAGTATGTACTCTTTGTCCACTTTCACCCATTTCTCCCACACCCCTGCATCTAGCAGCCACCCATCGACTCTCTGTTTCTATGAGCTCAGGCTTTTTAGACTCCACATGTGAATGATATCATACAGTATTTAACCTTCTGCATCTGACTTACTTCACTGAACGTAATATACTCAAGGTTCATCCACATTGTTGCAAGTGGTAAGATTTTTTCTTTCTTATGGCTGAATAAGATTCTATTATATATGTGCTGTATGTATGTACATACACATATACTTCACATTTTCATATTTCATGTATTTCATATATTTCATATACATACATATATACATGTATATTTATCATACAATTTCTTTATTAGCTCAACCACCAATGGACACTTATGTTGTTTCCATGTCTTGGCTTTTGTAAATAATGCTGCAATGAACACGAGAATGCTGATATCTCTTAGAGATGGTAATTGATTTATTTTGGGTATATACAGACAAGTGGGATTGCGGGATCATGTGATAGTTCTATTTTTGATTTTTTACGGATTCTCCATACTGTTTTCCACAGTAGCTGCATCAATTTACACTCTCACCAAGAGTGCCCAAAGGTTTCCTTTTCTCCACATTCTCACCAACACTTGTTATTTCTTTTCTTTTTATAATAGCCGTTCGAACAGGTGTGAGGTGATTTCTCACCATGTTTTTGTTTGCATTTCCCTGATGATTAGTGATGGTGAGCACTTTCCAGTGTTCCTGCTGGTCATTTGTATGTCTTCTTCAGGAAAATGTTCAGGTTCTTGGCCCATCTTGAAATTGGATTATTTGTTTTGTTGCCGTTGAGTTGTATGAATTCCTTATATATTTTGGGTATTAACCTTAAATATATGATTTCCAAATATTTTCTGTCATTCTGTAGTTGTCTTTTCATTTTGTTGATTGTTCTTTTGCAGTGCAAAAGATTTGATGTAGGTTTGATGTAGTCCCACTAGTTTATTTTTGCTTGGGCTGCTGGTGCTTTTGATGTCATATTCAAAAGATCATTGCCAAGACCAATGTCAAAGAGATTTTCCCCTATTTTTTTTCTAGCAGTTTTATGGCTTCAGGTCTTTAATCTATTTCAAGTTAATTTTGGGGAGTGGCGTAAGGTGGGAGTCCAATTTCATTCTTTTGCCTGTGAACATCCAGTTTTCTCAATACCATTTGTGGAAGAGACTATCCTTTCCCCATTGAGTACTCTAGGCTTCCTTGTCAAATATTGGTTGACTATATGCTGTTGGGTGTATCTCTGAGATCTCGAGTCTGTTCCATTGGTCTATCTTTATACAATACCATATTGTTTTGATGATAGTTTTGCAGCATAGTTTGAAATCAGGCAGGGTGATGCATCTAGCTTTGCAACTCTTTCTCAAGATTGCTTTTTTTGAGTATTCAGGGTCTTTGGCAGTTCCATGTGAGCTTAGGATTATTTTTTCTATTTCTGTAAAAAAAAAATGCCATTAGAATCTTGGTAGGGACGGCATTGTATTTACAGAGTGCTTTGGGTAGCGTGAACATTTTAATAATATTAATTCCATTCCACGAACACGGAATATCTTTCCATTCATTTGTGTCTTCTTTAATTTCTTCCATCAACGTCTTGCAGTTTTTGTTGTACAGATCTTTCACCTTGGTTAAATTTATTCTCAGCATTTTATTGTTTTTAGTGTTATTGCAAGTGGGATTATTTCCTTTCTTTCTTTTTCAGATAGTTCACTGTTAGTGTATAGAAATGCAACTCATGTTTGTGTGTTGATTTTGTATCCAACAACTTTACTGAATTTGTTCATTCTAACGGGTTTTTTGCTGGAGACTTTAGGCTTGCCGGACATCCCATTTTTCAAAACATCCTGTGCTCATGATGCGGAGACTGAGACTCAGAGTAGTTAAATAACACACCCCGGGTCACAGCTGGAATTCACGGTCTGGACTCCATGCAAAGTCTGCCTAACTCCAAAGCCTTGCTCGCAGGAGTTACTACTTAGGTTGTTGGGTCCTTGAAACAGCCCTAAGCACTAGAGGGTACAACACCTCTTAGAGAAGAAATAGAGAAGAAAAAGCAAGATCCAATTATGCACTTTATTCAGCGCCTTCGCTCCTCCCCCACTTTAAGGGCTGAGCCCCTACCTCCGCGTGCCTGTGATGCGTGGCTGTGAGGATGGAGGTGGGGAGCGATCACGAGCATCTGCACGTGCCTCTGGGTGTTGGTGTATCTGTGAACACGTGGCGCATGTGTGTATGCTGTCATCGAGGCATGTGTTGATATGTTTGCACGACATTGTGGGCGGGGGAGTGTGTGTCGTGTGTGGCATGTACTGGTGTGTGTTTGGGGGGGTGGTATACGTGGGGAGCTGGTTGTGCGGGGCGGGGCGGGTTTGCGGGGCCCGGGGTGCGCTGCGCGGCGTGTGGCGAGCCGCGTGTTCCGGAAGAGGAGATCCGGGGACGGGTCTCGGGTGTGTTTTCCCTCCTCGAGCATCCCAGCGTCTTGCTGACACTGATCTGGGTCTGAGAACGTCTTTCCTGAATAAACATGATGTCATTTCCATTCCATTCAGCCTGCGCCGGGACAGCTGCTGTCAGCATCACTGAGGGAAATGCCACCTCGGCCCTGACAGCTGCCACTTGGCACACTTTGTAGAGAGCTTCTCTGGGAAGAAAAAAAACCAGCCAGTCATGCAGATGCTATTTAAAGTATGTTGCATCTTGATGAAAAATGTAGAGGAAGCTTAAGTGTGCTGGAGGGCTGGCTCAGGACCCTGGGCCGGGGGGGAGGGGGAGACACCAGTGTCTATGGCACAGGCTCCACCTGTCTTGGGCTAAGTCTAGCCTTACCTCCCATTTCACAGATGATGAAACTGAGGTCCAGAAAGGGCAAGGGGCTTGTCTGAGGTCAAAGAGCAAGTCAGAGCCACAGAACATGAGAGCTAGGAGTCACAGTCAAAATTTTCAAATCTAACTCCTACAATGGACCGAAGGGGAAATTCTGGCCCAGAGAAGAGAAGCAATTTGCCCCAGTTCATGCAGCAAATCAGTGACAGAGCCGAGACTAGAACCTAATTCTCAGGCATGGGTATTTGACCTCTGGCTGGTGCACACTGAGAGTCTCTGTCTTGCATACAGTAGGAGCAACAGATATTTGTTAAACGAGACTTGCACTGCTTTGGATGACTTTGAAATGCACTGAATTGTCCTTATCCCATCCTTGCCTTTCACAACCAGAAATATCATGTGTCCACCCTGCCCAGCTGCCTCTAGAGCTTCCAACATCCTGGAATTTATTCTACTCCAGCAGGGAGGATGTATGATGTGTCTGGTGAGGACTGGGAAGTTCTCAATCTTTTAACTTGATGTCATGCAAACCCTGGTTTGAGTTTGACCCCATCTGGCTGACTTCTGTTCAAATTCCTTACAATGGCATTCAAAGTTTTTCATTACCTGGTCTCTTTCCACGCTCATCCTTACCTCTTCTCTCTCCCATGAGAAATGATAGGATCTCTATCAGAGTAAACTCGTTTCTTTCACACTTCTGTATGCTTCTGCATATACTTTTGCCTAGAAGGACCTTTCTCTGCCTGTTAAACTCCTACTCATCCTTCAAGAGCCCACTCTAATATCATGGAACAGGTAGAGTAGCTGTTCTTGGGCTCACCACCTCATGGACATCCCTTGGTCATAAATCTTACCACAATAAGTTAAATTTGATAATCTGACTCCCCCAAAAATCAAGAGCCATCAGGCAGACACGGAGGCTGACCTGTGTCCATATTCCCCAACACCCAACTCAGAGCCTGAAATAGAAAGGTCCTGAAGAAATGTTGATTGAATGAGTCTTCCACAATAAATTACTGATGAGCCATGGCAGAAACTCTGGCCCAGGAGAAGTGAAAAGAAAGAATGGCACAAGCATGGCTTGAATTCCAGGTCAGATTAAGAGACCAACTTCTAGCAATTCATAAAATTCAGCCAACTGTGTCTTTAAAATCTTACGTCTACCCTTTCGGGGCCCCTGACTGACAACTCCGTTCTCACACTCGTCTTGGCACCTCACTGATACCTAAAGCATTCACCAGGTTGGTTGTCCGTTGATGGCCCAAGGCTCTAAAGTGACTTCTTATTTCTCCCTGAACTTCCAGAAAAATTCCATTACTCTCATTGAGATGGGTTATCTTGGATGTTGGGAAAGCAATCTGATTTATAATTCAAATATAACACAATGGAAGTAAAATACAATAAAAACTTGAGCATTCAAGTGAAAACTGAGTTTGACAGCTTCCTTATATTTAATGACTAATGAGATGTGGTCAAGTATAATTTTCTGCTATTGTATGTTAAGATGTGTCAATATTTGGAAGGTCTGCACAATACAGTCAGTCAATATTTTCCAAAAGACATTGCATTACATTATAAAATCTTACAAAAGATCCATTCAAAATGCAAGATACCAACTATAGTCAAATTTGTTAATTAAAATTTTAAAAAGAAATTTATTTTATTTTAAAAATGCAAAAAAGACCAATGAATTTTTATGAAATAGAACATGAAAATTCACTGCTATGATTCAGAGTGCAAATTGCAACTAACCTTTTAAAAACTACTACTTCTCAAGTTTTGGTATAGTATCAAAGAATAATATCCATAATTAGCTGAAAAAGCTATTAAAATTCTCCTCCTTTTTCCAACTACATCTTTGCATGAGATCAGATTTTTTTATATACTTCAACCAAAACATATCACAACAGATTGAATGCCAAAACAAATGTAAGAATCTAGCGTTCTTCTATTAAGCCAAACATGAAAGAGATTTGCAAAATGTAAAAGAATGCCACACTCCTCTCCAAATTTTTGCTTTGGAAAATACAGCTATTTTTCATAAAAACCATGCTATTTATGTTAACAAGTAATGGGTTTGTTGTTCTTTATCAATTAATATGTTTATAATTTTATTTTAATGTTAGTATGGTAAATATCAATAAATATGAATAAAAACTCTGATGTCCAATAATTTTTAAGAGTGTAAGAGAGTCCAGGGGCACCTGGCTGGCTCAGTTGGTAGAGCATGTGACTTTTAATCTCAGGGTTGTGAATTTGAGCCCCATGTTGGGCATAGAGATTATGTAATTAAAAACATTTTTTAAAGAGTATAGGGGAGCCCAGAGATCAAAATGTCACCACTGCATAGAGTTATTAACTCCACTACAGAAGAGGAAACTGAGAATCAGAAAGGCAAAGGGATTTTTCATCAGTCCTCCAACTGCTAAGTGATAAATCCAAGCTTGAGCTCATCTGTTTGATTCCAAAGCCCACAGTCCTCACCACTGTCCTCTCCTTTATCACCTGACATTCAACAATCGTGACAATAAGTACAGGAATTTTGCTTTGCAGCTTTCAGAGAGCTTTTGCTTCCATTATCTGTTCTGATTATCATAACAGTTTGAGAAGGTTGGGAAGGTATTTACATCTTCTCTGAACAGAAAGGGATACGAAGTCTTGGAGAGATATAGTGTCTTTGCCCAAGGCCCCAGCTGGAAAGTGCAGAGGTGGGATTTGAGCCAGGCTTATCCAATTTCTTTGTACCCCTCCCCAGTGAGCCAGTGTATGTGTCCATCCACACAGATCCTCATAAATCACTTGTTACAAGTCCTTTATTTGACAATTTTAAGTTGCCTTGTGATATCTACTTGAAACGTCCTATTTAATCTGGAGTGAGACTTGTTTAGATTTCTTAGATACAGATAAGTTCTAGTGCATTTAGAAGGTGGGGGGAATAATAAATGCCAGAATAAAATACCATAACTATTTTTGTTCCCTAGAATAATGGATTGATTTGTAAGTACTTAAATAAATTAGCTTTCTTACATTGAGTGATTCATTTGCTGAAAGACAAAATTTTCACATCATTTATCTTAGTTTGGATCTCTCGAAACAATTTGGGTGCAAATAGCTTATTTGGGAGATGGTCCTAGGAAACATGATGAAGGAGCAGGGGGGTGGGTCTGGGGAAGGAACAAAGCTGACAAAGATGCATTACTGCCCGGTGACCACTGTGGGCAGCCGGGGCTTAGACCCACTGAGGATCTTCAAGCAACTGCATGGAACGTGCCTCAAAGTGTCAGCTAAGGGTCAAGAAGCTAGAGTATTTATCTACTAGTTTCCTCCCCTCATTGCTGAGGATTGCTGGTAGGGCAGTAACTCTCCAGCACTTTCCACTGCCTACAGGTGGGCTGAGCATGACCAGAGAACACCCTAGAGAGAGAGAGAGAGAGAGAGAGAGAGAGAGAGAGAGCAGGCTCCCAGCTTGTAGGGAACTCTCTGCCTATGACCTTGGGATAAGCTGAAGGGACATGGGTAGGATGCTGACAGCCTGTGCCCAATGGCCAACTTTCATTCCTTTATTCAACAAACCCTTACAGGAGTCTCCTATGTGCCAGGCCCTGTCCCGGGCACTGGAGCTGCAGAGACCAAAGACCAGCACGAGCCCTGTGCTCATGGGCTGGCCCAACCACGCGTCACGGAAGCAGAAGACTAGATCATGAAGCCTTCGCAGTAGCAACAGATGCTGGTTGAATGGGTGGATAACAAGCATTTAGAAGCAGAAAGACTTTCTTTCTTTCTTTCTTTCTTTCTTTCTTTCTTTCTTTCTCTCTCTTTCTTTCTTTCTTTCTTTCTTTCTTTCTTTCTTTCGATGCCACCATGGATCTCTGCTTGGCATATGAAAGACACTTGTCAAAAATTAAAGTTTTGGGGCACCTGGGTGGCTCAGCATCTGCCTCTTGATTTTGGCTCAGGTCACGGTCTCAGGATCATGAGATCGAGCCCTGCTTGGTCCCTTCGCGGGGCATGGAGCCTGCTTGAGATTCTCTCTCTCCCTCTCCCTCCTCCCCTCTCCCCGCCCCATTCATGTGCACACATGCTCACGTGCTTGCGCATTCCTGTTTTCTCTCTAAAAAGAAAAAAATTAAAGGCTCAATTGAAAAAGAAGGAGAAGAAGAAAGCCTCCAGGGGAAGGGTAAATGCGTATGGTGGGTCATGATGTGAATAACATCTCTCTTTTTTGGGGGAGGGTAATCACTGCAATATTTAGCTCTTTTTTTTTTTTTTTTGGTAGTCACTGCGATATTTTTTATAAATGTAAGAAAAGCCGATGATGACAATAGTATGGATAAAAGCAATGACTACCATTTTTGCTGTTCCTGTAATGGGACACTTTGCACACATTCGGTCATTTAATTCATTTTGCAGATGGGAAACTGAGGCTCAGAGAGATGCAGTGACTTTATCAAAGATATGGCAGCTTAACACCAAAGTCAATATAAATCCAAAGTCCTGGCTCTTTCCTCCAGCCACGTGGTGGAAGGGAAGAAGGAAGAGGGAAACAGTGGGCAGGAGTGAGGCGGGGGTGGGGGGGACAAGTAATAGGGCGAAAGGAAGGAAGAAGGAAAGGAGAGAAACAAGGGCAGGAGAGGGAGCGCCTGTGGGGACAGAGCTACCTGCTACCTAACAGGTGTCTTCGTCCAAATTAGGAAAAGGTGCCCCTCTGAGCCACAGCATCCCTACAAGCTTGGCTGCAAGGAACACATGGCATATAAAGGAAAGGATGTCCCTCTCTACTGATGGATGATGAGGCTCTAACCAGGCATGTGGCTTGGCAAGCAGGACGAGGGCCGGATTTCAGGTCTTCTTTCCCTCTTGCTTGGTCACACTGAGCAGGAAGGTGAATCGGAAGAGAACAAAGTCCAGTTTGTACTCGTTCAAGAGAAGTAGGAGAGCTCCCAATAGGGAGTTCTCTCTGGAGGTCCTAGGAGCAGAATTGTGAGGGCACTCAGTGTCTAGAGTGACAGGAGAGCATTTGACAGAAAGAAACCCGACTTCTTCCTAGCGTTCTCACTTCCTTCTTTCATCCACTCATTCATACACCCAGTGGTCTGCCGTCCACCATCCTTCCACGCTGGTACCTCCCTCCAACCAGCCACACATCCATCCGCTCGTTGGTTCAGTCACTCTAAAAACCCTTTGAACCCACTCTGTACAAAAGTCTTTGTTGGATTCTGGGCGCCCAGAGGCAAGTCCATCAGGGTACACTTGACTGCCTCAGATGAGGGAGGAGGGGAGGAAGAGAGAGAGGGAAGGGGAAAGAGGGAGAGGTCATAGTCTAAGAGGAATTGTGTGGAGACAGGAAGATGGGAAAACTACATGGAGGAGGTAACTGCTCTGGGCTTTGGAGACCAGGTAGGATTCATTAGGGAAATGCAAATAATCAAAACCACAATGAGATACCACCTCAAACCCATCCCATTATGATAGCTACTGTGAAAATAAAATAAATAAAATAAAATAAAATAAAATAACAAGTGTTGGAGATGATGTGAAGAAATTGGAACCCTTGGGCACTGTTTGCAGGAATGTAAAATGGCACAGTCACAATGGAAAACAGTATGGTGGGTCCTCAAAGAATTAAAAATGAAATTACCATATGATCCAGCAATCCCACTTGTGGATATATACCCCAAATAATTGAAAGCAGGGTCTCAAAAAGATATTTTCATACTGAGGCTCATAGCAGCACTACTGACAAGAGCCAGAAGGTAGAAGTAACACAAGTGTCTGCCGATGGATGAACAAATAAAGAAAATGTGTTATGTGAACACTGGAAGAGGAAGCCTTTTTATCAAAGAAGACCTTTCCCTAAGTCAGTGAGATTTTTTTTTTCTTTAACCAATGAGTTTTTACTGTATTATATTTGCAGAGAGTGGCTAAACTACACTCTTAGCAACATAAATGTGTATATTTACAAAGTGTATTTTATATTTATATATAATAATCTTTAAGAATGATTAGTGCTACTTTAGTGGGAATTTAATTTTAGTAATAAGTGCTTATTATAGCTGTCTGCTATTAAATTTTCGCAGATAAATTAGCCACATGTTATGAGAATTATAACTACCATATTAATCAAATATAAGTAAGATTCTGTTAAGTTTGTAAGATTTTGTTATTCATTTAAAGGTGGAAATATGTATTGCAGTAAAGGCAAGGAATATGTGAACTCTTCAATCAATAAAATTCAGGCCAAGAAGAAAAAAAGAAAATGTGTTATGTACCTGTAGTGAAATATTATGCAGCCTCAGAAAGGAAGGAAATTCTGACACCTGTGACAACATGGGCAGACCTCAAGGACATTATGCTAAGGGAAATTATCCAGTCATAAAAACAAATGCTGTGTGATTCCACTTAATAGATTATACCTACAGCAGTCAAATTCTTAGAGACGGAAAGTAGAATGGTGGTTGCCAGGGCTGTGGGGGGGAGAGGAATGATTAGGAGAATAAGGAGTTATTCCTTAATGAGTGGAGAGCTGGGGATGTACAAGACGATAAGAGTTCTGGATATCAGTGGCACAGCGATGCGAATGTATTTAATGCATTTAACACGGCTGAACTATACACATAGCAATGGCTGGGATCATAGCTACGGGAGCACAAAGGGCACCTGCCGCACAGGTGGCTGACGGATGAACACGTGGCACCTGGAATGGAAGGATAGGTTCTGAGCACTTGCCAGTCCTCCCATCCCTGGGGACAAACCAAACAAACAAGTGGAGAGGCTGATGGCACGGCAGAAGTCTTGCCAACAACTAGGCGGAGACCAGGACCAGACGGAGCATGAGGACTGACGTCGATGAGAGGACCTTTGTGTTCATAGACTAGTGAAGTCTGAGGTGGCCAAGTTGCCGCTGGAGTTCTACTCTAAATACATCTACTAAAGTCAAAGATTCCTATGTTCTTTGACCCAGCAGTGCCACTTTTAGGTATTTAACCTGCAGAAATACAACAAAGACCAAACCTACACGTTTATAAGGATGTTCATTGCAATATTGCTTACAACTTGGCAGGATCAGAAATAGCTTCAACATCCCTCAGTAGGGGGTTAGATTCATTCTGAGACACCAGTACCATGGAATACGGTGCAGCAGTTTTGTTTAAATGACGTTGTTACTGATAGGGTACAACGATCAGGGCATATTGTTACACGAAAACAAGAAAGTTGCAAAATAGTGTGTATAGCATGGTGATGCCATTTTTGAAAAAGTTGTTACTGCTGCAGATCTTAATTATGCATAGGAAAAACTATCTGGAAGATGAGGCAGCAAAATAACCACAGAGATTCTCTTGCAGGGGGAAACCATGAGGAAAGGTCTGCTTGCTACATTAGTGTCCAAGGGCGGTCTATGCGGTAGGTTAAGAGAGGCAGCACTCCAGTCCCACTGCCCAGGATAGAATGGATCCCAGTAGTGCCACCAACAAGCAGAGTGGCCTCCAGATGTTGGTTGGTATATGGTTTGTGATATTTGCATTTTTATTAAAAATACACATTTTATTCTTCTTTTTTAAGTGGGCCCCATGCTGGGCATGGAGCCCAGTGTGGGGCTTGAACACACGACCCTGAGGTCAAGACCGGAGCTGAGCTGAAGAGTCAATGCCCAACCGACTGAGCCACCCAGATGCCCCTGCATTTTATCTTTTCTTTTTTAAAGATTTTATTCATTCACTTGAGAGAGAGAGTGCGCGAGCAAGAGACCACAAGCAGGGGGAGCAGCAGAAGGAAAGGGAGAAGCAGACTCCCCGCTGAGCAGGGATCCTGATGTGGTGCTTGATCTCAGGACTCCAAGATCATGACCTGAGCCGAAGGCAGCTGTTTAACCGACTGAGCCACCCAGGCGCCCCCACATTTTATCTTTTTAAACACCTTTATTGAGATATATTTTCACATATTATAAAATCCAAACATTTCAAGTGTGTAACTCAATAATTTTAGCAACTGCATCGATCTGTGCAAACATCACCATAAATCTCTTTTCAGACGATTTCATTCTCCATGAGGTCCCTCCTGTCTAACTACTGCTGACCCCATTTACAGCACTCCCAGCTACAAGCATCCACTGATTTTTCTCTCTATATTTCTGCCCTTTCTGGACATTTCATACAAGTGGAATCTTACAATAGGCGGACTCTCGTGATTGTCTTTCACTTAGCACCGTGTTTTCAAGGTTTGTCCATAATACAGTATGTGTCTGTTGTTTAATTAATGTTTTTTTATATTTTTAAAGATTTTATTTATTTATTTATTTATTTATTTATTTATTTATTTATTTATTTATTTGACAGAGGGAGAGAGATCACAAGTAGGCAGAGAGGCAGGCAGAGAGAGAGGGGGAAGCAGGCTCCCCACTGAGCAGAGAGCCCGATGAGGGGCTCGATCCCAGGACCCTGAGATCATGACCTGAGCTGAAGGCAGAGGCTTTAAGCCACGGAGCCACCCAGGTGCCCCTATTAATGTTTTCTTTAATTGATAAATAATATCCCATTGTAAGGATATACCATATTTGTCGGTCCATTCACTAGTTGGTGAGCATTTAGGCTGGCTACAATTTTTAGCTATTGTGAATAATGCTGCTATGAACGTTCATGTACAAGTCTTTGCATGCACTGCACACATTTTCACTTATCTTGGGTAGAAGATGCCTGGGTGTGACTTTACTGGATCTTACGGGAGGTGCGTGTTAACTTTTTGAGAAACTGCCAAACCATTTTCCAAAGTGCCTGCCCCATTTTCCATTCCCAGCAGCCCTGAATGAGGGTGCCTGCTGCCCCGCACCCTCACCGACACTTGCTATGATCTGTTTCGTTTATTCTAGCCCTTCTGGTAGGTGGGAAGCAGCCTCTCATTGTGGTTTTAATTGGCATTTCCCTAATGACTAACGGTATTGAGCATCTTTTCATGTAAGTACCGACTGCATTTTACTTTTGTAACCAGAAAAAAAGAGTGCAGATGAGTGACCATTCCTCTGTAGTGAGTGAAAGCTCTCCCTGCCCTTTCCCTGCCTCTCCCATCCCTGTCCCCCCTCAACACGGGCAAACACCCCTGTCTGCCTGGGGGAGGAGACCAGAGCCGACCGACGATACCAGCACCTGTTCTCTGACCACTAGGCTGCTGAATATAATGGGACCCTCTGTCCTACCCCAGACTATCTCCTCCCACTGGGCACCGGCCCAGGCTCACCCAGGGGGAGGCTAGCGCGTGTCATCTTAGAAAGCCACCGGAAAGGCAGGAACTGCCGGGACGACACTGGGGTGCCCGGATGAAGGGTTTAGCCTTCCTGCCTCCTTCCCTTCACTCAGAGCCAGGAGCATAGCTCTAGACGTGAGGTCACTTCAACCCACAGCTGCCTGGGCTGCAGGATGCTCCACGGGGCTCACATGGGACCTGGAAACTGGGTGTTAAAGCCAAGGTCCTAGGGGCTCCTGGGTGGTTCAGTCAGCTAAGCATTTGCCTTTGGCTCAGGTCATGATCCCACGGTGCTGGGATCGAGCCCTGCATCGGGCTCCCTGCTCTGTGGGGAGCCTGCTTCTCCACCTCCTTCTGCCCTTCCCCCTGCTCGTGCTCTCTCTCTCTCTAGTCCTCTCTCTCAAATAAAGGCATAAAAATCTTTTTAAAAAAATCAGAGTCCTTCCCTGATTTCCAGAAGGCTGCCTGGCCCGGGGCAGCGCTGCTGTGTCCTCACACAGGTCCGTGCGTGCAGCATACGGTTCAGGGAGAAAGGGCCCAGGTTTGGAAACTGGACACCGTAGCAAACTCCAGCTCTGAGGAGACAGACAAGGAGATCCTGCCTTCAAGAAACCCCCACCGTGTAAGGAGTCAGTCACTGACGCTCCAAGCCCCGGTGACTGTGCTGTGACAGGATGTGCCAGGGGTCTGGCAGTGTAGGGCTCACTGGGCGCCCCCATGGGCTGGGCAGATGCCGGCACGTTCCCGATCCTCCCGGCAGCCTTACAACGGATGTCACGGAGAAGTCAGCTAACCTGACCTGCATTTAGCCAATTTCCTAGACTACTGGCCACCCTCCCATCCCTGGTTGGAACATCCTGACACCCCCCAACCCGGGCTCACGGCTCCAGCCTTCTTGGTCCTTCCCTGGGCTTGGCTCCTACTGGCCGAGCTGTGCTGCGCTACCAGAGTCAGGAGCGTGTGTCCCCAAAAAGCTTTGGCCAACTTGTGTTGATTGTTATAATTATGTAATTTAGCTAAATAAAACAAAGAGTGGAATCTGACTGTGTGTGTCTGTGAGAGAGAGGGGGGGGGAAATAATGTTTTGAGAAAAATGAAGTCCAGTGCTTTGGAAATAATGCAATAAAGACAAATTGCTAAAAATAGATCTGTTGCTGTAGTTTGGGGAAGATTTGGGGTGGGAGGGGATAGTGACAACACAGAATTCCAAATTCAGATTGCCTCACAAGAGTTTCAACGATCCATTTAAAAAGAAAAAGGAATTGGAAATCTTTAGCAATGCTCTGTGGGTGCAGGCGAACAAAGTGGAGCTCCAGCCAGAGAACCTGAACTTGAAGTAGAAATGTTGGCCCACACTGATAATCTTTAAGTTATGATAAAGTGTTTAAAGTGTTTACGAATCCTTTTTTCATGACTGCCTTTCTCAGCTAACCATTTTTTAAATTCAAATTCAATTAACGTATAATGTATAATTAGTCTCAGAGGTAGAGGTCAGTGATTCATCGCTTATATATAACACCTAGTGCTCATTATATCCCGCGCCCTCCTTAATGCCCATCCCCCAGTTACCCCATCCCCCCATCTCCCTCACTCCAGCAACCCTCAGTTTGTTTCCTGTGATTAAGAGTCTCTTATGGTTTGTCTCCCTCTCCGATTTCATCCTGTTTTATTTTTTCCTCTTCCCCTATGATCCCATTTTCTTTCTTAAATTCTATATATGAGTGAGATCATATAATTGTCTTTCTCTGATTGACTTATTTCATTTAGTATAATGTCATCTAGCTCCATCCACACTATTGCAAATGACGAGGTTTCATTTTTTTTGATGGCTGAGTAGTATTCCCTTATATATACGTACCACATCTTCTTTATCCATTCATCTGTTGATGGACATCTGGATTCCTTCTATAGTTTGGCTATTGTGGACACTGCTGCTATGAACATTGGAGTGCATGTGGCCCTTCGGATTTGTATCTTTGGGGTAAATCCCTAGTAGTGCAATTGCTGAGTCATAGGGTAGCTCTATTTTCAACTTTTTGAGGAACCTCCAAACTGTTTTCCAGAGTAGCTACATCAGCTTGCATTCTCATCAACAGTGTAGGAGGATTCCCCTTTTTCCACGTCCTCGCCAACATCTGTCATTTCCTCAGTGGTTAATTTTAGCCATTCTGACTGGTGCGAGGTGGTATCGCATTGTGGTTTTGATTTGTATTTTCCTGATGCCAAGTGATGTTGAGCATTTTTCATGTGTTTCTTGGCCATCTGTATGTCTTCTTCGGAGAAATGTCTGTTCATGTCTTCTGCCCATTTCATGATTGGATTATTTGTTCTTTGGGTGTTGAACTTGATAAGTTCTTTACAGATTTTAGATACTAGCCCTTTAGCTGACCAGACAGTCGTAAATATCTTCTCCCGCTCTGTCAGTTGTCTTTTGGTTTTTCCGACCGTTTCCTTGGCTGCGCAAAAGCTTTTTATCTTGATGAAATCCCAATCGCTTTTTGCCTTTGTTTCCCTTGCCTTTGGAGACGTAACCAGCAAGAAGTTGCTGCGGCCAAGGTCACAGAGGTTGCTGCCTGTGTTCTTCTCTGGGATTTTGATGGATTCCTGTCTCACATTGAGGTCTTTCATCCATTTTGAGTCTATTTTGGTGTGTGGTGTAAGGAAATGGTCCAGTTTCATTCTTCTGCATGTGGCTCTCAGCCAACCTTCTGATTACCTCATCAACTACCTGGACCAAACAGGTTAGCTGAGCGGTTTCTAGTGGATTATTATGCCCATTTCATAGATGAAGAGAGTAAAGTAGGAGAGACAAAGTACCTTGTTCAAGGTCACACAGCCAAGAAGTCCTGGTATAGGAACTGGGCCTGAGTGGTCCCCACATCATCTGCCTTCCTGGCCCGAGAGTTCAGAAGGTGGGCAGCCCAGCCAACTCCTATAGCCAAAGTGGCAGACTCAAGCCCCACACCTTCCTTGGCCTCAAGGAGACAGCCCGCATGGAACCACTGGGTTCCATAGTAGCATCCTCGTCTTTCCCAGGGAGAGTGGCCCTGGCTTCCCTATGGAATACCTGCAGGCTCAAACACCCCAATTTGGAGGCCCTGCACTCTTCCGGTTTTCCCGAGGGCCTGCAGGTTCCAGAGCAAATCTGGATGGTGCAGGAAAAAAGCCAAGCAGGCGGGGTTGAGATCTCCTCTCCTCACTCATGGAAGCCTGGGTGACAAGAGCCCCTCCTCTCTGCAGCTCAGTCAGCTCATCTGTTCAATGGGGGTGGCGGCACCCACGTAGGGGAGGCAGGAAAGGCTCACACCCAGGACTGCGAGGTCCAAGCCCTTGGTCTGACACTTGTGAGCTGTGTGAGTTTAGGCAAATGACTTGACCACCCTGTGCTTCAGTTTTTCTCATGTATAACATGGGGACCGTAATAGTACCTATTTGATAGGGTAGCTATAAAGGTAAAATAAATTAATATATAAAAACTTAAAATAAGCTGACAAGACACTGAGGGCTATAGCTGCAGGCTACTATGATTATCATCATTATGATAATTGTTTTTACCATTGCAGGGTTTAGGGGAACACGGAATTAGATGCACGCAGCACAGAGCCCATAGGAGCCCAGGACAGCTTGGGTGCCCCTCCCAGCCTGAGGAGGAGGTGTGGGAAGACACAAGGGGAGACTGGGAGTGCCCCAGGTCCCATCCCAGCCTCCCCTGAACTTTCTAGGGCACGAACGTCCTTCCCACATGCTCAGTACTGTCTACTATGAGCGTGTTCCAGGTCTCCTACCTCATTTAGGCTCTGAGCAGACCCCAGCAGGGTCCTCCACCCCATTTGCCAGATGAGGTAAGTGAGAAAGTTTCTGGGGTGCTTTACTGCCACCCAGAGGTCGGCATCCCAGAACATTAAAGTCAGAAAGAGCCTCAGGACTCCTTGACCCCAGGAGTGGTCTCATGTCCCAAGCAGCCAGGCTGAATGGTCCCAGAGACCTGCGAAAGAAAGATTTTGAGATGACACAGGATCTCAGACAGAAAATGTGCTGTGATTGACTAGCGATGTCTTCCATAAATGCGGACGTGTCTCGTGGTGATGTGTGTCCCTAGTCATCCTGTTCTCATCCACCTCCCTTACTTACTGTATGTCTCAGAGATGGGAGTCACTTGCCCATGGTCTCAAAGGTGCAGAAGTGGAGACAGACACTGCCCAGGCCAGGCTCTTTTCCCTACCTGGTGCTGAATTGTTTCCGCTTTCCTTGGGGAGAAATTTACTTGGTGTTTCTGCCATTTGTGGTCCTGGCTGCTGGGAGTCAAATTATTCAGAGGGGACAGAGGAGTTTATGGAAGGCAGGTCCTACCTCCATCCCTGCTCCCACCAGGTCCAGGTGAGCCTCGTGCCACTGTAGCCTACCACTCTAGGGCTGTTGGCTATCTGGAATATTCTGGAGCTGCCCCCCAAGGAGAGGTGTGAAGAAAGTAGGTCTCTGATACATCATCAAGCTGTACTCATCACCCAGGGTCACTGGGGTGGGACCCAGCAAGGCTATTCCCCCATGCCCCAAGAATGTGTATGGCAAAAGATGCTAGGAAGGCAGCCAGAGCAAGCAGGAACATGGCAGATAGGCATATACGCACATAGTCCTTAAGCAAAGACTTGAAATTCACATACGTACACAATACATATATGGTCACAGATACACACTCGGTTATAATGGAGAATCCAGAGATTATAGGATAACAAATACCCATGCGTGCCTACTATCTTGAGTTAACAAATGTATGCAATTAATCATCTTTGCTTTAGACATTTTTTAATGACAGAAACAAAATGTTGAAGATGCTTAAACTGAAGTCCTTTTCATACCCCTCCCCAGTTCCACTTCCCTTCCTCATGCAGAGGCAATTGTCATCAGGAATATGGCATGTGTCGGGGGCGCCTGTGTGGCTCAATCCATTGAGCATCCGATGTCTGACTTGGCTCAGACTCTGATCTCGTGGTTGCGGGATTGAGCCCGGCATCGGGCTTCACGCTCAGCTCGGAATCTGCTTGAGATTCTCTCTCTCCTCTCCCTGTGCCCCTCCCTCTGTTCTCTCTCTCTTTTTCTCTCCCTCCCACAAATAAATAGATAGATAGATAGATAAACAAATAAATAAATAAATAAAATGTTTTTTAAAGATTAAAAAAAATTGGGGGTGTACCCTTCCAGTCCATTTTTTTTAAATCCACAAACAATACATAGTATTGTTGTGTGTGCTTTAAAATTTTACATAAATGATGTCTTATTATACTTAGGATTTTTCAGCTTACCTTATGTATTAGTCTCTGAGGGCTGCTATAAACTAAGTACCACGAACGAGGCGCCCTGAAGCAATGGAAATGTGTTCTCTCGCGGGTTTGGAGGCTGGAAGCCTGAGATCAAGGTTTTGGCAGGGCCCTGCTCCATCTGAGGTTCTGGTCTCTTCTGACTCCCGGTGGCAGCTGTCAGTCCTTGGCGTTCCTGGCTTCCAGCTGCTTTGCTCTGATCTTGCTTTTGTCGTTACATGGCCTTCTCCGACCATGTCTCTGCCTTCACCTGGCATTCTCCTCTCTGAGCATGTCTGTGTCCAAATAACCCTCTTCTTAGAAGGACAGCAGTCAGGGGCGCCTGGGTGGCTCAGTCTGTTAAGCGTCTGCCTTTAGCTCAGGTCATGATCCCAAGGACCTGGGATAGAGCCCCCCACCAAGTCCCCCATTGAGTTCGGCCTCATCTGCCTTGAATTCTGCATGGAACCCTGCATCAGGCTCCCCGCTCAGTGGGGAGTCTGCTTCTCCTTCTGCCCCCCACACCCGCTCATGCTCCCACCTTCTCGTTCTCAAATGAGTAAGTAAAGTCTTAAACAAAAAATAAGGATACCACTACTATTGGATTAGGGCTCATCCTAAGGACTTCACTTTAGCTTGATTACATCTGCAGGGACCTTATTTCCAAATAAGGCCATGTTCAGAGGTAAGACATCAACAAATCTTTCGGGGCAACACAATTCAACATGTAACACTTTTAAAAATCAAAATTATACTTTTTAATATTTATCCAATGTTGATATATGTAATTAAGTTCATTTAGTTTACAGTATAATGTTCTACTTTATAAGTAGGTAATACTGTTTATTTAATTACTCTCAAGTTTAACATCCCTGCCATTTCCTTGATCAATGAGCAAGGATTTCTCTAGGGTTCAGTCTTGGGAGCAGAACTGTTGGTCACGTGGTATGCATATTTCCCATTTGTGTAAGAGATTGCCAAATTGCAGTCTTTGAGAGTTCACATTTTCCCACATCTTCACCAACACTTAATAGTGTCAAACTTTCCAACCTTTGCCAATTGATGGATGTGAAATGGAATCTCTTTGCTGTTTAATTTGTATTTCTTCTATAAGTAATGAGGTTAAATATCTTACTTATGTTTATTCACCATCCCTACTTCCTTTTTTTGTGAATAGTTCATATTCTTTCCCTATTTTTCTATTGGGCTATCTTTCTCTTATTGATTTATGAGAGTTCTTTATATACTGGACATTAATCCCATGTATGCCACAAATGTCTTTCCATAGACTTCTGCTCAAATTTTAACTTTGCAAGGGCCTTTTATTACACAAGATTATTTGATTGGGTTGAGCCTAAAGTTAACAATATTTTCTTTTGGGACACCTGGTTGGCTCAGTGGTTAAGCCTCTGCCTTTGGCTCAGGTCATGATCTCAGGGTCTTGGGATCGAGCCCCACATTGGGCTCTCTGCTCAGCAAGAAGCCTGCTTCCTCCTCTCTCTCTGCCTACTTGTGATCTCTCTCTCTCTGTCAAATAAATAAAATCTTAAAAAAAAACCCAAAAAATATTTTCTTTTATGATTTCTGGCTTTTCATAATTTACTGAAGAACTCCTTCCCTATCCCAAGGCATAAAGAAAGTCTCCTATTCATCTTCTACAAACCTTTCAGACTGTTTTTCACATTTAAGCCATTAATTCATTTCACTTATTTTTTTATATACCGGGACAGGATCTGATATCATTTTTTCCCACACAGAAAGCTTCTCCAAACCCTATTTTTATATAGGCCATCCGTTCCCTTTACAGACTCATGATGCTTTTTTTTTTTTTTTTTAAATATAGGAGAGAGAGCGTGTGCATGCATGAGAGAGAGTGAGTGGTGGGTGGGGGCAGAGGAAAAGGGAGAAGGAGACTCCCTGCTGAGCAGGGAGCCAGACATGGGACTCCATCCCAGGACCCCAGGATCATCACCTGAGCTGAAGGCAGATGCTTAACTGACTGAGACACCCAGGAGCCCCTTGTAATGCCTTTTGATCATGCAACAGAGTCCGATACAAGTTGGGTCTGTTTTCTGGGATTTCTTTTCTGTTCCATTGACTTATTTGTCCACCCCTGTGCTAAAAACCAGGATGTGTTCTTATGAAAGCTTTACAATAAATCTGGGTATTTTTAGGGTAAGACCCCTATCTTGCTCTACCTCAGATTTGTCTTAGCTATTCATGCACTTTTACCTTTCTGTACGGATTTTAGAATCCGTTTAACAAGTTTGATGAGAAAGCCTATTGTAATTTTAATTGAGATTACATAGATTTTATGAATTAATTTCAGAAAAATTAAGGTAGCTATGAAATTGAGTCTTCCTTTCCATAAACATGGTACATATCCCCATTTATTTGTGGGTGTGTTTTTCAATAATATTTCATATTTTCTTCATTGGTTATTACACATTCTTTATTACTAGACTTTTTAAAATTCTGGGTTTTTTTCTGTGACATTTACATTCTCTCACTGGTTATTACTTGCAGATGAGCACATGATGGATTTTCTAGGTTGATTACATATCCAGCAATCTCAATCCCTTACTCTCTAGTTCCAGGCAAAAGATGGGGAGCTTTGGACTTGGTGATTTGCAGAACGCAAGTCAGGACACAGTATAAACTACAGGTTTAGAGCATGGATTTTGCCAACTGACAGGTGAGCCTGGGTTTGAGTCCCAGATTTTCCACTTAGTAGCCGAGTAAGTTTACTTAACCTCTCTAAACTAATGATCACACACATTCCCTGGGTGATTTTGAGACATCAGGGAGATAGAATGCATAAAAGTGCCCAGCACAGTGCCTGACACAAAAAAATTGTTTAACAGATGCTGGTTCTTATAATTTTTACTAACTGGATTCTCTTGCATAACTGGGGAGATAACAACTCATAGTAAAACACATCAACCCCTGGGGCTCCTGGGGGGCTCAGTGGGTTAATGCCTCTGCCTTCAGCTCAGGTCATGATCTCAAGGTCCTGGGATCGAGCCCCACATCGGGCTCTCTGTTCAGCAGGGAGCCTGCTTCCCCCTCTCTCTCTGCCTGCCTCTCTGCCTACTTGTGATCTTTCTATGTCAAATAAATAAATAAAATATTTTAAAAAATAATTAAAAAATTAACACCCACATTTGATGACTGCCCTAGGGACTGTTGACTTGGAGCCCATGTTTAAAACCCATTTGTTCTCTCTGCCATTTTAATACACATGGCCTCCCAATCAGCCAGCAATGGCTTGTCACTGACCATTGATTTGAGAAGCCTTGGAGACACCTGCCCATCTCTGTGACCCAGTCCCGTGCCCCCACATCCTGAACCACTCTTGAGCAAGGTGATGGACATCAAGTGCTGTACACTGGATGTGTCCCTCCACCAAATACATACGTTGAAGTCTTAACCCCCAATGTGATGGAATTTGAAGATGGGGCCTATGGTCTTTCCTGATGAATCTGATGACTCGTAAAATCCCAGAGAGCTCCCTCATCCCTTCTGCCATGTGATGACACGGGGCAAGAAGATGGCTGTCTAGGACCTGGGAAGATGCCCTCATCAGACACACAATCTTCCAGCTCCTTGCTCTTGGATTTCTAGGTCTCCAGAACTATGAGAAAGAAATTTCTGTTGTGTGTTAGCAACCCAGTCTATGACATTTTTGTTACAGCAGCTGGCACAAACTCAGTCACCAAGACAGACCATCCTTTCCAAACTATTCATGCAACTACTTCCTCATGATGTGGAAAGAGATAAATGGGCAGACAGACTAGTACCAATTATACTGATATTATCAGAAGTATCACTACAACTCTGAATACACTATAATTGGCTGTGTACGCAGGGCTCAAATCCAATAGCTCTGAAGTCAGAGCCCAGAAAAAAACTGGACAGCAGCAATTGTTGATAAAGGAGGAGGAATGGCTCTGGGTATGAATGGGGACTTTCTAAAACACAGTCAAAGGAGAACCAGAAAATACACCCGAAAAGGACCCTGAGGGGTCAAATAATGTTTCAAGCTGTGGGAGCACTCAGGTGTTTTGTTCAAAGAAGCCATCCCTGATGAAGACCCCGCTCCTTCCCCCTGAGGGCTGTGGGAAATGCCCACAGTAGGGTCTGGTGTCACTGCTGATGACACCCCATGTGTCAAGCCTAAAAGAAGCATGTCATAGATAGGATTTCACTTAATCCTCCCAACAAAGCACAAAGGCAGTAAATCTCCCCCCTGAGGAAGTAGAGCTCAGGAAGGAGCAGGGCCAGGATGGGAATGCAGAGCCATCCTGAGGTTTTTAGTTTAGCTTTTGTTGCGCTGCAAGTGAGCAGTGCCTGCGGACTGACACACACATCTCCGGGTTCAGGGAGTGTCCTCAGCTGCCCTGTGAGCAGTGTCACTGGGCCATGCTGGGGACTTTCACCAGGCCGAGGAGGACTTGATTGCACTGCTAAGTACTTCCGCTCAGCTGTTGGGAATGGGTGCAAGTCCTAAGCTCATGTGAGGCTGAGCCGATTGCCCCTGCCCCGTGGCCAGGGCCCTGGCTCTAGCGCCTCTCTGGGGTGCCCTCCCCCCCAGTAGATCCACAACTTCCCAAACTGCACAGCAGCTGCTCCACTTCATGGAAATGGCTGAGGCTGGCCCACCTTCTCCCACTGGGTTCCCAGGGAGCCTGAAACACAGCTGGGGCTGGGTTAAGGTCCCTGATCACAGAGTTCACCCTGGCAGAGGTGTGGGGGCCCAGGGACACTCCCCCACCCCTTAAAACCTGCTGGAGTCAACACTGCCATAGATAGCAGCCAAGGAGGGCAGAGGAGAGGTGCTAAAAGAGAAGACTGCCAGGCAGATGCCCCAAAACCCCAAAGCCTCAGAAGTCACCGAGTGCTCCTCTTCTCAGCCCATTGCACAGGTGGGAAGAGTGAGGCCCCGAGTCAGACTCTATAGGAATGCCTATGAGGTCTGCCCTTGGAGACAACACATAGGCAGACCCTGTCCTGTCTTCCCTGGAAGGGACTCCGGGAGGGCCCAGCACGGCTCATCCTCTCCCTGCCCAGCCTCAATGCCTGCGCATGATCTTCTCCTCTGGAATCCAAGCCACATACCCAGAAGCTGGAACTGGGGTGCCAGAAAGCCCTGGGGTCACCTCCCACACGACACTCTCTATCTCCTCCTTGTAAAGTGATATTAAATCACTTGTCAGCTTTTCCAAATTTCTTTCATAACAAAGGTAGCACATGCTTTGTTAAATAAATATACACCTACCCGATGACCCAGCAATTCCACTCCTAGGTACGTACCCAGACATGTGTGCATAAGGCCACCAAAAGACGTGTTCCCAGCAGCCCTGTTCACTATGGCTCCGAACTGGCAAGAAGTAAATAAAGGCCATCAGCAGAGACTGGATCAATGAGTTGGGCATCTCCATGATGAGGTTCTACACAGCAATAAGAAGGGGATGGACCACCAGCACATGCAACGTCATGGATGGATCATACCTTTATTATGTTGAATCAAGGAAGCCAGACACAAAAGACTACTGACTGTATTATGTCACATATACGAAGTTCAAGAACAGGCAGAACTATTTAAGACAATGGAAGACAGGATAGCGCTTACCTCTGGGAGCAGATATAGACTGGCTAGGGGCACTTTCTGGGATGCTAGAGATGCCTACCCCTTGAGCCGGGTGGTTATGTGGGTGTACGTACATGCGTAAAAAAATTACCAAACCATACACTTAGACACACGTTTTACTGCACGTTATGTCACATTCGAAAATAAAAATGTTTTAAGTGTATATGAGCTAAAAAACAAAAGTACATCAGGGCCCCTGGCTGGCTCAGTCAGGAGTGCATGTGACTCTTGATCTCAAGATTGTGAATTCGAGCCCCATGTTGGATGTAGAGATGACTTACAGAAAAAAAAAAAAAAAAGTACATGGTCATTCATAGGAACTGACAAATGCAGAGGTCTTTAAAGAAATCCTAGTTCTCCCGCCCCCAACACCAACCTCTTCTCCTTGCTGAGTCTTAGATTCATTCTGAGTCCTGGAGTCCCTCTGGAGGGACAATCCTGAGACAGGATGAGGAACCAAGTGGACTTCCCTGCCCCCAGAAACCCACCACTCATCTGATGGAGGCAGGAGAAAGACATTCCAGTCCACTGCCTTACGCCCAGTTTTCTCGGATTGCCTTCCCCCTTCCTGGGGCCCTTTCTCCAGGAGGGCTGTTAGGAAGAGGAGACACTGAGCTTGTGGCAGGAGCACCATTAGCCACGTGACACATGGGCCAAGTCTGCCCACCCAAGACTCCTCCTAAGCCATCCAGGGAAGCATTTTTTAACCAAGATATTAGCGACTGAGCTTTTACCCTGTCTCTGTCCTCTCCGGGGACCCTGGAGCTTGGAACAAAGCAGGAGCCCACCCCCAAGATAAGATCAATGAAGAGTCTCAAAGAGCTAGGGGAAGAAATAGGAAAGTAAAGGAGCCTCCACCTCCTGCTTTTACAGCTCCCATGATGGGGAGCTTAGTGCCTCCCAAGGCTGCCTCTCCTCTCCCTAGTGGTTCCTAACTAAACAAGTCCTTGTTCTCAAGGAGAGGGAGTGGGTGGCTTATGGCTCCATTTCTAGGGTGACCAACTTGCCCCGGTTTGGCCAGGACTTTCCCAATTTGGGTGCTGCAAGTCCGGTATCTCAGAAAACCCCTCAATCCAGAACACACCAGGAGGTTAGTCACCCCATTCCTAGCTCCACCCTCTGGGCCAGTTAGGAGACATTGTTTCAGGGCTCCTCTCCCCGGGTACCATATCCAGGCTAGCCATCACGCCCCCCACCTCCCAGGCCTGGTAGTTTCTTTATTTCTTCATTCTTCATTCATACATTTCCTTATAGCCCTCCAGAATGACCTCGACACTTGGGGCCTGGGCACTGTATCTGAACAAACCTGGGTTCGCATTCTGGCTGTGTGACTTTGCACTTGCTACTTAACCTCTCTGAGCTTCTATTTGATCTTCTTGAAGTGGAGATAATAGGCATCTACATCACAGGAATTTTGTACATATAAAATGACATCAGGAGTGGGAAATGCTTAGCATAAGGCCTGGCATCTAGTAACTACTGATACATTGTTAGCTTTTATTCTAGTATTCATGCATCCAAAAACCATTTATTGTGTATTTCGTCTGTTTGGGTCCTAGTTTAGGCACTAAAGACCCACAAACAAACTCAGACATGCCACCGCATACACACACCAAGCTGCTTGCAGGCTGGTATGGAAAGTAGAGGAGGATGCAGGCAGTTACAGTCCGGTATGAAAGAGGCTATAAGGAGACAAGACAGAGGGAAAGAACAGGGAAGGTTCCCAGAGGAGGTGACTTTGTTCTGGGCCTTGTCCAGTAGAAGCCAGGGGGAGGGCATTCTATGAAGAGGGACTAGTTGTGGTAAGGGCGAGAAACAAAAGAATTGCTCAGGAAATAACAAATCATCCTGGACTACAGAGTCTAGGCCATATGTGGAGGGGGCCAGAGAAGGAGGCAGTTTAGAAAGAATTTTTTTTTCTTAATGAGATAGGAAAATATTTAAGTGCAATAGAATATATTTATTTTAACCCAAAAGCCAGTATCATGCTTTAAGAGAAATTCTTAAAGGCATTCCAATTTTGAGGAAAAATAAGAAAAATGTGTCTGTATTCAACACTATTATTCAAAATAGTTCTGGAGGTGGGATGCCTACGTGGCTCGGTGGGTTAAGTGTCTGCCTTCAGCTCAGGTCATGATTACAGTGTCCTGGGATCGAGTCCTGCATCCGGCTCCTTGCTCAGCGAGGAGCCTGCTTCTCCCTCTGCCTACTGCTCCCTCTGCTTGTGCTCTCTCTCTCTCGCTCTCTCTGACAAAGAAATAAATAAAATCTTTTTAAAATATTTGAAAAAAATTAAAATAAGAAAAACCTATTAAAAAAAGGGGGGGGACACCTGGGTGGCACAGTCGGTTAAGCATCCAGCTCTTGGTTTAAGCTCAGGTCGAGATCTCAAGGTTGAGAGATCAAGCTCCATGTCAGGTTCTGTGCTCAGCACAGAGTCTGCTTGAGATTCTCTCTCCCTCTCCCTCTGTCCCTCCCCCGGACATGTGCACTTGTGTGTACACTCTCTCTCTCTCTCTCAAATAAATAAATAAACCTTAAAAAAAAAAAAGAGTGAGCTTTAATAAATTGCTGAGGGGCATAAAAGGAAGCCTGAACATGTAGAATGGTTTTAGACCAGAATGACTCAAAATTATAAATATACCAAATCTTCCTAGTGTACGTATTATATATTTATACATTATAAATGTATTTATATATTTTATATATGTACATCTATATTCTGAATATATGTGTTATGTTATATAACAATGATAATATATATATACATATATCATGTATATTCTGGTAAAATACCAATAGGAAGCTGGTTCTAAAGTCCTTATGGCAAAGTAAGAAAAGGGGAAATTCTGAAAAATTCTGAAAAGAAAGAATAAAGAATGAGGACCAGACTTTGATATTAGAACATAGTATAAAACTATAATATTTTAAATAGGGTGCTAATTTTCAATAGATGGAACAGTAAAGCAGAATAGGAAATTTAAAAGCTTACCTTAGTGGGTAAAATTGTGTTCTCCAAAAAGATAAGATCAAGTCTTAACCTAGTGAATATAACTTCATTGGAAATGGCGGGGGGGGGGGGGGGGGTTCTTTGCAGATGTAATCAAGTTAGGATGAAGCCATATTGAATTCAAGTCATATTGGGTTAGACCCTAATCCAATGGCTGGTGTCCTTGGGAGAAGAGAGAAATTTGGAACTGGCATAAACTCTGAGAGGAGGAGCCATGTGAAGACCAAGGCAGAGACTGGAGTTATAATGCCACAGCCCAAGCAACGGTTCTTGGAAGCCACCAGAAACTAGAACAGTCTACTTGCATGGTTTGACCCACCAGAGTCACCAGAGGGAGCTTGGCCCTGCTGACATCTTGATTTCAGACTTCTAGCCTCCAGAACTTTGAGAGAAGACATGTCTATTGTTATAAGCTACCAGATTTTGCTAATTTGTTACAGCAACCGTGGGAAACTAATATAGTAGGTAAATGCCTATAGGAATTTAGTATAGAACAAAAGTAACTCTGCTAATCAATACCAAAAAGATGGATTATTCAACAAATATGTTGAGACAACTAGCTAGTCAACCAAAGAAACAGCTGAAACCCTACCTCACACCTTCCACCAAAACAAACTCTAGGGGAATAAAACCTGGGGGTAATTTCAAAAAAGGTATTCTTAGACTAAGAAAGGCCTTATAAAATATAAACATTTTTAATGAATCCATAAATGAAAAGATTGATAAATTTGGCTACACAAAATTATTTTTAATTCTTTATGAAAAAATAACATAAACAGAGTCAAAAGACACATATTATAGACATATCCCATATTACCAGCAAAGGGTTGATATCCTGGCTATTTTAAGAGCTCCTACATAATTGGGAAGAAAAAAAAACACCTAATTAAAAGATAGGCAAAGGATATAAACAAACAGTTCCCAGGAAAGGAAATGTAAAAATGTAAATGATTCTTAGTCATATGAATACATGGTCAACCTCCCTTGTAGAAGGAGAAATGAAATTACAGCTAGGAGATATCATTTTCTATCTAACAGATTGACAAAGATCAAAAAGTTTGATAACATGCTGTGTTGGCAAGGCTGTAGGAAACAGGCTCTGTCATTCATCGCAAGTAGGAGGGCAAATTGGTACAACCTCCCTGAAGTGTGATTTGGCAATATCAGAGTAAATTAAAAATCCACATACCCTTTAACCCAGCAATTCCATTTCTAGGAATTTACCATACAGAATACATGCACGTGGCAAGTTGACTATGGATGTAGATATTTATCGAAGCTTGGAATAACTGTAGATTGGAAATAGCCTAATTTCCCATCAGTAGGGGACTGGTGACATTAATTATGGAACATCCATTCTGTGCCATACTATGGACAGTTTTTAAAAGGATGAAGGGGGGGCACCTGGGTGGCTCAGCATCTGCCTTTGGCTCAGGTCACGATCCCAGGGTCCTGGGATTGAGCCCTGCATCGGGCTCCCTGTTCAGCAGGAAGCCTGCTTCTCCGTCTCCCACTACCCCTGCTTGTGTTTCCTCTCTCGCCGTGTCTCTCAATAAATAAAATCTTTAAAAAAAAAATTAAAAAATGAAAGGGATGCCTGGGTGGCTCAGTCAGTTAGGCATCTGCTCTCGGTTCAGGTCATGATCCCAGGGTCCTGGGTTCGGGTCCCACACGGGGATCCTTGCTCAGTGGGAGCCCGCTTCTTCCTCTGCCTGCTGCTCTTCCTGCTTGTGTGCACTCTCTCTGACAAATAAAATCTTAATAAATAAGTAAATAAATAAAACATAAAAGAATTGGGCAATTTTATATTGTGTGGAAAAAAAGCTCTGATATATAGTTAAAAGCAGGGGGAAAGCAACGCTTAGGACAACATGGACAGTACTATACCATTTGTGTAAAAACAATTTCGTGGAGGGATGCCTGGGGGGCTCAGTCAGGTGACTCTTGCTTTCTGATTGGGGCTTGATCTCAGGGTCATGGGTTTGAGACCGTGCTGGGCAAGGAGCCTACTTAAATTAAAAGACAAAACCAAAAACTATTTTATGGACATGTTTTCATAGGCATAGAATGTGTCTGCAAAGGTACACAAGAAAGGAGTCAAGAAGAAAGGAAAAAAAAAGAAAGAAAGAAAGGAGGCAAGAGACCACCTTTAATTAAGGAACCAGACTGCTGGAGTAAGGTAACTGCATACTTATAACCTTCATATATTATATGCAGGTATTCATCATTCAAAAAGAAATCAAATATTTTAAATTAAAAAGGAAAAAAGAAAAAAAGCCAAAAAGTAAAAGTTTTCATCTGAGATCGGAGTTTAAATGTTAGCTCTCGGACACGTTTTTTCAGCTCTTAAGCCTTAGTTTCCCCATCTATAAAGTGCAAGTAATAACCTTGCCCGCCTCATGGAGAGGGGCGCGACCGCCCCAAAGTGGCCAAGGTTAACTGGTGACCCTAGGAAGGCTGCGCAAGAATTCATTGTATTATTGTGTGATCGCCTCTTCCGTAATTTTGAAATTTTTTCCAAGTAAAGTTTTGTTTTGTTTTTCAATTGCTGATCCCTGTGTCCCCGCCAGACCTGTTAAGTCGGAAGGTCTGGAGGTGAGGCTCGCAAGGCCCCTCCTTCTCCCAGGCACCCCTGGACCCGCACAGGGCTGGAGTGAGGAACCAGGTTACCGAGCCTGGGGACTGGGCCACCCCAGCATCTCACTGCCCGCCGCTTCCCTCCCTCCGTGGGGCGCAGGTAGAGAGGGCCCTTTTCCTGGAGACTGGCTTCTCCCCGCCCCCCCCCATTTGTTGTGGGGGGAGAGGGGCCCTGCACTTTCTGCCCCCGGATTGGTGGGGGAGAAGCAGAACCCGGAGTGCCAAACTCCGCCCCCCCCCCCCCCCCACCGCCAGGGCTCCCTTCGCGGGGCCTGTGCCCGGACTCGCAGGGATCCCCGGCCCTGGCCTTGCCCCGATCAGATAAGGCCGCCTCCCCCGCGCTGGCAGCCCTCGGAGCCGGCGAGGAGTTTACGTAAGCCTGTTGTTGATGGAAAAACAAATGCACCAGCAGGCGTTTCCTGGCCTGCTTGGAGCCGCGGGCCCCAGACGCTGGCTCACCCTAGAGAGGCTCCGTCCCGACAGCTCCCCGGGGGGCTCGGGCGAAACTCTGGGGGTCCCATGTGCTGGAAGGCTGGCTCTCCGGGGGCCACCCAGAGCCCCACCCCCCAAGCCCAGGCCACCCTGCTCTTGAGCCCGGCGTGCAGCAGGCGGTTAATCGGCGTGAGTCTTAACCTCTCTCCCGCCGGCCTGCGCACCCGCCTGGGCCTCCCGGGGAGCCAGCTCTGGCCCCAGCCCGCCCCAGCCCGGAGCCCAGGAGGGGCCGCTCCAGGCATCCATCAGCACCATTCAGCCAGCGCTGCGTGCCCAGCCCTGCTCCCGAGGCAGCGGGGGTGATGGAGGTATGGGAACCAGGAAAGAACTGAGGAGGGGCCTGGCCTGGGAGGACAGCGGCGGTGAATCTCCGCCGCACAAGGGCCTTCTGTCTTGCTTTTAAACTGAAGGAGAGCTGAGGCCGACCTGCACCGAACCTGAAGGAAGCGGCCGAGGCGGGTGTGACCCCTGCCCAGCCCGTCCGCGTCTTAGTCGGGAGAGAGAGGCACATGACCAGGGTTCGGGTCCCAGCTCTGCCCACCGCCCGGCCTCCTCACCTTCGGTCCAAGTCTCTTTAGCTATAAAACGAAGCTAATTCTTGCACCAACCTCCGGTTTTGAGAATGTAATGAGCTATTCTGAGGATTAAACGCGATAACGAATATAAAACTCTTAAAGCATGCCTATCATCATGTCCGGCACAAAATATCAGAGGGAACATGTCACCGTGGATGGAAACACAGGGAACCCACCTGCCTTTCCATCCCAGCACAGACGTCTGCGGGGTGACCTTTCCTGACCCCTGGCTGTAAATCAGGTGCCTCCCAAGTCTCCCTTCCTCCCCTGCTCCTGGCAGTGCTCCTCACCCATGTAAAGAGCCCAGACCCAGCGTGTCTCTTCCATGGGACTGTGCACTGGCTGTGTGCCGGGCTTCCGGTGGGCCCTGGGCACCCAGACATAAATCACATTCTGGCCCTGTCCTCTAGGGGGTCCTAGCTTGGCAGGGTAGAGAGAGATGTGTACCAGGGCAAAGGACAGTGAAGAAACCCAATGGATTTGGAAATCACTCTGAATATTATAGAAATTACAGATCCCGTGGACACAGTGTTGGCCGGTGGCCGGACACACAGTAGGTCCACCCTGCAACCTTAATTATGTAACAGGATGCTATTTAATCGTGGAAAGACCTGGAATAGCGCTGTCGCTTCCTGGCTGCATGAGCTTCAGCCCAGCACTCTTTCTCTGGGCCTCAAGTTCTCCTATTCTCAAGGGAGATGCTATTATGAAAGACCCATCATAAGGCTCCGGGGAGATTCAAACAAGTCGACGCCTGTGGAAGCACTTTCTGGAGTCTCAGAGGGTTAACCCTATTAGTGACAAACTATCCTATTAATGCCAGTGGGAGGAATACAGGCATGGACAAAGATTTGGTATCATGCCTGCTCTCAGGACCCAGCCTGGACACCTTTTTGTTTTGTGACCGATGGCTGATGGCTCAGCCTCAGTTTCCTCATCTGTAAAGTGGGGATAACGATACCTACCTCTTCGGGTAGTATAAAGAGCCAAGAAAACCCCAGTAAGAGTTAGTACTTGTTGCATACTGACTCAATGCCAGACAGTGCTCCTTATATATTAATTCATCTACTGTTATCTTACAACTGGGAAAACTGAGGCAGAGAGATTTTAAGCAACTTCCCCAAGGTCACGCATCCGGCAAGCGTTGCCAGGAGCAATCCTGGCGGTCTGGCTGGGCCTGGAGTCCGAGGTGCTGAGCCCCCCAGCTTCACTACCTCCCTAGAACCTGCATAAAGCACTTAGAAATGGCACAGGGTGCGGCCACAGCAAACAGTAGCCGTTATTACGATTTTTATTAATATATGTGTTGATATCATCGTGATCTTAATTACTCATCCATCCCTTCTCAGAGCAGGGCGAGCTCACACTCTTTGGCTCTGGGTGGGTGCCAGCTGAGAGCGGGCGCCAGGAGCCCAAAATGTGGGCAAAGTTTCATTTCCTGGTCACACCCAGAGAGAGTCAGCCCGTGGGATGGGGGGCTGGTGGGTCCGACGCTGGGCAGGCCCCCAAGTGAGCGTGGACGTCACAAGCGGCCATCTTTGCCCAGTCTGTCCCTGGACACCCACCTGGCTCCCGAAGCAGGGCAGGGCCAGGAAGGGGAGGCAAGGGCAGACACTGGGCCTTTTGTGTCCTGCTCCCCACGCGGCCCAGCCCCGAAACCCATCCCCACCCCCGCCCCAGGCTGGGCCAAGGGTGTGCAGTGCCCTCCTGGGAGAGGACAATCAACGCAGGCTGGAGTCAGGAGTCGGGCCAGTGCCGTGGCCCCACCGCTTTCCGGTGGAGCGCTGGGGCCTGGTTTCCTCGTCTCCGAAATGTGGCGTAGAGAGCTGGACTCAGGCACAGGTGGGTTAGCGAAGGCAGGGGGAAAGAAAAGAGTGGTCTTGAGGGGCCGCAGTAAAGGGACAGGGCGGGTGTCCTCCGCTGCGTGGAAATGTGGTCAGGGCTTCTCGGGCCCTCTGTGGACGGGCCCAGATCACCCTTCAACCCCAACACACTCCTCGACCTGCAGCACACAGACACCACCTTGTACACCCAAGGACACCGAACACACAGATACACACAAACACACACACCTGAACACAGACACACGCCCAATCTCAAACACACGCACACAGCCTTGGTCACAGACCCACACGGACACACACGGACACACACCCCTGAATACAGACACACACACACACACACCTGATCACAGACACACACCTGATCTCAAACACACACACACACACACCCTTGATCACAGACACACACAGACACACATGGACACACCCCTGAATAGACGCACACACAAACACACACACACCTGATCACAGACACACACCTGATCTCAAACACGCACACACACACACACCCTTGATCACAGACACACACAGACACACATGGACATACACCTCTGAATACAGACACACACAAACACACACACCTCTGATCACAGACACACACATCTCGACAAATACTTGGACACCCTCAAATCAACACCCACACCAACATGACCACACACACTCCTACATCGACAGGAGAATGCACCCCCACTTACACCCACCACACCTCAATGCACACTACACCTCCCCTCACCCCGTCTCACACTGCGCAGGCTCCAATGCTCACGGAGGCCACTGGGGGGCAGAGCGAGCCCCTCAGGGAGCCCAGGATAAGGGCCTGGAACCGCACCATCTTATACCTTCCCTTGCTTGGGGAGCCCCTCAGGGTCAAGCCCAACACCGCTGCCCATAGGACAACAGGAATAAGTCCAAATGAGGGCCACTGGGGGAAGACCTACTATGTGCCAATCTCTGCTGTGTGCTTCAGAGCTGTCCCAGCCACTAGACCTGACATACTTTGGGGACTCAAAATTATCCCTTTCATTTTAAAACTGAGGAAAGTGTCCAGAGCCCGGAATAGATCTCGGTCTCTGACTTCTCTCCGGGGAGTCTCTTTAGTTTCTTTAGCGCTCCCAACGTGGGCCAGGAGGAGAGGGTAGGAACCCCGGGGCTATGCCGCGGTGCACCGCCAGGGGGCGCCCTCCTCCAGGCCCCTGCGGGGGCTCCGTCGCCTTGTGCTCGGCATCCCTCTTCCCAGCGCCTCGGTGCCCAGGGCCGCCCCCCTGGGAGCTTCCGTAGGTCCCGGCCGGCGCCCCCGCAGGATGTCTCGGCTCCCCACCCCGCCGGATCCGACCTCGGCTCCGGCTTCCGCCCCCTCCCCGGTCCCCAGGGGCCATCGCCGCAGCTCCAGACCTGCAGCCACCCCCTCTGCCCGGA
The DNA here is from genome assembly GCA_028533885.1 of Nasua narica. Lineage (NCBI taxonomy): Eukaryota > Metazoa > Chordata > Mammalia > Carnivora > Procyonidae > Nasua > Nasua narica. Next base: position 71,381,694 of record CM052813.1, on the reverse strand, counting down.
ACCGCCCCAAGCCACCCCCACCCCAGGCTCTGAGAACCTCCGAGGCCATCCCACAGGGGAGCCGCCTGCCTCGCCTCTTTTCCTGGCGCAGAGACTCCTTAAGGTGCCCGACGTGAGAGCCAGCACTCCGCAGACAGCTGTTCGCACCAAAAGAGCGTTCTTGCGCGGCACTCCACTTGGCGCTCGGGCTGCGGAGGTCTGTCACTCCTGCTAGGGTGTTCCCATTACCACCGCCCCGTTACGGATTCAGAATGCTAGAAGCTCAGAGGGTAAGTCAGATGTTCAGGATCCTAGGACCTTTAAGCGGCAGAACAGGGTCTAGGGCCAAGCTCTAAGATTGAGACCCTCGCCCACAGGGATTGGCCGTACTGACATTGATTCCCTCCAGGATTTAGAAAGTTTGTGCTAAGGACCCACCACCTACCTGCCAGGCATCGTCTGGGGGTGCTGTGGAGATGGGGACACTGAGTCATGGAGCTTACAGTAGCAGGAAAAAGAGCAAAATAGTCCCAGCGTATACATTTGCAGTTTGTCATGAATTGGCTCCCATATTACGGCCGTGTGACAAGGACGCCTGTGCTAGCCTTGCTGCTAGGTGGAGGCGAGGGCACTCGGGACACCGAGACCATTCCAGACCTGTGTGGTGAGACAAACAGAGTTACAGCAGGGTCCGGAGGGGAGAAGGCTCACCCAGGGAAGGCTCCAGAAGGGAGGGGCATTTGAGCAGGAGTATTTGAGGGGTTGGACCCCAGGCAGAGAGGGGTCCACCCAGCATGTAAAGCTTGGATGACTTCGACCCCCGTGGCTGGCTTTCAGCCCAGAGATAGGTGGGTCCCGAGTCCCGCACCAGGTCCCAAGTCCTGCCCCAGGAACGAGCTTGGGACCAAGTCTCAAACACCAGCTTAAGGACCAACTTGTTCAGAAGGGATGGGAGACTCAGAGAAGAGAAGCAATGGATTAATGTCCCGGGGCCTGTTCATGCTTTTCTCGTGTGGCTTGGGGCTCCCAAAGGGAAGACCTGACCAACACTTGTCTTAAGGCATCAAAGACTCAACAAGCTCCAACCCCAAATCCCTAATCATCTCCTCCCATCCCCTTCCCGTTGACTCTTCCCGTGGCAGTGAACGGCCCCACCGTCCGCCCAGCCGTGGCTCTGGCCCCTGCTTCCCTCTCCCTCCCCACCGTAGCCAGTCTGCCTCTTTTGCCTCCACCCAGTCAGAAGCCCCATCATCTGACTGACCTCAAGAAGATCCTCTTCTCATCCATACCTGTCCCCTCCCGCCCGGATTCATCATTCCCAACTCTCTGGGGCTCTTGGAGCGAGTACCCAAGGATCCTGCCTGGACAGCCCATGGCTGTGTCTCCAGCCCCAGTGCGCACCATTCCGGCCCTCACTCTGAGAGCCCCAGCCTTTCTGGAGGGGCAGACCTTTTAACGCCTTGGATCAACTCGGCTCAGGGCCTTTGCACGCACTGTTCCTCCTTTTTCTCCACCTGCTGATCCCACTGGTTGAGTTAATTGCCACTCACTTATCTGATTTCTCAGTGACGCCTTTCTCCTGGAAGCTGTCCTTTCTCTCACCTGTGTTTGTGCTCTCGTGGTCCCACATGTGCCTTCTCACAGACATCATTAGGACATTACTTTTGAGGCTGTTCGACATTTGTATCCCCCACTAGTCTCTGAGTTCTGGGAGGGCAGGGACCATCGTATTCACTGGCATCCCCAGTGACCAACACAGGACCTGGCCCTCAATGAGTGTCCTTAGGCAGGATAAACCCAGCTCTGTTGTTTCCTGGCTGGGTACCCTTAGCTAAGTCCCTTCCCCTCTGCAAGCTTACCCTGCTCATCCCTAAAATGAAGGGGCCAGGTGGCTGGTCCCCAACTCAGACTGCCTATCGGAATCCCCGAGGGACTTTTCCAAACCCCACAGGTGACCCTCCTCATCGCCATTGAACTGGGAGTGGCCAGTGGTGGAGAAATGGATGTTATAAGAATGAGCGAATGTTGATAATGATAGAAGATGGACAATGAGCACACGGGGGTTCACTAGACCCTTCTGTTTACTTTGTGTGTGTCTGAAACTTTTCATAATAAAAAGCTCTTTACAAGATGGATACAGCAACCAGGGCTCCTCCCCAGTGAATGGTTGGGAGCCAGGAAGGATATTTGGGGCCAAATATGGCTGAACCGCCTTTAACCCCAAACACCTCTAGGTCAGTTCCCCGATCTTCCAACACACAAAGTCCCCCAAACATCAATCTACTAGCAGCCTCTTCTGGGCTCCCTCTGCATCTCGAACCCCCATTCCCCGCTCCCCTCCTACCCGGTCTGCTTCTGCAAGACCCTAGAATGTCCGGATTGTCCAGGTCCCCAGCACAGTGCCTGGCATGGCAGAGGAATTGATGCGTGCCCACTGGATTGGTTGAATTGCAGTGAAGATATCTTTGTGGCCCCCAAACTCTGTGATCCTGGGCAAAACACTGCTCCTGGGCTCCTTTCTCAGTGAAATGGAATGATAATCCTCGCCTCATAACGCTGTGGGAAGGACTCAATGAGATCATGACTCCAGAGGTTTGGCAAAAGTTGGGTGGGACGTTCACCCCCTGCAGAGCCGGCCTCTCCCTCCTGGGGGTTGTGGGGGGAGGTTCCTATAACCCCCCGGGATTCCCTCATGTTGGGCAGTGGCTGGCTGTTGGCGCGTCTGTCTCCCAGACAGCCCCGGGGGCCAGAGGGAGGGGCCGTTGGCCAGATCGTCTCCATGCTCCCAGTCACCACTGCCCAGCACCGGGCCAAGAAGGAAGGGAGGCGCAGGGCCGGGGGAAGGCGGAAACGGAGGTGGGAAGGGACTGCTAGCACTTCGAGAGTCCCCGGGGGTCAGAGGGTCCAGGGCAGCCGTCCCTGGGGCCTCAGCTGACAGATGAAGCCTGGCAGGGTCCGCACCTGCAGCAGGACCCACGGGTCACAATGGCAAACCCTTCCTCTCCAGAAAGGTGGTTCTGCCGTTTGGGACTCCAAGGTGGGAGAGGGGCCGGCTCATCCTGCTGCCTAAGGAAGAGGGATGTCAGAGGCCGCTCCCCCACAACTCCCCGGATGCAGTTCCAGTTGGCGTTCAAGGCCGTCCGGGAGCTGAACTTCACCCACCTGCTCAGGGGCAGCCCCACCATCGCATTACTCTCCACTCCTGGCTGTGCCGTGCGCCCTCTTGCCTGGGCCCCGGCCGTTTCCTCAGCCGGGGATGTGCCCTGCTCCTGTCTTCCACCCAGCCACCGGCGGTTTTTCTAAGATCCCAGCTCAAATATCATCTCTTCCTTGGAGTGTCTCCCCACTTCCTCCCAGGACACCTCCTCCCAGCTCTGTGGCGCCCCTCGTACTTGGTCGGACCATGAACTAGCATGCACACATTCTCTCAGGGGTCCTGACAGGACCCCCTGGAAGCTGGATACCCACGGCCCACTTGACAGATGAAGACACTGCAGTTCAGAGTGGCTAAGTACCTTGCCAAAATTCTTTCAAGGCAGAGAGGACGGTAGAAGATCTGCCCCAGCCCTTCCCACTCCGAGGGAAAGGAGACTTGGTGGGGTGGGACAGGGTCACGGCCAAGTCCTCAGGTCCTGCCGACTGCCCAGTGCCAGGCCTGGGTGTGGGGTCCAAGACCCAGGAGACTGCGCACATTCCCAGCACGTCGGAGCGGCGAGGGTCTCAGAGATGGTGCCTTGGTGACCTCTGTAGCAGCATGCAGGGAGGTGGGGACAATGCCCGGGGCCCGGGGCGGCAGTGGTGAGGACACCTACTCCCCCAGTCCCAGCACAGGTAGACCGAGCTGGGCCGGCAGCCTCACCCCTTCCCTGCCTCCCTCTATCACCATCTCCCGGAGTCTCTCCCTCAGCCTGTGCGTGTGTCAGTCTCTGACTCTGGGTAAGGCCCGTCTCCTCCACAGCGCCCCCATCCCCCGGCCTGACAGCAGGGCCTGCTTCTCAAGTTGCTCCCGCTGAGGGGGCGGGGGACCCCCGGGCCTCATTCCAGGGTCTGCTCCAGTGGGTGGCGGTGCTGACAGGCGAGATAGGGATCGGACTTGGCTCTGTCCGGGCCTGAGCAAGGGGGCACAGCCGGGCTATGCGGGGGTGTCCGGGTGCCTGCAAATGTTTGCCTGTGCGCACATCTGGGTTTGGGTGCGGGTCTCCCCGTGGGGGGCGGTCTGGGTGTCTGTCTAGATGTACGTGTGGGTGTCCAGGCCTGTCGATGTCTGTCTGCGAGCTTGCGTGTTGGTGTGTCCTTGCGTGGGACCGTCTGCGTGTAAGCCCCGTAGCCCGGGTTGGGCTATCCACAAGCATCTCGGGGGTGTACGTGCGCATGTCTGTGGGCACGTGTGTAAGGCCCTGGCAGTAGCTGGCACGGGATCGGTGTGCTTATCCCCGCGCCGGGCCCTCTGTCCCCGTTCCGCACGCAGCCGCCGGTGAGTACAGATCCCATCACCCTGTCGGACAGGACTTGGGGTCTCGAGACAGACCTGGTTCCAATGCTGGCTTCTTCCCCACCAAGCTGCCTGACCTCAGGCAGATGGGCTCATCTTGAGCAATCCTGAATTCATTCAGCAAAAACGTAGCGATCAAAACCAGATAAAACTAATCCGTGGTGCTAGGAGTGAGCACACAGGGGCCGCCCTGGGCGGGGCTGACGGGGAGGAGCCCCAAGGGAGCCGTCTGGGGGCTGTCACTGTCCTGTAGCTTGCTTTGGGTGTCGTCTACGTGGCGCTTATTCATTTGGAAAACACGAATCCAGCTGTTCATTTCGGATGCGTGCACTTTACACACGTTAGAGATCAATGCAGAAGCTTACAAAAACTTCATGGCGCTCCTACGATCTTCCAGGCGTGAAATAACAGGAACAACAGTCGTGTTGGTGAGGGTGTGTTTTTAAAATTTCAGGAAGTGAGTCTGTCCAGGCTTTAAGCACTCCCAGCCCATTCCTCCCCAAGCCTGTCCCAACCATGAGGGCCCAGGGAGGTCGGGAGAGAGACCTCAGTCCTGGGCTGGGCTGTTCCCCCTGCCCAATCTCTCCTGGCTGTTTTGTCATCAAGGCAGCTATGATTTTCCCTCTGGATTTTCAGACTGGCGGGTCACTGAGGGACGTTTTGCTAGGTCACTGCTGGCATTCAGTGAAGCTGGTAACAGAGCGCTCTGCAGCAGGGTTCAGAGCAAGAAATCAGGGGTGTAAGATGCCCAGTGGACACACACCACACCTGCTTGATGCATTCAGCCATGACGGGCGATGCCTTGATACACACATTCCTGCTCTCCACCTGCAACATCGTTATCAGTCACCTGAGACTCAGGAAGACATAGCGAGCCTCCGCTACCTGCCAGGCCCTCCACTGGCCCTTCAGCACCCCTCGCCTCATCCTCTCACTAGAACTGTCTGTAAAGGCCATTATCTTCATCTTCCAGCTGAGGAAACGGAGGCTCCCAGAAGTGAAGTGACTTCCCTCAGCTCACTCTGCAACAGTAGGGATTCCGACCTCATTCTAATCCTCTGTCCTCTCTGGATGTGTCCTTTCTGGGGGTTTCTGAGGTTGCCTGGAGCTGTAGTAAGGCAGCCAAATTCATTTGCTTTTGCCCTCTTGGGAGATGAGGTGTTTTTTTTTTTTTAATTCATCTGGAATATTGGATTTAAGCTGCCCTTTGTTGATTGCTGGCACAGAAAAGGGGGCTCCGCGCGTATTATAACTAAATACTAAATAAGAGAAGACCCCGGGATTTATGTCTGGGCTTCGGTCCTGTCAGTCCTGTGAATTTCACACCCTACCAAACAGCAGCAGCACCGACTAGTTTCAATAAGTGGTTTTATTACTGGTTAGATTTTACAAATTCTGATATTCGAACAGACTTCCACCTTAAAATTCTAAAACAACAAAGCGACCGTTGGAGGGGGTTTGACTTTTCGTTTTTGTTTTTTTTTGTTTTTTTTGTTTTTTTTCGTTTTTGTCTTTAGGACTATTCAAAGTAACAAACTTTTTTTTTTTTTTTTTTTTTTTTTTTACATTTTTGCTCTGGTCATAAATATACAGAGAGAAAAAGAGGGAGAGAAAAAATGAACAAGTCATCCAAAGTATGGAGATAAAACAGTATTCCTAAGGCACGTGGCAGTCTTTGAAAATACAGAAGCTCTAGCCAACTTAAATTATTTGTTGTTTTTCCTCGCTCAGTCCACAAAACTGTACAGTGACACAAATGTTGTGTTGCAGATAGATTTTCCAAGTAATTCCTCAAGTCCACACCGCTGCATTAGTGGGACGCACAATTATTTTCTTCCTCTGTTTCCAGGCGAGATCCTAAAATGTGGTTAGTTAGTTGCTCAAAGCCTCTATTTTAAAATACACTTGGAATTCAACTAAAGATAATTTCTTTTTTAAAGAAATTGTGGGGGGGGAGGGGAGGGCGTGAGTCACTAGAAAAGGTTGGTGAGAGTCGTTTGTGAAGGGCTGTGAGGCTCGTGGCCCTCCAGGTTGCCAGGCACAGAAGTTAAGACGGACGTCACAGTTGGCAGGGCGGGGCTGGTCAAGTCTGTGAGGGTGGTGGGCGTGCTGGAGGGGCTGAGCGAGGCGTTGGAGAGCTCCGAGGCCGGCCCCGATGGCGTCCCCGTCTGCAACGCTGCCTCTGTGGACTTGTCCACGCCCGTGTTTTCCTGCCGTAAGAGGTTGCGCCTGAACTTGGCCCTAGCGTTCTGAAACCAGACCTGAGTGGGGAAAGAGAGAGAGAGAGAGAGACACACGGGCTGGTGAGGAGAAGGGAGGCGGGATCTGGAGAGCAGCAGAGCCTTTCCCCCAGAGATGCTATTCTGACTTTTGCAAAGAAAGGGATTCAAATTAAAAAGGCAATTTTTGCTCTTAATAAAATAAACATTTCCTTTTCTTTAATGGCTTAGTACTGGATTTCCCTTTCTGTTGGAAGGTTCCAGAGCTGAGCAGCACTCTCTAGTATGGTAGCCACTAGCCACTGGTGGCTACTGAGCACTGGAAATGGGACGAGCCACCAAGTGGCCCTTTGTAGGGGAAAACACAGAAATAGAGATGAAGACTCGGTATGGAAAAAAAGAAGGTAGGCTATCTCAATACTACTGTCTATACTGGTGACGTGTTGAAATGATAATATTTTAGATATATTGGGCTAAACAAAACATATCCTTAAAATTAATTTTGCTGGTTTCTTCTTGTGTTTGGAATGTGTCTGCTAAAAAATGTAAACTAGAAAATTCCACACGTTGCTCACGTTTCATTTCTATTGGACAGCGCTGCTCTGGAAGATGTGTACAAACCGAATCATTTTTCACAATGGTTGAGAGATTCTCTATTTCCCCCCTTGGCGGCTGCCTTTAAGCAGGCAATAGGTCTCGTAAGTTCTCGTTGGTACAATTTTTAAAGTGCTTTGCGGTCAGTAAAGTGGGAAATACTGGAGTAGTGTAAAGAACACAAAGGCATCAGTCAATAAAGAGTTACTTTGAGGAAGAAAGAGACAGCAGTCCTGCTCCCCAACGCCTGCCTGCCGCCAGGGGGAGAAGCCACTGGCTATCCTGGACCCCCGGAGGAGGGGATTAGGTTTCAGGGTGGGGTGGACAGAGCCCCCCAGATTAAAGCCAGTCCAGGGAGGTGGTGACCTGCGGATTCCTTCTCCAAATAGACCATACCCCAATGTCGTTTATGAGGGAGGGTGCGTTGTGCGTAAGAACTGAGCTGGGTATGAAAAGAATACCAAGGAGAGAGAATAAGTGTTTACTTTCATTTTTCCTTGGGCACACACACACACGCACATCCCTCTACACCCATACCTTTGCACACAAGCCTATACACACCCGGGAAGACACGCACAAACTCATCTTCACCGCACAACCACCCCCCACTACTGACCTCCAGTCTAACTGCACGGAGAAATCTGGCTATACCCAGAGGTCCTCAAAGTACTCTGAGAGAGGCCTAGGAAATCTGGCAGCGGATGGGAGGGGGGAATTGGGAGGGCGGTGGTTGTAGCTCCCAAAGAAAAAAAGCCCGAAAGGCAGGGCCCCTTCACTTCCCTTTGCATGAGAAAAACACCCGCCAGAAGCCTCCCCATAAAACAAAGGGCCTTAGAGAATTCTATAGATTCTGGGGTGTCCAGTTGCATATTTCCAGATGTGCCTGCATCTGCCTGTCTTCCCAGTGTCTCAGGCATGGGTGGGAAGGACTAACTCCTGGCCCCGCCTTCCCCTGGGGACCATCCCCCTACGGGGCCTGTGGTGCCCAATGAGCCTTTCTAGTGGCCTGATAAGATTTGGGCTCAATTAAAAAGCACATCCAGGGGTGCCAGGGTGGCTCAATTGTTAAACTTCTGCCTTCGGCTCAGGTCATGATCCCAGGGTCCTGGGATGGAGCCCCGCATCGGGCTCCCTGCTTGTGTTCCCTCTCTTGCCATGTCTCTCTGTCAAATAAATAAATAAAATCTTAAAAAAAAAAAAAAGGCACATCCATGAGAATCCTGGGGTAAGGAGAGACTCAGACACTGTGAAATCAGGAAACAAATCTCTTTCCCTGGCATGCTGGGTCTTCCAGGAAGAACGCGGATTTTCCCTGGCCTTCTGCCCAAAGCAAGCCCATCACCTCTTCTGGAGGCCTGCAGATAAGTACAGTGCTTCTAAGACCACCATCAATGCGCTCTTCTTAGGGTAGGGACTCCTTCCCTTCTGCAGGCGTGAGACTCGGTCCATCTGGCCCAGGGAATGGCTTATGGCAAAAACCGACAGAGAGGAAGCGACTTCCCCCAGAGTCTCACGTCAGGTCACACATGGAAGGCCGGAGCCTCGGTGCCACCCTCTGCTGCTGTCCCGGCCCCGTGTGTGTCTCTCCAAGCAGTAGCTGGAGCAGGGAGCCCCGGGGGCGGTGCGCGGCTCCTAGGTCCAGGGCTCCAAGCCCTGGGGAAGGGCTGGAACCAGTTAGCTGTCAGCTGTTTGCTATTTCTCCTGCTGTTGCCCCTAACAGTGATTTGTAAACAATGACGCCATCTTGCCCAACTGCCTTCTCTGCTTTACCCCATCTGAGGCACTGGGAATCTGGTGGATGAAATCAACAAGTCAACCCAAAGCCGGGCTGCCGTGCGGTTTCGTGTTGGGTTTGTTTTTCACCTTCCACAGGGCTTTACCAGAACTCTCTCCCAAAAGTCCCCTCCCAAGCGGCTGTTGGGGCAGGGCCCCTGTCTAAGTCATCTTCACGGTACAGGGACTAGCAAAGATGAAGAATGAATAACGTGCGTTGAATTCAGAGTAGTAATGACAGAGGAGGTCTGGGTGGCTCAGTGGGTTAAACATCTGCCTTCGGCTCAGATCGTGATCTCGGGGTCCTGGGATGGGGGGTCCTGGGATGGAGCCCCGCATCAGGCTCTCTGCTCAGCAGGGAGCCTGCTTCCCCCCCTCTTTCTGCCTGCTGCTCCCCCTGCTTGCGCTTCCTCTCTCTGTCAAATAAATAAATACAATCTTTAAAAAAAAGGAGTCACAGTAGATACCACTTAAGGACCTCTGTGTGCCAGGTACCATGCCGCCCTATAACGCGTGACGTCTCTGGGCAGCTCCCGGGGAGAAGCCAAGCAGGAGCTACTATCATTGTCCTCCCCACTTCATATAGATTTAAAGCCAGAGAAGCTCCTAGAGGTGAAGTCACTTGCCCAAAGTCACACAGAGGCCAAGCTGAGACTGGAATGCAGGAATGTCTGCCGTTAAAAAAGCCCCATGCTCTCCCCACCACGTGATCCTGAGGCAGCGAAGAAATGAATGAATGAGTGAGTGAATAAACACAAAAGCAACTGCGGTACAGTGGGAAAAGCACCAGATGCAGCTTCCAGTTCTGGCTCTGCTACTGACCAGCCCTTCGACCTTGAGCTGGTCTCCTACCTCGGGGTCTGCCTTAGTTTCCCTACCCGCATAAGGAGAGGGTCGGACGACAGCACACCATCTCTATGGCCTCTCGGGGTTCTGGCAGGCTGAGATTCCAGGGCAGACCCAGAAGATGGCCTGCTCCACCCGCCTGTCTTCTTAAACTGATAGCCCCCTTCTTCATCTGCTGGGAGTCCCGTAGCCTGGTGCCCAGGGGATCCCCAGTGAGTCCTGGGTGGATGAAGCAGCTCACGCTGCCACACATCCCTCCTCAGACCCCCACTGGCCCTGCAGGCTGTGTTTTGCCTCACAAATTCCCTTCCCTACGATTCCTTCATCAAGGGGACCAAGAGGGCGGGTGGGTAACCCACTTTGCCTCACAAATCCCTTCCTGGGTCACTAAGGAAACCAGCCCCAAGATAAAAGCTTCAAGCCCGAAGATGTCTATTCTGGCGTTTTTTTTTTTTTTTTAAGATTTTTGGCGGGTGCCTGGGTGGCTCAGTCAGTTGGGCATGCAACCCTTGGTTTGTTGGTTTTTTTTTTTTTCGACTCTTGGTTTTGGCTCAGATCATGATCACAGGGTCTTGGGATCGAGCCTTGCAGGGGGTGTTCTGTGCTCAGCGGGGAGTCTGCTGGAGATTCTCTTCCTTTCCCTCTCCTTTTGCCCCCCTCCCACGCATGCACGCACATACTCTCTCGCTCTCAAATAAATAAATAAATCTTTTTTGAAAAATAAAAATAAGGGGGGGCCTGGGTAGCTCAGTGGGTTAAAGCCTCTGCTCTCAACTCAGGTCATGATCTCGGGGTCCTGGGATCAAGCCCCACATCAGGCTCTCTGATCAGCGGGAAGCCTGCTTCCCCCCGCTCCCCCCGCCTGTCTCTCTGCCTACTTGTGATCTCTCTCTCTGTCAAATAAATAAATAAAATCTTTAAAAAATAAAAATTAAAAGATTTTATTTAAATGAAATCTACGCCCAACACGGGGCTCAAACCCACAACCCTGAGATCAAGAGTCATGCTCTACCGACTGAGCCGGCCAGCATTCCCCCTCCTTTTTTTTTTTTTTTTTTAAGATTTCATTTTTACATCGTGGCATTTTTATTAACATCAAACTAATGGCTGCATGCGAAGTGTCCAACCAAATGGGGCAAGCGGAAGTCACGACACAGAGACTCCCGGCGGTTGTGGGTCTAATATCTTGTGATGAACGGGATGTGAGGAAAAAAGAATAAAAAGAATATGTCCTGGGGCGCCTGACTGGCTCGGTCGATGGAGCGCGCGACTCTTGATCTTGGGGTTGTGGGTTCAAGCCCCACATTGGGTGCAGAGATCACTTAAAAATAAAATCTAAAAAAAAAAAAAGAGTATGTCCTCTGGTACAGTAGCCTCATAAAGTCATAGCAACAAATCTTATTCAGGAAGAACCAGGCATATCTCCGGAAGGTTCTAAGCATTTTGCACATAGTAACTCATTAGTGCCTTACAAGGTAAGCACCAACATTATTGCCATTTGTTATTATTTGTTGCGCATCATTGTAGCTCCCGCCCCAGCCGGTCTCACTCACTGTCTGGGTCCCGCCCAGAACAAGACGGAAGATCAGTTATTTGTTGAATAAGTGAGCGAGCCGAGGAGAGCCGGCATTCTCAGTTCCTGTGTGCTCACACAAGTTAGTGACAACTAACCAGTCATCCAAAGATGGTTTGTAAACTGTCGGTGGTTAAAAGGTACTCTCTTTCAAAGTCACAGTAAGAAACCCTCCGGAGACTTTCGCCCATCCAGATCAATCAGCTCACCACCCCTGTCCCCAAGCCCAGGCCCTATTCTGCCTTCCTGACCCTCCCCCAGGGAGGAAGAGAGGCAACTCAAAGGGGCATCTCTGTGTTGAGGAATGGGCTCCAAGCATTTGCAAAGCCTAACGTCTTCACGGACCTCTGTCCAAGGGCCATTCTCTCTGCGCACAGGTAGAGAGTGAGGATCATGGTGACCATGCAATTGCTGATGATAATTTTGAGTACTTTTTCTGCACTTACGGCTCTATAACAAGATTCTCCCTCTGCTCCCAAGACACGGCATCTACGACCCACTGCTTCTTTCCTCTCCATCTCTACTGCTGCTTTCTCTAGCCAGATCCAAGGCAGGAAGGGCCCAGTCCCTACGCTGTGCTACACTGGAAAGAGCTGTGGAATCAAGACAGATCTGGGCTTGACTCCTGGTTTCATCACTTACTACCTGTGGGACTGAGGGCGAGGGTCCCTAGTCTCCCTGAACCTCAGTTTCTTCATCTGCAAAATAAAGATAATTAAATTTTTTTAATGAGTGCAAGAGAGGTTGGTTGACGGAACCCTACTGTGTAAATGTGTGTGAAGTTCATGTGCACTGAGTCCCGAATCTATATTTTATAAATTACACTTGAAGTCGTCTCATTTACTCCTTGCCAACACCTAATGAATATTATGATCATCCCCATTTTATAGCCGAGGCCACTGGGGCTCAGAGAGGTTAAGTCACTTGCTCAATATGGCTCAGAGAGTAAGTGGGAGAGCTGGGTCTGGACCTCCCGTGGGCTGACTCCAAAACCAGCAGGGATACGACAGGCCAGGCCTGCTGTATTGGTGGTGCTTATGCATTACAGATTCAGGAACAGCTCAGAACTCCACGCCACACACACACACACACACACACACGCACACACACGCACACCCTCTATCAATCCCCTTCGAGAACACAGCCTCAACCTCAACCCGCCCCTGCATATCTGAATGCATTGAGCTGGACCACAACCTGCAGGGGGCACCCAAGGCCTAGTGCCACTGAGCTGGTGTAGACAAGAACCATTTCCTGGGCACCTACTTTATACCAGGCTTCTTCCAGTCATTGTCTCAATGCTCAGGAATTCTCAAGATGCAAATGACTATTACCTCTGTTCCACAGATAAGGAATCAGGCTCAGAGAGGTGATAAGTGCCCAAATCGCACTGCTGGTAAAGTCCCAAAGAACCTAACCAGTCTGTTACCTTCCAAAGCCACACCACCACTTGTCTGGCCCCCAAAGGCTCCCATCCCACATCCATCCCCCAGCTGTCCCATCGGCGGTCAGAACCCCCCTGGGAGAGAGCCCCACCCTGCCAGTGCCCGGCTCCTGCAACCTCTAGCAAATCACCTCATCGCACTAGTTCTTAAGCTTCTCCTCCGTAAAATGGGCAGGAAAATACTACGATAAGGCAGATGAGAGCTTTGCAAACTGCGGCGTAATCATGAGCAGTGGGGATTGTTAGGGGATACTAAGGATCAGTGCATGAGATTTGGAGATCTGAGAAGAGGGAGACCGGTGGTCTCGGCTGCCCCATGGTGTGACCGCCGCCACCCCCAACAACGTACAAGCCCTCGATGATACTCACACTCAGAGGCAGTCACTGCTGGGTTGGCTTAGTGGAGAAAGAGCCATGACCATTGCCCAGAGACAGGCTTGGATTTGGATCCAGCTCTGCTACTTACTAGCAATGCGTGACTTGGGGCCAGTGGAAGTCATCTGGGCCTCCGTGTTCTCTCTCATCTATACGGCGAGGAGGAGGTTATCAGGATGCCCGATAGCGAGAATGCAGTGAGCAAATGTGTTGCACAGGCCTTTCAACGTGCCCGACACACAGTAGTGCTCTCCAACATTTCTGATGGGACACCCCGTAACTGTCAGGGCTTTCCTCCCTCAACTAGTTCCTTGCCTCTGGCTTTTCTGAGTCCCGTGGAGGAGGGAGGGCAGGCAGGTGTGAACAGGCCTGGCTCAGGATTCTAGAGGAGGAAGGCACCAGGCAAGTGTTTACTCAGGTCCCCCAGGCGAACCTCTCCTTGCACGAAGAACAATTAGTTTTCCCCCTGGTCTCCCACAGAACCCCCCTCCCAACTGACCACACTAGGGGGAAAGTGAATGTAGGTCTGTTTCTACAGTTAAGAGGGTGAATTTCTTCAGGGCTGGGACTGTGAGTCCTTCATCTCTGTGTCCCCAACACCTGGTGCCAATAGATACTTGGTCGGATGAACGATCGAGAGACAACTATACTGGGAACCTGATTTGTTCCTAAACCAGGGAACCAAGCAAGCCTCCTGCCTCAAAGGCCAACAGAGTATGGCTCCTCAACCAGATTCAGACTCAGCTATGAGCACTTACTCATTACCATTTAATTAGGATGACTGGGAGAGGTATGTGCCCTAATGGTGCCAGTTTTACAGGTGAGAACGCTATGGCTCAGAGAAGCCAGGGAGACCAGAGACAGAACTGAACACAGGTCCTCCTGAGCCTGCTTCACTCCGAGTCCCTGCTCCTGCCCTGGCCTGCTCCCAGGGCTGGGCTCACTGAATGGCCCTCCCCAACTTGCCCTAAGGGGTTCTCTATAGGGGAAGGGACAAAGTCTCCCACTAACCAGAGAAGAGGCAGATGACCAAATTCCCTCAGGAGGAATGGCGGGGATGCCAAGGACGATCCCCAGACCTAACCCAAGAAGGTAAAGCCCCAGGGAAACAGACAAGGGGGATCCGAGATCCCATTGGACGCAGCAATGTCCTCGCCCCTTCTCAAGCCCAGAACAAAGGGACCCAAATGGGAGGGGCGGGGCCCACGCGGAGCAGGGGGCGGGCCCAGAGCGGCGCATCAGCGTCCCATTGGCCAGCCCTGGCCTCCTGTGCGTCTCCGAGCCGCCAGAGACCCAGCTGCCCCAGAACCCCGCGTGTGGCGCGGCAGTGCGGGCAGCGGGACCAACCCAGCTCCGCGGGGATCCACCGACCAGCGCCGGAGTCACAGTCCCATCCCGCCACTGCCAACACACCCAAAATGCTACCCACACCCCGCCCGACAAACTCGCAGGCAATCTAGGGCGGTTGTGCAGCCCCTGGTGTCCGCCCTCATCACTCTCACCCCTCGGCGTCCCAGTCCCCCAGCCCTCAGTCCCCAATGACCTGGGGCTGGAGGATAAATCAGTCTGGCCTGGTCTCAAATCCCAGCACCTCTCCTCCTGTCGTGAGACCTCGGTCAGATCTTCATCTCTTGATTTTCTTACCCCAAAATGTGCTTTGCTAGTCCTAGGAGGACATGTTCTGAGGAATAAGTCGGTTAAACTGTGCTATAAAGAAAGATATTCTCCCTCGCCTTATGGTTGTACAGATAGGAAAACTGAAGTCCAGTGACCAGAATAATCACTCATACTGGTTAATAATACCAGTTAGTTTATTAAACGGTTACTCTTAGCTACTTTCCACTGAGCAGTTAAGCATCACGTATATTATCCCAGTGGTTTCTTGAATAAGCCGGAGGTATAGACGATTTCTTGTGTCTGTTTTACATATGTGGAAACTGAGACACAAAGGAGTTAAAGGACTTGCCCAGAACCATGACATGAGTAAGAGGAGGAGCTGAAGATCTGAGAAGTGGTGGCCCAAATCTCTGCCACGAATTTGGGTCATACAGGAGCCTAGGACTCCCCAAACTGTGTTTCTTAGCATCTTTGAGGTATGGACACACCCTTCAAAAATCTGGTGAAAGCTCTGGGGTCTCTCTATGCAGAAAGCACCCTCCCAAGTGCAATTCTGCTCGGTTTCAGAAGGGCCCATCTGCTTCCAGCTCCCCTGGCCCACCCAGGGGGTCCGTTCACATCCCCCCTCCCAAACCTTGCTTCCGGGAGAGTCTAAGATATAACAAAGAGATAGAAGAAAAATCTAGAGAGAGACAGAAAGAAGGACTAGAAAGGGTGAGTGAAGAGCAAGAAGCAAAAGGAGCAAACAGCTGAGGCAACCGTCTTGGACGGGCAGCCTGGGATGCTCTGGATTTTTCTGAAATGCTTGAACCTTTTACTACATGAACACTTGGAGTGTCACTTAAGTAATTAAGGGCAACGAAGAACAGTTTATGAGAAAGAAAAGAGGCTAGGTGTGGAGACAAAAAGGACAGAGGGACACGCATACACAAAATGGAAAAATAGAAACACAAATGGAAAGAGAAGAGGTAAAGTGAGGGGGGAAAGAACCCACAACCCTGAAATGCAGCTAGAGACCGAAGAGATGGAGGAAGAGCAGAGAATGAGGAAGGGAAGCGCACACTGCATGTGGTGGAAGGTCCATCCAAGGCCCGTGGCTGCTCTGCTGCCGGTTCCTCTCCAAGTGCCCCCACCCTCAGCCCCCGGCCACCACGGCCCAGCTGACCTGGAGGACCCGCTTGGTGAGGCCCGTCTTTTGCGCAAGCTGCTTCAAGTCCTTGGCGTCGGGGTTGTGGTTAATGGCAAAGTAAGACTTCATGGTCCGAAGCTGGTGGTGCTTGAAGGAGGTGCGCATGCGCTTTGTCTTCTGGCTGCTCGGGTAGGGCTGGTCGCGGTCCAGGTGCTCCGTGTCGTTCTCATTGCAGCTCAGCGCTGGGAAGGGGACATGCAGAGGCGGCAGGTGAACCTCCTGACCTGCCCCCCTACATGGGCTGGTCCACCCCCACCCCTGCCACCTGCCACCAAAAGTTTCTAGCTTCAGGACCACACCGCATGCATTGCACCACGCTGAGATGACAACATTATCCCCACTTGATAGATTTATAGAAGAATCTGAGGCTCGCAGAGGGCCACCTGCCCAAGGTCTCTCAGCTAGTAAAGCCAGATTCAAACCCAGCTCTAAGAGAATCCAAAAACCATTCTGATCCATCAATAACAACAGCTACAACTTGTTGATGGCTTATTCAAGTCCAGGTGATGTTTTCATATTTTCACTGAATCCTTAAAACAACCCTATTAGCCTGGCATTATTTCCTCCTTTTTACAGATGTTGAAACTGAGGCTCAGAAACGAAAGTCATTTGACTGACATTGGAGCAGTGCACAGGACTCCCTGCCCCACACTCTTCCCATTTCCCCCCTGCACTCCTTAAGAAGGGAGGCTGTCTCCAGCCTCTCCCCCCACCCCCAGGGTCTGGGTGGGCACTGAAAGTCCATGATTGACCTCTCTCCACTCGCTTTGATTTCACCCTCATCAGTTCCCCAGCCCTGAAGTTTTGGCTGACCTTGGGCCACGGGCACTGGGCCAAGGTTTGAAACTGTATTTTGTAGTTTATTCTTCAACCCCTGCCCTGGGGAACCACTTGCCTCCCAGTTATACAGACTAGCTAAAAGAGGCAGGGAGGTGAAGCGATCTCTAGAAATCTCACAGAGTGGCAGAATTCTAGCGGAAAGAGAAGGAAGTTGGAGGAAGAAATTAACATGTATCTGACACCTAGGGTATGCTTTTGGCTTTGCATACTTCATGGAGTCTTCACTACTGCTCCAAGAGGTGGCTACTGCTATTCATTTCATTTCTGAGATGAGGAAACGAACGCTAAGGGAAACGAAGCCATGTGTACACAGCCTCACCACTGGTAAGGGCTGAGCCTAGATTCAGCACTGCAGTCCTTGCCTGGTTCCTTCCACTACGCCACAAAGGCAGGCAAAGATGAAGCGTGGCTCTTTGGGGAACCAGTCCCCATCCAGAAGGGGCCCAGCTGGGGCCCGGCTGCCAATGCCTGGAAGGCAATGGGGGTGAGGGAAAGGGATGGAAACCTAAGGCCTCAGAAAGTTACTTGGCAACCTGGTGCCTGAGAGAAGGACTTCTCTCCAAGATTCCTTCATCGCATCCCCAGCCATCCTACATATAAGGTCTTACTTTAGGGAAAACCTCATAAGAGATTCATTCAATCCCCCTAAAGCAGACAGCTGGGAATGTGTCTTATGACCCATCATATGCCCCTAATAGAGCTGCCAGGTTTAGCAAATAAAAATGCAGGTTGTCCAGTTAAATCTGAATTTCAGGTAAACAACGAACAATTTCTTAGTAGAAGTATGCCTCTAATTTTGCATGGGACATACCTATACTGAAAATTGATTTGTTGTTTACCTAAAATTCAAATATTGCAGTGGATATGCTTGCACTAAAAAATTATTTGTTTGTTTAAAATTCACATATTGCATTCATACACTTACACTGAAAATTGATTCGTTGTTTACCTGCAATTCAAATTTACCTGGGCATCCTGCACTTAATCTGGCAAAACCATTTCAGAAGTACTCCTGATTTCCTGGTGATCTACTCCACCCACTGCACGGGTGAGCAGACCCTTACAGAAAGAATTTGCAGGATACTGGTCTTATCACTACCCTTGAAACCATCAGAGAGTGGCTACTAAAGGGCCCTTCCCACATGCACCCAGGCACCCAAGTCCCCCACCAGGGCTGTACTCCCACTGAAAGCACTCAGAGTGGAAGTGAAGAACGCGGTCCAGCAACGTAAAAAGGGATCAGAAAATGACTCCAAACGGAATCCATGGAAACTGCCCTGCCCCCACTGCAGGGAGCGACCCTCATTTTGCCCCCTGTCCCCAGCTCCACGGGGGGCGGGGCAGGCCTCCCCACAGGGGATCTCTAGGCCCATCCCTCTGCCCAGTCCCCGCCTGGGCCTTGCTGCTGTTAATGAGCTCCATGGGGACCCCGGCGCCCCATGCACCCAAGGGACGTGCCCCAAGTGTGGCCTAGATCTAGGGGGGAGGCGATTTGGGGGAGGGAAGGAGAAAGGTCACAGAAAGGAGAGAAAGAGACAGAGGTAGAAAGACAGAAGGGAGAGAGAGTAAAGAGGAGGTAGGGAAGGAAGATGGACAGAGCCAGGAAAAAAGAGAGGAGAGACACAGAAAAGGGAAGCAGTGGAGATGGGTAAGAAAGGGAGAGAGAGAGAGAGAGAGAGAGAGAGAGAGAGAGAGCGCTACAAAGCCAGAAAGAAATCTGGAGAGACACAGGGAGAGCCTGAGGGGACAGCGAGGCCTGGGAAAAGAGGGGAATGTGTGGTGGGCAGTCCAGGTTAAGGAACTGAATGCCCAGTCTCAGGGAAACCAGGTCCCCGGCGAAAGCCTATTCCAAAGCCGTTACTGGCTGGGGAGTGGCATAAAGGGGAGAGAGGAGAAAGGAAGGGAGGGAAGAAAAGGAGATGGCCCAAGATTGGGAGGCCTAGTAGGCCATTGGCCGGGGCAGGGGGGGAAGGGGGGGCTGCGCCGGGGAAGTGAGAGCGGCCTGGAAGCGGCCGTTGGGCCCAGATTTGTCCTGTATCCCAGGCGCCCTCACTCCCGCCCCCCACGCCCCGGCTGGTCGAGATTCCCCCAGATCGGATCCGGGGAGGAGCGAGGGGCCGAGGGGAGGGGGAGGACCGGGCTTTCTCTTTCCTTTTTTTTTTTTTTTTCCTCTCAATTAGGCCGATTCAATGGAGCTAAAGAGCTCGTAAAATCATGAATAATTTACTCGTGATCTGTTATTAACCCATCGGGTTTCGAGCTCTTGTCGCTGGGACTGAACCTGTAATCAAATCTGACTTCGCCTCATTTTACTAAAGACGAGATTGTAGGTTCAATTGTCTAAATAATGGATTGGAATCAAATCAGTAATTACGCCGCCAGGCACACACACAAAAAGCTGGGGCTGGGGGAGGCCCGGGCGTCCGGCCGGTCCGCGCGGGACTCCCGCGGCCGTGGCGGGCAAACCCCCAGCGCAAAGTGCGCGGCCCGGCCCCCTCGCGGGCTCCGAGCACCTCGTCTGCGCCCCAGGCCGGCGGGCGGCCCCGCTCAGGGGTGTGGGGAGCTTTCAGTTCTGCCTCCGCGACCGGGGCTGCGCTCTCGCACCGGACGGACCGCCAGAGGAGGGCTGCCGTGGCCACCGCCCCGGAAGGACTTTCCGACCCTGCGGCCCGCGGCTTTGGCGGCCCTTCCCTCCGCGGCGGGCTGGGCGCACCGACGGCGACCCACCCCGTGCTGCCCGAGCCCACAGACCCGGAATAAGGTGCCGCCGCTCCGCCACCGGACTGGCCCGCAGAGCCTAGGGCTTTGCAAGGAGGGGTGGGGTGGCTGGGCCCCTGGGTGTGGGACACGCACGCCAAAAAGCGCTCGTCCTCACACTCAGAAACGCGCACACATGCACTCAGACACAGCACCCGCAGTCGCACCCTCCACGGCCCACCTTCCAGTCCCCGCAGCCCCACGGCCCACACTGAGGCCATTCCTCTCCTGCTGGTACCGGGAGGGGAGGGAGGAGAAGGGGAGCCAGGCCTGGGGAGGCCTGGCCGGGCTCGGGCGCGTCCAGGAAGGCGACCCCTTTCCCCAGCCTGGTCCCGGGAGCCCCGAACAAGCGAGCGGCACAGCCACCGCGGGCGCGCCGCGCGTGGTTTCAATCGCCGGAGCCAAGGCTGGAGACGTTCGCGCGGGCACAGAGAGAGAAAAAGACAGGAACGGAGAAACCGAGACACAAACACACAGAAGGACAGAGAGAGACAGAGAGAAAGGAGGATCGAGAGAGCCAAAAGGAAAAAAAGAGAGAGCGATCAGAGAAAAAACGAGGAGATGGCATGGGTGGGGAATGTCTCCTAGAGGCTCCAGGTCCCTTGAAACTCTGGCTCCAGCCACATCTTCTCGCTCTGTGCGGCCGGACCTAGCCAGGGAAGGCGGCAGAGCAGCAAAAAGCACAAATAAATTTCTGTGCCCTTCTACCTTCCTATTCCAAACCCAGTTGCTGAGCTGCCCGCTAGAAAAACAGGATCCCACTCACCATGCGCCCTGTGGCGGAGGCTGCCTGCTGCTACCTACTGGGGGCCGGGCCCATTTGACAAATACACACGGCTTTGTTTTGGGGGACCTGGCCTGGACTCCATTTAGTCTATTTTCAGGGTGGTGAGAGATGAGGGGCAGAAGTCTTAGAGAGATGGCATCTCTGGTAGAACCTTCAACAAATCTTTAATCTGCTGCCGCAGACCTGCCTGCGGCCACTTCACCATCTACCAGACTGGGGGCTGCATTTTCCTCCCAGCTCCGCACACAGAGAGACATACGTCCATCCCCCTTCCAAAAAGCAACTTCGTTGGAGCGAACAGGGGACCCCCCCCACACACATACACTGAATTTTCCTCCCCAGCCAGCTCAGACTTTTAAAGATCAAAATAACCCTGGCTTCTTCCCCGAGGCTGCCCTCTCCCCACAGTCTTGGGGTTTTGTTTTGTTTTGTTTTGTTTTCCACTTGTACATTAGACGAAGGGGAAAAGGAGGAAGAAAACAAAAACCTCCGAATCCCATTCTGCCGCAAACGAAAGCAAGAAAATAATTGCAAATAAACTCTATCTAGTTCAGAAGCCCAGGGAGTCATAAACCTTTCCCGGCCTTGCAGACGTCAGGCAGATGTTGACGGTTCAATTTGCCGGGCCCCAGAACCTCCGCAGCTGTCCTGCGCGGGGAGGGGCGCGAGAGGGGGCCGAACCTCTCCAGGAACGGCCCGGGGTTCAAAGATGCCGGAAATGCGAAATGAGCCCTCCACCCTACTCGGCCCGCGAGGCCAGGCCTACCCCGGTCTCATCCCCCCCGCGCCGGCTTCCGAGGGTTGCGGCTCTCAAACCAGAGCCCGGATCCCGGAGGAAGGAGCCCGGGGAAAAGCGAGACCTGGTGGGGCAGGAGGATCGGGCCGGCTCGGCGACCCGCCCTTGTTCGTCAGGGTCCTGGGCCCAGGTTTCCGGAGCCTACTGCCCTCAGGACATTTCACAGGACCCGGCCAAATGCCGGGCCGAGCTCGTGCCCTCCCCCATTGCCCGGCCGCCGTCAGTCCTTTCTCTTGGGACCCTCGCTGCCCTGCCCCATCATTCATCCATCGCCCCAGCTCCCATCCTCAGCGGTGCCAACCCCAGAGCCAGTTTGATGTCTCGGCCGCGCCTCGCTTCCTCTGTCCTTGCACTTTCGGACCAGCAAAGTGGGGGAAAGGCCCGAACCAAAAAGCTGCCTCTGAAAAATTTCTCAGCGATGAGGCTCTGCACCCGGGTCAGCAAGTCTCTAACGCAGCTTCTCCTCCTACTCCAGCCGAGGGGACACGGGCTGGGGACGAGGAGCCTCGTGTCCCTTCTGCCAGGTCGTCTGGTGCTTACGCAATCTTAGGGAATCGAAGGACCAGAGGACGCAGAGTGCTATAGACAGAGATATATCACACTGCGATTCACTCCAGCGCCACGCAGTCGGCGCCACGCACTTTCCCCAACCCGACGGGGGCGCTCGGGACGCCTCGCACTCACCAGCGTTGTAGGCCGCCAGGTCCGCCCCTGGGCCCGGGCTCTTGCGCTTCCTCGGCCGCCCCTTCTGCACCGTGCCCACGCCATTGTAGTAGGGAAGACCCAGCGGGTTGGCCCCGGCCGCGCCCAGCCCGGCGCTCTTGGCCGCGGCTGCAGCAGCTGCGGCGGCCGCCACGTCGGCATGGTTGAAGTGAGCCGGGTACTCGCCCTGCAGCAGCGCCTCGAAGTGCAAGCGGCAGTAGACCAGGCTGTCCTTCATGCCGAAGTGGTCACCCGTGGTCAGCATCTTGTTACACGTGGTGCAGGTGAAGCAGTTGAGGTGATAAACCAAGTCCCGGGCGCGCATCACCATCTCCGAAGCTGAGATGCCCAGGTGGCAGCGGGCGCAGCGCTGCACAGAGAACCGCCTGTAGGGACCATCGAGGGAGGGACTGTGGGGACACACGGTTGGGTACCCCCCAGATCCCTCCTCCAGGTGCCGCTGCTGCCACTGGGGGAAATCGCTTCCTTAAGATGGGGATCAACCTTAAGTTGGACGATGGAGGAAGAGGGAACTAGATTTTGACCCAGGTCTTGTCCTACCCTGAAATATAGTTTCCCTTAACCATATTCATGTCCACAACTCTTCTACTTTACCCAGAGCCCAGCAAGCCCCAGGAAAGCCTTTGCTTGGGAACTGGGGGGGCGGGGGAGGCTGCCCACTTACCCTTTCTCATCCTTTACCCCTGCCCTCCACACCAGCGCCTGAGAATCTTACAGACCTTTGTAATTTGGAAGAAACACGGAGATGGAAATGGGGAAAGACAGAGGAGGGAGAGAGGGGGTGGGGAGAGAGAGAGAAAGGGAATATAAACAGACCCTAACCTTAAACCAGAGAGGAGAAACTAGAAACTTGGAGCCTCTTAGTGACTCTGGCTCTTTAACCCTATAGGCAGCTTTCACTCCCAGATCCACGAAAGACTCGGAAATGCACCCAACTGGTCCTCCAGCGCTCCTTCCAACTTTGTCCCACACCAGCCCTGGAAGCCTGGGTTTGGGGAGGGTGTGTATGTGTGTGCCTGTTTCTGTTCCATCTGCTTGACCCACAAGAAACTGCAAAGGGAGAGGGGTGCACAGACCCCCACCCACCCACCCACCCACCCAAGTTTATTTCTGTGCCTGAACTCGGATGAGGGCCCTGTTCTCTGGGTCCCTGTATCTCCCAGACCTTTCTAAGAGTTCCCTCAGATCGCTATTTCGAAAGGTTGTCATCCAATGTGTACTGGCTTGGAGAGGGGGCGAGCCCTTGGTAGGGAAACCCCCCACCCCGCCGGGACTGGAGGGAAAGGAGCCAGGGCCCGATTGTGTCGGAGGGTGCTGCGGGGCAGCAGGAGGTCCCCGGGTGGGGGGCTACCTGTAGTAGTCTTCCTTGCAGTAGATGCTTCCGTCCTTGCTGAAACAGGTGAGCTCGGACTCCAGGTTGAGCTTGCACTCGCAGCACTTGAGGCAGCGCATGTGCCACTGCTTGTCCACCGCCAGCAGGTAGTAGCGGTCTGAGATCTTGCCCCCGCAGCCGGCGCACAGCGCGGCGCGGTCACTGCTGATGGACGGCATGGTCTGCGGAGGGAGGGAGGCGGGAGACCGCGGCGCTTGCGTCAGCCTGCGACTTCGCCGCCGCCGGGAAACGGGCACCCGCAGCTCCCTCCGTGGCTCCGGCCACCCCTAAACGCAGAGAGGGCCGCCGGGGCGTGCGGTGCCCTTCCTCCACCCCCCGAAAGGCCCATATTCAGGAGGCTCAGACCCCAGGCCCGCCCACACAGCCCGGGCCGGCCACAGGCCCAGGCCTGGCTGCTGGCCTGGACAGATCTCCCTCCTTAGTTCTCCCCCTTGCTGCCCCTTCTGCCCTTTTCCCAGAAAGGGTTGGGCTGTTTTGAGGGCTGGGGCAGCAGTGGTTACTCCAGTCAACCCTTCCAAAAGCTCCCTCAAAAACTGTTTCTTAAAAGAGCCACTCTGAGGGGCCCCAGGGAAAGGGGGTAAGATGACCATTAAGTCACCCTGTACACAGACACCTCTGGGACACACACAGAGTTCCTGGCCCCGAGCCTCAGTGATCTCTGGGTCCTTGCGCCAAAGGTTTAAGTCAGGACAGGTCGCAGCCACCCCTGCCCCTCCACCACCTTGGCCACCCGGGCTGGGGTCCTCCTGGGTCCTGGGAGATGGTGAGTGGAGTGCAGAAGCACCCGCAAAGTCTCTGAGTGCAAGACAGGCTGAGAGTTTAATCCGGAGAGAAGAGCTCAAAGCCGGAGGCACTGGGGCTGCTGCTCTTGCCTTCCAAGTGGAGAAGCTTCCGCCGAGCTCCCTACCTCCTCGGCTTCTAAAGGTCACTTCTGGGCCCAGCTTGGATAGCGGTTGCCCGTCCGGCCCCCTGGGAGCTCTGAGGTGAGGAACTGGCTATTTGGGGCTGGGCTGGCAAAGCCAGGTGTGGAGATCCAGATGGACTCTCCTTCCGCAAGAGCAAGGCCAGAGCCTGAGCTGCCTGCCCTGGCCTGGCCAGGTCGGCCGGCCAGGAGGCCAGGGACTGGATCAACGATAAGCGCCGGCCCAGGAGACTTGGACCCCTGAAATTGTGCTGGAGAGGGAACTCCGATTGCCAGGAGGCGGGACGGGAGCGGCCCAAGCCGGCTGAAGTCCTAGTGCTCCCGTTCAGTTCGCCCTTCCCGGAGCCGCAGGCGGCGCCGCCAGCAGCGACAGCCGAGTGGTGGAGGGGAACGCGGAGCTGGCGACCAGAGGGCCCGGTGCCGTGAGAAGAGAGCCATCCCGGGACGCGGGTAGGACTTCGCTCCCACTTCGGGAGAAATGCTCTCTTGCACCCTGGGGGTCTGCAATTTCGATTTAAACCTTGTTTCCCTCCTCCGCCCCAGCAGCCGGGTTTCCCCCGAGCCGGGAGCTACGGGCCTTGCATCCTGTGCGCGGATCCCCTGCGCCCAGTCCCGTGCGGCACGAAGGACGCTCCCCAAAGTGCCCCCAAACTTCGGAGAGCAGAAGCGCGGACCGACCCGGCCCCGTCCCAGCTTTCAGCCCCGACCCCGCAGCCGTGCGCCTACCGTCTCCGTGTCGCCGCGGTCGATGGCGGAGCTGATGGCGGGAGCCTCGCTCTTGGCCCTGCGGTCCATCTCGTCGATGACCCCGTGCACCTCGGGGCCCGACAGACTGTGGAACAGCATCGCGGCGGGACCGGCGGGGCCGGGGGCGCGGCTCCTCCGCGGGAGGGCTTGCCCCCCGCCTCAGCTGCCTGGCGCTCCCAGCGCTAACGGGCCCGGTGCATCGCCACCGCGGCCCCGGCCCCGCCCGAGCTCGGCTGCGCCCCCAGGCCGGGCTCTGGGCCCCGGGCGCCCGCGGGCCAGGACGCCTCCCGCCGAGGCGCAGGGGCAGCTACATCGCGGGGCGCCTGGGCGGCGGCGCCAAAGCCAGGGTCACAAGGGCACGGGGCGGGGTGGGGGGAGACGGGAAGGGGGAAGACGAGGGCAGAGGTCGGCGCCCGCCGCGGGCGCTTTCACGCCGCGGGCATCGCCCGGCCGGCTTCAGCGCCCCGGGCGCAAAGCAGAAGCGCAAACTCTGCCCGAGGCGGCGACGGCTGCGGTCGGGGCTCACTCGGGAACGGCTAGGTGCCCGCGGCGGCCCAGCTGCCTGGACCTCTCCCCTCCCTGGGGTGTGCCCCCAGCCCTAGGCGACCCGCTTAGGCGCTGGGTCGGCGACCGTAGTACGGGTTTCTCCGAAGCCAGCGAGCCGAGCCGAGACACCGAGAGAATTGAAGAGGAGGAGGAGGAAGAGGAGGAGGAGGAGGAGGAGGAGGAGGTGGAGGAGGAGGAGGAGGAGGAGGAGGAGGAGAAAAAGGAGGAGGAGCAGAGTGGGAGGAGGAGCCGCCGGCCGCGGGCCCAGCCGCGCGCAATGCTCTCCAAGAGCGCGCCGAACCCAGCCCCGGCTCTGCAGTCCGCGCCAGCCAAGCGTCCGCGCCTTTTCTACAGCCGCGCCTTACATCACGTCCTGCCGCCGCGCCATTGGCCGCCCAGCACCCCGGGCCCTGGCAGCGCGTGCTCCGGGGAAGGCGGGAGACCCGAGAGGGAGGGGAGAAGCAGGAGGAGGAGAGGAGCGACGAGATGGTGGGAGCTGGTGGGCAAGGCTGGAGGGAGGGGGCGGGAGGAAGGGAGGGAGGAGGGAGAGCGCGGGGTTTGGAGTTTTTAAGCTACGAACAGTTTCCTGCGATTTCTTTGGGATGGAAAATTAAACCCTCTCTCCCCGCGGTCTCCATCCTAAGAAGGCGCAGCCGGAGGATGCTTGAGGAGCTCTCACCCCGGTCTGCCTTTGGCTCAGAGTTGCCGCCTCGGGCACCGGCTGGGGAGGCCTGGGAAGGCAGGCCTGGGGCAGAGCTGCGGGAGCCTTCAGCTGCTTCCCGCGGAGCTCGGCCTTCGGCCCAGGCTCCGCGCTGCGGGTTGCGGACTGCCGCCTAGGCCTCCTGGGGGACCCGGCTGAGCCAGAGAAGCTCGAGCCGGCGGAAGCTTTTAAGACTCCGGAGGAGGAGGGCCAGCCTGCTGTAGCCTCGCTCCAAGCAAGCTAGGGCCCACTTTATGGGAGCGTGCAGCTCCTTCGTGCCCTTCCCGGTCCCTCTACAGCTGGGGAGAGCATGGCTTTAGGCACTAAGAAACGCATAGGTTCGAATCCCCGTTCTGCCTCACATGCCCTGTAACCCTAGGCAAGTGACCGAACTCCCTTTAGACTGTTTTTGATCTTTTCACTGAGGATCGAGAAGGCCCCCCTCCACACGTCATGAACAAAAGAGAGCATGGATTTTAAAATACCTGGAACATAGTGGGCGCTAACCAAATTCGTTCATCACTTCCTCTTCTCCCTCTCCATCTCCTCCTATTAAAAACTTTCCCATTGGGACACACACTGGGTATCACCGAGGTCCTTAGGGACCGCAGGCCCATCTTCTGCTGTTTGCATCATGCCACAGACCCCGCTGTTGACAGGCGTCCACACTGCCGCCTGGCTGCACCAGCTCTCCAACAACCTGGCCTGTAGGTAAATCCCAACTGCCACCACAGCCCCCAGATTTCAGGCTCAACCTAGAGTCCCTTGGGGACACAAGCACGATACCTAGGTGTGGGGTGAAGCTGGATGTAGGAAATAAAAAGTGACTGTGGGGAAAACTGAGTGATTCCAGTCAGTAATAGAACTCCCATTTCCAGGGGCTGCTTTGGAGGTGGGTCCGTCTGAAGTGACTCGCTTGCCGCGAGGAGGCAAGGGGCGACCTTCCACCTACGTGCAAAACTTTCAAACACAAACATATGGGTGTTTGTGATGCCCAAGCACGTGCATTCGCGTTCATGTGTGCAAACGCCCATGTTCATCTCTGCTGGCAAAAACACGGCCAGCGGGAGTGCAGGACTAGGATCTACACAGGCACATCGGGGGTAAGCGTCCGGTTCCAGGCACAAATGCGGTTGTAAAGGGGTAAATTGCACGTTACACATATAATTG
Source organism: Nasua narica (assembly GCA_028533885.1). Taxonomy (NCBI): domain Eukaryota; kingdom Metazoa; phylum Chordata; class Mammalia; order Carnivora; family Procyonidae; genus Nasua; species Nasua narica. The sequence continues at coordinate 71,354,212 of CM052813.1, read as the reverse complement.
CATGTCCAGACAATACGACCTAAATCCCTGCCTGCGCTTCTCCGAGGCCATGTTTTGCGTATTTGAGAAAACTCTTGAAGTTCCAAGTACGTGTGTACACGCTGCACATGCACAGATGCCCCAACGCGAGGGAAGGACCATAAACCCAAAGCCGCGCGCGTGCGCGTGTGTTACCACAAACGTGTGCTTTGGCGCCTGCACACAGGGCCCGCGCCCAGGCACGCGGACGCCTACACGTATACACAGGCATGTTTTACTGACGCATCTGGGGCACTTTCTTTCAAAGAAAGTAAGGAATGAAAATCTAATCTGGGAGTCACCGGGGTTCATCTGGAGGTCGCCCAAAGGGTAGAAAAAAATTGTTAACAGCACTTGCGAGTTTGTCCTTGGTGCAGCTCCGCGCCTAGGCTAGCCGGCTCCAATACGTTTTCGAGAACTCCAGGGGCTGATTTAGGAGGTGAGGGGGGGTGGGGGAGGAGGAGCACTCGGTAACTCTTGCCGCGGGCTGCTCGAGAAACACACCCTGCGGCTCTTCACTCCCCCCACATGTGTAAGTACACGATTTCGTCGCCGCTCTGACCTGCAGTCCACGCCCATCGCTGACCGACCCCAAATTCCCTGGCAGTCACGATTCCCGCCGGGTGCGCCCGCCTGTGTAGCCCTCCGTGTCAGGCTGGGACGCGCCCGGGTCCGCGAGAGGCTCAAACGCGTCTCCCGCCGCGGGGCGGGATCTGGGTGCTCTGGCCCAGGGCTCGGAGGCGGGTAACATCGCTAATCTTCCCCCAGAGGCGGGGGGACGTCGCACAACCGCTGAGCCCTGTCCGCGAAGACTAAACAAGGAAAGGAACAGGCTGTAAACACACATCCTGACACGTGAGTGACATTTACACGGTGCGAGAAGCCGCAGCCCGGGGGAAGGTATGGGGTCGGGGGAGCGGGCACCCGCAGGTAAAAGTGATCTTCCGAGGCGTCGGAAACGGCGGCCCCTCGACGCCCCTCCCCCAGATAGGAAAAAAGAATCCCAAAGTCCCTCGAACCTGCCTTTTGTGGGAGGTGACAGGTGAACGGAATTCAGGTCTGCTACTCTCGCCGCTGCCTACCTCCCCACCATCTGCTTCCTCGCAGACCAGCAGACACAGCGCATAATGAGGTAGCAGCCTCCAGCCGGCCACCGTGACTAACTCAGAACAAAAGCGCTCCCTCCACGCCTCTTCCAACAAAGGGGCCACCAGCCCCGGCGCTCCCCGAAGGCTGCGGGGCTCCCGGCTGCCGGCTGCGGAGCTGCCGCGCGCAAACTTCCCGGGGCTCCCCGGGCTGCCGGCGCCACGGAGCCTGGGCCGCGGAGGGAGGAAGCACATGCGGCCCGGAGAAAGTGAGGCCGGGTGGGGCGGGGGGAAGTGGGGGCGGGAGCCGGGGAGCCGCGGAAGGAGGGTGATTGATCAGTGCGCCGTTCCCGGCGCTCAGTCCCGTTATTAGAGGCGGCCAAAGCAGGGCCACGCAATAACCTCCGAATCGCCAACTAATTGACGCTGCAGGCAACTACTTCATTGTGCGCGCTGGTTTTATGTCTTCATAGCCGGTGATTGACAAGGTGTAATTAGTCATCTCACTCGGTGATAAACATGGGCACCCTCCTCCCGCGGCATCAGGCCGTGTGTACCAGCAGAGGAAGCGATAGTTGACGCTGATATACCATTAAATCAAAATGAAGACGTTCAGAAGTGTGTGTTTGCTGTGACGCTCTGATGGTTTATTTCTCAAATACGGCACCAACAGATTTACTTGATTTGCAAGTTAACTACAACATTAACTGGTTTTATTTATTTTGCCTCTTCCTTCCTCTTCCTAGGCAGGGATGTTGCTCTTGGAGAATGTGAAGACAGTTTGCTTCTTGACAAGCGAGCGAGCGGGCGCCCAGATTTTGCAGCCTCTCCGAGTCTCCCCCGAGGGAAAGGCGGGCAGAGAAAACGCCGGTTTGGGGAGTCGCTAGGGAAGGATTCCGCGCAGAGGGAGCCGCCCTCCTTGGCCTCGGACAGGCCGCCGAGGGCCCCCCCTTTGGGCTCTGCCAACGGAAGACCTGAAACTCTGAGTGTGGTGTTAGGGACTGGGGTCCGGGAAGCCTCTCGGATAATAACTGCAAATAAAAAAGAGGCAAAAACAATTTCTCCTCCGCCTGGGATCAGAAAGGACTGCGTTCTTAAAGCTGCTGGCTGGAGTTCCGGGGCCAGTTGCCTGTTTAAACTGTAATGTCCCGGCTTCTTCCAGTAGCACAGTGCAGCAAATTATACTTCTTGCTTCCCAAAGTGGTTCCTGCTTCAGGAAACGTGTGTGTGTGTGTGTGTGTGTGTGTGTGTGTGTGTCCCTCCACAGTGAGGCGGCTACTAGAAGTGCTGGCTGCTCATTCCAGAAACCTGAAGGTTTAAATTTTAAAAGAAGAAGGAGCATTGTTGGTGGGGCTCCCTGGGATTGCTACAGTGTGTCTTGACCCTAATTCTGGTTAGAGAATGGCAGGGACTGAACAAAGCCACCCACATCTGAAAGTCCACTTCGAGGATATGGCAGTGGCCCCCGGGAGCCTGCCAGTGGGGTAGGCTTCCTGCACTTTCCCCTTCTCTCTAACCTCTGCCTCTTGCTGGTGTGGCGGAGGCGTGGGGATTGCTTGCCACTGCGCAGGAATGTGGGGTTGTGGACATCTACAATTAAAGATGGGGTGAGGCCAAGTCACAGGGATGGCAGAAAAGCCCCTGTATCTTCAGCAGGGATCCCCCCCTTCCCAGGCCTGTGGGCCTCCTTCAGCAAACAGGGGGAGTGTTTTATATTGATGTGAGAGGCTGTCAATCAGCAGCAAATCAGTTCAGGCATGGCTACCTCTTTATGAAATCAGCTCATTGCCTTGGTCACACCTTACAGAAAATCTGGTGGTCACCACTATTGATAATAAAAATTAGTGGGGTCTTCCTTGTTTCCAAGAAGAAGCCCATGTCTGTGGATAGATAAATGCCCGTCTCAGGCAGAGCAAAGCCCCATTCCTCCTCCCCTTCTCCCTGCAGTGATCTGAACAATTCCGAAACCGCCTCCTTGGGCGTCAGCTGAGCAGGTTGGGGAACTAACCAGGGCCCTCTCTCTAGGGCCCTGTTAAATGCACAGAACTTAAAATGAAACACGAAGTGTGAATTTCAGGTTTGAACATGATGCATCAGGAAACGTGGAGGTTGGCAGCCCTTTTCCTCCCTCCTGCATTTCGGTAGGCAGGTATTAATATTGTATTAAATGTTATGAGGAAGTAAGGGCTGCGGAGAGGAATGTGCTCAGATGCAATTTTGTCAAGGTTTTTATCTGTGATTATGATTCCAGATGTAGAAACTCCCGGAGGAGGGAAATGAGGGGCTGCTGGCGTGTGACATGTGTTTTAAGGTGTTTGGCAGTGTTTCTCAAAGTGGTGACAAAATGTTCAATTTTACTACAGCGAATGGGTAAAAGAAATACGAATACTAGGTCAGAGATTGTTCACCTTGGCCAAAGCATTTACCATTATTGATTTGGGTGGGGAAAGTTTGTATCTGGGTCCTGCTTAAATCACATTGTCAACAATGCAAATCTGTCACATCAGATTATTCTTAAAGAACATTGTAACAAAATACACAATAGCTGATTGTCTCTCCCCCTCCTACTAATTTCCATGCAAAGATGTAAATTGCCTTGGAAGTGCGTGCGTGCGCGTACATGTGCGCGTGCACAGGCGTGCACACACACACACACACACAGACACAGTAAATATTGCAACAAGATGGCAATTTTTTTTTTAGCCGGTATAACTACAGCCATTCCTTGAGGGTAATTTCTTTTTAATCTAACCCAGAATACTACCCGGTCCTAGAAGGGCCATTTTGCTAATCTCCCTGCCTTTTAGGTTGAAGCACAAATAACAGCAATAAATTTCTTCACACAGGGAACCACATTTTGCTGAAAGGAAAGTCAAGATGATTTTGTGTGGAAATGGGGGGATGGGGGAGGAAGCAGCTGAACTCTTGACTAGCTGACAACTCCTGTGTCTACATGCACTTGAGACTGGAAATATTTCGTACCACAGTCTTTCTGAATTTAGAGGCATCTCTGCTTCCCCTCTCCAACAGCGGGACACCCCTCAACTCTTTCTAAGCAACGGTCTCCTCATAAACCTTTTATGAGCTTCACGTACACTAATTGACACGGGTGCCCAACCAGCACTGACCATACTGTGGACAGGCTTGGTAAACACGTCCACAGAACAAAAGGGGGAAAGGTTTGGGCTGACGATGCTGGACGTGGCTCGTCCTTGAGTCCCCAAGCCATAGGATGAGAGTCTCTACCCACCCGTCGGCTGTAGGCATTGCTGTATAGATCGCCCCATATCTGGCAGACCCAGTACATTTCTCAGCCCAGTTCCTGAAGAAACTCACACGTATTCAGCCCCAGGCTTTCCTTAATTCAAGCTAAACGATGCTGATTTTGGCTTGCCAGCCACTGGAACTACTTCACCAACACAAAACATAGTAGGCTCCTAGCACAAAACGCACCTTTCTTGGAAGTAAGAAGGTTCCTCTCCTATGAGGTTGATGTAGGACATGATACATTTCTGAGGGGAGCAGTGAGTGGGCAGGGAAGGGAAAATGCTCCTCGTGCCTACTTCCAGCAGGACCCTTCCTCTACCCCAGCCCAACTTCCCACTGGCCCCATTAGCAAATCTCTTTTGCTTTTTGGGAAGCTGGCATTGTATCTTTAAGTGAGGAACAGCTATTTCCCACATATGTTTCAGCTGAAGCCCAGCCCCTCAGGCCCCCCCCAATTTGTACTCTTTCATTAATTAAAACAACTAATGTCCCATTGATTATCTTTGCACAAATGAAAATCATTATGGGCCCTTGCAGGTATATGGGAAATTCTGTTTGCTTAAGTATTCACACTTTGATTTCCAATAGACTCATTTTCTCAGGCATAAAGAAATTCAAACAAAACAAAACAAAACAAAAACAAAAACAAAATCTCCTGACACTTTGCAATAAAGCACGAAGACTGGTAGTAATGAGCTCGCACCGATCTCTTGCAAGAAGTGTTCAGATGGCCCCATTTTGGAGCTGAATTATACTATCTGGTAATGGATTCTAGGCAGTCAAGGCAAACGTTGATAGGTCACCAGACCAGGTTTTGAATTTATGTTTGTGTTGAGTCAGATGAGCTCACCCAAATTTACTTTTACACTACCGTGTCAGTCCTCGAAAGTAAAAAAGGCAGGGGACAATCAGCTCTATTTGGAATTTCCCAGCTAGTTGGCCATTTCAGCCTGCATCTCCATTTCTGGGGGCTGCCATAATTAGAGCAATCTATTTTGCATTTACTTCTCTTTGCAAGCACTACATTATTCACTCTTTCCTGTGCTTATTAAACAGTGCCACCTGCACCAAATTCAACAAAGCTCTTCCATCAGTCAACCCAGCTAAGGGTCCCGGACCATATATTATCATTAATTGAAGCTCAATTGAATAGTTGACGATAGAGACATGAGTAAAAGCAACACATTTTCTAGGACCTGTTTATAAAAATGTTTTAAGCACCTCCTCCCCCAAAACCCCCCAAAACCCCTCACACATTTATTCCCCAAATTGTTATCTTTTACAAACTCATTTCATTCTCTCTGTACAGTAATTCAAGTAGCAATTAGCAAGTCTTTTAATTAATGAACTATTCCCTGTAAGTCACCAAGGTGCCTCCAGTACAAATGTCTTCCTTCATAAGGTACTAGCAAATGCAGTCAATATTTTGTCACCCAAAGCCTTCGAAGCTGACCACCTCGATTGTCCTTATGCTATAAAAAGGATCTGAAGAGTCAGAGACAAGGCTGGGAAGCAGAAGACAATTTTCAGTAAACTAGCCGTGGATAGTCTGAATTGAGAGAGAGAGTGGCAGAAGGAAGGGGACCATCAGAGAGAGGAGAGGCAGAAAATGAATGTAGGTAGATATCAGTGGTTAAAGAAAAGCACAGAAAGTTTCTAGCAAAGAGAGGACCACCTTGGCTCCAGCTATGTTGTAACAAACTCTCCATTCTAGATGCTGATGATTTACACGTTTTTAAGAGCCTCAAACCTCACTGTGTCTTGTTCTTTAAAAAGCTTCCTGCTTTGTTCAAAATACTGCTTATCTTTGGCATTGTCAACAGCTCTGCATCTGGGAGAGATTAATTAAGTGATAGGTCAGACACAATGAGGTGAAAGGGCATGTCCACCCAATCAGGACTGATTCGTCCATTTCTTGGTGGATCAACTTTTTTTGAGGGATGCCAATTTCAGTTCTATTTCTAGAGAGGATTTATCAATGGGAATAGGAATGCCTGAGTTCCCCCAGTGAGGGGCTTTTAGCTAGAAAAGATTTTTCTGCAGATAGAAAAATCTAAAATCTGCACTCTGTCTTTTTAAGATGTGAAACCAAAACATAACTATAAATTGTATGCTTAAGTTTCACCGATCTGAGTGAAGGCTGATTTTCTTGAACATGATCCTTCTATAAAATAGCTAATTGGATGATTAGAAATAAGATTGCCAAGCAACTCAATAAAAAAAAAAAATTAAAAGTTTGCTCTCTTTCCTCCCCACTTCCCAACTATTTCTTATTACCCCTTTCTTCCAAAGTCCACTTTTAATTTCTAGGAGGCAAAATGAGAGACAGAGATGTGAAAAACAGTAGGAGAGGAGGAGAAGGAGGGGAGGGAAAGAATGAAAGAAAAAGAGGTTTTCTAGGTGTCGACTGAATTTTTCCAGACACATTAGTTTATCTTTAAATCTCCATCCCCCTCTCCCTCCACACCTTTCTAAATAGATCTTTAGATTATCGAGAAATTAATTAATTGGGAACGTCCTTGTGGCCAGTTCACCCTGTTCCTAACCAGAAGGGTTTTAAGGACCTTGGACTCCACTCCCAGAAATGACTTCTGTCTAGTAGCATGTCAGTCTGAGGCAAAATTGTGGTAACCCGTGTGTGTGTGTGTGTGTGTGTGTGTGTGTGTGCGCGCGCGTGTGTGTGGGAGAGAGAGAGAGAGAGAGAGAAAGAGAGAGACAGAGAGAGACAGAGACAGAGAGGGAAGTAAACTCCCAGTCTGTGAATAAGGCTCAGATAAAGTGACTGTTTTGGGCAGATCCCCAAACAAAACACTTGAAATATTTTTACTCTATTTGTGAACACCCTTGCAAATGAAGTTCACATTTTCCAAGGTATGTAGGGGGGGTGTAAAAAATGGTTTGTGATTTTTATAACTGACTAGCTATTTCTGCTTCACCAAAGAAACGTAAAATGCCAGTTTCTTAACTATCCAATTCTTTAAATCATCTGGGATCCATCTATATTTATAAAACTGAGCAGAAATACTTAACAGCCTGATCAATAGCCATTGACCGTTGGTGCACCTCATACCCTAACATGCACAGCTTGATCATGTATATTTGATCATCAAAAAATTCAAAGCATCTTGCAGCAGTGTATCAAGCTTCCCATAAAATAGCCTGCTTTTTTCTGTGGTCTTGAAAAGAGTGAGCTTCTCTCTCTTCTGCATTCATCTATCCATCCATCTATTTACACACACACACACACACACACACACCCCTCCCTTCTGGAGAATTTATTGCTCATATATTTGATGAAGAACAAGGTAATTAACTGCAAGGCTGTACATCTGGGCAGCACTTCATATCCATTGCAATAATAAAACACTTTTTTCCCATTTTAGCAGAAGAAAGGCTGGTCCTGCCCACAGATTCAGAGGACCCCAGAGTCTCCGTCTGCAAAGCCTCCTTGTTATAAATCCTGCCTCCCTCTTAAGTGATGGCACGCACAATTGCACCAAGGGGCACTAAGTTTATCTGTGCAAAAGCCTCCTTGGAAAAGCTTGCCCCTTCTCAGGGCTTCAGAATCAGCTTGTCAAGGTTTGAAATTGACATGGCTGGCTCCTCTGTCCTCAGGCTGCTTGGCAGCAAACAGGGACAAAAGTCCAAAGGGTTTGTCCTGCGAAGGGCCACAAGCGGAGGTGTATTTTGGGACCTCAAAGGCTGACGTCCTGAGCGTTTGCCACTCAGCTCCAGTACCCCAAAAAAGACCTGGCTTTGCAGACTTTTCTGATATTCAGGAGTCAGAAGCCTGGTTCTAAGTTTCTCCATAAGATCTGCTGGATCTGTCCAAACTGCTCCGAGGGTCCAGCCAAGGAATACCAGCTGGCGAGCCTGCTCCAAGCCCCCAGCACAGTCATTCTAACCCCAAACCCCACAGATCGCCCTCCCCCTCCCCCAACCAGTGAAACAAATTACCTGCAGAACCTCCCATTTCGGGAGTCCCCTGCTCTGTATTCCGAACCCGTGCCCAGGACCAATTTCTCGGGGCCCTTCCTTCTAAAAGCAGCAGCATCTGGGCTGAGGCTCCCTCCTTTATATGGGGGGGAGACTTCATATGATAATACGTGTAATATGATATGGAATGACAGAATGCATGACAGTTGCCCATAATACGGAGAAGTCAGTCAAAGGACAGAGGGGACATTTGGATAATTACCATCCATTGGCTAGTCAATCACGCGAACAGAGAGAAACTGCACAAAACCCACAATGGAGTTGGGAAACAAAAGAGACCCGAGCCAGACTCAGGATTAACCGGTCTAAAGCGATCTAAATGCTTTTGTATCTGAAGAACTGAGGCTCCCCGGTTGCCCCCCCTTCCCAATCCCAGGGAACTAATTGCGGGGATCAGAGTTAAAGCTCTCTCTCTCCTTTCCCCATTCTCTTTGTAGACTGCTCACCACGCAGAAAAAGAAAAATGATTTCTCTCTCTCCGTGTTCATTAAACTATTTTAAAGTTAAAGGGATGGGGGAGGGAGGCTCGATGTGGCCCCTCAGCCCAGAAGCTGGGATTCTTCAGGCTTCGAAGGGGCTGGGACGGTCTCCTTGCCCTCAATTCTTTGTTCCGAGGTAAAGTCTTCCCTCCTTGCCCCTGGAAACAAACGCCCCATCCACCTGGGAAGCTGCCCTTTGCCTGGAGGCTAACATGGATTGCTGGTACCCTGCTTTGCTGCTTTGGGTGATGAGTCCCCATAACTGGCCCTTGCACCAGAAAAAACACAAGGTCCACCCCCTCCTTGAAACCTCAAATTGAGTCTGCACACTCAGAATTAAGAGGGGTAAAGAGGTGGCAGAGAAGAGGGTTTAGCCTCCAAAATGGGAGAGTGCGACAGAAGATGGTTGTAAATTGTGAGGAGGGAGAACTTCCTTCTAAACTGGGGAGGGAGAAAGAGGAAGAAAATCCTTCTAAATTGCAACAGGGAGAGAACGCGTTTAATTGAATGGGCAAGAAATGAGAAGAGGCTCTTTCTGCCCGAGAGAGAGGCAGAGAGTTGAGTCCTCAAAAGAGACACAGGAAAATGGTCCCATAAATTTCTAGAGACTCAGAGATGAAGGCGAGAGAGGAAGGGAATTGCTTAGAAGATGAACGACAAGGACAGAGATCTCTGTCCCGGAGAGCAAGATCCCCTGGTCCCAGGACGGACAGACGGGTAAGTACCTCACCCACTTCCCACCAGGTCCTCCCTATGCCATTCTAACTCGCCCCAAGCCCTCCCAGCCCCGGCGGGGCTCTCTCGCGTCTCCGGCTTGGTGGCAGCGGCGGTGCCCCGTCGGAGTCCGCGGGTGCCCGGCGGGCCCCTGCGCACGCCCCCCCGCGCAGCCCCTAGGCCCCTGGGGCGAGAGCCTCGGCGCCTCCTTACCTTTCCGAGTCCTCCGCAGCGGGTGTGGCCGGCTCTGCGGGCGGCCCCGGGCCGGGGCCGGGGGGCGGGGGGCGGGAGCGCGGGGCTGGGGGGGAGCGGCAGGGTGAGGGCTGGGGGGGGCTGGCACCGTGCCCGAGGGGGGCGAGGGGGCAGTTGGCAGCCCCGGGGCCTGAGGACGAGCCCGGCCCAGCCGGAGGAGGTGCGAGGTGGGGGTAGGGGGGTGGGCCGGGGAGGGGCGCCGGGGCCCGGGCGGGGGGGCGGGGGGCTCCCTCCTCGGGCCGGCGGGGCGCTCCAGCCTGCGGGACCGGCCCGGGAGCCGGCCCAGGCGCCGGGAGGGAGGCCTGGCGCCCGGGCAGCCGAGGACCGAGCGCGCGGATCAGAGGGGTTTGTCGCCTCCGCTGACAAATCAATCAGGGCCCGCCGAGCCGGGGGACTGCCACCGTCTCTAAGGCGCTCGCGGCTCCCCGGCCGGCCCCGCGCCGCCAGCTGCCGGCCGCCTCGAGTCGGCGCGGGCCGCACGTCTTCGGCTGGGTTGCGGTCATTAGGCTGCGGGCGCGTGCGGCCCAGGGCGGGCGGCGGGCGGGGACCGCGGCGCCGGGAGGAGGCGGCCCCGCGGTGCACCCTCCCGGGCCTCCCGCGCCCCCGCCCGCCGCCGTCCCGCGCCCGCGCCGCGCGCTCTTCGCCCCCCGCGCCCCGGTCACTGTCACTAGCTCTGGCTGTTGGATCTGTCTGTCTCTGCTGGCCTCCCTCTGTCTCTCTTCATCTCCCGGTCTCTGTCGCGTTTCTCTGTCTGCTCTCCTCTCCGGGTCTGTCCCTGGGTCCCCGGCTTTCTTGCTCACTGCACCTCTCTTTTCTCTTTGGATCCTGGTGCTGACTGTCTTGCTTACCCCTCTCTCCTCGGTCGCTCTCACCATCTTCTCCCTCTCTTATTTCTTTCTCACTCCCCTCACTCTCCACCCTTTTCTCCCTTTGCTCGGGAGGACTCGCCGTCCCTCCCTTTATCCCTTCTTGGAAGGGCAGCCCAGGAATGGAGCTCAAGTCATTTCTCCGCGGAGACCTCGGACAAGTCACTTCCTCCCGCTGCGGTTTCCTTATCTCTAAAGGCGTTAAGCGGCTCTTGGCGGTGAGGTTGGGAGGGGCACTGGTGGGGTGCATGCAGGAGGTGTTCGGTGACTCCGGTTTCCCCTCCTGGAGTCCCTACTTACCCCAAGGCAGCAGCCACTGTGGTAGCTGCCTAGAACTAGGGCTCCCTGGGTACCAGTGTGCCCGGTAAAACCCTTGTCGCCAGCCTTGGGGCCAAGACAAGTACCAGAAAGCCAGTTTAGAGGGGAAAGCCAAGGACTCTCTGGGGTCCCCAAAGCCCCTCCTGAGAAGTGTCTGTGCCACCTCCCTGGACCTCCCCAGAGCTGGATCCCACATCTCAGGACTCTGCTGTACCTCTTTCACTGACACCAAGCAGAGGGGGAGCATTCTCCCCTGTCCTTAGACCCCAGCAGGAGAGAAAGCCTATTCCTCCTCCCTTCACACACACACACACACACACACACACACACACACACACACGGCTTTTATGTTTCAAAGATGCTTCCTGGGTGGAGTGTGGCTTCAGTCAGACAGATAAGGGGTCAAGACCACTTACCTAGTGTATGGCCTTGGGGGGCAGTCACACCTATCTACGCTTCAGTGTCCTCATCTGTAAGTGGGAACAATAACCACCTCTTTTTTAGGATTATTTTAGGATTTTCCCCGGTATGCCTAAAGTGTCCAGCCTATAGAAGGCAATGTATTCTGTTCAGCTTTTATTCAACAAATACTTATTAAGTGTTCTTGCTTGGCATGAGGATATAGCAATTCACAAGGCAGGCGTGGTCTCTGCCTTCACGCAATTTGCAGTCTAGCTGGGGAGACAGACTGTGAACAGCAATTCCATAATTATTTCATGACAGTTGTACAAGTGCCATGGGAGAATGGAGAGTGCAGTGAGACCTAAGATCCAGGGAAACTGGCCCAGGCTGGGGGTTCAGGAAGGGCTTTCTCAAGGTGACATAGAAGCTGAGACCTGAAGTCAGGGGTGGGGCCAGGGTTGCAGTTGACAGGAAGTGGGAAGGAGCTGCTAAAGGGAGACCGTTCTTGGCAGAGTGGCCAACGTGTGCCAGGGCTGGGAGGCAGCAGGGAGCCTGGCCAGTAGGAAGGCCAGTGTGGCTGGACTGGGAAAGAGGAGGGGCATGAGGCTGGAAGGGTGGGAAGAGCCAGGCATGGCAGGCGAGGGGCTTGTAGACTGAGGACCTGGACCTCAGTACACGGAAAGCGCATGGGTCCACTTGGCCTTTGCTGAAGTGGAAGGAAAACTGAAGCCAGATTCAGTTCCCATATAAGTCCTTTGCCTTTGGTCCTTCTTGGGGGTTGTCACCTCTTGTCCTCTCCTCTGCTCTGTCTCCGCATTGTCCACTCCATGGGGTCATGGCCTGCTTTGGCATCTGTGTCCCCACTCGAACCGAGAGCACACGCCCAGGCTCAGTTCCTCTCTGGGCCGTTACGGTCAGCCCCACGGGAGGGGGTCCACAGGCCAGCACTGGGTGTGATTGCACAATTTATAGCCATCGAGTACCTGATGTGGGCCAGGCAGGCTGCGTGCTGGGCATTGCCCCTGCTGTCCCAGAAAGTGCTCCTTTTATGGGGAGGACGCTTTGGAATACACAGGCCCGGGGTGACCATTAGGAAGGACGGTCTCCCGCGGAGACTCAGGGCGTGGGATTGGAGGCTCTCTGAGGGCAGGCCCATCCCCGGATTACTCAGACCTGGTATTGGCTAAAGGTGAGGCACAGGTGGGGCCTCAGTGACACGGGCTGAGGGGATGAAAAAGAAAAGTGAAGTTGGAATGCAGAAGGATGAAGGACAAGCCCGGGTTAGGCGAGCCCAGTGAGGATGTGGAGACTTGGCCAAAATGCAGACAGGAGGAGGCGAGAGGGTCTGTAGACAGGAGGGAGATAGTGCTTCCTGAGCTCCTTCTCTGGGCCAGGCAGGGACTGGGCACTTTTGAGCAGCTCCCTTGATTGACCTTCACAGCACCCCTGCCTCATCAGCACAACTGCCCTCGCTTTTCTGAGTAAGTGCTGGGGCCCAGAGAGGTTAAGTCACTGGCCTGAGGTCACACAGCTAGTAAGAGACTGCGTATGCATTTGAACCCAGGTCTGCCTGCTTTTCTTCACTAAAGAAGGAGCAAAAGAGGAGGAAAAAGCAGAGGAAAGAGACGACTGAGAACAAAAGAAGAGCGGTGGCAAAGGAGTGAGCTCCACGAGTAATTTTTCCGCTTAAAAACAATTCCCATTTCCCAGCCCTGCAGAGGCTGGTGCAGCGGATCTGAGGCGAGGCCGTCCCTCTGACTCGCAGGAGCCTGCCGAGGGGCCCGGCAAGCCGCTTCAAAGCCAGCCTCCTCAGCACAAGCGCTTTTAAACTTCACACGGGAAACTTTCCAGGGCTGACTTTTTGCACTTTGTTTCCAAATCAAGAGATGGGGAAGTCCCTCTCAGCCCAGGGGGGAGGAGATCACACTGAGAGACTTGCCCTGGGGTTCCCGGCTTGGCACCGGGCTCCCCACACCTCCCAAGGCAACCTCGGTGGGGTGGGGGGGGGGGAATTGCACCCTTGCCCTAAGTGGGTTCCCAGGGAGAATTCAGGGTGGGGGGCTTGACAGACGGTTCTTGCTGGAAGGATAAGGCCTCTCTTCCTGTGTCCGCCCAAGTCTGGTTTCTACCTGGGTTCCTGGTCAGCGTCTGCTGACAAGGTGTGACTCTCTCCGGAGGCTGATGAATACATACCTTACTCTTCGCTGCTTCAAAATCAAACCACGCTATCATCTCGTGATCACCATTTCGAGTGGTGGCGAGGGTCTTCCTAACCCTCGGCTCCCTCTGATTTTTGGAATCCAGAGTTGGATTTTGGATGTACATCAAGAGGCTGCCTCCATGCATTTTAATTAAGCTGTCTTTTTTCATTTATTACTAATACACTCCTCTTAACTATGATTTATTTGTTAAACAAAGCACCATAAGCCATCACTTATTCATCTTAATTTCAACAAAATTAAAGTAGTCGCTGTTAGATTGCACCTAATTGCTCTTGCAATGAAAAGAACGGAGATGTTAATCAAAATAAATTGAAGATAAACAATAAAATCATTACATCTTTGCGGCGGTAAGTGTAACTAATCAGTTTTGACTCGAAGCGACCAAACAGGAATAATGAATGTGTCACTGAAGGCGCGCTCATTAAGGGAAGCCGCTGCGACCTGGGTCCTCGGGGCAGCAGACGGCCACCCTGCCCATGTGGCCCAGAGGGTTCCTGCCTCTTGGGTTGGGCAGAAGGGCCTAGAGGCACAGAGAGCCCAGGGAGGAGGATCATAGAATGGGAGAGAGTCCTGAGTAAGGGATCTTGCGTCTGCCCGGCTACAGAGTGGTTCTCTCGCTCTGATGAGAAAGCAAGGAGTCTCAGGCCTATTTCTGGACATCCCAACTAGCCAAGGATGGAGGGGGGCAGAGAGAGAGAGGTCGGGGGGAAACAGGTAGATATCCAGGGGACACGGATAGCCAGACACACACTGGGGGACACAGCAGATAAGATTCCAGTAGAGACATAAGCAGGAAAAAGAGACATAAGCAGACAGAGAGAGACCGGGCTGAGAGACAAAGAAAAAGGACCAAGAGCAGGGAGATGGATGGATGATCAGACAGGACAGACAGCCTGTGAAGAAGAGGCAGCTGGGACAGGGTGGCGGAGGAGGCATGGAGAATGAGCCTGGTAGGGACAGGGAGACCAAAGAGACAGAACCCGGTGGGTCCACAGAGGTGGTGGCTTGCAGTCTCAATTAAAGAATCCCCCCTGTGAGGGCAAGACTTTGACACATTTTCATTTTCAGCCAGTTAAAGCTCAGGAGGTTTCGGGTTAGGATTCTGGACACAAAAGTCATCCTCAGGAGTCTGTAGAAGTAAGTGACTATCAGGGTGGGATCCCACTGGACTGGGCTCTTGGAACACAGAGGGGTGGGGGGGCACTTAAGTGGGGGAGGCAGGAGACCCTCCCCCTGGGGATCTCCTGGGCTCATCCTCTAATTACAGGGATTTCATGGGCCCTGGGGTTCCTTCCACGTGTCACAGGCTTCAGTGACAGTCGTTGGGTTGCTAGCCTGGACAGAGGCTATGGAGCCAGCAGTGCCCCTTTCCAGGCTGGGAAGCCCCAGAATGTGGGGAACTTGGGGAAATGGGAAAATCTAAGGATATGGCCATTGTGGTAAGATTGGAGAGCCAGGAGAGACAACCAGAAAGACATATTTTTTGAATACCTACCGTGTACCCTGCCCTGAGCTGGGTCCAGGAAATAGAGATGAATGGCATACGATCTTCCTATCTGAATTTCTTTATCTTTAAAGTAAGGTTAATAATTGAGTCTCCTTCATGGGTTTAGTATGAGGATGGAGTGCATTAATGTTTGTAAAGAGCTTAGAATGGTGGTTGGCCCTTGGAAAGGGCTTCGTAGGTGTGTTAAATAAAATAAGAATAAAATAAATCTCTGCTCTCATGGAGTACAGAGTTGGGAAGGAGAGATACATTCATTAGCAGTCAAGTTCACTCCAGTGGGGTCAGGGTCAGTATAGATGAACTTCAGGATGCTTTGCGGGTCCCGAGTGGGGGTAAAGCCTCCAGTTCAGCAGTCCTGAAGGAGGAGTAGGAATTGGTCAGAAGAAGAGTGTGGAGAAGGGGAAAAGAGTCTTCTGCGTATAGGGGACCATGTGGACAAGAGCACGTGGGCAAGACATGACAGAACACATCTGGGGACGTCGAGTGGCTTGCAACTGAGGTTGGACTGCAGACCAGGGATTGTGATCTTGATGCGTTTTGGCAGGAAGCACTGAAGAGCACCTGCGTGGACATTTACTGTTTGTTTCTTTGGTTTCAGCTGCTCAGCATGCACTTGCTATCCTTGGAGTGGGGTTTTTCTTTTGGAATTCTGTTTCCGTACCTTCCACACCCACCCACCCCCCTTTCTTCCTTTCCAGGGCACCTGGTTCAGGGAGAGGCGACTCCACCAGGACCCCTGCGGAGGGGGCATGTGACCTCCACCTCAGCCAATCAGCACGTTCCATTCCTGCGGCCACAGGGATTGGTTGAGGGATGGACAACCAAGCCCAATGGGAGCCGCCCCAGGGCTCTGGCTTGAGGACCTGGGGGAGGTCTTTGTATCTTTCTGCGGGTCTCTAATCTAACCGGATGTAGGCGCCTCGGCTGCTGCCACCATCTCACCGCCACGCGGAGCTTGACACCAAAGCCAACAGAGCAGAAGGCGGCAGGGCACAGCAAAACGAGTTCCAGTGACATTGTTTGGCCCTCAAATCCAGCCGAGATGAAGCTAGACCTAGCCCCTGGTCTCTGGTTTCATGAGCCAACAAATTCCTTTTTGTGTAAGCCAGTTTGGATTGGGTTTTCCATCACTTGGAACAGATCATTCTAGCTGGTAGGCTTTAAACAAGAATGCGAAGCCACTGTGTATTTTAGTAACATCAAGCTGAGGGACCGAAGGGGGTGAGCTTGGAGGCAAAGAGACCAGAGGGGAAGCTAGTGTGGTTATTCCAAAGAGAGCTTATGATGAAGAGCAGGCAAAGCCAGGGGCTTTGGTCTCTACCAGCGCGTTAGTTTCTTATTGCTGCTGTAAGCGAGCAGAACGAGCTGGGTGGCTTAAAACAATGAGGACGTATTCCTTTACGGTTCTGGAGGCTGGAAGTCTGAAATTAAGGTTTCAGCAGGGTCAAACTCCCTCTGAAGGCTGTAGGGGAGAATTCTTCTTTTCCTCTGACAGCTCTGGCTGGCTCCAGGTGTTCCTTGGTTGGTGGCTGCATATTTCCCATCTCTGCTTCTTTCTTCTGTCTCCTACAAGGACACTTGTCATTGGATTTGGGGCCCACCTGTGTAATACAAGATGATCTCCCAAGACCCCTAAGGTAGTTATGATTCCAAAGACGCTCTTTCCCAAATACACTCACATTCATAGATTCCAGGAAATGGACATATCTTTTTGGAGGTCATCAGCTACAGTACGACCCACTACAACCAGCAAGGAAAATGATCACCAAACCCAAAAAGACCTGAATGAATATTGCTGAATGGAAACAGGAGGCCAGGAAAGATGAGGCAGTGCGGAGAGGGCATGGGGTTGAGGGTGGGCACAGAAGTTAAAATCCCCCGGCTGGGAGGAATTCATTCCAGGGCAATAAGAGAATTTGCACAAAGGATTACCAAGTCACTGTCCTTGTTTTCCCAGGGAATCCTTGCTATCCTTGAAAGATATCCTAAGTATCCTTTAAAGAACCTGAGAAATGGACAAGGGTGGTTTGCATTTTCAAACTCTGGAAGCCAAGAGATTCCACCAACACAGTGGTGGTGAGCTTCATGTCGGTCTGAGCAGTATTCCAGAAAACTCGGGGCTTGTGGGAGCACCTAAAAGAGAAAACAGTGATTCCTAGGACTGATTCCCTAAGAAAGACTCATCCCTAATCAGCCTCATTTCTTTTTTTGTCAGGGTCACTGGGTGGGTAGATTCGGAAGGGTGTGATGGACAGAGTGAGCCCAGCCTCTGAGGGTCTTCTTGCAAATAGGACAGAGAAGTGTGCAATGGATTCAAAGAGTATTGAAAAGTTGACTACCCATAATGAAAGGATTTTGACAGATCTCTGTTTCATGGAAAAAGACCTCTAGTGGGGTACCCTAGCTCCTCTATACTGGTTCCTGTTTTGTCCATCCAAGTCACATGTGACAATGACAAACATTGGACAGTCCACTTGTCCCACTGGCAGATGGTTCGAGGAAGGAAGAACCAGAGACTGTGTTGAATAATAAAGCTCTTTTTCTTTCTTTCTTCCTCCCTTTCCTTTCCTTTCTTTTCTTTCCTTCTCTTTCTCTTCCTTCCTTCCTTCTTTCCTTCTTTCCTTCCTTCCTTCCCTCCTACCTTCCTTCCTTTCTTTTCTTTTTCTTTCTTCCTTTCCTTTCTTTCTTTTCTTTTTCTTTCTTTATTTTCTCTTTCTCTTTCTTTCTTTCTTTCAGAGAAGGGGATGCCTGCTGTGCCAGGAACTGAACTAGGCTCTGGCAGAACAATGGAGAATCAGACAGAGACAGACAGGTACCTGTCCTCCTAGAGCTTATTGTTCAGTGGAGGAATCATACAAGCACGTTCAGTGTAACAAGCATCCAAAATGATCTCAGCAGGATGGGGTTTACAAGATGATAGGAGGCAGGGGAAACTATACACTCCTGTCCCTGGTGCCAGGACACCAACAGAGCTAGCTCAGCAGGGAGACATGGCCAACGGCAGCCCAAGTGAAGTGGAGAGGGCAGTGATGTGGGAGGGAGACGTTGGAGAGCTGATCTGCTCTCTAACTTCATGTGGAGCCTCTCTGCTTATATGAAGTAGCATAGGAGAGGGTTTGAAAGCGGGGACGAGGAGTGGTAAAGACTAAGGACAACTGGAGGCAAGAATAGGACGTTTCGGAATCATCCTGTTTATCATCATGGAAACTAGAAAGCCTCATGTTGGAGCAGGGTTAGCTGGGAGGGAGCCAGTGCAGTGTCCTTCTCCCCAGCCCAGCCAAGAGGCAGCTGACTGTGACTTAGGAGCCCTAGGAGACCCCCAGAGCAGCATGTGGGGGCAAGGAGGGATGGAGGTGCAGAGCCGATGACTCTTTTGGGAAACTTATCTACTCCCAGGCCAAGGGCAGGAGAAATCCTACAACATGGGGGGGAGGGAGGAATCTGCTCCCAAGTGTCCTCATCTGGGCCCCCGAGGACTCTACTAACAAGTGCCTCTCCATCCCAGCTCCTCTCCATCTGGAAGCTCCACCTCCTTCAGTCTGATGCCCGACCAGGGGATGACCCTGGTCATGAAAGTTCCATTTATGGTACCAGGCAGAGGGCTCAGAGATTTCCATGCATTAGCTCAATTTCCATATTAACAGAGTCTATGGGTGTCCCCTTTTTGAGAAGAGGAAACTGAGTCTCCAAGGGAGAAGTGACTTTCTCAAAGTCACACAACCAGCAGCTGCCAGAACTATGTGTCCAGCCCAAATTTGTCCGGTCCCAAAGATCATGATTGTAACTAGGCCACTAAGCTGCTCGGGTGCAAACTCTGGAGGGCTGGTGGGGCGGGGAAGACAATGGGTCCCTGGGACTGGAGTCCCCAGGGTGGTCAGCAGGAAGACGTAATCCTCCCGGTCAGCAGGAAGACGTAATCCTCCCGGTGCTCTAAGGCATTGGTGTTCCTTGGTGGCTATGGTTCAGCTTTGTCTAGGGATTTCCATGAAACCAGAAAATGGCTCCTAAATTCCTCTCTGAAGTGAGAGCAAGAGGCAGGAGCTACCCAACAAGGGATGGCTGGATGCTGTGTGTCCATGGGGGGCCAGGAACACCCCAACTACACCATCACCGTGGAGGTCAGCATGGCCCAGAGGAACCTTGGGTTGGGTGCCAAAGCCTGGTGCTGGGCAGAGTCTGTATTCACTCTGTGAATACGTGGAGAGGGTAGAGAAGGAGTTCCCATTTGGCCATGGGGTTCCTGTTTAAGCAGAAGAAATGGAGACTTGAAAGCACACAACATAAAAATGAAACATAGAATTACCATACGATCCAGAAGTTCCCCTCCTAGACATACCCAAAGGAATGGAAAGCTGAGGCTCAAACAGATGTCTGTACGCCCATGTGCAAAGCAGCGTTATTGACAGTAGCCAAAAGGTAAAAGCAACTCAAGTGTCCATTGACAGGTGAAAGGATAAACAAAATGTGCTCTGTGCACACAGTGGAATAGTATTCAGCCTTAAAAATACTCTTCACCTGCCACGACACCGATGACCCTTGAGGACACTGCGGAGTGAAGTCAGCTATCACCCAAGAGGACCAATACTGTCTGATTACATTCACATAAGGTACCGGAAATGGGCCAGTTCCTAGCGACAAAAAATTGAATGGTGGTCACCAGCAGTTGGGGGCTAGGGAATGGGGAGTCACTGCCTCACGTGGATAGAGTTTAAGATTAGGAAGACGAAAAAGCGAACACAGATGATGGTAAGGGTTGCACAACCGTATGAATGTGATTGATGTTGCTGAAATGTACACTTAAAATGGTTAAAATGATACATTTTATATTATGCCGGTTTTACCACCATAAAAAAATCCAAAGCTGATGTTGCCCCTATTTCTTTTTTCAAGATTTCATTTATTTATTTTAAAACTTATTTATTTATTTGAGAGAGAGAGAGAAGGAGAGAGAAACTTTAGCAGGCTCTGCTTCTGAGCTTGGCACCGAGTCCGAAGTGGGGCTCGATCTCATGACCCCGAGATCACAGCCTGAGCTGAAACCCAGAGTCAGACGCTCAACCGACTGCATCACCCTGGTGCCCCTTTCAGATTTTATTTTTAAGTCATCTCTACACCCAACACGGGGCTTGAACTCACAACCTCGCGATCAAGAGCTGCACACTCTTCCCACTGAGCCAGCCAGGCGCCCTCCCACCCATTTCTAATCAGAAGTCTTCCTAGACCAAACGGCAAAGACAAGAAACAAGAATCATGCGCTATGTACTCTTCATTGAGCGCTCACCGTGTGCTAGGCGCTATGCCAACTACATTCCATCCATCATCTATTTTGTCCTTTGCAACCATCAGAGTGGTAATTATTTCTCCCACTTTCCCCCTGAGGAAACTGAGTCTCACAGAGACACACCGCAGGCCTCACAGCTAGGAAGTAACTTGTCCCTGCGCTCCTCACCACTGTGCTCTCTTGCTCTGCACAGCCGCCTAAAGGGGCAGGGTACCCCTCGTCAGACTCCCTTCGGTGCAGAGCCAGAGTGAAAATACCAAAGCCCCTGGCAGCCTTGACCTCTGGGCAGGGTGGAGAGGCAGCCCAGAGGCTGGCAAAGCCCTCTGAGAGGCCAGGAGGGAGCCCATCCCTCCAGCAGACACCCTTTCATCTTAGAAAGTCCCTGGGACAGCTTCTCCTCCCCGTGCTTTTCCACCTGCTGGGGGTTGCAAGGAATCAGAGCATGTCCAATAAATGTTTTATTCTATCCTGAGCCAGCCCTCTTGGGCAAAATAAGCTCCTTTCTCCAAGAGGAAATAATGGTGCAAGCATTTCTAGGGCACTTACGTAGGGATTTGTCTATTTCGCACAGAATAACTTTGGGCTCAGAGAGGTAAAGCAGCTTGCCTCGGCCCACACAGCTGGTCAGCTCCCAAGGTCCAAACCCAACTTCTGGCTTCTGGCCTAGGACCCAACAGACACTCCCCTCCACTCTGGAGCTTTCTGAGAGCTGGGGCTGCCTCCCTCCCAGCATCTGCATCCCCTCAGTCTCCACTCTTCCATCCCCCTTCTCCAGCCTCTTCCAGGGCTGGGGGCACAGGAAATCCTCTCAGCATTGAACCTACAGAGACCCTCCGCCCTGCCCTCTAGGGCACTGAACTGATTAAGTCATTAAAAATCTATGAAGGTGACTTTTCTTGGGATGGGCCTCCATGCTCAGACCCCTGCCTCCTTCTGCAGCCTCATGTCTCAGCAGCCTCTACCCTCTCTCCTCCCCCATTCCCCCAAGCCACTGTGCTCTTCCTCACTGCAGGCCTTCACCTTTGCTGCTCCCCTCCCAGAGATGTCCCCACATCCTATCTTTGCTGACCAAATCGCTACTTATTCCTAGGTCTCAGCTTACACATCACCTCTTCCAGGAAGCCCTCCCTGATTCTCGCCCTGGACACCACCTGCAACCTGCACCATACATATGCTCATCTAGATACTCATACATACATACTCATTCTCATACACATATACACTCATACTCACACACACTCACCGTCACACAGACCTTCTCTAGTGTCCATTGTTGTGTCCCCAGTGCTTCAAACAACCTTTCGCTCAGAGCAGGCCCTCAGTGAATTTTGAATGACTGAATAGATATTGAAAGGAATACATTCAGGCTTCGTTAACAATCTGGGGTTTGCCACTAAGCGGCTGGAGAAGCCTGAGGCAAGATGCTCAAGTTCTCCAGGACTCAGTTTTCTCATGGGTAAAATGGGTATAATAAAAGGCTCTTCCCCCCAAGGTATATGGAGCCAATGAGAGATTCTACAGAAAGTGCTTGGCATGGCACCTGGGTCATAGTGGAGCCTTAGCGAATGGTAGGTGCCATGCGCCTGGGTAAATGTGTCCTCACCATAGCCCTCAAGCCTCCTTTGTGGAGGGGAAAATAATATTTGCAGAGATTAATGCCTGCTTCAGAAATCTATGAGCTCCGGAACCAAAGTTTGAGGCATATAAATACCTTGGCCTTGAAAGACTTTATGGTCCCATGGGGGAGAAAGGCCCCTAACAGACAATGACAGAGCTGCGGGAGGGGGCTCCTGGGGGAGGCCCCAAGGATGGTTTCCCAGCTGAGGTGATGCGAGAGCTTCACCAGGAGAGAAAAAGCAGAGATTTAGGTGGAGGGAAAAGCGTGGGCAAAGGCACAGGCGCCCCCGCAGAAGAATGGACTGGGCATCTGCTGGGGGCTGGAGGAGGCCAGAGGAGGGTGGGCTCCAGCCAGTGAAGGGTGGAGGGAGCCACCACCCTAAGAAAGCTTTGAGCTGTCGGCCAAGGGGGCCAAGGCAAGGTTCTAAGCAGAAGGAAGGTGAGGATGAGAAGGTGACGTCACCAGATTTACTCTCTGGGAAGAGTATGGATGGGGCTGAACCTGACAGAGGACATCCCCTGGGAGGCATGTAAGACATGATCCCCCAAGTTCCTAGAAATAAGTCACTGGGTTTGGGGTCAGGTTGGCCTCGCTTCCTCTCTGGCTCTTGTCCTTAGGGTTGTGTGACAGTGGCTGCCTCTTTCTGAGCCTTGAGTTCTGACTGTGAGTCAGGGACAGGGAGACCGGCCTGCAAGGGTGCTGAGGGGACTGGATGACATTCTGGATGTGGAAGCATCTGCACCTGGGAGGCCCATGCCAAGGCTAGCTCCTTCCTCTTTGGGTCTAAGGGAAAAATGAATCCCAATTAGCCAAAGGACTTGGGTGTGGCCAAAACTCCAAGTCTGTTTTGTGCTCACATAAACCAGTGTCATTCCAGAAGCAGCCTTCAGGACTTTCTGGAACACACCCAGCATCTTCCACACCCCTTATTAAAGACATCCTCCAAAATGGGGGGGGGGTGTCATCACTTACTCAGACCTGGTCATCTCAGGGAGGAGCAGATGGACCTTTGTAGCTGCACATCAAAGCTGCCCATCCCTGGTCCCAGAGGTTATAGCCAGAATGACACAGACACAAGATCTTGTGCAGGGAGAGGTCCCTGATGCAGACCTTCTGTCTTCCTCATTGGTCTGTCCCCCTCACTCCACCCCCTACAAGACACGAGGAAATGAGGGACCTTCAAGGAGATTTAAGGCATGCTGGAGGCAAGCTATAAGAGTCCCAGAAGTTTACAAAGTAGCCCGGAGTATGTTCCATTCCCTCCCTCTCAGCACTGCACACACATTAAATATCACTCTTGTCTCCCATGATGTCCCACTTTGTTAATAATAGTCACATCTACCATTTTTTTTTTTTTTTGACCCTTGCTGTATGCCAGGCACCTTGCTAAGTTCCTTCCTTGGGACTGTTTCTCTTTGCAGCCTCAAGAGGTAGATACAATTGTCAGTCCCACATTACAGATGAAGAAACTGAGGCTCAGAGAGGTTATTTCTCTTGCCAAAGTCTTGCATCTGGAAACTGGTGGACTAGGGCTTGAATCTGGGACTGTGGGTTCTAAAGGATTTAGACCTTTACTTATAGCAGTCAAGATTTTCTGTTTGTTTAAAAAGCCCCTGTCTAGATAAGGGGAGGACCAAGGCCACAGAGGTTGTCATAGGAGGCCTAAAATGTGTCCTTGGGAAAGAAAAGAAGCAAAAGGCTGCAGGGGAGGGCAGCATGGCTGGGGGGAGACTCCAGTTCTCTCTGACTGGCTAAATTAAGAGCGAGGCCCCAAGATTCTTCTGTAAGCAGTCTTTTTAATGGGCTTCAGGATGACTCATCTTTTGATAGCTTCCTCACCCTCATAACTTCTGAAGGGACCTAGTGTCCCTGTCCAAACTCAGAAGCCTTCCCTTAGCTCCGCTCCTCTCCCTTATTGACTCCAGAAGTCAGGATAGTATGGGTTCTGCTGCGGTAACAACCACCCCTGATTTTTGGCCACTCCTTCTGGGTGCACGCTGCAGGGTGGCTGGGGACCTCTTCTCGATGTTGTTCTCCCCTGAGGAACCAAGCTGAGGAAGGCTCCTTCTCTGTGCTTCTATGATTGCTGAGGCAGAGAAAAGCCAACGCCACAGATCACTCACTGAAGGCTTCTGTTCAGAGGCGACTCACGTCATTTCTGCTCATATTTCAGTGGCCAAGACAAGTCACATAACCATACCTAATTTTACATATTGGCAAGGAAGTGTAATCCTAGCATGTGCCTTTAAAGCAGAGACGGAAATATTTAGCAAGTAGCATTAAATACCACTACGCCCATCAACATTTACTGTGCACCTACTATGTGGCACTCACAGTAGGAGCCCCAGAACAGGAGGCGGGAAGTGCTCTGCCCCCGTGTCACCTCTGAGGTGTCCTCAGGGACTCCAAGTAGGCTTGGAGTTACCCCTCCTTCACACTGCTGTGTTGCCAAAAGTCTGCACACACAGTTCCTTCTGCCCTTTCTCTCTTTAGCACTTGGCAAATTCCCATCCTTCCTTCTTCCTTCTCTTCCTCCCTCCCTTTCCTTCTTTCATTTCATAAATATATACTGAGCACCTCGATGTGCCAGCATGGTGCTTGGTGTTTCAAGATTCAGCTCAAATATATCATGTGTTCTTGGAGATTTTCCCTGATCCTCCCACTTCAGAAACAAATGCTCCCTGCTCTGGGCTCCCAGCACCTTGAAAATTCCTCCACTTATCCCTTTGGCCTGCCAGTATCCGTGTCCACACTGTATGTGCCCACTAGGCCATAAGTTTTGCAAGGGCTAGGACTGTCTCTCGTTCATCTCTATATCCTCATTCCCTGTGCCTGTCTTCAGAAAAGGATTGTTAACTGACTAGCCAACTGCCTGACTAAATGAATGAGTAAATGAGTCAATGTCCAATCATAAGTTGCATACAAGGTAGGACATGACTTCCCATCACATTTAATCCAGGGGCGCCTGGCTGTCTCAGTCAGTAGAGGACGCAACTCTTGATCTCGGGGTCATGAGGTTGAGCACCACATTGGGTGTAGAGATTCCTTAAAAATAAAATCTTTAAAAAAATAAAATAAAACCCAAGCCCCTTTCCACAGCCTACCAGGCCCTGCCTGATCTGAACTAGGCCCACCACGTCCAGTTCCGTTCACCTTTCAGACAACCAAAGCCCCAAGTTCATTGGGCTTTGGCGCCTGTCATGCCCTCCTGGAACACTGTATTTCCAGGTCATCACTGGGCTAGTTCCCTCTCTTCATTCTAGCCCCAGTTCAAATGCTACCTCCTCCAGGAGGCCTTCCCTGACCACCTAGACCAAAGGAACTCTCCACTGCTCTCTTTAGAGCTCTCTCTGTTTTATTCTGTTCAAAACCCTTTCCATCTGATATTATTTAACTCACTGATTTGCTGATCCTTCTGTGGTCTGCTCCATCCTTCTAAAATACAAAGTTCACAAAGCAGAGGCCTTATCTGCCCTATTCCCGGTTCCAGGCTGTGCCACTGCTTGCTGCCTGAACTCCCAGCCCCGTGCAGATATGGCGTAATCCCCAGTTTTAAAGCAACGCTGGGTGTTGCTCCTGTTCTTCCTCCGAGGAGAGGGCGGGTTCATATTTGCTTTCTTCTCTCGGCAACACCCACAAGGGTAGCATGGGGAAGATTCATCCCTGGCTTCCCCATCCCCTGAATGGGACTAAGTGAAATAGACTACCCTCCCATATTCCCCAGACAGTGTCTTCCTTGCAGTGGGGGGTGGCGGGGGGGAACCAGCTCTCTCGGTCCCTCACACTGGTTTACTTTTTCCAGGGGAAAACTTTGTAGCCTATAAATACGCCTTGAAAATGCATACCCTGTGACCTGGTGTTTCTCCTTAGGAGTGTGCCCTGCGGAAACCCACGCAAGCGTGCACTGATCCATCCCGGAAGTCATTCCTTCACTTGTTCCTACCAAGTGAACTATTGAGGTCCTACTATGGGCAAGGCACTGAACTAGGCGCTAAGGATGTTTTCTTGAACACTCAGTCAGATCCCTTAGGATGCCTTAAAAGTCTCAGAGCTTCGTTGGGGAAAGGACTGTCAAAGAGCCATTCACAGGAATCCTTAGTGGAGATGATCCTGAGTACTTCAGTGAGCAGTGCCAGGCAGGGTGGGTCAAGGTGCAAGCAATGATTTTGTGAATGACGAAAGGCGGCAGTCCAAATCTCTAGCCACAGGATAGTGGGAAGGAAACCGTGGTCCATCCATAATTTGAATTCTTGTGCACCTATCTCTTCATTCGTTAGGGCTGCTATACCAGAAATACCACAGACTGAGTGACTTAGCAACAATAGGCATTTCTTTCTCATCATTCTGGAGGCTGAGAAGTCCAAGGTTAGGGCGCTGGTACATTTAGTGTCTGGGAAGAGTCCTTTTTCTGGGTCACAGAGGCTTGCCCTCTTGCTGTGTCGGTACATGGCAGAAAGGGGTGAGGGAGCATTGTGGGGTCCCTTTTATAAGGGCACTAATCCCATTTATTATGGCCCTATCCTCATGACCCAATTACCAATTACCTCTCAAAGGTTCACCCCACGATGGGGATTAGGCTTTACCCCATGGATTTGGGGGACGCAAACATACAGTTCACAACAATCTATTAAAAAGAATGAGGCATATTAAGTGAGCCGACAGTGAAAGATGTCCTCGATATGGTGTTAAATTTTTTTTAAAAGGTGTATGGTACACTTAATTTCTGTAATACTAACAATTATTATTTTATTTGTGTGTGTTATTAATATTTGCACAGGAAGAGACCGGGAGAATATGTTCCATATTGTTAACAGCTGTTATTGGAGGGGAGGGAAATACCTGTGACTTTCACTTTTTAAACATTCCAATAGTGTCTGAATTGTTAAAAATAGACACACATTACCTTGGTAAAAAGACAAAAAATAAAGATTTGGGGGGAAGATCTGATGCTGATCATTCTTGATACTCTCCAGCCATCCAGAAGCAAGGCTTATTCAGAGAGTGGAATCTTCCTTCTGGAAGGCACATTTCCTCCTACCTGAGCCTAGAATCACAGTAATTAGGGAGTGGAAAGGTCCATAAAGTTCAGTATAGTACAGTGAACAGAATATGAACTTTACAGCTGGGGAGACGTGGGTTCTAATCCTGACTCTGCCATTCTGTAGCCGGCGATCTGCGTGGATCATTGGGTCTTTGTTTCCTCTTCTGTGGAAAGGATATAATCATCTCTTCCTCACAGGGTCGTTTGCAGATTAAGTGAAATGCTACATTAGGATTTTCTTGGAAAGCTACAACTCCGTGGTTCTAAATAGAGGGAATGCCTTTGCCAGACCTGGAAGATTCATATGGAATTGTTGGAAGAGGAGAAACAATTTTGATCTTGGCTCTTCTTGCAAGGAAGTGAAGTTTGCTTACATCACCCACCTAGGAAAATCCAGGAACATGTCTGCGTGTTGATCAGAAGTGGTGATTTCAGCGTGCTTCCTTCCGCATCCGCCTCCACCACCGAGAAGGGACCAGAGTTTGTTGATTGAATAAATGAGTGACCTACTCCAACCTAGAAGTGACTCATGGCTGTCACCCAGTGTGAAAATCAGCCGAACAATTCCCCGAACAAAATCCACATCTCACTCCCCAGAGAGTCTTGATTGTGAAATGTCGTAGGCATAATCCCTCCGGGCACACTTCCACATCCAGTACTTTGTTGGAGTATACGGAGGCTGGGGGCTGCTTGCACTCAAACTGGGTCTCAGGGCACTATTCCAAGGGTTTTGGTCTCCATAGCCAGCTTCAAACCAGAGAAAAGACAATTCACGTGAGAAACGCGAGTAAGAAGATAATATTGTGAGTTTATTATATACCAGGCACTATTGTAAGCCCTTCGCCTGGATTAACTCGTAAGCCCCTACGACACATAATACTACCACCCAGGTCTTTCCATGGTCTGAATCCAGATGTCGAGACGTTCCTACCAGGCTGACTCTCAGCCAGCAGGTGCGTGGGTGAGTAAAAGCTGACCTGGGACCTCAGAGCTTCCCCCAGATGCATGGGAATTCCATGGGTGCCTGCCAGACTGCTTCCGGGGCCCCACCTGCCCAAGGGGCGGGGCTGCCGGCCCCTCCCCCACCATCCCACCCTGATCAAGACAAGTCCTGAAGCCTGGTGGGCTGTGGGCTGACTGAGCCCTGCAGGCCAGCGAGCTTGTCTCTGGCACACCAAGCCTAAGGGGGAGACAGAGGCTGATGGAAATGGGCCCAGAGGACCCACTGGAGGGGCAGGGGCACCAGAGAGAAGCAGAAGTTCCTCTCTCTCTGCTCACCCTGCTTCCCACCTCTCCCCTTCCCATTCCTCCCGTACCCTGTACTCTGTACTCTGAAGCCGTGGGGATCTTTTGAAAACACAAACTTGAATTG
Source organism: Nasua narica (assembly GCA_028533885.1). NCBI lineage: Eukaryota > Metazoa > Chordata > Mammalia > Carnivora > Procyonidae > Nasua > Nasua narica. Next base: position 71,325,774 of record CM052813.1, on the reverse strand, counting down.
ACCACTCTCTGTTAATGGCCTTCAGAATAAAGTAGTGGCTGTTTAGCCCGGCATTCCAGGTCCTCTGACCTGGCCCTTGCCGCCTTCTCCAGACTCATTTCCTACCATATCCTCCACCCCCACCCCAAATACACACACACACACACACACACACACACACTCACACACACACACACACACACACCCCACTGCCATTCTGAACAGTTTCCTGGAAGCTCTCTTAAGCTTTTATGACTTTCCATCTGCTCTTTCTTTTGCCTAGAATGTTCTGTCCCCCTTCCTCGCCCAGCTAGCTGCTACTTCTCCTTCACATTGACCTTCACAACGCAGCTCTGGCAACATCTCCTCCCACAAGGCTCACTGACCCCGCAACAGGATTAGGTGCCCCCCCTTGGTGTCTCATGCCGTCTCCTCCCTCCACCGCGTGTGTATTAGGCTGGATTTGAACTCTTTTTCTGCGTGTCTTTTTCTGTGTGTTTCCCCTCTGCCTCCCCTGGGCCCCGCCAGGCCCTGTGGAGGGCAAGGTAGGGTTTGGTCAGTGGTTGCTGGGTGAATGAATGGATAAATCATCGGGGGACCCAACTCTCCCATACTCTTCTCCCTTCTGTCTCTTTTTCTCCAAGACTGTGCGACTGGCAGCAAGAGGGTTAAAGCGTGGAGATGCTCCAACATGTTAGCAGCGTGAGGACCAGGTGAAAACAAATGGTTACCAGGCTGCCACGCCACATCCGCCAGGCTCTGCTTGTTCCTGGCACCACATATGGTCCGCACGCCTGCAGGCCTGCCCGGGAGAAGGGCTGAGCCGGGAGGGCTCTGGGGGCTGCTGGGCGTGAGTGAGTGTGTGTGTGTGTGTGTGTGTGTGCGTGTGTGCCTGGTGGGGGGGGAGGAGGAGAACATAGGGGAAGCAGGACAGATGAATGAGGAGGGAAAGGAGGGAGGAGAGAGAGAGAGTGGTGGAGAATGAAAGAAGGAAGAGAAAGTGGGATGGAGAGGAGAAGGGGAGGGGAGGGAAGTAGGCAACATTTACCCCAAGGAGAGACAGAAATGAGGCCGTGACTTCTTAGGAGCTAGAATGCAAGGAGCCCAAGAATTCTCCTGGACAATGGGACTTTCAGGTGACACAGAATCCAGGGGAAGGTAAGCAGGAGAGAGGAACTGAACTGTGAAGGTTTGATCAGGAAAAGTCTACCGGGAACCCTGATGGCACTCTGGTGTGATGGTGCCCAGAACTCTCCTTAGACCCTTCTCTGATGTTGTCCTCAGCAGGTCCTCATGCTTTGGAATGCCCTGACATTTTCTAAGCCCCCTTCTGGTGGCTGGCACTGGATAGGTTGGCTGTGTCATCTGCCTGGGATACCTTGAGCTCAGGCTAGAATTTGTGGACCGTGGAATCCATTTCTCCCCCTTAACCAGAGGCCCAAAGAGATTCAGGTCTTGTGCCTGTGTGAGCTGGACAGACTCCGGTTCCAAGAAGGCAGCCTTGCAAGCGAATGATTTCTGGTAGCGAATGTGGTATTTTGCAGAATCTTGCGAGATTAGACCACCAAAATGATGCTGACCGGCTGATTTTGGGTGACTCCAACTGTTTCTATAACACCTGCAAAAAATAGATGCTCAGTGCTCCGCACACCATAGGGGAATCCACTGGTTTGGAGTGGGAAAGGAGCATCTCTCTGAGGGAGAGCAGACTTGGTTTCCCTGCTGAGAAGTGCCTAGCTTAAAATGGGCTGCAGGCATAGTGGGGACAGCTGTAATGGTTACTAGCCCAGCCAGCATCTCCCTCCCCACTTTGTCCACCAACCTGGGTCCCAAGTTTCCTTGCCAACCCGGAGAGGAGGGCATCCTCTCCTTCCTCCTCCATCAGCCAGGACAGGATAAGGAGGGGAGGGGATGGGGCATACTCTGGGGAGAGGGAAGCTGGGCACAGAGGTGTCAGAAAATTCACAGAGGAAAGGAGCTTTTATTCAGATCTAAATGTGAAAGATAAAACACGGAAGCTTCTACAAGAAAACAAAGAAGGCTATCCCCATGATCTTGGGTTAGCAAAGATTTTTTTAAACAGGACACAAGAACTTTCACCATAAAGAAAAATATCGATAAATTGAACTTCACTAAAATGAAGAACTTCTGTTCATCAAAACACATCACGAAGAAAGTAAAAAGCAAGCCACAAACTGAGAGTATTTGCAATGCATTTATCTAACGAAGAACTTCTATCTGGTATATATAAAGAGCTCTACAAATCAATACGAAGAAGACGGATAATCCAGTAGAAAACTGGACCAAAACCTTAACAGGACACTTAACAAAAGCAGAAATCCAAACAGCCAATAAACAAGATATGATATATGACAAGATACTCAACATCATTAGGAATCATGGAGGTGGAGGGGCACATGACCGGCTCAGTTGGAGAGGCTTGCAACTCTTAATCTTGGGGTTGTGAGTCTGAGCCCCACACTGGGCCCAGAGGTTACTTAAAAAAATTTTTTTTTGAAGATCTTAAAAAAAAATTCATGGAGAAGGAAATCACCATCATAGAGAGATACCATTCCACGCCCATCTGAATAGCTAAGATTTAAAACTATGACTCTGTTGGGGCACTGGGTGGCTCAGTCAGTTAAACATCTGACTCTTGATTTTGGCTGGGATCATGATCTCAGGGTCCTGGGATTGAGCCCTGTGTCAGGCTCTGTGCTCAGTGTGGAGTCTGCTTGAGATTCTCTCCCTCTACTCCTCCTTCCCCACAACAGATGCATTCTCTCTCTCTCCTCTCTCTCTCTCTCAGTCTCTCTAAAATAAATAAATAAGTCTTTATTTTTAAAAATATTTTATTCATTTATGTATCTGTGAGAGAGAGAGAGCATGAGTGGGAAGGTGGGGCAGAGGGAGAGGGAGAAGCAGACTCCCCACTGAGCAGGGAGCCCAATGCAGGGCTCCATCCCAGAACCCTGGGACCGTGACCTGAGCCAAAGCCAGACGCTTAACTGAATGAACCACCCAGGTGCCCCAATAAACAAATCTTTTCTAAAAAATCTGACACTGTCAAGTCTTGGTGAGGATGTGGAGCAACGGATTCTTATATTCTGCTAGTGGGAGTATAAATTGGCACAACCATTTTAGAAAACTATTTGGCATGACCTTCAACAGCTGATCCCATGTATACTTAAATAGCCATTATTAAGTGTTTAGTAATAGAAATGTGGGCACATAGGCACCAAGATAAATGTATAAAGATATTCATAGTTTCAGAGACATAAAGTAGAATAATGGTTACTGGGGGTTGGGGAGGTGAGAGTGGGGAGTTATTTTTTAATAATCTCAGACTTTGGGTTTGGGAAGAAAAAAAATTCTGGGAAGGAATAGTATGATGGTTGTGCAGCTATGCAAATATGCTTAATGACCCGAACTGTACAATGAAAAGTGGCAAAAATGGTAAATATGTCCATTATGCCACCATAAAGGAAAAGTCATAGCAACTTTTTTCACGTTCACCTAACCCGAAATGACACAACTGTCCTTTAAGAATAGAAAGGATAAGTAGATTGGGATCACTCTATATAAGGAATTACTATAGAGCAACAAGAAAGAATACATCATTGCTACAAGCAGCAACATGAGTAAATTTGACAAACAGAATGTTCAGTGGAGGAAGCCAGACTCCATCTGTGTCAAGTTCAAGAATAAGCAAAATGCATCTATAGTGTTAGAGGTCAGGAAAATGGCTGTCTGGTGGAGCAGGTAGGGACTCAGCCAAGGCTGGCTCAGATCAGGAGAGCCGCCCAGCTGACCTATAGACTCAGGAGCTAAAAAATTTGTTTTAAGTCACTAAGGTTTGGGATAGTTTGTCAGGCAAACATAGCTAATGAGTACATCCCTGAGGCCCCCTGGAATCCCCAGAGGGATTGGCTCTCCACCCTTGGGCGCCCAATGCGATGTTTGTCTTACCTTACTCTCACGTTGCAGTGGCACAGAAATGTGTCCTGTCTCTCCTCTTAGACTGTGAACCCCTTGAAGGCAGGGACTCTGGCTTGATTTCTTTGTCTGACTCCAGGGTCCTGAGCAGTCGGGTGTGCAAACATGGTTGGTGCATGAATTTTGCATTCACATATGACACAGCCAGCCAAGGGAGTCCTAGCAAGCTCACAGTGTCTCACCATCCTGTGCATAGGAATTTCCTTCATTCATTCATTCACAGGCAGAGATGGATCAGCTCCAGTCCCGACAGTTGAGGAGCTCCCAGCCAAGTTGGAGAGAGAAACTCATAAAGAATGAATTGCTGCAAAAGGAGATAAGCACCCTGATGGCAAATGTAGCAACGAACTGCGATTCTAGATGGGGCTAAGAGTGTGGCCTGTGGCGTCAGAAAGGCTGTGAGTTCAACTCCCAGCTGTTCCACTTACTAGGGCGAGTTACTGAGCCCCTTCATACTTCGTGGGGGGCACAAGGATGAGATTGCTTATGTCAGTTGCTTTGCATAATTCTTCGTGAATAGCAAGTGCTTTTATCAGTCCTAAAGATGGTTATTATTACATCGGTGGAACAAGAGATGAAACCCTTGTCATCATCATCATATTCATCATTATCCAGACCCATGATTCAAAAATCCTAAATGCCCTGAGAAACAACACCAACACGCCAACATTTTCTTTCAGAAGTTTAGTGGCAAAAAAAAAAAAAAAAAAAGTTTAGTGGCAAAACCTTCCCTGACCTGACATGAAGCTATTTATAGTTCTTCATTTAGTGTGTGAATATCCATGCAGTTACTGCAGAAACGTTAATGAGTTTTGTTATGGGGATCTGCGCTGCATTCTGCTCGAGCTCTTCTTTTTTATTTCTTTGAAAGATTTTATTTATTTATTTGACAGAGAGAGAGAGAGAGAGATCACAAGTGGGCAGAGAGGCAGGCAGAGAGAGAAGGGGAAGCAAGCTCCCTGCTGAGCAGAGAGCCTGATGCAGGGCTTGATCCCAGGACCCTGAGATCATGACCTGAGCTGAAGGCAGAGGCTCAACCCACTGGGCCACCCAGACGCCCCGGTGCATCAATTCTTGATTAGGCAGAACAGAAGGGGAGAGGTCTGGGAAGTCTTGTGCGGAAGCAGCACTGACCTGAGTCTGCAGCAGAGGGTGGCTTAACTATGGGAACAAGGCAGGGAAGGGCAGCATTGTGGGGCAGAGGGGTGGAGGGCAGTGGCAGTCTAGGTGAGATCCTAGAGGAAGGGGAGTAAAGATGTTCAGTGGAACTGCAGTGAGTCAGGACAGCAGGGAAGGAGAAGGCGGGGAGGGGGGTGCACCGGCCTAGGAGGCTGGCGGGTGTGGTAGAGATCAGATCATCGAAGGCCTCACATGCACAACTGAGGAGTTCCCAATCTATCCTACGGGCAACGTGGAGTTGTAGGTTCTAGCAGAGGAGGGCCAGGTCAGACTTGTGTTTTAGGGAGGTCGAGGTTGGTGGGACACTCCTCCAAGCGGCTTGCTGAAATCCAGAAGCACTCTGCCTACAGCCTCCCCCAATCCACCCCGACCACACATGGAAATGAGGCTGCTTTGGCATGGTTCGCCTGGCACAACTCAACTTCTAGAAAACATATCTGTAAGAATCGATCATGTCGTGGCAGGAAACCAATAAGGAAGCCGGCAAGTGTGGCTTGGAGAAGTCGCTAAGCAAGGTTCTGTGGGCACCCTCCAGCCACGATCTCCCTCTGCTGCCCCCTGGGCTTTGGCGGCATCACGGCTGACCTGGTCCGAGGGGGACTGGCCCAGCCGCCGCCGAAGGGCTCACAGCTCAGCTGCTACTGGTCTCTGCTCCGTGACGGCTGTCACGCACGCTCGCCAGCGCCCACTTGCAGCCCAAACAGACACTGTGCACTTCTCGAGTTGGTTTTAAATTTTGCTCTTTTTGTTCCTGTTTTTCATTTAGCTTTTTGGCTGGTTCAAGTTCGACAGGCAATTGCAACACTGCGATGGAGGGGAGAGAACGTAGCCTGTAAAAGAGCAGACGGTGTGTGTGTCTTGTGATGTTGTTGGTTCTCGAGGGACCCTACAAACCCTTGTCGGTACATACGTGAACTGAGTCTGCTCGGCCACGTGCCTTGATTTATGGCACCCACCGTCTTCATCTAGTACGACCCCCGCCCCTAGGTTTTTGGCCCGCTACCCATCATTCATAACTCTCCCCGGGGCACCCACATGTTCGTATCTAGCACGGGTGCTCTCAGTCCATCTTCCGTATCTTTATTCACACGTGTGTAAAGATAAAGCATTGCTTTGAGTGTGCTTCTAAAATTCTATGGAAGTGATATCATTGTACATCTCATCCTGCTTCTTACTTTTTTCTTTTGACCTCATCCCTAAGGAGATGGAAGTCGTTCCCTTTGGTGTAGTATTTCATCTCACGCATTCCCCACATTTTCCGTATCCATTTTCCTTACCGATGGACATACAGGTGGCTTCCAATTCTTTGCCATTTTTAAAAAAAGATTTTATTTACTTATTTGATAGGGAGAGAGAGAGAGAGCACAAGTAGGCAGAGCACCAGGCAGAGGGAGAGGGAGAAGCAAACTCCCCGCTGAGCAGGCAGCCCGATGCGGGGCTCGATCCCAGGACCCTGGGATCATGACCCGAGCCGAAGGCAGCTGCTTAACTGACTAAGCCACCTAGGCGCCCCAATTCTTTGCCATTTTAAACAATACTGTGATGAGCCTCTTTGCACTTGGTTAGAAAAGAAGTGACGCAGTCCAGCAAACTCAGCTTCTACCACCCGCTCAGTGTACGAACCTAAGCCTCAGTTTTATCATCTGCTAAAAAGACAGGGATTTAGGAGAAATAACAGCAGCCCTCCCTTGTAGGGCTGCTGTACCGCCGCACGCCCCCTGAGGGCAGGCCTCCCTACTCCATCCCCAGGCCTCTTGGAATCTGGCAGAAAGTAGGTACTCAGTAAATGTATGTTGACTGAAATGACCCTTGTAAGGATCACCTGAGAGACTGCCTAGGAGAGGCCCTTGGAAATGCTGAATATACATATGCAAATAGGAGTTACTATTACTCATTACTATTATTTAAATGAAATTAACCAGCAGGGTATAATCCCAATAAAAAGAAACATATTTAAATGACAACACCACCAGGGTTTACATCCTGCATGTGTCCCTCTTCTTCCTACCCACCTTTCTTCACATTAGGAAACACTTTCTGAAGATTAATCGAGTGGGCCTGGTTTGGGATTGAGAAATCTGAAGCTGGCCTGCTAGACCATCCAAAGGCCTCCCCTGGGCCACCTTGGCCTGTAAAACCAGGGTAATGCTATGCACCCACCTCACTAAGGTGTTGTGAAGATTAATTATGGCTTGTAAAGGGCTTTGAAGATGAAACGTGCTTGTTATGGAAATAAATGGCTTGAGACGCAAAGCTTTCTTCAAGTCTCCCTTCTTGCCCTCCTCTCTCGCTGTTCTTGCCTTTAAAGAGCCCCGGATGAGTTCAGAGGTGAGGGTGACCTCACCACGACTCCTGTGGGAAGCCAAGGTTGAATGCAGACTTCCCTGAACAACATATAGATGTGACCCCTCGCTGCTACTTTCAAATTTAAACCCCTGCTCCATTTCCTTAACTAGCCGAACTAAGCTGGTTCAAAATACATTAAACAGATTCAGCAATGGGGTGGTGAAATGTATTTCCGATACAGCGCTTTCTGCTGCCAAATTAAATCATTCAAGTTGGTCATAAAAAAAAAATGGGTTTCTTTCCGCCCCACTCTACCCCCCCTACTGCCGTGTCTTCCCAGATTTACAGGTATTAGAAGTGGAGGAAATGTGAGCCAAATGTCTTCCAGGGGCGAAGTGGAGAGAGCATGTTAGCATCTGGCAGATCTGAGTTCAGATCCCAGCTCAGCTCCTCACCTGCTATGAGCAAGTGATGTAACCTCTTTGAACCTCAGTTTCCTAATGTGCCAAATGGGGATGATAATAACCCATAGTAGGGTATTGTCAGTGTTAATTGAGTGGATGCAGGAAATGTACATAAAGGACACTCACTAGATGGTAGCCATTCATAATAACAACCAAACCTGGCGGGAAAGGTGGTACCATTCCCACTTCATAAATAAGGAATCTGAGCTCGGAGGGGCGATGCGTCTTGCCATCATCTTGCAGCGGGAAAGCGGGGTGCCGGGAATCAAACCTTGATCTTCCTGACTCCGAGACTCTGCGGTCGCCCACACGTGACCTCAACTCTGCATGGAAGCTTGTTTTCTAGAGCTGGAACCTGCAGTAACCGCCAATGCAAGCAGAGAGAGAAAGAGGGAGCCCAACAGAGTGTTGGAGCCTGGAGGGTGGCTGTTCCCGTTCCACTGAGTTGTTTAATCCCACGTTTCTGTATTACATTGGCATTCCATATGTTCACTTCTCATTTCTCACTTCTCATGTTAACCCTTGCTTACCCAAGAAGGGAGTGCTGGCTAGAAGCAGGTTTTCTGCACCATAGCTGGGCCAAGAATGTCCTGTGGCTTTGAGGGCTTCTGATCCCAGAGGGGCGCTTCTGCAGTGAAGAATCTAGAAACTGCTCAGCCTTTTCCTGGGTCGCGGCCCAGGGGCGTCAGCTTAGCTGCTATGGAAATCAGCTTGGCCAGATCCCTCATGGAAGCCAGGACCTTTGCTCACATTCATTCATGTGCATGCAATGCTCTTCATTCTTTTTCTTAACAAACATACATAGAACTTCTACTGTTTCCGAACACTGCTTAATCACCGTGGTCCTATTTGATATTTCCCATCTGTCAGGCACTGCACTTTCTAGGCATCACCTTGTGTAACCCTTACAAAAGTGCTTCGAGGTAAATATTAATATCGTCACCATTTTGCTGTTGAAGACCAAAGACTCGGCACAAATGAGTGCCGGAATAAGGGACGGGTTTTTCTGACTCTACCGTCTGTGCCCTTAACCACGATAAGATACTTCCTCCTTGAGGGCATGCGTGGCATCTCATTCCTCTCTTCTCTCCAGCCCCCCAGCACCATATACAGTAGGTGCTCAATAAATGTCTGCTGTTGGGTAAATAAGTAAAGTGCTGGGTAACCACTAACATGCGTGCAGCACTCTGCAGAGTTTGCAGAATGCTTTTCACAGATGCTTGTCTTTGGCCTCAGACAGGGGAGGTCGGTTTCATGATCCCACTTCACAGATGAAGTTCGCAACGTAAATAACAACCGGGGCTGTGGAAGGAATAAGAGGCTAGAGCTTGGTGAGATTCTAAAATAAACTCACGGTGAAGACACAACATCCAATAACGCCGCAGAGAAGTTAACTGTCTGGTTGGAAAATACGGATGCTACAAAGCACTAGAGCTTAAGCCAGAATCATATGCCCAGCACATGTTTTCTGAAAATATTCCCCTCACTTACATGGTTGGTGTGAGGTTTCAGATATTAAAATTATGAAAGAGCAAAGCAAGATGTGAAAGGCCAAGATGGAAAGAGAACAAAGTAAAATTCAGCCTTGTCACCACTTTTCAGAAACTTCTCAAAGATCCAAGTTTCTGACGCAAATTCACCTTGAATGGTATAACTTGTGGATGGGAATCATGTTATAAATAGACAGATTTGAAGATTTGAAGCCAGGTTCAAGTCCAGGCTCAGTTACTTTCCAGCCGTGTGACCTTGGACAAGTGTCCTTGACCTCCATGTGTGAGTCTGCACAACGGAGATAAATCCCAGCTTGTTAGGATAATGACATGTTTTGTAAATTACTATGAACGTTATTTTTTTACTTCCTTTTTAGAATTGTAGGAAGTAAAAATTATGATAGTAATTTAATATAGCAGCTATACAGGTCAGAATAAGCTAGGTTTTGCTACAACAATAAGCCACCCTAAAACTCAGTGGCTTTAACACAATGAGTGTTTATTTCTTACTCATGCTCCATGTTCATCATGGGTCAACATGGGGACGCTGTTCATTGTGGCCACAAAGGGACTCAGGATAAGGCAGCAGCCGCCATCTTGTTTATGATTATCGTGTCCAAGGGGAAAAGGGATTTGGGGGGTCTCCTAGGGTTAATTAACTGTCCTGGCCTAGAAGTGACACACACCACTTTCTATTCACAATTCACTGGCCAGAGCATGTCACACGGCTCACCTAATCACTGGGGGGCAAGGTGAGCCTATTGTGTGCCTTTAAGGGGAGAGGATCAGAAGTATTTTCAAGTGGTATCTACCATTCATTCAGCACTTATCACGTGCCAGGCATTGTCCCAAGGGTTTTTCAGATAGATCCTCTAATGCCCTTAACGATCCTCGGAAGCAGGGGCTGTTGCCTTCCGGTAATACTTGAGCAACCTGACACTCAGAGATAGGAAAGTAGCTTGTTCCATGCTGCACAGGGAGTAAGGACCCGAGTCAGAGCTGACAGCCAGGTAAGAACCCCTGTTCTTTCCCCTGATATGCCCCTACAGTGAGGCAGTTGTCCAAGCCGGGTGGTCAAGGATTTGCTTGTTCCGAGAGCTGATATCACCAGAGGGCCTCCTGTGTATCAGTCCCTGTACGACCCTCTCAGTCGGACCTGGCAGTTTCATGTCTATGTTAATGATAAAGGATCTGAGGCTCAGAGAGAGTCAACAACTTGCCTAGGAGAGGCAGCTCGTGACCTGAAGTCTTTCTGGTCTAAAGTCCGCGCTCGTTTTACACGCTCACGAGTATTTATCATCATTTACGGTAGTGATGCTAACCCGGTGGGGTGGGAGGCAGAGAGGGTGAGAGCGCAAGTGGTAGAGCTACATCGCGGCTGCGCTTTGTTTGGGGCTCTGCCATTTCCTGGCTGTGTGACCTCGAGTAAGGGTTTCACCTCTCTGGGTGTCCAAGTCCACGGCGTGGGCTGATCATCGCACCTACCTCACAGGGTGAAGAACAAATGAGACTGTCAACGTGGGGATGATAACAACTCCTAGTTTTCAAGAAAGTACTGGGTTCAGGCTCTGTGCTCAGGGCTTTATCTGCATTGATTTTTAACTCTTTATTTGCTTTCAAACAATGTTAGATTGCCAGAAAAGTTGCGAGGATAGTACCAAGGGCTCCCGTATCGCCTTCACTTGGCTTTCTCCTAAGGTTCACACCTTCCCTAACCAAAGCACGTTTGTCGAAATAAGTTATCATTGGTATGACACCGTTCAGTAACCTACAGGCTTTCTTCAGATTTCATCAGTTTTCCTACTCATGTCCTTCTGCTGTCCCACAGTTTGATCCGGGACATGACATCACATTAGTCATGTCCCCTTAGACTCGGAATCTTTACCTGCGTTCTTTTATTCTCATTTTCTGTTCAGGAAACGGGGGGTCCCGTGTTGAAGTCACTGGCCAAGGTCACAGACCTGTAGGGGGTGGAGTTAGAATTCCACCCTGCGTCTGTCTCACTCCAAGCCCTAGTCTTCACCATTTATAAGTAGAAATTATTGGAAAGAAATCCAATGTTCCGAATCAGATCGGCACACGGAGAAGAAGAAGCTCGCAGGGAGAGAAAAGACTAGAGCATAGAGAACTGGCTTTACAGCTTTAGAATACTAACTCAGCATGATCTGCTCAAAACACAGCCGAAGTCCAGGTAATCTGTTCAGTGAGGAAGAGACTCAGGCTGGTGAGTGTGCACCTTGGGAGTCATGCAGAGGCATCAAGCTAAGCTCTGGCTTAGCCACTAGCAGAGGGGGCTCCCCAAAGGGCCAGATGGCTCACTTCCTGGCAGCAAAGCCTATTGCAGAGCACCCTGCAGAGGCAGGACGTCAGCAGTATGAGGGCCAAAGATAGGACCACAAAATCCATTTAGCAGGCGTTCCCAGTGGCTGCCGCTGCCCAGAGCACACATCGCAGTGACTATAACCAAAACATCTACGGCAAATGTGGCCTGATTAATACCTGCTCTACGTCATCTCTGCTTGCCTGGCATTCTATATGTCTAAACTCTGGGCAGGGAGAAACAAGAGGGTCCTGGCGTTCTGTTTCTTCAAGGAAAGAGAAGGGATCCGATGGATCAGTGCATAGAAAACCAAGGGAGGGCCCCCAAACCTTCCTGGACCCCTAACCCCTTGATGTTGAGCTGCTCTAGCACAGAGCTGGGCAAAGAGCGGGTACTGGTGACTCCCTTTTGAGTGTTCGAGCAAGTGAATGAATTAATTTGCTTGTACTCCAGTACCTGGCACAAAGCACAGCACCTACTAGGAACTCAAGAAAAGATCAAATAAATTAATCAAAGTCTTTAGATCTGTGCCAACATGCAGGGCTCTGGCTGGCACTTAGAAAGTCTTTAAATATTTGTTGACCCCGTTGGTGGGCCGTGGCTGAGGTCTCCAGGAAGAGACATTTCTAGCCAATGGAATATAATCCATTAGCACAGAGAGACACTGTATGCCACAGTGGCTGTGAACCTGGGGCGGGGCCTCTTAGGTCCAAATCTTAGGTCCGCTACCTACTGAATTGTCTGACCTTGGACAGATCACTTAACCTTATCTGTAACGGGGGACGAAGATGGTGGTGATATTATCTACTTCCGAGGGTTGATGTGAGGATTGAGTCGAAACACACACAAACACATAAACGTGAATATATGCATGTGCGTGTTTTAATCTGTTCGTGTACAATTTAGCTCAATTTTAGAAACTGACCCGTAGTAAGCACCTCCCAGGGTTAGTTATTAGAAGACAATTTCCCAGCCTCCTATCTCCTGCAGCCCCAGTTCTGATTGAAACACCTCTCTCAATCTGACTTACGTGTCATCTCTTACGGAACTTATTTAAATGATCTAATATTATGCAATCAGTATGTTTAACGCCAAATGAAGCAGAAGTTAGAGTGCGTCACACAGAACAGAGAAAAGCCCTGCTTCGTGTTTCTGCTATAAGACACATGCGTGCATGTGCTCAGGGTCAAAACGTTAAAGAAATTTCTTCCGGTGGGTCGCAGTAAAAAGCCAGTGCTTCCAGAGGGAAATACTGGATGGCTTTCCTCAGCAGAGGAGAGGGCCGGCTAGTCCCCAGATGAGCTTTGCAGTCTACCTCTTCTTTCTGGCCTCTGTTGCCAAATGACCTCAGGAAAGACACCTACCTTATGCTCGAACAGGCCCAAGTAGCTCTCTGGTTTCCACAGAGGACTTACCAAGCATCGCACGGACCTGAGCTTGCACAGTTGGCCCCATCAGGCCATGAAAGTGACTCTCAAAGTGTGGTCTCCTGACAGCATCCGAACTCCCTGCGAGCTTGCTAGAAATGCAGCTTCAGGGCCCCTGGGTGGTTCCGTCGGTTGAGCCATCCAACTCTTGGTTTCGGCTCAGGTCATGATCTCAGGGTCCTGGGATTGAGCCCCGTTTCTGGCTCTGCCCTCAACAAGGAGTCCGCTTGGGATTCTCGTCCTCCCCCTCTGTCCTTCCCCACACTCGCACTCTTGCACCCTTTTTATTTCTCTTAAACAAATCAATCTTAAAAAAAAAAAAAAGAAATGCAAGCCTCATCCTCTTCCTCAAGCCTCAGCCCCAGATCTACTGAACCAGAAACTCCCGGGGCTCAGCAACCTGTGTTTTCTCTCCAAGAGATTCCAATGTAATCTAAGGTGGGCCAGCTACTGCCCTTTGAGGAAACTGTTTTCTTTTGGGGAAATTGAGGCTCAGAAAGAGGAAGCGATATCACCAAAACCGTGTAGGGAGGAAACAACAGAACCAGGATCCTAATGCTATTACCACATAGTAATACAAGGGTTTAAGGGCCTATCCCTCCACTGGAGAGTGGGTCCTTCCCAGCAGAGATCAATGCTGATGTGCTTCTATTTTCCAGTCTTTATATACAAATGAGCCTGATATACTAGTGCTCTGTGGCCTCTGATGGCTGGGGGGAAAATCACACACATCCTCTAAAAGCCATCTCAGGTGAATGCTCTCATCGTGTTCAAATGGGCATAACCACCCCAGACTGGAAGAGAAGGTACACACAGGATGAGGAGCTCTTGGTTAACCAAGGTCCCGAGAGCCCCTCATGCAAGTCAACGCCCAGAGCCGAGTCATGCCCAATGTTGACTCCACTCTTGATAGGCTATCAGTTCCAAGTGGAGTTATGTGTTGGGGGGAGGTGGCGGGAGCCAGAAAATGGTTAACGGTTTTGATAAAATTAAAAAAAAAAATCCTCTACTGGTTGTGAGACTTTCCAATAATGAGAAGTCAACACAATTAGACAAGGCACTAAATTTTTGTGCAGAATGCCAACTGTCACTCTTCTTGACTAGCTCAGATCAAAGAAACGCATTTTATCTCCTAAGTTATTAGACATGATGGGGCCATTAAGTGGAGATACTGTCATAAGAAATGTAAGAACATAAGAAATATGTTGCTTGCTTTGAAAATAAACATCTCACCTTTGCTTCTTTTTCCCTGTGAAACGCTGAGAGCCATCAAACTATTAACTTGGGCCTTTCCAGCAGGCTTGCGTCCCGCCATCTTTTCCGGCAGCCAGATCTGGGGTTTCAGTGCTTCCTCGCCCTCCCTCATGTCTTTAGGTCGGAACAAGGGCCCCAAGAAGCCTGCAGAGGGTCCTGTTAGCTCTTATCCACCTCACTTTCAACAGTCATGACAAAACCTACCACTGTTTCAGAGCTCTGCCCGCTTCGAAAGGAGCTCATCCTTAGATGTCTTTCCAAGTGCCCAGCCTTAGCGTTTCTTCATCTTGAACTTGTATCTGAAAGAGCTCACTCTTCATTTCTGTAGGTAACATGGCCACTTGTCTGGACCAAGAATGGGCATTGCATGGGAGCTGAGGGGTTCCATGGAAAAGACTCTATCACTCAGGGGCCAGGATGGAGAGAGGGGACACGTTCCAAAGGGATTGCCTAAAAGGAGTTCAGTGTGAAGGGACTATTTCCAAGGGTGGGCAGGGTTAAGGGATGGTGGAACTCCTCAGGATGAACCACACAGGGAAGGCATTACTATCCTTTGTGTGAAGAGGCCAGGAGAAGAGGAGGTTACTGGAATTTGACAAGAATCACAACAGAGGACAGATGTCACCAATAGGACCCATGGCCATGGAGACAAGAGGCAGCCTCTGTCAGACGACAGTGTGGCAGAGAGTCATACCCCATCCCTCCCCACTCCTGCCCTCCAGTCTTCTGCCGGTCTTCCCCATTGGCTGGACCCGACCGGAAGCCAGAGGGTAAGGCAGCCTGGCAGACAAGGTCTATATATATATGCTCAGCCTCCTAGGCATAGAGCAGAGTGGCAGAATGGGGAGGGGATCTGGGGAGTAGATGGAAAATACCCAGCATGCACAGAACCCCACACACCCCAGAGATTTGGACATACCCATACAAGATGGGGTTGGGTGCTGGAGGCCCTGCGAAAGCTAAAGGGTAAGAATGAGAGCCCAAGAGAATTTAACATCAAGTCATTTGGCATAATGAATGAGACTTTGCAAGGAAGGTGAACACAGGCACTAATGAAACTCATCCCCTTGTGTGCCCCAGAGAGCAAAGGGCTTTGTTCTTGAATCGAAAGAATTTAGACACTTCACCAGCTCCTGGGACACTCAAGGCTCCAACAGCCTTTGTCTGGGGACCTACCCTCACCCAGGGAGCACACAGGGGAATGCGTTCCTTGCCTCACAAGGGTGATAACGGGGGCTTTGAACTTCTCAGCTCCCTGGTGCCTAGACGGTAGCTCAGGCATAGATTGGAGGCACCCGGAGTGCCCACTGTGCAGGTGTGGGTCCCTGCTGGGTCCTAGTCTGTCCAGGTGCTCTAGTGGGCAATGTCCAGGTCTGTGATGTGGGCACATGTACCCATGCTGGGAATCCCAGAACTGCGCTGCAACTGTGAAAGGCGGGACTTCCTGACAAGAAAGAGAAAACTTTGATGTATTGTCCTCAGGGCCAGCAAAGCCTAGGACCTTTTCCCAACCTTATGGCTGATCTTCAAGGTGGGAATTCTGGCCCCATTTTTAGAAATGAGGAGTCAGGGGCTCAGTCAGTTAAGCGTCCAACTCTTGATTTCTCCTCAGGTCATGATCTCAGGGTTGTGGGATGGAGTCTCGTGTGGGGCTCTGTGCTCAGCGTGGTGTCTGCTGGAGATTCTCTCTCTCCCTCTCCCTCCGCCCCTTACCCTGCTCCTACTGCACACATGCGTGCGCCTCTTTCCCTCAAATAAATAAATAAATAAATAAATAAATAAATAAAATCTTCAGGAAGGAAGGAAGAAATGAGCCGAGGCAGGCCACAGACTCTCCTTTCTAGGGTCTCCCGACTCCCTCTGTTTCCACCACAGCAGCCTCCTTGCTCGGCTAGAACTTGCCAAGCTCCTTGTTCTGGCACATTTTCCCCTGCCCCTCCCCCTGCCTGGAAACTTCTTCCCCCCAGATATCCACATCTGCCACTCCTTCCACTCATTATAAAACTTTGTTAAGCGTCACCTCTGCAGAAAGCCTGAGCATGTGACCTAAAGTACCCCCTTCCCATC
This sequence comes from Nasua narica, assembly GCA_028533885.1. Lineage (NCBI taxonomy): Eukaryota > Metazoa > Chordata > Mammalia > Carnivora > Procyonidae > Nasua > Nasua narica. Next base: position 71,309,312 of record CM052813.1, on the reverse strand, counting down.
CAGGTTTTTCTACCTCCTTATCCAACTGCAGCTTTATCATACATTGCAATCATCTAGTTTATGTTTTGTTTTGTTTACTCGTTTGTTGACAGCCTGCCTCAGGCTCCATGGAGGCAGAGATTTGTCTCATTCCTAGAACAAGTGCCTAAATGCTTAAGCCCCTAACAATTACAGGATTTTATTTTTTGAGGTGAAATTCACATAACACAAAATGAACCATTTTTAAAATGTACCATCCAGTGGTATTCAGTACATTTGCAATGTTATGCAACCTTCACCTTTATCTAGTTCCAAGACATTTTTTTTATCATCCCAAAAGGGTAACCCATATCTACTAAGTAGTTGCTCCCTACTCCCTCCTCCCTCCAGCCCCTGGGAACCACCAGTCTGCTTTCTGTCTCTGTGGATTTCCTATTCTGGGTATTTCATAAGAGATGCAGCCTTTGGTGACTGGTTTCTTTCACTTAGCATCATGTTTTCAAGGTTCTTCATGTTGTAGCATGTATTAGTACTTCATTCCTTTTTATGGCTCCGTAATATTCCATTGTATGGATATACCACAATACATTTATTCATTTGCCAGATGATGGGGACCTGTGTTGCTTCTACCTTTTGGTTATTATGAATAATGCTGTAAGAACATGCACAAATATTTGCTCAAATATCTGTTTTCAATTAGTTTAGTTATGTACCTGGGAGTAGCATTGGTAGGTCAAAGGGTGATTCAATATCCACATATAGGGGCTTTTTATAAATATTTGTGGAATGAGTAAACAAACGAGTGAAAGAAAGAAAGAAAGAAAGAAAGAAAGAAAGAAAGAAAGAAAGAAAGAAAGAATAAAAAAAATTCAGGTTTTTGCAATTCCCTCTAATCTGCCACATTACCTTCCCGAGGAAAGAAGGGGACTGAATGACCCTGGCTACCCCGAGGTCTGATCGACATTAGGACACCATCATACATTGTATGGTGTATCATACATTGTAGGTGATCAATAAAAAACTGAGCCCCAAAATAAGAAATGCTGCAGTGACCATTTTTGTGCATTTATTTTGTCTACAGCATTGATTGTTAATGTCAGATTCTGAGAGGGGAAATTATATCTCAAAGAGCATTAACTTTTAAACCTTTTGGACACATACACCAAACTGCCTTCTGAAAAGGCTGAAAACTTATCATTCCAGTCTTAAGAACATTTAGGCTCATTTGGATTGCTCTACTTGGTGGCTGATTGCCTCCCGTTGGAGGAGACATTTCTGGAACTGTCTCTACCCTCCTCTCCAGCTAGGTAAACAGTAGCTAGGCTGATTCTTCTTGTTGCTTTGCTTTTCCATACAGCTTGCCCACCTGTATGATGCACTCCAGCCATTGTCTGCTTCTTGGAGTTGACGGTCTTCTTTCTCTTGAAGACTGGCCTCCCTTGAGCCCAGGATACACACCCAGCCAGTTGGAATTTCTGTACTCAGGAATGCAGCCTGCTAGAAATGAGGCTAAATTAGTTCTTCCAAAGAAAATGCCCATTTGGAAAATGACTTCCCATGTCTGTGCAGCCACGGGCTTGCCTTTCCAGAGAGACATGTCAGAATGCGTTGTGCTTGGCGGCAAATGAAAGCCGCGTGGTTTATTACCACTATTAGTGATTATTTGTATGGGGCCGTAGGTGTACACAGCACCTTACAATGCCCAGAGGAAACTGGAAGAGAGGGCAATGTTTCTGCCCTTAAGGGACATCCTGCCTTGACTGATGGTGAGACTGGGTCCCCATAGGAACTGGATAGACTGGTACAAAGCAGGATGGTCTGAACGTCTGGGAAGAACCAGCTGGGAGAAGGAGCAAAGAAGGATTTCTCAAATGCTTCTGTGTGCCCCGTATTTAAGACATGATTTTGTTTATGCTGCTAAATAATCCTAGGATTTAGGGATGTTTATTTCCATTTTCAAGTGAAAGGGCTAAAGTTGAGGCTGGATGCTCTTTCTCCCACATTTTCTCAGCATTTCCCAACTGTGTGCAGGGCAGAGATACCCCTGTGGATAGATTATCTGGGTGAGAATTGCGGGAGGCAGTAGAATGGGCAAAAGGGGAGGTAGGAAGAAGGGCCTGAGTTGTTTGTTTTTTTAATGGATTCCATGCTCTTTTGTACTAGAATCCCACCTGACTTGGGAGTTGGGGTGAGCACCTGTGGTTTGGGACCCAGTAGACCTGGGTTCAAGATCTTCTCTAACCTGGGAGCTTGGGATGAGTCATTTCTCTTCCCCCTGCACACGGGGCAGAGAACCACGGCCCACTGGGTGGTTCATGTGGGGGTCAAAGGAAATAGCATACAGGCATCGGCTGGTGCACAGGCGTTGATGATTGCTGACCCACCACCAGAAAGAGCTGAGCAGGAATGCGGGGTGCACGAGGTATGATGGCTGCTGTCATCCACAATGAGGATTAAAAGGCTACACACTTACCACAGTATGGTAAGCTCTCCATACGTTTCTGCTGTTATTATTAATTTATTTCTCTTGACTTTAGGTTGGATCAGGAGGCCATATAAAATGAATCAGTCATTTGTTAGGCGGGTGGGGACAATAGAGACCACAATGAGGAATGCTTGATCTCCTAGCAAGGAGGGAAAAGATCCAGTATTTTCTGTTCTACCTCTGGGCACAATGGTCTGGTTGATGGCCCAAGAATGGCATTGCCCATTCTTGAGATAAGAGCTGTGTTAAGAACCTGGTCTGCCAAGGTGGGGAGTAGGGCATGAGCGAATTGTGACTTATCATCATGGAAGAACCCTGAATTTGGGATTTCCCTAGCTGTGAAGATGGTACCCTAACCTCACTGAGATGTTGTTAGCTTGAATCCTAATTTTTATATTAGGTATAAATACTAATTATTATTAGTAGTATAATAATAAATTATATTTGTTATATTTATTATTATAATTATTATTATAAATATAATCTATTATTATAAATAAATATATTTTTTATTATGTCCTTTCCAGCCACCCAGAGCCTTGACGAAAAGGAAGTGTGTGGAAGCACGGCTCTCCATCTGGCTAATGTTCACCTGTGTTTCCTACTGGAGAGCATCGCTTTTTTCACCTCACCTGGTTTGTTTACCCAAACAAGGTGCTCATTGACAACACGAATTGCATTTTTTGCAATTCTGTAGGTACATGTTAAATAGCATTATTTATGGATTTATTATTAACACTCACAAGAGAGAAGAGGGATGGGCACATATTTAGCCTTCGCACATGCTGTTCCCTGCATGGAGTCCCCAAACCCTATCAGGGCCCCTGCTTTTTCAAATACCAATATGTATGTGTGTGTACTATAGGCCAGACACCATGGTGTTGACTGGGTCCTTGCCTCCTAGAGTTTACCTCAAATAGTAAGGCAGGTGCCATCTACTTAGACAGAAGAGGAACCCAAAGACTTTCTTTGGGGTCTTGATGAAATCTGAAACCAAACATATAGGTCCATTGCCTCTTGCCACTCCTTGGCTAGATAACTTCTCCTATTAATTGGAGTGTCAGCTTAAAGTTCACTTTTTCAGGAAGATGCCTTTGATTGTCCCTGCCAGAAATCAGGTCCCCTGTTGCCTTAACATCCTGGACTTCTCCCTCTTCCAACTCATGGTGATTTGCAATTATTTGTCATGTAATTTAATATCACTCCCTCCACTAGATTGCCAAGTCCAAGAGGGCAGGAGCTGTGTCTTTTCTCACTTCCATATCCCTTGGCAACAATTGCATAGCAATCCGTGAGTCCTCAATAGAACCTTACTGAATGAGGAAATGAACAGAAAGGAAAGCATTCTGAGGGCAATCATTTGAAATAAATGAACACATTAATAACCTCGTCCTTCTTCCTGCTTGAGCAGCAGAGATGAGAAAGTAGTGCTTTGGCAAACCAGATTGAACTCAGCCTTTTGGGGCCAAACCAAGAAGGGAGATAATTATTTTTTATTTTTCTCATCCGCTTCTTGTTGCTGGAGGTGCCGAAGGCAGCCGAACTGTGGGCTTTGCTGAGTCCACAAGGGAAGCCCCTGAGGGTCTCTCTGCTGGAGGCCCAGCCTCCCCCCTGCCAGATCTCTACTTCTGCCTGGGGTTTTATCCACTCTTTCATGTCCAGCTCCTCCCCCTTCACTTGAAAATCTGTCTCTCTGTTTTCTGGAAAGTGCCTTGTTTCTCCCAGGAGGCCCAGGGCTATCTCCACTCAGGGGCTGGAGATCTGGGGCTGGACTTGCCCCTGGGCTCCGGCCAGGCCCTCCGCTCCCCCCGCCCCCATCCCAGCGTGGCCTTGATTTCTTTCCTCAGAAGCTGTGCTGGCTGGGCTGGGTGGGATCCGGCAACAGCTCCCACCAAACTCCCAAGCTGACTGCAGACGTTTGTGCTGTCAACAGAATTGCAAAAAATGCAATTCGTGTTGTTAATGAGCAGCTTGTTTGGGTAAACAAACCAGGTGAGGTGAAAAAAGCGATGCTCTCCAGTAGGAAACACAAGTGAACATTAGCCAGATGGAGAGCTGTGCTTCCACACACTTCCTTTTCGTCAAGGCTCTGGGTGGCTGGAAAGGACATTGCCTGTGCTGCCTGGTCGCTGGGACTCTTCACAACTCCTGCCTGGCCTGGATTCCCTTCCGAGGGAGAAGAGCCGCCTTGTACCCAGCTCTACCGTGAGCCCGGCACTGTGCCTCATGCCAGGCCTTTATCTGCTTTATTATTCGTTCTCAAGCACCATGTAAGCTGGCTGTTATGAAACCCATTTCACAGCTGGGGAAACTGAGGCTCCAACATGAGGAAGAGACCTGCCCAAAGTCAGGGCGGCGGATTTGAACCCGGGTCACCCTGACTCTTCGAGTCTCTGATCGGCCCACTCTCTCACATAATTCTCCTTGCCCTCAGCCCCTCCTGCCCAGCCCCTCAGTCTAATGGAGGTATCTGTGACCGCCAGCAAATACCTCCTCCATCAGACTGGGAGGCTAAAGAAAGTTTTATCTTCCTACAGTGAGGGGCCCCCATCTGTCTAGTCAGGATGGCATGGCTTTCTGAAATTTGTGCAGGTGGATCTTGGACGAGCTTCCCCATGACAACAAAGAGTGTGTGTGTGTGTGTGTGTATGTGTGTGGTGTGTGTGTATGTGTGTGCACAAGCGCATGGGAATGTGTACATTTACCCATCCATTCCGAGAGGAACTGGCTTGCCCCTGGAAAATCAATAACTTAGGGGCATTCCCAGTCCTGTCTTTATAAACTGACTGCATGTTCTGTTTTGTTAGCCTCAGCTCATTCAGGAAAACACACACACACACACACACACACACATACACACGGATATGGCTATATTTTACAAACATGAATGATCCGGGTGACTGCAATGGCTCAATCTTTCCCCGTATAGACAGGGCCAGGAAGAGGGAGGTCCAGGGTGCAGACTCAGGTCCACATATGTTTCTGAATTTCTCTCTACATTGCTCAAGAAAAAAAAACCCCATATTACATTCATATGTTATAATGCCATGAGTTATTTTCTCCTTAGCATTCAAGGGTAAAGAGTCCATTAAGCTGTCATCGGCCACATTACCAGCAGGAGAAGTCGGGGCAGACAGTTTGGCTTCAGCTGCCTGGCGCACATGTGCTCCGCCCCAGGATGAACCCTCTGTGGTGGTCGCGTGTGCGTTGCCCTAGAAGCAGAAATCAATTACTTCCACTGCTATTAGAGAGATGATCTGGTTGGGGAGGCTTGCTGTGAATGCAGCCACCGTTCATTATTGAGCTCTTTATACGTATTATATCTTTTTTACTCCAGGAAAACCGAGGCTTGGGGAGAGAAAGAAACCGTCAGAGAAGCAGAGCGTGCGACATGCTGGGGTCTGAGCCCTCCCCCGCCTGCTGCAGAACCCGTGCGCTTAATCGCTAGGCTGTCCTGCCTCTCCTGCAAATGCTGGTGATTCCGTCCATTCATACAGCCTATGCCAGCGAAGCTCCCAGCGTCCGAGGGGCCGCATGTTACATGCCAGGCTCCATGGGTTATCTCATTTAATCTTCGCCAGAACTCTGTAAGGCAAGTGCTCCTATAAGCCCAGCGGAACGGCCCGGGAGACTGGCTCTCGGGAAATGGAAAGGGGCTTGCCCGAAGTCGCCCAGCTCAAATGCGGTGGGAGCGTGTGGGTGAGGGGAGTTTGTTTTCTGCTCCACTCCGCTGCCATCCAGCAAGGGACACAAGCCTGGAAGCAGAGGGGTTTCAACGGGCAGCTCTCTTTTCTGAATTCAAATGAGTTTTCACTGAAGGAAAGGAGCAGTTCAGCTCCTTCCTTCATGTAAGTGGGAGCCTTTTCTTTGAATGAACTGATTATGTTCAAAAAGAAAAAAAAAAAGTACGCATATTAGTTGATGAGGATACTGTTCTGGATATTTCCAGCTGACCTGAGAGAGAGGGAGGGTGAGAGAATGGAGCATGGTAGAAGAGGCAGCTTGGGAATCAGATGGCCCTTAAGCTCTACTGTCAGCTCTCATTGCTTTTGGCTGGGAGACCGTGGGCAAATCACCTTCCCTCCTGGAAGATGTGTATTCATAGTACCAATCTTTCTGGGGTGTTATAAAAATTGGGGAGAACGTGGTCAGTGGCCACCAACTGTCCCTATGATAATTATTTATCAGTGGTTATTGTCCCTGGGCCCTCAGTGTTTATGGATATAATAATTTTATCCTCATCACCATACCGTGAAGTGAGTACTAACATTATTTTCACTCTCCAGATGAGGAAACTAAGTTAAGGTTACATAACTTACACTAACAGGGCCAAGATCCAACCCCAGATGACATATGCCCTAACCACCACGTGATGCTCACTCTATTCTCTCTTTCTTTCACAGAGAGAGAGATCACAGGTAGGCAGAGAGGCAGGCAGAGAGAGAGGGGGAAGCAGGCTCCCTGCTGAGCAGAGAGCCCGATGCGGGGCTCGATCCCAGGACCCTGAGATCATGACCCGAGCTGAAGGCAGAGGCTTTAACCCACTTAGCCACCCAGGTGCCCCTTGCCCCTTCTTTCTTTCTTTATTTTTTTAATTTATTTGACCCAGACAGAGAGCACAAGCAGGGGGAGTGGCAGACAGAGGGAGAAGGAGAAACAAGTTCTCTGCTGAGCAGAGAGACTGATGCAGGGCTCCATCCCAGGACTCCAGGATCATGACCTGAGCTGAAGGCAGAGGCTTAACTGCTTAACTGACTGAGCCACTCAGGTGCCCCTCCCTCTATTCCTAAAGAGACGGGACTTTCACTCCTGGGAGCAGGGATCACAAGAGGGTCATTGTTTTTAGGAGGTAGAATCTCCTTTGAGACCCTCAGAAAACTACCTACAAATTAAAAACAACGTTGTCATTAAACTGGGTCAGAGGATCTCCTCTTCAATGTCATGGCCACTCTGACCAATGAAAACTCTGCTCAGGCTAAGAGGTTAGAGAACTGGGGTCTTAATCTCCACTCACATGCTAGACAGGTCATCACTGTCACTCATTTTGTGTGCTCTGATTTGAGATTGAAGCTTAAGAATTCAACTGATTTTCTGCTTACAACCAAAACACTAAAATGATTAGGGGAGCTAATAGTTTAGGAGGAAGGGTAGTTGAAATAAATAGGGAAAAATAATATATAATATATATAGTAATAATATACGTAAATGCATATGGGGAAAAAAGTGTTAAATAAAGGAAAACTGGTAAGGGAGTCCAAGAGTACAACTGGGCAGAGTCCTGCAAACTCTCCAGTTCAGTTCAGAAAGGGTAGAGGTACATGGTTGCCATCTTCAACATGGAAGAGAGGAACAGGGCTGTACCTCTGGAGTTTAGGCCTGAGTCTTGCTTAGAAGCCTGGGTCAGTCAGGTGGAAATGGGAGCAGCTCTAGGACAAGGGGTCCTAGGAGTCCTGACAAGAGGATTAACACCCAAGTTGGCTTGAGAAGCACCAATGTCAGGGCTGGGAAGACAATGTACGGATCAAATCCTCAAGCTGCAGAGAGGAGGAATGTGGAAGAACACATTGCAAGGTAATAAGCTGGAGAGCCCAGAGATCAGAGGACCAGGGGCAAGGCAAGAGTCTTAGAAGCAAGTTCAATATCACAGAGGCTGGATACTGCTTTTGTGGGTATCCAGCATGAGACAACAGGAGTAAGCAAGGTGGCTGAGGGGAACACACCAGGCCAGACTCTCCATGGTGTCTAATCAGCTGACCATCTCATTTATAGCTGTCCCCTTAGCACAGGCATGGGGACCAAGCACACAATAAGCTCACCAGGAATGTTTGCTGAATGCTACACTGCAGGGGTGGAAAAGAGGGATGGGTCTCAGCTGGGAGCAGGAAGCAGTCCTCAACACAGGACCTGGCACGTAGGAGGAATTTGGTACATGAGTGAATGGTTTGTTGATGACTCCTCCCTTGGGTCTCCAAGTACTAACGAAGCTCAGCCAAATACCCTGACTATCTCAGGAAGCCAGCAGGTGGAACGCAGAATCCAGAGCTGGAGGCTGGTGAATCTTGGGAGAGGAGCAGGTGGCCTGCTGAGGCTCTAATGGGAATTCAATCCTTATTGGCATCTGGGTAAGGCTTAAATCAGTAGTTCCCTACCTGGTTGTGGCTCTACATCACTTGTGGAACTTGTTAAAACACAGATCTGATCTCTGATCTCGCTTCTGAATGAGAATTTCCTGGACCCGAACTCCGGACTCCTTATTATGAACAAGCATCACAGGTGGTACTGATGCCCATAGCTAATTATAGGAACCAAAGCCTTAAATCATCAGTTCTCATTGGTCTGTCTTAGAATTTGTCTTTTATTGGGGGTTCGTTGGTAAGAAGACAACTATCTGACAGCACACATTGAACCATTACTAAATGCAAAGCTAATCTATGGACTTCACACGTATTAAGGCATTCAGTCCTCACAATGACCCTAGGAAGAAGCACTATTATCCCATTTTACAGATGAGGAAACTGAGTCTGAGAGAGGTTAGTGACTTGCTAGTTAGTGGGTGGCTCCAGAGCCTATGTTCTTAAGTTCGACAAGAAAAGACTTAAGTACATCATTTCACATCCATCCCCCACACCTACCACTCATATGTGTGCTTGTTGTCCCTCTCAAAAAATAAAATAAAATTTCTAAAAAAAAAAAAGGTAAAGACCTTTACCTTATATCATATACAAAAATCAACTCAAATGGATCAAAGACCTAGAGGCAAGAACTGAAACTATAAAACTTATGGAAAAAAGCATAGGGAAAAGTTTTTGACATTGGCTTTGGAAAATAATTTCTCAGATATGACACCAAAGCTACATGCGACAAAAGGAAAGTAGATAAATTGGACTACATCACAATTTAAAATTTTTCTGTATCAAAGGACACTATCAACAGAGTGAAAAGGCAATCCACAGAACAGGAGACTCTATTTGCAAATCACATATCTGACAAGAGGTTAAAATCTATAATATATAAATTAACTCCTGTAACTCAACGATAGCAACACAACAAACAACCTTATTTAAAAAATGAGCAAAGGACTTGAATTGACATTTCTCCAAAGAAGACATACATGTGGCCAGTCAGCGCACAAAAGGATGTTCAGCATTGCTATCTTTAAGGAAATGCAAATCAAAACCATAATGAGGGGATGTGCGGGTGGCTCAGTCAGTTAAGCATCTGCCTTCAGCCCAGGTCATGATTCCAGGGTCTGGGGATTGAGTCCCACATCAGGCACCCTGCTCAGCAGGGAGCCTGCTTCTCCCTCTCTCCTTCCTCCCCCCCCCGCCCCGCTCATGCGCGCGCGCTCTCTCTCTCTCTCTGTCAAGTAAATAAATAAATTATAAAAAACCCCACCATAATGAAATACCACCTCACACCCATGAGGATGGCTACCGTGAAGAAGTAGAAACAGCAGGTGTTGGTGAGGATGTGGAGAAATTGGAACTCTCCTGCCCTGCTTGTGGAAAGTAAAACAGCATGACCATGGTGGAACAGTGTGGCAGTCCCACAGACAATGAAAAGTAGAACTACCCTATGATCTGGCAATTCTATTTCTGGGTATATGCCCCAAAGAACTGAAAGGAGGGACTCGACTGGTATTTCTATATCCGTGTTCATAGCAGCATTATTCACAATAGCCAAACAGGTGGAAGCAACCTGAGCATCCGTGGACAGATGAACAGAAAGACAAAATGTAGTGCATACATACAGTGGAAAGGAAGGAGGTTCTGACACATACGTCAACACGGATGAACCTCGGGGCACCTGGCTGGCTTAGTCAGTAGAGTGTGGGACTCTTGATCCTGGGGTCCTGAGTTCAAGCCCCTGGTTAGGCATGGGATCCACTTAAACAAAAGAAAAGAAAAGAAAACAAAACAAAACATGGATGAACCTTGAAGACATTATGCTAAGTGAAGTAAACCAGTCACAAAAGGATAAATACTGTATGATTCCACTTACACGAGGTTCCTAAAGTAATCAAACTCATAGAGACAGAAAGTCTCTGGTGGTTGCCAGGGGCTGGCAGAGGGAAGACTGAGTAGTCATAGCTTAATGGGTACAGAGTTTCAGTTGGGGGAGATTTGGAAAAAAGTTCTGGAGATGGAAGGTGGCGATGATAGAAAAATATTCTGAATATACTTAATGCCATTGAATGTATATTTAAACATGGCAAAAGTGCTAAATTTTATGTTATGTGTGTTTTATCACAAGTTTAAAAAGAAAATATAAAAAATAGAAGGTAAAGAAATTTGTTAATTTAATACACTAAGTTCAAATTTAAGGAAGAAGGCATTTCCTAAATCTTGTTCTGTAGCTTACTTTTTTTTTCAAAGATTTTATTTGTTCTTTTTAAAGATTTTCATTTTTAAGTAATCTCTACTAAGCTCAAACTCAACTCTGAGATCGAGTGGAATACTCCACGGACTAAGCCAGGCAGGCACCCCATGTTCTGTGGCTTATTTCTAGGAGAGGAGGCTCAAAATGAGGGTTTTGAGGTCACTCATTTATTTAGTCAATAAATATTTATTGCCAGGCTCTGTACTAGATGTTGAGGTCTAGGTATGGATAAGCCTGATGTGGTTTCTGTCTTTAACAACCTGACAATTTAGCACAATAATATTTTCATTTATTGAATACCAAATGTATATAACAGGAATCCTACATTCTTTATTTCATCTTCTTGAGGTGGGTATTATCATCCCCTTATTTAAAATGAGAAAACAGGGATGCCTGGGTGGCTCAGTGGGTTAAGCTTCTGCCTTCGGCTCAGGTCATGATCTTGGGGTCCTGGGATCGAGCCCTCCATCAGGCTTTCTCCTCAGCAGGAAGCCTGCTTCCCCCTCTCTCTCTGCCTGCCTCTCTGTCTACTTGTGATCTCTCTCTCTGTCAAATAAATAAATAAAATCTTTTTTTTTAATAAATAAAATCTTAAAAAATGAGAAAACTAAGGCTCAGAGAGTTTAAGTGACTTTCTCCAAATTCACTCAATGAGCATCTGGGATCGGCTTGATTCCAGTGTCCATTCTCTTACTCCTGGGAAGGACTGTGTTCTCTAAGGAGATCCACGGTGCACTTTGCTACATGAATGTCAATGAGATGCTCAGGGGGAAAAAAAAACTTATCTAACTTGGTATGATTCTGCATCTCCCAAACTTATTTCATTACATAACTTTTTTTTTTTTTTTTTTTTTTTGCGTGAGGGCACCAGCACCCCTATTAATGTAATGAACTGTGGAGTCTTTCCGAAGAACATAACCACAACCCCCAAGAGAATTATAAATGTACTTCCGCACAAAAACTTGTACGTGTATGTTCAGAGCAGCATTATTCATCATAGCCCAAAAGTGGAAACAACCCAAACATCCATCAACAACAAAATGTCGTCCATCCACACAATAGAATGCTATATGGTAATCAAAAAGAGTGATGCACTGACAGGTGGTACGACATGAATAAACTTTGAAAACATTATGATAAGTGAAAGAAACCAGGCAGAATGGCCACATGATTATGTGATTCCTCTTTTACGAAATATCTAGAATAGGCAATTGCATAGAGACAGAAAGATTCATGGTTGCCAGGGGCAAGGCGTGTGTGTGGGGGGGTGGGCAGAAAAGGGGAGTGAGCACTAGCAGATGCAGGGTTTCTTTTTGGGTTGATGAAGTGTTACAAAGTTAGGTGGTGTGATAGTTGTCCAACTTTGTGACTATACTAATAAGCATTGACTTGCACGTGTTAAAACGGTGACTTTTACGGCATGCGAATTTTATCCTATTTTTTTTAAAAATATATAATCATGCCTAAGTGGACCAGGACCAACATACCACTGGCCTATTGGTCCTACTGTTTCATATGGTATCCTTAATGAGATATTAGAGATTTTTGGCGTTGCTATGCTTCCCTCAATATATACAGATCTCAAAATCCTAAGCAGAAAAACCCAAACAGGTAGAGAGCGAAGGCAAGCTTAGAAGCAGGAGCATCAAAGTGTCTGCGCGGGTGGTATCGCACACACTGTGGGACTCTTCATCTGCTAGGTATGCTTAGCCTATTTTGACAGCAGGCCAGAAGGCAAAGTTCCTCAACCCCTCCTCATCCCTGGAAGGTTTCAATTCCAACAACTGATTATAGAATGTACTTGGCAGAGAGGCCTCCTTTTATTTGAATAACATCTGCTTCATCTAGCTTTATAAAACTGAATTATAGAATTTTAGAACTGAAAAGGGCTTTTTTTTAAAAAAAAGATTGTATTTATTTATTAGAGAGAGAGTGGAGGGGGAGGGGCAGAGGGAGAAGCAGACTCCCCACTGAGCAGGGAGCCCCCCCCCCGCAGGCTGGATCCCAGGAGTCTGGGATCATGACCTGAGCCAAAGTCAGACACTGAACCAACTAAGCCACTCAGGTACTCTTGAAAAGGGATTTGAAGAGGGAGCATCTGGCCTGATTCTCTTACTTTGGATATAGGGAGACTGAGGCCCAGAGAAAGACAGTGATTTGCCCAAGGTGCTTGGCTGAGACTGCCAGTTGTCTTACAGTATCTTTCTCCCACTCTTTTTTTTTTTTTAAAAGATTGTGTTTATTGGGCGCCTGGGTGGCTCAGTAGGTTAAGCGACTGCCTTCGGCTCGGGTCATGATCCCGGAGTCCCGGAATCGAGTCCCGTATCGGACTCCCGGCTCTGCGGGAAGTCTGCTTCTCCCTCTGACCTTCTCTCCTCTCATTCTCAGTCTCTCTCTCTAATAAATAAATAAATAAATAAATAAATAAATAAATAATCTTTAAAAAAAAAGAAAAAAGATTGTGTTTATTTATTTGTCGCGGAGAAAGAGAGCACACATGCACAAACGGGGGGGGGGGGAGTAGCAGGGAGAGGGAAAAGCAAGCTCCCTGCTGAGCAAGGAGCCTGATGTGGGACTCAATCCCAGGACCCTGGGATCATAACTTGAGCCAAAGGCAGACGCTTAACCGACTGAGCCACCAGGTGTCCCCTTTTTCTCCCTTTATTCTCTGGAAATGACCCCCGTCAGCTGTGCACATGATTGTCTGGAAAAAAAAAAAGGGCTATATTTCCTAGTGAGATGTGGTTGTATAACTAAGTTCTGGCCAATAGAACGTAAATGGAAGTGGTGTAAGGAACTCCAGGGAAATGTATTTAAAGATTAGGGGTTGGGATTGGGCATGACCTTCCTTCTTCCTGCTGCCTGGGTTGCAGATTAGAAGGCTAGAGTTCAAGCAGCTCTTCTGGATTACAAGGTAGAAGCTCATTGGGAGAATAGGGGCACAATAAGATAGAATTCTGGGTCACCAACCTCATAGAGTCTGACAGAAACAGAAGACAGGTATACAGGCTAATGTAGAATAAACACTACCACAAGGCCAACTGAGTCGCCCTGTCCTGTTTCTGTACCTTCAAATCTTACAGTATGCTTTACAAAACTGCCATACCAGCTCTGGAATATTCATTCCCAGACCTTATGTGAAAGAGAAATTCTTTTTTTTTTTCTTCTTCTTTTGTTTTCTAGTCACTGCTATTTCAGTCTTCTATCATTTGTAGCTGAACTAAATTCTGACCCGAGAAGTAAACAATTACATTCTAGGTTGGAAACTCAGGTCTCCTGAATCCAAGTACAGGACTATTTATTATGAAGATGATTACTATTAATAAGAAAAGCAAAACTGTGCTGAGTTGTGCATATAATAGTTGCTGTTAATTTTTGCATGCTTCCTATAAGGTGGTCACGGTTTAAATATAAGTGTCATATACTCACTTAATTTTCACATCAGGTCAGTAAGATCTATGACCATAATTTCCACTTTACAGAGAAACTGAGGCACAGAGAGAGAGTGAATAACTTACCCAAGGGCACACATTTAGTCAGAGGTAGAGTTGAGATTCGAACCTACAGAGTATGGCTCCAGATCCTGGGCTCTTAGCTCCCACATTACACTCTCTCTTATGATGTGAGCTACTCCTCATCCTCTCTAGCCATTTTACTGAGGAGGAAACTGAAGTAGGCAATTTTCTAATCATTTGCTTTAAATTGCTTTGCTAGACATTGGTGCAGCTAGCCTTAGAAGTCAGACTCCTAACTCCCAGTTCAACGCTCGCAGACCACCCTGCAGTCTTAGAGGCCACCTGGACAGATACATAATCCCCCAAACCCACCTCCAGTCTCCCCCTCCAATACACACACACACACACACACACACACACACACACACACACCCACACACCACCCAGCAGGCACCCAGACATTTTTGTGGCCAGGATGGCTACAACCTCCTTTGAAAAGCAGCCAGCTTTGCCCTCCACCAAATAACTTTGTTTTATTTATAGTCTCCTGCTCAGAGCTTTTGAACTGGCTGCTCATTCCAGGGAAGATCTTGATAACAACTATACTTTGGAGAGGGTTCATAGGAAACAAGGTGAATAAACACCAGAGAGGCCCTGTCTGTCTAGCAGAGCTTTGCTCCTGGGGGTGTTTATAAGTCAGTGTTGGTGTCTGGGTGCAAGAGACTTGGAATTCAAAATGGCTGTTTGGATTTTCAATGTTTTTGCTTTAGTTCAAAAAAAATTCATTCTTTGCTTTCAACAATCGCAAGGCACAGGCAAAAGAGACAAATTACCTTTATAAGGAATATAACTCCAAGAGGCAGCAGTTCTTGTTTTCTTTGCTCCCTGCTTAGCTGGGACCTAGGACCAGTTACTGCAGTGATTGAGGGGTGGGGAGACATCTCAGGAATTTATGAGAGCTAAAATGGCAGAAGGAATGAATGGCATTTTAGAACAGAAAATTGTAAGAGAAGAGGAGGAAGAAAGAGAATATTAATTTCAAAAGTGAACCATGAACCTATTATGTCTTCTGACTTGCGGCCAAAGGTGCCATCCTGAGGTGCAACTATGTCACATGTGTTTGGAATTATTCAGCCTGCATGCTAACGTCTGCTCCACCAGTTGCAAGTTATGTAACCTTTCCTCTCTGTGAAATTGATGCGTGTGTGTTGGGGGTGGTGGTGGTGTAAACTCACAAGATTATCATGAGGATTGGTGCTAACCCTGCAGGGGAAATCGTATAGATTCAGTAGAGAACCGGTAGTGCCTGCTTCAGGGAGAACACTCACCCACTCAGTGAACTAGGGGTCCTAAGGGCAGCCGTCTTTATTGCTTCGTTTGTGATTTCCCCAGGCCTAGAGGGAATAATATTGGGGAGTTCATGAAAGTGAGCCCCAAGGAGGAGTGGAGGCAGGTAGCAGGTTGGTGCCTGACCCAAATACGTTCATTCGCGTTGAGTTATTACTCTCTATCAGGGATTATTATGGTGACATGACCTTTCTGTATTGGAGCCCCCAAAATGGCATATAAGGGAGGCAGAAATCCTCAGGGGTAGGGCAGAGCAGAGCCACTAAATGGGTAGTACGAAGCCCTCGCTGGTGCTGCTGTGCGTATGAGAGGGCTTAAAGATCTGAAGGAAGAGGAGGGGGCTTCCGTTAAGCACCATGTTGGGGAAGTGGATAGTGTGATAGGGAAGAGGGTCTGTGGCTTCCTTAAGGAACTTACTGGAAGGTATGGCATTTAAAAAAGGGAAAATTTGTGTTTCCCTGGAGGTCTGAGTGGGAGACATTATCTCAACGCCAAAGCTACTGGGGGGGAGGACTTCTAATGTTGGAATGGGTGAAGGTTTTTTCAGGTGGGTTCGGGGGCCTCTATAGGATGAGGGTGTATTCACCACACTCCGTAGGTGGAGGTTTCAATCGGAGCACGGCGGATGGAAGAGCTCGGGAGCCTTCGGGAAACCGCGCGCCCCGCTCCGCGAGTCCCGCGGGCTGAGGAGCCGCTCCCTCCTCCAACAGCCCTCAGGCGGCCCCGCCTCCCGCGACCGGACTACACTTCCCGGCAGCCCCCGCGGGTGGCGGCGGCGGCGGCGCGGGCAGAAGGAGGCGGCGGTGTGAGAGGCGGAGGGGGCGGTGCGCGCCGGGTACGCGCGCCGGCGACCATGGCGTTCGCCGGGCTGGAGCGAGTACATTAGCCCCGGGAGGCGGCGGCGGCGACAAGGGAGCGAGCCTCGAGCGGGCGGGCCCAGCCTCAGGGAAGGGAGGAAGGGGCGGGGAGAGCGCCGGAGGGAGGCCGGTCGGCCGCGGGCGGGCGGGCTTGCATCGCAGCGCCGAGCGGGGCCCGCGGGCCCATGAGGAGGCCCGGGGACCATGGGCTCCAGGATCAAGTGAGTGCGGCCGGGCGGAGCCGGGCCGGGCGCGGGGCGGCGAAGCCGGGAGAGGGCTGCAGGCCGCGGGTGGCGCGGGGGACTTGTTGCCGGGGCCTGAGGGGCGCCCCGCGTGCCGGCGTCACGCGGGGAGGGGGACGGTTGCCATGGCGATCCAGGGAGGCGCGGGGGCGGGGAGCGCGCGGGGTGGAAGGGCTCCGGTGGTCAGGTGTCCCCTCCTCACCTGAGGGCGGGAGTCGCAGAGATTACAAGGTGGCCCCCTCCCCGGGGTAACAGAACCTCTGAAAATGCTCACAGAACTGTTGGGGGGAGGGCGAGAAATCTCCGGAAGCAACTCCCCAAATGGGTGTGTTTGGGGCGCCCCTGAGAGTTGGGCAGGTCCTGAGAGGTCTGCTTACGGCCTGCGGTCCCCACAGAAAGTCGCCTGAGGTCCTCGGAGGGGCCACTCATGGATTTAAGCTCTGGATGGACTGAGGAGGAAGGCCCCTTTCTCTTTCCTCCTTTACCTCTCCCATCTGCGAAAGTCTCCACACAGCAAGGGCCAAAGGCTATGAAGGAAGATGCCTCTGTGTCGTAATTGAGCACCTGATCTTGATAGTGGTTGGAAAGGCTTTGTAAATCCAATCTGGCAAATTCCCTCATTCATTCACCTGGTGTCCTCGGTGGGTGATTAGTTTTCTGGGGATGTTGTTGATACATCAAACTTGAGAACCCATTGAAACATTGTTGCCTTGCTTCTAGACCTAGAAATTGACTTTGGAAAGTGCAACTTTCCTGCAGTCCAATTTGGGTGTGTTGCTTTAGACTCTATCTCCCCTCCCCGTCAGGTCCTTTTACGGCCTCTCCCTTCCTCAGCTCCAGAACATGAGATGCCTTATCTTTAATCAATAACAAATGTTCACTTTTCTCTATGAGTAATAGAATTGTTTAAGGGCACTTAAAAGCAAAGTTGACAGCATAGGCTTTTCCCTAAACGGCTTTCATAGGACACTTTAAACCTGCTTACAAGAAAGTTTGTGGAATGTGTTTATTTCAGCACTTTGAGAATAATGCTTGGGAAGTTTGAAAGGGGAAGGACCCTGAGGACAAACTCTAAGAATTATTCAGATATTGTCTCTCATGTCCAGTCGATGTCCGTGCAGCGTGACCCTTGCCCATCCTTGGTAGTCCCTTGACTGGCTTAGGTTTCCCATTCACTAATGTCTCATGTGTGACAGCAGGCCCGAGACATCTGCTAAATGAAGGTAGAAAAGTTCACTTATGATAATGAAAATGGAACAGTCGGATGAGCACACTGTTCATTCTTGATTTTGTGGGAACAAGGGGAGAAAGAAGTATGCTCCAAGCAACAGCTTAAGAGGTTTGGGAGGTAAAAAGATGTAGTTTGTAAAGCACTGGGATTAAGGAGGTACTCCAAGTTTAGCTCCTGCTTCTAAGAAAGAGTTGTAAACTTGAATTTCAATAGCACTCAGAAACACTTTCCAAAAGCCACCTTATGGTCGCAAAGTATGCCTGTGAGGATGCTTACCTTTGTTACAGAGAAGTTCAGAAACTTCCTTGATGTAAGACTGTCAGAACCAGCATGAAAATCCAACCAGTGGAAGGTCAAATGACTAGACTTCACGTCTCTGCCTTGCTCTTGAAGGTTGCAGGTTAACATATATTTCTCAAATGTGTTTTGTGGAACCATTACTGTTATAGCTGAGCTCTTGGGTGAAGGAACTTCTAAGGTGTGAAATTAAAGAATAACTTTTTTGATCTTGAAATTAGACTGCTCTGGGATGAAAGCTTAAGCTTGGGAAATATGTTTGCTTTATTTGTGGTGAGACTGAAATGAATATGCAGAGAAGTTATGAAAAATAGTTGTGATTTATGGTGACTGTTGACTAAGCAACTTGTGTCTGCAGCGAGGAATGGGGATGGACAGGTGGCTAGGGACCATCTACGTAGATGCTGCCCCCTAGTCTTTGGAGGAAACAGAACTTTGGTCGCTAACTGTTCTACCCTGACAGGAAAGAACAGAATTAGCTCAAGGTATTGAGCTGCCCGAGTTGAAATCGTAAGTGTCTAGGCTCTGTTGTGTAGGGACAGTCGTGTGTGTGTGTGTGTGTGTGTGTGTGTGTGTGTTGGGGCAGGGGTGGAACACAGCACTCTGGGCTGGGGCCCCTCAACAGAAGAGCAGTGTTTTGGCCGCCAGTGGTTTCTCTTATCTCTGATGCTATGTGACCCAGTCAGGCTGGTGATGTGGAGTCAGATCTGGTTCAAATTCCAGCTCTTTTGGTCTACTGACTGGAATTTCACACAAACTACCTCTTTCACCCTCAGTTTCCCTGAGGGTATAATGGGGAAGACTACATGTTGCAGAGTCGTAATGAGCAATAAATGCTGTGTCAATATGATTGCTGGGCCTATATTAAAAACTCAGCAATTGTTCTCTTTTATACCTTCTCTATCAAAAAACAAGAAAACCCGTATATTTAATGTCAGAAATGGTATATATATATATTTTTTAAGATTTTATTTATTTATTTGAGAGACAGAGAAAGTGAGAAAGAGCATGAGAGGAGAGAAGGTTAGAGGAAGAAACAGACTCCCCATGGAGCTGGGAGCCCGATGTGGGACTCGATCCTGGAACTCAAGGATCATGACCTGAGCCGAAGGCAGTTGCTCAACCAACTGAGCCACCCAGGCACCCAGAAATGGTATGTTTTAAGAAGTGAAGAAAGTTTTGATCAAGGAATTAGACTGTTAATGTGAAGAGCAGGACTTAACATTATCTTATTTAATAAAAGTTGATTAAAACAACACTGTGTAATTGTACAGCTGGTGTCTGTCGAATGATTAGTAGTAAAGCAGGTGCGTTGCTAGGCACAGGTGTTGAGATTTAGTGCTTGATCAGACTTCAAGCTAAAGCTGGTTGAGCACAATCTCTGCGTCAGGCGTGGTGGTACTGCTTTATGTGAACCATTTCAACAAATCCCCACAACTGGCTAATGATGTAGGTACTACTAACCACTTTTTTCATGAGAGAAAGGGAGTGTATTTGGCTAAGATTAAATGCTGTCCCCAGGAAGCCTCCCCTGATGCTCGTTCTGGATTCTCAGCCCCTCCCCACCTCGGCAGCTGCCCTCATCTGTGCAACCACCCCCTAGCCTAGGCCAGGTGCCCCTCATCGGTGCATCTTGTCAGCCTAGGACAGGTGTCACTCATCTGTGCACTCCTTCCTCAGCCTAGGCCAGGTGCCCCTCCTGTGTCTCTGTGGCCCCTTGTGTTTGTGTTAATCACTGTTCTAGCCCCAAATTTAGTTCCTTAACTGTCTTCCATATTAAACCAGAGATAAACTTCTTGAGAGCAGGACTGTCTTATCTGTCCTTGAGTTCCCTGTGTCAGACCCGGTACCTGACATGCAGAGTTGTTTAGGAAGAGTTAATGGAATGGTTTAAGAAGTTTCGTAAGATCTGAATTAAGATCCTGACTAAGGCTCCAAGGTGAGTGTACATAGAGTTAAAAGAACAATTTT
The DNA here is from genome assembly GCA_028533885.1 of Nasua narica. NCBI lineage: Eukaryota > Metazoa > Chordata > Mammalia > Carnivora > Procyonidae > Nasua > Nasua narica. The sequence continues at coordinate 71,289,069 of CM052813.1, read as the reverse complement.
CTACCTGTACTCTTGAGGACAGAGTTTTTATGTTTTTAAGTTAATTGCCCTCGTCTATGCAGAGAAGTTCTTTCTCTCTCTCCCTTTCTTTCTTTCTTTCTTTCTTTCTTTCTTTCTTTCTTTCTTTCTTTCTTTCTTTCTTTTGAGATTTTATTTATTTATTTATTCATGAGAGACAGAGGCAGAGGGAGAAGCAGGCTCCCCAAGGAGCAGGGAGCCCAATGCAGGAATTAATCCCAGGACCATGACCTGAGCCAAAGGCAGACGCTTTACCAACTGAGCCACCTGGGTGCCCAATTACTTACTTTTTTCTAAAGAGTGTTTTTTTTAGTTCATGTTCATCTAAATGAACATTGTCTAGCTTCAAACCAAGTACCTACTTGGCAGGGAAAGAAAAGGTCACCAGTATGCCGGTAGCACCCTGGAAAGCTCCTGAACTTTAAACCTGAGCAGACCTTTATCTAGAGGGATAAAAGGAGCAGTGGAAACCAGCAATCTTCGACAGGTAGGTTTAAATCTTATTTAGTGTTTGAGTGATCCCAGTGGACTAGAATGTGGTTAATATGAAGCAATTTAACTGATAATGCAGACGTACAGCAGGAAACTGTGTGGCAGTTTAATATTGCTTGTGGTGACATCCTAGAAATTGTTTCCAGGCACTAAGGGCAGGAAGTGGATTGTAAGTGATCGAAGGAAGTATTCTAAGTGAGTTTGAGGAAAGCTGACATTTATGGATGCAGAGAAAAGCCTACTTTAAGATTTGAAGGCACAGGGACAAGACAGGGCAGCTCATTTGGCCTTGTGGTATTCCTTCTGCATTAGCCAACATACCTGTCTTCTGTCGCTGTCAGACTGTGACCTCCTTGAGATTTGTGACCAAGAAGCGTATCCATTTGTTTATTCACTCACTCACTATAGAACTAAGGGTGTGAAGCACATATTGAGCACTCAAAAAGTGTTAGTCATAATTAATATTGTCATGATTAGTAATGCTATATATCATGTGCCTGCTAGTGGGCTATGTGCTAGAGACACAAAAATGAAAAGGTTTTTCTTCACTGTAGTTTTCCAGAATAGTAATGAGACAGAAATGCAAAACAAAATAAACTCCCTCTGGGCCCCCTCCCCACCAATAAAAACTCTGGTATGATGCACTGTAATCAGAGCTATGGTGGAGATGCAGCTAGTCCTGAATAGGCAAGGAAATGGAGAGGCTGTTTTCCCAGGACAGCTCAAGCAAGGAAAGCAGGCTTCCTCAAGAAGGTGTTTTAGCTGAGACAGGAGAGATGAGTAAAGGTGTGAAAAGGGCGAGAGTGGTAGCAGAGGGGAGTGGTGATGATGGTGGTAGGGGTCTCAATAGAGGGAGCAGCGGTACGTGTGAAGACGTGGTATATTAGGGAAATAAAGATGTTAGTTACCATTTTTAGGCACACGCCAGGAATTGTGTTAGACATTGAGAATTATGCTGAATAATACATATTCATTCCTACTCTCATGGAGCGTTGAGTCTGGTGGACCCAACAGGTTAAAAATAACAGATCAATTCCCATAAAGCCACGTGGATGTGCTAGAAAGGAAAGGAATGCTGAGGGAGAATGCAGGGGCCGCTGTCCTGTTTTAGGGCAGGTTTACTGTAGAGCTGACATTGGAGCTGAGACTTTGAGCATGAGAAAACATTTGTCCTGTAAAGGGCCTGGGCAAGCCAGTTTCATTCCAGGTGGAGTTGAGCGTGTATATACAAAGGCCTCGAGGCGAGAAAACCCCAGATGCATTTCGGGAACTGCTAGAAGGCCAGAGGTTTGGGTGTAGTGACTGATGGGACAGACCCTTGAGGTAAGGGCGGAGATACGGACTGGGGGCTGAGTAAGGCCTTGTAGGCCATGGCAGTTAGAAAACCACTTAAGATGTAATTAACACCCTACAAGATTTGTTTTTTAAATATATAATTAAATGATTTTTGGCATACTCACAGAAATGTGATCCATCACTGCTGTCCCATTTGAGAACATTTCATCACCCCAGAAAGCAACCTTGTGTCCATTAGCATTTACTACCCATTCCCCCAAACCCTTTCAGCCCTGAGCAATCACTAATCTACTTATAGTTGCTGTGGACTTATTCTGGGCCTTTCATATAAATGGAATTATACAATATATAATCTTTTGTTTTTCACTTAATATTATGGTTCCAAAGTTTATTCATGTTATAGCATATAAATATTTCATTACTTTTTAAATTTCATTTTTTTAAAGATTTTATTTATTTGTCAGAGAGAGAGAGCGAGCGCACAAGTGGGCCGAGTGGGAGGCAGAGGCAGAGGCAGAGGGAGAAGCAGGCTCCCCGCCAAGCAGGGAGCCCAATGTGGGACTTGATCCCAGGACCCCGGGGATCCATGACCTGAGCCGAAGGCAGCCGCCTAACCAACTGAGCCACCCAGGCGCCCCTTAATTTCATTTTTAATTGAATACTATCCCACTGTATAGATAAACACATTTTATTCATCTGTTCATCAGTTGTTAGGTATTTGGGTTGTTTCCACTTTTTCACTGTTATGAATAATGTTGCTGAGAACATTTTGTGTGGACATATGTTTTCCATTTCTCTTGGGTATACACCTAGGAGTGGAATTGCTGGATCATATGGTAACTCTGTTTAAGAAACCGTTTTAACTGTTTTCCAAAGCTATTGTACCACTTTGTGTAAAGTGGTATCTCATTGTGGATTTGATTTGGCCCAAATGATAGTGTAGAAAACAGAAAATCGGAGTAGACAGAGAGGTTTCTCAGAAGAGGTTGAAACTTGAACTGAAAGAAAGGTGAGACTTGATTAAGGGAGGAGGCATTCCGGGAGGGAGGACAGTGGAAGTTTTATGACTCGGGAGTGGGATAACCCCTACATATTGTTTTCTGGTACAGAGAAGCAGCTTTGACTTCTTAGGCTAGCTCTTTTTCAGTCTTATTTTTGGACTGCTCATCATAGGATCCCATTACCAAAATGCACCACAGACTTCCTTCTTTTGTAAGGCCTGTTGTGTAGTAGCAGAGCTCACCTGGCTCCCAACTGTGGGATGAGACCAGCAGTTGAAATGTGATGTCCTTCATCTAAGGGTTTACCTCTCCCACCACTACTGCCTCTTCTCTTTCCTCTCACCGTGCAGTGTTTCCCTGTCAGTCCCCCATGGAAGACCATACAAAGACTTGGGGTAGTGGAATGAGAGTCTTGTTGGGGACTGAGCTCTCCATTATTAGTGCCCAAAGTCAGTCACTTGAATTTTCATGACTTTTCTGGACAGTGTATTGGTGCAACTCCATCATTCTAATCTTAGCCATTGCAGTCAACATGGAGGGCTTGGCACAGCAGCTAGGATGTTGAAATAGGAAAGGTAAAACCTGGAGCGTTGTTGTAGAAAAATGTGTCTCAGGCTGTTACATCTGTGTGTAAGCTCCTAACCGGAATTCTCACTGTGGGTTGCAAAGGTTCAGCCTTTCTCCTGGCCCTAGAGGGAACTAATCTCTGGATTTACAACATCCTTTTTGCTTAAAAGGATTTTGTTGGGAAATGGAAAGATAAACAAGGAAGAAAAATAAACCAAAGAAAACAAAGTTAGTCTCCTTGACTTTTATTAGAATCCATACCCATTCTTTCCAAGTATTAAGGACTTGAAAAGGAGCCATATAAAGGAAGTAACAAAAGGTATGTTCAAAATATTTGACTTCCTATAGAAAAGATAGGTTATATTCCCAAAGTCCATTTGTAAATTGGTTATGGTATTTAGAATGCATTTTTTTCTCAGAGATACTGTTAACATATAAATCTGTGACTGTCAAAGATAAAAGACTTTGTTGGCAGAGGGAACTGTGTAAAAGACAGGTATGGCAGAAATACAAGACATGTGAATAAGGGCCAGAGGAGGTGGAGTTGAAAAAGTAAGCTTATGCCACTGGAACATGATGCCACTGAAAGATTTGAGCTGGGGATGTACTACGATCAGATTTGGGTTTTGAGGAAGATTACTCTGGCAGCATTAGTATAGAATCGTGATATCTCTGGCCTGTAGAAGATGATTCACTGGGGTGCGAAAAAATGTTAGAACTTGTATTTGTTTTTATATCAATCTTCAAGATTTCTGTTTTTGTGTTTTCGAATGTATATATCAGTATAGTAAGACTTTCTCACAACCTATAAATATATGTGTATCAGGTGTATGCTCAAATTTTTTGATGGAAAGGAGTTATGGGAAGGGAAAAAAATTGGAGACCACTGGTTTATGGGCCTGTGTTTGTGTTATAGAAGACCAAGGCCTGAAGTGAGGTTTTGGTTGTTGAAAGAAAAGGGACAGATTTGAAAGAGGTTTTAGGTAGAGTTGACAGGACTTGGTGACAAATTACATGTTAAGGGGCAAGAGAAGAATCAAAGATGACTTGCCAAGGCTAGCAGAGTTACATTATAAGTGGGTGTTTGGAAGTCGAGGTCCAGTTATGTAATGTGTTTACTTTTTCTGAGGAAAAGTGGAAAGTTATAATTGGGAGAAGGCGTTGTAGTCTGCGGTGAGAAAGGAGTAGATCTTTAAGGGCTCCTTAGTGAATGTGTACTTCATTCGGTGAGTAAGACTTAAAGTGGGCTGAGCCAAGTTGCTGAAGGGAAATCCGTCCATGTTCGATTTAGAGAAAAAAATAAACTTTGGAACTCACTTGAGCCGCAGGAAAGGTTTCAGGGATGTTTCATTGATCTCGCCTAGTATGTTTGAATAAATAGGAAGGAAACCAGTCTAAAGCAAGATGCTGTTTGACTCCAAGCAAACAGTTCTTGTGCTCAGCGTTTGAGAGGAGCTGGGGGATGTGGCCTCGGAGACACAAGCCGTCCCCATCCGTGTCCCAAGTTTCTCAGCCTTTTTTTTTATTTGTAGAAGGAAGCCGATAAATTGACCTGTAGGATTGTTGTAAGGATTAGGAGCGATCTTGTATCTCACCTTCAGCGGAGAAATGATTGTGGAGTAAATGGCAGCTATCATTAATATTGCTTGGCGAGGATGGGCACACTTGTCTGAACCCCCCTGGAGTCAACGTCAAAGCAAGCATCCCATTTTATAGGTTTTTTTTTTTTTTTAAGCCACAGAGCATGTATTTGCTGCTTCTCCATGAGTATGCTAGGAATGATGTGTTGTATATTTACTGAATTTACTTGAAGGACTGTGATCCTCATATATGCAAAGCACTATTCCTTTTGCTGGCTGGGAGGAAAGAAGCTTAAAGTCCACTTAGATAAGATGAGCATGTGAGTAAGAACAATAGTATTTAACATTTGATGCCTCTCCTCTCAAACAATATTTGAAAATTGCATTCAGTTCTGCATAAGATTTACACCATTTGTATTTCTTTGTTAAGCTGATAGTATTGTTCTAGTTTTTTTTTTTTTTTTTTTAAAGATTTTTTGAGAGGGAGAGAGAGAGGGAGAGGGAGAGAGGGAGAGGAAATCTGAAGCAGACTCCCACAGTGAGCACAGAGCCTGATTAAGGGCTTGATCCCACAACCCTGAGATCATGACCTGGGCTGAAACCAAGAGTCGGACGCTTAACTGACTGAGCCACCCAGGCATCCCCACTTAGTCTTTTGAATCTAACTTCTCATTTCTTTTTCCTGGTTGCTTAAAATTATTGTTCTTAAAACTTTCTTAAGGGAAATTTTAAACATCTACAAAAGTAGAGAGACTAGTACAATGAACCCTCAAATAGCCATCACTGTTAAAACACTTATTAATGTATGGCTTATTTAGTTCCATTTATAGATAACTAATTCCTCCTGTCCTCCAGACCTGGATTATTTTGAAGCGAATCCTGACTGTCCTATCTCATTCTTTTTTTGATTCATTTTGTTTTGTTTTTAGAGAGAGGGACTGTAGGGATCTTGAGAGGGAGAGGGAGAATCTTAAGCAGGGCTCTGATTTCTCTCTCTGTCAAATAAGCAAATAAAATCTTAAAAAAATTTATTGAAGAAGTGTGTTATTTGTCCTATGTAGTTTACATTGCATCCAGTTTAATATGTCCTGTCCCTTTTATTTCCTACAAATTGGTAGTTAGATTTAGTTACTTGATCAGATTCAATTCATTTTCTTGGCAAGAATACTTAAAATGTGGTGACAAGTACTTCCATCAGGAGGCACATTATGTCTGATTATCTCTCTTTTTAGTCTTTTTATTTTATTTATTTGACACACAGATCACAAGTGGGCAGAGAGGCAGGCAGAGAGAAAGGGGGAAGCAGGCTCCCTGCTGAGCAGAAAGCCCAATGCGGGGCTTGATCCCAGAACCCTGAGATCATGACCTGAGCCAAAGGCAGAGCCTTTAACCCACTGAGCCACCCAGGCGCCCCTCCTTTTAGTCTTTTTATTAGAGGCTGTAAAATGGTGATATTTTGCATTATCATTTCTTCATACTAGCTACAATATGTCTATATAGAAAAACTTGCCCCCATATCCACTATTTGGTTACGTGAGGTATAGTTCATCTATGAAAAGTAGGATAAGTATTTGATTCCCTTCATTTTTCAAACTGAGTTTGCTGGTCAGTTTACTAGGTCAGCTGTTATTCTAGGCTTTTCCAGGGGTCAGCACCAGGCAAAAGCCTCGATGGTTTTAATTTTATTTTATTGGTCTGCATCTTCTTTAGAGCCTTTATTTTATTGGTCTGCATCTTGTGTTTCTTGACAAAAGTTTAAAGTTCTTAGGAACTTAGATTCTACCTCCTTAACCTATCTTTATGATTAGGGCTTACGGATACCATTTTGTGCGATTTGGTACTGATTATGTGTGGTATGGTTCTTGGACTTGGCCATGTCTGCGTTGCTGCCTGCAGTTCAGAAAGTGCTTGATACTGGAAAAGAGAGCTGGATCTGGGTTTTGATTTTTTTTAAAATAGTAGTCTCATTTTCCCCTTCTCCCTACATTTCTAATCTTTTTCCCTCTTGCATTGTTTGCTTTATCATATCCTTAATTTTCTCCAAACTTAAAATCATACTTGCAGTCTTAAGGCTCTTTTTTTTCCCTCTTGATGGCTTCCTCCTACCTTCCTGTTCTGATCTGTGCAAAGTTAGCTACATTGTTGTAATCGTGGGAAGTCCCTTCACCAAGCTCCTATTTCATTATTTCCTGGCCCCTGTGTTATTTTGTTTCATTTTTCGGGGTACATATTCCAGTTCTTATAGGAGACAATCATAGCAGTGGACTCGTAGAAAGGGTGCATTTGAGTTTTTGCATGTCTGAAAAATGTCTACTTTCTCACACCTGATTAAAATTTGGATGGTGCTAGAGTTCTAGGCTCTAGAATTTGCCCCTAGAACTTTGAAGAAAGTTTCCTACTGTCTTTATTTTTATTTATTTATTTATTTATTTATTTATTTATTTATCCATCCTACTGTCTTTAGCTGGCTTCCTCTGATGCTTATTTCTCAAGGGGAAGGGAATACTTTGCCCTCTTATTGCCAGTTGGGATATATGTGTAGGTTCCCTATTCAGGCTTCCTTAACACCAGGGTGGGAAGTTCCCTTTCATGAGGTGGTGGATGGGAGTTCTGATTCTCAAAGAGGACTCCACTGATAACTCTCTGGCTGGGTAGAGTAATGCCTTTTTTTTTTTTTTTTTTTTTAAAGATTTATTTATTTATTTTAGAATGCATATGTGCACGCAGGTGAGTGAAAGGGAGGGGCAGAGGGAGAAGGAGAGAGGGAATCCTTAGACTCCCCACTGAGCACAGAGCCCATGCGGAGCAGGATCTAGGACCCTGAGATCATGACCTGAGCTGAAATCAGGAGTCAGCTGCCTAACCGACTGAGCCACCCAGGCGCCCCTAGAGTAGAGCCTTCTCGCTGCTCTCACCACAGCTTCAGTTAGTGCCACCGGAGAGTGGGAATCCAGGTTCTCCACATTCTCCACTGAAACCACATTGAGGGAGTCCTCTTTATTGCTGGGGATGATGAAAGTTCCAGCCCCCTATTTGACTTTCATTACAGCCTGGCCAAGGTAGAAATTTGGTTTCCTTCCTGCTTGTCCTGTGCTGGCTTGAGTGGAGGTGAGGCCACACGGGTTTTTCTGTGGTGTTTGGCTGACGTTTGGTGGTTTTTTCCCCTACATTTTCTGACTTGTCAGGCTGTCCCTTTTCTGGCCCTTCGGCTGACTTTTGTTGGAGGTTTTTTGGTCTGCATCAGTTGATATTTATGGGTTGCCAGCTTTAGTCATGAATGGAGGTTGAATTTTATCAAGTGCTTTTTCTACATCTATTGAGATGATATGATTTTCCTCATTCGTTAATGTAAGTGACATTTATTTTCAAATGTTAAACTAGATTTGCATCCCTGGGATAAACCCATTTGGTCATGATATATTATCCTTTTTATACATATTGCTAGAATCAGTTTCCTGATACTTATTTTATGGTCACATCTATATTCATAGGAGATTTTGGCTGTAATTTTCGTTTCTTGTAATGTTCTTGTCAGATTTTGGTGTCAAGATCATGCTGGCCTCCTAAAAAGAAAAGAGGATTGTATTAAAAAAAATCTAGAAGTGGTGTGACCTTTTTTTTTTTTAAAGATTTTATTTATTTATTTGACAGAGAGAGAGAGATAACAAGTAGGCAGAGAGGCAGGCAGAGAGAGGGAGAGGGGGAAGCAGGCTCCCTGCTGAGCAGAGAGCCCGATGTGGGACTCTATCCCAGGACCCTGAGACCATGACCTGAGCCGAAGGCAGAGGCTTAACCTGCTGAGCCACCTAGGTGCCCCTGGTGTGGCTTTTAGTATAGAAAGTCATCAGTGATTGCAGCTTTTTGGATGAGCGTAGAATTTAGGAAAAGTCGGTATTACTTATAAGCAATGGGACTAGGGAAATGCTTATCAGTGTTTCCCTATAATATGAGGGGATGGGTAAGCCCTCCCATACCCCTACCCTATTATATACATATATTTATTTTACTTATTTTGGCTGAATAATCTCATGTCAAGTTAAGGCCCTCATGATGTTTTATCTGTTAGTGTTTTAGTGTGTATCTCCTAAGAACAATTATATTCTATATATATTTATATGATGAGGGTACTTTTATCACCATCAAAAAATTTCACATTCATACAACATTATCTAATAAACAATCCATATTTAAATTTTCCCAGTTGTTCCAATAATGTCCTTTGCAGCTGTTTGTTTTTGAGCCTTGGTCCAATTAGGAATCATGTGTTGCATTTAGTTGTCCTGTCTCTTGTTCCTTTTTATCTAGAACAGTTCTTCTGCCCCCCACATTTTGGCTCTGATACTGACTTTTTAAAGCATCCAGACCAGTTTTATAGAATGTCCCACATTTAGAATTTGTCTCATTGTTTCCTCATGCTTAAGTTCATTTTTAAACATTTTGGCAAGGGGCGCCTGGGTGGCTCAGTTGGTTAAGCGGCTGCCTTTGGTCCAGGTCATGATCCTGGGGTCCTGGGATCAAGCCCCATGTTGGGAATCCCTGCTCAGCGGGGAGCCTGCTTCTCCCTCTGCCGCTCTGCCTACTTGTGCGCTAGCGCGCTATCTCTCTCTCTCTGTCAAATAAATAAATAAAATCTTAAAAAAATCAAAAAAACATTTTTGGCAACAATACCATGTGCAATGTGTCTAATGCCATGCATTTTTATCCTCCTTGGAGTTATTCTTTTTTCTTCCATCCTTTTTTTAAAAGGCTCTTATTTGTTGTCTTTCTTATCCTCTTATAGCTTTCTGTTCCTGTTTTGTAAAAGTCATGTTTTTTCTGTTCTATTTAAGGATACCAGTTTCCTGAAACATATTTCTTAATCATTTCAGAGATATATACTTCTAAGAGACGATGTTCCCTTTCCTCAATTTGCAGTATTTTTAAAAGGTCTTTTATTTTCTATATGCCCTTGAGCAAGGTGAGCTCTATCTAGATTTGTTGTTTGCCATAAGCGAGGTGAATAGGTTACCAGGGCACTGTTCTTTGTGCCCTAGGTGACTGTCAGGTCCCCTTCTCAGATCGTGTATCCGAAGAACTGGTTCATACTCACTGTTCCAGTTGAATTCCTAGTAACTAGCGGGTGTCTGTGCTACTGACGTAAAATTTTATTCCGTCACTGCCTGATGCTCTCCTATTCTGAACTCTAATGACCTATAGAAGAAACTAAAATTCTGGGTATACTCCATTAGAGTTGTTCTTGTCTCTATTCTCACTATTTGTGTGTAATTATTATAACCAATATAACTCATTTTAAAAGTAATTTCAAGAGATTAAGTGGCTCTCCCTACCTATTAAAAGTGTGTGTGTATGATCCATGAGTATAACAAGAGTTGAAGGGCACAGTGCCTGAAGGTGGGTAAACCAATTAACCTATTATAATGGAAGAGAGGAAATGAGGATTGATATTTGGATATTTCCTTTCGGTTTGCATCACAATGTCTTTTAAGAGTCCAGCTATCAGTGAGAGTTGTGAAGTAGGTATCAGAAGATTAGAAAGTCTTCACAGCCAGACAGATGATGATTCTAGGGTTTGTAACCTGGGTGACAGAAAAAGGGGGCAGAGCCAGCATTAAGAAGAAAATTGAGATTTTCTGGGTTTGATTTTTTTTTTTCTTTGCTTTGATTTGGGTTCTGTTGAGTGTGAGTTTACTATCCATGGGGTGCTCTCCAGGGACAGATGAAATTTTGGACCTGAAGGTCATTGGAGAGGTGGGAGCTAAAGATAGGTTGGGAGTCAATTACAGAGTGGTCAGTAGTGAGAACTAAAGACATTTCATGAATCCTAAGTAGGCAGATGGAGGGTAGGAGGGAGGGGAAGATCAGTAAGATGTTGGGGACATCTTACCTCCTAAATCCAGATATCAAGTCCTGTTGATTCATGTACTCGTCTCCTTGTCCACTGCTGTCCTCTTGGTCCAGGCCACCATACTCTTAGCATTAGGGCTGTGATTCCTCCCAACTGGGTTCTTTACCACTCTTGCTTCTCTCCAGTCCTATCTGTACTGTGTCCAGAATGAGTCTTCCAAAGGGCAGATCTGATCAGGTCAGTTCACTGTTACTCTTCTTGTTTTTCCCATGGTTTACAAATTTCATGAAATCAGGTACTGTAAAAGCTTTGTTCAGTGTTAAACCTTGAGTGACTTACACAGTGTGAGGCACATAGTAGGTACTTAGTTAATACATACCGGATAATTAAATGAATGTTAACACAGTGTAGAAGTTTGGTGTTGCTTGGTTTTCATCTTAAAAGAGTATAATCAATAAATAGTCTTTTCGTATATTTAACTCCACTCTTTATGATTGTTCTAAATAACTATGGTCCGCAAATCATGTGGCTTTGGCAGGTCCCCTTTGGGATTATAAGTATTTATATTTATTTTTCTGAGGCTACTGTTGTTATGCTTTATTACTGGAGTAAATCCTGAGAATCAGCAGAGAAAGTTCAGAATGTGCTGGTTTGCCTAGAGTGAGGCAGCCTGGATGTGCCTCACTTGTGGTGACTACAGTGTAAAGTCATTTATTTTTAAACCGATCACTGAAAGTTGTTTCTCTTCTACCTATAAGATGGCTGTTCTCTTTGGTGCTGGAGGATGGGCAGTCACAGCCTGGAATTAAAAAGGAAGAAATTTATAGAGAGTTCTGATGGCCTACTTCTTAATGTTTTCTCTGGCAAATTGGTCTCACCTTTCCCACCTTGGTCTGACTTCCTCCTTGGAAAAGTTTCATATTCCGTAGGAAAGAACAATTTAGCAGGAATAGGAGTTGCACGTTATTAGCTCAGTGGTGCTCAAACACGTTCAGGTGATGGAGTACCTAAAAGTCCTGGTATTGTGTGGGATACTCTGAAATATTTATATGTTAAATGTCAAACTATATTTTCCCCCTAAATCAGATACTATTTTATACTTTAGAATAGGAGTGAGAAAGGCTTAAGAGAAATTTATGGTAGGAAAACTTAAATTAGATTACATTATTTTTTCGTGCAAATTGGGAAGTGGCCACTTTTAGCACTTCAGCCTAGTTCCTAAACCTGCAGTGTTTTAAGTAGCATACCTGGAGAACTATTAAATTAATTGAATATGGGGGAGAGAAGAGGAAGTAAAATAAAAGGTGACAATATAAAGATTTTTAATTTGGGAGCATCGAAACCTCATGAACAGAAACTGGTGAGTCAGAAGGGAGAACTGGCAGGGAGGTCAAGAAAAATGACTGGTTGACTGTAAGCTAATGATAGGGCCAAGGAGAAGAATGCAACAGGCAGTTAGAATGTAGGCTTAGTGCCTATTACATAGTAAGGCCATCAGTAAATGTTGGATGCCACTGTTACTAGGAAGAGAGCATAGAGATTTAGAAATCATTGGCACGAATGAAGAAAATGAAGCTCTGAGAGTAGTTTTCAGGCGGAATATAGCAAAGCACGGTTCAAGGTTTGAACCTGGGGGAAGAAGAGACTTAGATAGCAATGTAGAATGCTGTGGGGATGTCAGTAGAAATGGGAATCCAGAGGAGACAATTTGGTTTAACAGTGAGTTGCAGATGTTCTTTGAGAAAATGGTCTCACTATTCTGTGCATTAATTCATTCACGCAAGACAGAAATCTAGGCATTCTCTTCAATATCTCTCCTATTACTTGTCCCTTTGGTATTATGATGAAGTGCTGTCAAATTTACCCTCCTAAGTAGGACACAAAAGTGAAACTATACAAGAGGAGTGGATACATTAGACTTTATCAAAATGAAAATCTTTTGCTCATCCAAAGACACTCTTCAGGGAAATGACAAGTCACTGAGCTCTAAAAACTCAATTTATAAACTCTTACAACTATGTAAGACAAACAATCTAATAAAGAAAAATGACCTAAAGATTTGAACAGTTTATCAAAGAAGATATACAGATGGCAAATAAGCTTTTGAAAAGATGCTTAGTATCATTAGTCATTGGGAAAATGCAAATTAAAACTACCTTGAGAAAACCCTGACACATCACGTAGAATGGCTAAAATTAAAGAGACTTACATGAGGAAGTGTTAGTAAGAATGTGGAGCGCCTGGCACCCTCATACTTTCCTGATAGACTCAGAGATGGGCCTCGGTGTTCAAAACTAACTTTATGGGGGGATGTTCCTGAGCTTCCCTCCTCCTGTTACCTCCCCAGTTCCCTGCGGCTCCCTGTTAGTTCTGCTGGCCAGAAAACTGGGGCTTTATTTATCTTGTTCTGCTGTGCACTTCCCATGACTACATCTGTAGTCCAGACCTAGCAGTGGGAGGACACAGAGGACAAGTAAGTAACTGGGATTTGCCCCATTCTCTTAGGGTTACACTACTGGTTGGAAAGGAAGGTTCTTCACTCACTGCTTTAGGGATCTTAGAGCCTCCTGCTTTCCCATTGCTAGAGACTGAAATAGAGTGCTTTTCCTGGAGCTCTGTCTATGCTGTTGTCAACTTCCAGTTTTTATGCCGCCTTATGTCCATGCTAAGTGATACCAGAGGAAAGAAAATGGTAAACGCAGGGTTTATCACTGATTTGGTGAAATTTTGATTCCTAATCTACCCCAATCCATCTACTATTTTTTGCCTTTTTTGATTCCTCACGTAGGTGCTCCAAGAATTCTACCCTGGGCGTATAGATGTGTTTTATAGCTGTGAGGGACAAGGTGGAGTATGCCTACTATATTTTACTTGGAACCAGAACTTCCAGATTTCTTTTTATTTATCTTGCTCTGCATTCATTGGACTCCTTGAATGTGTGAATATGTATCTCTTGTCAGTTTTGGAAAATTTTCAGCTCTTTTCATACCAAGAACTAAGTGAAGATGGGAATCCAAAAAAGGTAAATAGAGCCTTAAAACCAGCTTGAGTTGTGCCCCATTCTCTTTACCTCTTCTGGAATATTGATTAGGCTTAGAATCTCTGGGTCTGTCTTTGTCTTTTGCTTTTTAATTTTTATCTATCTATTTATCAAAAGATTTTATTTACTTGTTGGACAGAGAGCACAAGCAGGGGGGAGCAGCAGGCAGAGGGAGAGGGAGAAGCAGTCTCCCCACTGAGCAAGGAGCCTGATGCGGACTTGATCCCAGGGCCTTGGGATCATGACCTGAACTGAAGGCAGATGCTTAATCAACTGAGCCACCTGAGCATCCCTATCTTCTGCTTCTTTATAATTTCTGTCTCTAAACACTGTTCTGTATAGTTTCTGTAAGTTCACTAATTCACTTTGGTTGTATGTCTAATTCATGTTGGGTGTGACCTTTCTGTTCTTAGCCAACCATTGAGTTATTTTTTTCTTATTTTGAGAAATACTTTGTTCTTCTTCAGTTTTGCTCGATCATGTTGTAGTTTTACTCTACTCATTTTTTTTTTTTAAGATTTTATTTATTTATTTGACAGAGAGAACACAAGCAGGCAGAGTGGCAGGCAGAGGCAGAGGGAGAAGCAGGCTCCCCGCCGAGCAAGGAGCCCGACATGGGACTGGATCCCAGGACGCTGGGATCACGACCCGAGCCGAAGGCAGCTGCTCAACCAACTGAGCCACTCAGGCGTCCCATTTACTCTACTCATTTTTAATCCTTTTATTTCTTTAAGCTTGTTGAACATTCCATGTCCTGTAACTCATAGTTCCAATATCTGAAGTCTTCAAAAGTCTGATTCCTCCATCTTTTATTTCTAAGGTTCTTATTTATGGGCTTTGTTTGCCGGAGGGTTCTAATTTTTGCCCACGAACTATTTCTTGGAACTGTGTGTGTGTGTGTTTAGGCCAAAGTTGAAGTGAATTTTTCCAGAGAAGGTATACATATTTCTTGTTAGTGTTCTGTGGCCAGTTTCAGTTTGTGACCACTTCAACTTGCATTCCTGGGTTGAGGTTTTTGACCATTCAGTAGCAATCCCTTGTGAGGGCCAGGTTGTGGTTGAATTTGCAGGAAGATTGCCAAATTTTGAGAGTAATTGTTTTCATTATAGTTCCTGAGATGTGTTTGTGTGTGGATGGGTTTCTATCTTGATCACTTTTGTAGTTCCAGTTTAAATTGTAAGGGAGGAGCATATATTGTACTTTCTATCTCAGACTGGATGTTACTTTTCCCTTGTATTCCTTGCGCCCCATTAAATTGGGAGAATGAATCTTGCATTGGGTAATGTAAATGCCTTCAAGGGGAAAGCTAGTTTTTTTTTTGCTTTTTACCCTGTTGCGTTCCTAACTTCATTCAGTTCTTCATCTAAATCTTCATTATTTCCTTCCAAGCTTGTCAGTGTATTTAGTTGAGAAGATAAAAACATCCATTATTTATAATTGTTTTCAGTAGAAGATCAGAAGTATACTTAGCTTGTTGTATTGCCAGAAATGGAATTCGCAACTGCAGTTTTCCCAAGTTTCACCCTGATTTAGTTACTATTCTTCAGGTTTTACGTGAACACTTACATCTGTGTATTTTTCTCAGGCCATTTCCCCTGCTTAAAATCTCCTGTCCTCTCCACCCAGCTAAATTCTGTTCACTCTGCAATGTTCATTTAAGTTCTCCCTCTTCAAGAGAAGCATCACAGTGTCCTAGCTCAGTAGTTTCCAAATGTTTGGAATGTTTGCACCACTAAAATCTTAAAAACAAGGTTTGTGGAACCACAAAGAAATGATTATCTCCCATCATCATCATTTTTGAAAAGAAATTACATTTTTACAGCAAAGAGCGGGAAGAACCTGTCAGATTAAGGAGAGTTTTAAAAATTATGTACTCTTGTATGGAAAATACACTGTGCTGTCCCTTGTTCTCCCCTTCATTTTGCTACCAACTGTAAAGAGCCTCATTGTAGACTGTCCATAGGTAATCAGACCCATGGCCTGCGGCCAGGATGAGGTCTTCAACTTGCAAGCCCATAGCATTTTGTTTTACCAATTATGTGACACCTAGTCTTGTATCTTCCTAATGGCAGCTCATGTTTGAGTGTTTACCTTCACATTTTATTATGGTTTATCTCCTTGAGTAGGTTGTAAGCTTCTTAAGAGCCATTATATGTATGTATTTAGATTACTCATAAATATGTGTTGAATGAGTTAAATTTAGATGCCTCTGATGATAGTTGAAACCTAAAAATATTTATAGAGCACACATTTGAGTGTATCACAGCTTTGAATGTTGTTTATTTCTTGAGGAAAAAGAAGTTTTTAATATGAATCATGACTCTTTTATTCATCTCACTTCTCCTCAGGGAAATTCATTCAATTAACAAACTTACTGAGTGCTTGTTAAAAGCCAGGCCTTTTGTTAGAGGCTGAGAATATAAAGATGAAGTGAAACAAGGTTCCAGTCTAGTGGGTGATATGTACATATAAGTAGAAAGCATGGAATACCTCCTGGGAAATCTTATAGTAGAGCTTCGAAACAAGTCTTGTGACAATGTAGAGAGAGCAACTGAGTTTTATAAGGGAATCAGGCCTCCAAAGAGGAGGAGGCATTCGCTCATTTATTCATTGATTCAGCAAATATCTCCAGTGCCTACAATTTGCCAAGCACTGCTGTGGATGCAATTTGAGTGAAGATGATGTTCGGTGATAGGGCATGTTTTAGGAAGGAATTTGATCAAGAACATGCCTTTTGAAGTCACAACAGACTTGGGTTTGAGATCATACACTGCTGCTTACTAGATATTTTCCTTGGGGCAAGCGATTTAATTTCTGTAAGACTGTTTCGTAAAATCCTCAAATACTCCCTTAACTCACAGAAGTGTCATGTAGATAAAAGGAGGTGTGGTATATAAAGTGCTCAGCACAGTTCCCGGCCCTTCTGAATTAGCTCAGCAAATGGTAAATATACATACAAGGCACAGGTGATTGAGGCCTGTTGAGAAGGTCAGTGTGACTGTAATGGGGTGTGTGTGTGTGTGTGTGTTGTGTGTGTTGTGTGTTGGTAGCTGGTGGTGGCAGAAGCTGAAGGGTCTGGCTGAGGCTCAACTGCAAACAACCTTGCTTCTCATGCTAATTAGTATCTTTATTTCTGAATGCATCTGGGAGTCTTAGAGATTCATGTTATAGTTTTGTCTTTATTTTCTAAACTGTGTTGTGGCATGCAGAGCTTAGCATAGTCGTTAGGAGCATGGACTTTGGAGCCAAAATGCCTGGGTTCTGGTCCCGCCTTCATTTCCTGAATGTGAGCTCAGATAAGTGCTTGAACAGTCTCTATCTTAGTTTCTTCACTGGTAAACTGGATAATAAACATAGCTGTCTTACATGTTTTTGTTTGCATATATGCTTTTTGAGGTTGTTTTTTTTTTTTTAAGGTGTGGAACGCTGTGTCTGAGGAGCCTTATGTAAAATTTAGACCTAAAACAGTAAAAGTAAGGGTGCCTGGGTGGCTCAGTAGATTAAGCATCTGAGTCTCGGCTTTGGCTCAGGTCATGATCTCAGGTTCCCTGGATCAAGCCCAGTGTGGGGCTCCCTGCTGGGCAGGGAGTGTGCTTCTCCCCCTGCTCCTTCTGCTGCTCCCTCCTTGTTCCTCCCACCCCCCACATGCATACTGGAGCTCCTATGTGTGCTCTCTCTCAAATAAATAAATCTTAAAAAAAACCCCATAAAAGTAGATCTATGTGATGGATCTCTTTCATTACCCTTCCCTTTTCCCCTAAGGCCTCTGATACTGAAAACCACTGCCCTAGAAAAGTGAATGTTGGGGCTCCTGGGTGGCTCAGTCAGTGAAGCATCCAATTCCTGATTTCCAATCAGGTCATGATCTCAGGGTTTTAAGAGCGAGCCCCACATCAGGCTCCTTGCTCAATGGGGAGTCTATTGTTCTTTCTCTCCTTCTACCCCTCCCCTAAGATAAATAATTAAATCTTAAAAAAGAAAAAGGCATCTTTCACTTAAGTATTTGTCTAATTGATAATCAAGACAAAGAACTTTTACAAGTTGGGAAATTAGCATTTGTATTGGTCTAAATCAATGTATATATTTAAAGGTTTAATTATTTTAGAGTGTGTCCATGTAGGGGGAGGGGCAGAGGAAGAGA
The DNA here is from genome assembly GCA_028533885.1 of Nasua narica. NCBI lineage: Eukaryota > Metazoa > Chordata > Mammalia > Carnivora > Procyonidae > Nasua > Nasua narica. The sequence goes on along the minus strand of CM052813.1, from coordinate 71,271,089 downwards.
ATCCTTCAAGTAGACTCCCTGATGGAGTAGGAACTGATAGGGGGCTCAATCCCATGACCCGGGACCCATGATCAGGACCTGAGCCAAAACCAAGAGTCGGAGGCTCAACCAATTGAGCCAATCAGGCACCCCTAAATCAATACTTTGATATAAAAATTATGAGCTTTCATATTAACAACTAAAATATAACTTTGTGGGGCACCTTGGTGGCTCAGTGGGTTAAACCTCTGCCTTCAGCTCAGGTCATGATCTCAGGGTCCTGGGATCAAGCCCAAATTGGGCTCTCTGCTCAACAGGGAGCCTGCTTCCCCATCTCTCTCTCTCTCTCTCTCTGTCAAATAAATAAAATCTTAAAAAAAAATTAACAAAAAAAATAGCTTTGTATTTTGCAAAAAAAAATTTTTTTTTGCAAATCTCTTTGATTTAGAATGCTAGAGCTACAAGACGTCAGAACTGGAAGAGATCTTTCTTAGTGATCTGTTCATAGATGGAGAAATTGGATCCTACAGAGGGAAGTCTTTAAAGCTATGCTACAGCCAGTCCCCACATGCTCATGTTTTAGACCTATTGGCTCTCATTGCTTGCTCCAAGCTGCACAGCTAGTTCATTGCCAGAACCAGGGCAAGCAGATAGTTTTCACCATTCTAGGACTCCTGCTTCTTATACCTCTTGCTGTTTTACAGTATGTATTCTTGGCTTTAATGTTGACTTTGCTCTGAGGCATTACTTGATGAGTCTGTGGATTGTTTTTGTTCCTTCGGTTTGTCTTGGAGTTCTTGGAGAGTAAGGGCCTGTGGACTTGGGCTGATTAGGTATTCCAAGATCCCTTTCCTTTTATTGATAAGTTTTAATGTCTGATTAATTACCATCTATCTGTAAATCTAGAAAATAGGTAAACTATGGAAAAATAACGATGTTCTAAGTTAAAAACGGGTATTCTTTACCTCGATGAGGAAGCAGACCCACTATTGTTGAAAATCATTAGGAAAATTAAAGTTGTTTTCCACTCTGTTAATGCCCTTTATATTAAGAAAATGGCAGACATTTGAATGGGTGTCCATGACTGATCACACAGAGCCAGCACACTCTGGACCACTTACTCAGGAGCTAATAAAGTACCATAATTAGGCCTTTAAAGCAGTCCCACAGCCTTTAGGTTCTTCTAGTCTGTCAGGGACCATACAGACTCTTGCATTGGATTTTGTCTCCCTCCTCCTCCTTTCAGTTTTAAGCACTGTTATTGAAGTGGGTCCTAAACCTGGCTGGCTATGCACCAGAATCACCTGGCGAACTGAAAAAAATTTTGGGGGGGCCCCACTCTAGACCCTCTGAACCAGAATCTCTGGGACCCGGGAATCTGTTTTCAAAAAGGTTCCTCGGGTGATTTTATTGAAACAGTGCACGGACCTAAATTCTAGAACAAATGGTACAACTGATGCCAGCTCTGAGAGTCAGTTCTGGATTCTAAGGAGAGAGACTCTGACTCAACTTGTTTTTAATCCTGGTTCCTTTATGTTTTTAGGGAATATTCCTATATTTTGCTTCTTATCGATGGATGAATTTATAGCAGTTTTCAAGCCATGTTCCCAAAGAACTTTGGTGTTCCATGAGTTAAAATTAAATTATTAAATTTAAATGTTAAAATTAAATGATGCTGGATATTTTCCCATAGGTCTTGCCTCTCTCTCTTTCTCTCATACACATACACACACATAAATGGACAGATTATTTCCATTTTAAGTAAAAATTTCCTTTTTTGAACAGAAATTCTTAATTTTGATGTAATCAAACCCATTGGTTTTTTGCATTATGGTTTGTATTTTTTAAAAGCTTATTATTTTTAGGGGTGCCTGGGTGGCTCAGTGAGTTAAAGCCTCTGCCTTGGGCTCACGTCATGATCTCAGGGTCCTGGGATCGAACCCCACATCGGGCTCTCTGCTTAGCAGGGAGCCTGCTTCCCCCTCTCTCTTTGCCTGCCTCTCTGCCTACTTGTGATCTCCTTCTCTGTCAAATAAATAAATAAAATCTTTAAAATAAAAGTTTATTATCTTTAGTAATCTCTACATCCCACATGGGCTCAAACTCACAACTTTGACTTCAAGAGTCCCCTACTTTTCCAACTGAGCCAGCCAGGTGCCCCTGGTTTGTGCTTTTGAAGTCTCATATCCTTAGCTATCCAAATCTGTGGTTTTGATTTTGAACACTATCAGAGGAGCGCATGGAAAAAGTCTTGAAGGAGATTAAATGAAAATGGAAGAATTGTAGATAGAATGAAATTATCTCAATTTCAATTCCAAATTCTTTTCTACATAGATCATCATATCTGCAAATAGGAAAAAAATTGATTTCTTCATTTTTCATCTATATACCTTTTATTTTTGTTGCCTTATTGCTCTGGCTTAACTGTTCAGTATAATGGCTAAGTGGTGAGGGTGGATATCCTTGCTTTATATCTAATCCTAGAGGGAAGGTATTCAGTCTTCCACCATTAAGTATAATGTTAAATGTTAACTGTAAGTTTTTCGTAGAGGTCCTTTATTAGCTTGAGGAAGATCGCGTCTATCCCTAGTTTCTGAATTTTTATCATGAGTGTGTTTTGAATTTTATGAAATGCTTTTTCTGCATCAGTTGTTATAATTTTGATTTTTAGCCTATTAAGATGTATGTATAGACTGTATTGATTGATTTTCAATATTAAGCCAGACTTGCATTCCTAGAATAAATTCCACTTGGTCATGGTGTTTCTTGTTGAATTCTGTTTACTAATATTTTGGTAAGGATTTCTGTGGCTAAAAGGATGTCAATCTACTGTGTGTGTGTGTGTGTGTGTGTGTGTGTGTGTGTGTAGAATTTGTATTTTTGGTACTTTCTTTGGTTTCAGTGTTAGAGTAATACTGGCCTTGTAGAATGAGTTGAAGTGTTTCGTCCTCTTCTGTTTTCTGGAAGATATTGTATAGAATTGGTATTCTTTTTTTTTTAAATTGAAAATTTTTTTTTAAAGACTTTATTTGACAGGACGAGAGAGATTACAAGTAAGCAGAGAGGCAGGCAGAGAGAGAGGGGGAAGCAGGCTCCCTGCTGAGCGGAGAGCCCGATGCGGGGCTCGATTCCAGGACCCTGAGATCATGACCTGAGCTGAAGGCAGAGCCTTTAACCCACTGAGCCACCCAGGCGCCCCAAATGGAAATATTTTTATTTTATTTATAGTGAGTTAGCATTAGGGTAGGTATCTTGGGTATCTTCAGTAGGTAGTTCTCTTGGATGACCCATTCAAGGAAGTTCATTTAATCCAACTTAATGAAGCCTATATCCCTTGAATACTGATAGAAATGCTGGTGGTACATATTGAGGCTGTATATACAGATCAGACCACGTGGGTTTGAGCGGACACAACAAAGAACCCTGGCCACATTTCCTCAGATGGCTCCAGTGGAACTGGTGACCCATCTTTCCCTCTCAGATACAACAAGGCAAAAGGTATAATTGGTATTAATTCTTTAAATGTTTAGTGGAATTCTCTAGTGAAACCATCTGCATCTATTGAGATGATCATTTGACTTACTTACTTCATGTAGTTACCATTTCTGCTGCTCTTTATTTCTTGGTAGAGGTCCATATTTCCATCTGGCATCCTATCTTTCTGCCCGAAGGACTTCTAACATTTCTTGTAGTGCAGGTCTGCTGGCGATGAATTCTTTCAGCATTTGTAATGTCTGAAAAAATCTTTATTTTGTCTTCACTTTTGAAATATTCTCTGGGAATAGAATTCAAGGTTGTCAGTTTCTTTCAGTACTTAAAAGATGCTGCTCGACTGTTCACTCATTTGCCTAGTTTCTGACAAGAAATCTGTCATTCTGATCTTTGTTCCCGTGAATATAACATGTGTTTTTGTTCTGCTTTTAAGATTTTAATACTGATTTTGAGCAATTTGATTATGATGTGCCTTAGATTTCTTCCTGTTTCTTGTGGTTGAAGTTTGTTGAGATTTCTGGATTTGTGCATTTATTGTTTTCATCAAATTTAGAAGGATTTTGATCATTATTTAATTTTTCTGCTTCCTCCGGCCTTTGGGGATTCCAATTACTGATCTGTTTAGGCTGTGTGAAGTTGTTCCATAGGTCAATGATGCTTTGGGTTTGTTTGACTTATTCCCCTTGGTATGTTTCATCTTGGATAATTTCTAAAAGAATGTCTTCAAGTTCACTAATCTTTTCTTCAGTATTTATTCTGCAGTTAATCCCATTTAGTAGATTTTTCATTGTTGTTTTTATCTCTAGAAATTCAGTTGGGCCTTTTTTGAATCTCCTATGTCTCTTAATTTTGTGAACATTTGGAATATAGTTAGAACAACTGTTTAAATGTCCTGTCTTCTAATTCTAACATCTGTGTAAGTCTTAGGTTGGCTTTGCTTGTTATGGGTTGTATTTTTCTAATTCTTTGTGTGCCTGATAATCTTTTTATTGACTGCTAGACACTGTGTATTTAATTTTGTTAGGTGTGGGGTATTTTTGTGTTCTTATGAATATTCTTGGACTTCTGGCAGTAATCTGAGGCAATCGAAGGCCCTTCTCATTTGCTTTCCGTCTCTCAAGATATTGCTGTGCTTTGCTGCCTGATGTCTTGAAAATTATTGTTTCATATATTTCATAAGTTGAGTATGAAAGAGTTTGATCCTCTGGGTTTTGATTTTAAGATTTGTTAGGTGGGACTGAAGCAGTACTCAGCCTAGGAATAATTATTCCCCACTGCTAAGGTAATACGCTATTCTATCCAGTGCATGTGAATAATATAAAGAACTTAAAAAAACAAAACAATTTCAAGTGAGGTGCTGCTCTGATGCCTCATCACCCCTGAATACTTCAGTGGGCTTTTCCTACAAACATGGACCTTCTCCTATAAAACTACAATCAAGCATCAAAATCAGGAAATTAACATTGATGCATTACTACATTTAATCCTTATGCCCCATTCAAATTTTGGTAGTCCCAGTAACATTTTTTTAATTATAGCAAAAAGATCCAGTTCAGAATCATACATTGTGTGCAGTTGTCATGTCTCTTTGGTTTCCTTCAGTCTGGAAGAGCTCTTTAGTTTTTCGTTGATTTGCGTGACCTGACACTTTTGAAGATTACAGGCCAGATATTTTTTAGATGATCTCTCAATTTGAATTTGTCTGATTGTCTGATGTTTCTTAAGATTAGACTCTGGTGAAACATCGTTGACAGAAATGTCCTGGAAATGTTGCCGTTTTCCTATTGCATTCTTGAAGTTTGTCTCATTAGTTATGTTGATTACTTTAATGAGTTGATTAAGGTAGTTTTTTTGCTAAACTTCTACACTAAAAAGTTACTCTTTTCCCTCTTGCAATTAGTAAGTATTTTGTGGGAAGGTACTTTGAAACCGTGTAAATAGTCCATTTCTCCTTTAGTTTTCAATTCACTTATTTATATCAATGTGGACTCATGGTTTCCTGGTTTATTTGATGGGTTAATAATCTGTTAATGTCCTTATTGAGTTTGATGCTTAAATTTCCCCAGATCTGGCCAGTGGGAGCCTTTTCAAGTTGGTCTTTTGACAGTTCCCATCATTCTTTGAGCACTTCTTTGCTTTCTGACACAATAAGATGTTCCAGCTCATTTTGTACTTTCTCTGCCCCAGCCCTGGCATCAGCTGTTTCCCCAAGGGGCTCTGGTTCCTGTTAGAGAAGAGTTGTATTAAGAACCCAACATCTGGGTACTGGATATGCTCATTGCTCTTGGGGGTGTTGCCGCTAAGAGGCTCTGTCAGCAGACAGAGCCAGGAAATATGTGTATGTTTAAAAGTCAGGTTGCATTTACATTTTATTTCCTCATCTATATATTTATTGAAAACCTTGAGTTCACACTAATACCTCCAATTCAAATCTAACTCTGTAGGATTCATTCTAGTTTCTTGTTAACTTCATTTGTGAGAAAGCAGGCCATCCGTACTGGGCTTGGAACCCTTCACCCCTAACCCATATGGCTGGTCTCCTCTTTCACCTTGCTTTTCTGGGATCATCATACCTACTCCTGTGGTTTGATGGGCCCCTGCCCTCCCCACTGCCCTGTGGGTACCTTGCTCGGACTCTGACGCTCCATCATGCTGAGCAAGCCTGCTCCAAACTCACATGGCCAAACTCTTCATACCCACCCAGGCTTCTATACCGTACTATGGGGTGCCCTTGTGCTTGGACATGCTTCTCACCTTCTTGGCCTCTGACAGCCTTGTACCTCTGAGGGGCACATTCCTTGCTCCACTTGTTTCAGGCCTGGCCGTCACTGTGTTTGAACACATTTCTCACTCCACTCAAGTTCTGGCTTCCCGTGCCAGGCAGCTGCTCCCCCTGAGTGAATGCCTTCCATATCCACTTGGACTTGGCATTGTGTTGCCAGGCCACCCCTTTGCATGGATGCCTTCCTACCCTGCTCATGTTCTGATATCCCTTGTCAGGGACCTTGAGGGATATTTTCCTCACCCTGCTCAGGCTCTGACACCCCCCACTGGGCCATTGCCCACATGGACATCTACCTTGCTTTGCCTATGTAATAACTTTAGGACTAAGTTGTTCAGAAAGAACAGAGGAAAAGTTAGAGAAGGGAAGGCTTTTAACTATTTTTTAAGGACAAAAATGTTAATAAAATAGATATGATCTTTGCAAATGTTATTAGTATGATTGAAGAGTCTGTATTTTACACTGCAGCTCAGCATGGGAGAATTTCTTAAAACAGTATGGAGTATTGGGACCCTCGGGTAGCCCAGTTGGTTAGACTCTTGATTTCGCTCAGGTCATGATCTCAGGGTCTTGTGATCTTCGAGCCCTGTATTAGGCTCTGTGCTCAGCGGGGGAGTCTGAGACTCCCTCGCCCCCTCCCACTGCCCCTCCATCTGCTCCCTAAGGCACAGTCTCTCTCTCTCTCTCTCTCTCTCTCTCTCTCTCACTCTCTCAGTCTCTCTTTCTCTCAAATAAATACATCTTAAAAAAATGGAGTATATCACATTTCTGAGGGGTGTGCAGGTCCTGTTTTTCTTTTTGGAACTCAGCTAAATTTCTTGCATTAGCTTGCTTTACACAGGGTGATGCGAGAATCTTTCCATCGGCATATATGAAAAGGTGAAACTTTGCAGCTCCTCGCACAGCAGGATCTGTGTATCTTTATTAATCTGATCCTGAGAGCATTATTAGAAATGAAAAGTTAAGTGTAAAATCTTGAAACGACTTGTTTGTATAATTACACAACTAAGTTAATCATTTTCTAACAAGTCTCAACAATGACTGCATTCTTCTATGGAAGTGTTAACTTGTTAGGGGTTAGAAAGCACCCTTTGATACAGCATTTGCAGCCTGGAAAAACAGCTTTAATTTCAGAGTTCACTGAAACAAATGGAGACTTGTTGGAAATCTTAACACTACCTTTTTGCTTGTTTGTCCAGCTTAAAGGAATCAGTGTTTAGTAGGTGATGTTTGCTAGCGTGTTCTGAAGTGTATACAGTTTCACTTGACTATATTGTCAACTTTAAGACAGTTCAACTGGTATGAAGTTTGAAATAGACCTCCACTCCCTTAGCATGTAAGTTTGTAACTAAAGAAACTGTGGTGAAGTCAGATCATTAGTCTATAGAGAATAGGTTGCTATTTTGCTTGATAGATATTAGCTGGTTTGAAGATTTGATGGCTGTGAAATGAGTAAGGGGTCCTAACACGGTGTGTGTTTAAATCTGTAGCTGTAAATAACACTTAAAGGGATGAGGGCCTAGCATTGTAGCATGGTTACCATATGCAGCGAAGATTCATTTTATGAGGAGTCAGTGTTATATTTTTCTCCTAATCTCATAATATGTTGTAATTGAAGAAAAGTAGATCCTAATTGAAAGCTGATGATCCAGCAGAGTGATCAATAGCATGATACTCTAAAACAACAACAACAAAAAAACCTATTAAGCTTTCCTGCTGCCTGAATATTGTCAAAGCCTTTGTCTGTTTCATGACTTCAAGCTGAGTGTACTTAATCATTTTGAGAACATGGCCCTGAGCACTGAGCATGGCCCTTCCAGTGAATCACTGAGAATTGTGTTCAGAAGAGTGGTATTGAATAGAAATGCTCTCTTGGCTTACTTTCAGGCTTCATTCTTCCAGAAGCAAGAACTGAACAGACCTCCCTTCTTTCAAACACATTTTAGCTGTTTGTGTGTCATTTTTCTGTATTTAAGAGCCAAGACTGTTGTTGTCAGCAGGTGTGACTTATTGATACCTTTGACTCCAAAGGAAAATATCTTTAAAGAGTAGCAGTCATGTGTAAGCAGTGTGTATCCAGTAAATTACCTCCTGTCTGGGAGAAGCAGTTACTAGGAGCTGGAATCCACATGTCAGGTGTTGGAGAAAGACTTATTCATCAGATGCTTACTATGCCAGGTGTCAGACCAGGGTTATGAGAAGACCGTTGGTGCCCTCAAGGAGCTGCCAGTCTAGAAGGGAAGGTGGATATTTAATCAGAGGTACGTGGGTGGTTCTCTGCTCCCTGCACACTGGAATAAGTTGGGGGAGCTTTAAACAAATACCGGTCCCTGGAGATTCTGATTTAATTGTTCTAGGGTGTGGCCTGGGCATCAGGACTTTTAAAAGCCCTTGGGGTAATTGTAATTGCGTCAGGGTTGAATGTGGTAAGAACAGAAAGAGTGGGGGAAGCACAGGGTGCCCTGGGAATGTAGAGGAGGGGCACTTAACCCCCCGATGGCTCTGCGGGATTGAGAAAGGCTTCCCAGAAAGGAGGCAGTGCCTGAGCTGAGGCTTGCCGAATGAGTTCGTCAAGTGCAGAAGACTGCAAAGACTGTTCAGATGTGCTTCTACAAGGAACAATGTTGGGAATGTCAAATGGTAAAGCAGTTAGAACTTTTGGATGATTCATGTTGATTCTGCTATTTCTTTGCTTTGACTTTGGCTAGTTTGTCCTGAGTTTCAGTGTCATCCTTTTTTTTTTTTAAGTTATAGTAATTTTTAAAAAAGATTTTATTTATTTATTTGTCAGAGCACAAGCAGAGAGAGGAGCAGGCTCCCCACTGAACAAGGAGCCTGATGCGGAATTCGATCCCAGGACCCTGGGATCATGACCTGAGCTGAAGGCAGACACCTAACCACCTGAGCCACCCGGGTGTCCCAGTGTCCTCCTCTTTAAATGGCGGTGAACACACACAGGGTAGTTGAAGATTAACTGAGATAATGCATGTAAAGTGCTTAGCATCACGCCTGGCACACGGAAACAGTCCGTAGTGGAGGTAGAACAGTAAGTGTTCCCGGTGAGCCAGCGTGTGGTTTGTCGCATCGGCTCCAAGTAGGTCTCTATCGGCGGATGTCAGGGTACAGGACAGCAGGGGGTGAGGGCGGGTGGCCAAAAAAAAAAAAGTTGGTTGGCAGGTAGGCAGGGTTCCCGATCAGTGAAGTATAGAGACGTAAGGCAATTAATAGTGGGATATGGTGGCAGCACCAGGACATTTCCATGGTAATATGTTAAGCTAGATCATGAAGTGTTCTGGGAAAATTTGGGTCCATATTGGAAAATTGGCTCTGAATATGGTATTCTCAGCATCATTACGTGTACTGAATTAGCAGTGAGTGTTAATAGGACAGAAATAGGTTTTTCGGTTCCTTTAGCCAAGTAGTTAAAAATATTGAGCATCTTGAGAGGAGTAATGGAGGAAATAAGCAGTCTCTAGGTAGTCTCAGAGACTTTCTGGAAATTGTTAGTCTTAGTTGTTTATAGGCTTAGTGAAAATATTAAGAGTCTCTTGGCCATTTGCATTTAGAAGAGACACTTTTAAATTTATTTTTTGATTTGCAAAGAAATAGAAAATGCTTCCATCTGCATTGGCTTCACTGGCCCTTAAAATAACTTATGTATATTTGTTGGTATGTTATATAACTTGTCACAACATTAGTCACCGCTTCTTCCATAAGGCAACATGTAAGTGATCATGGATAAGCATGACTATAACTTATAATTATAGTCCAATTTGTTCTTAGTGTTTTAGTCAGCTTTTTGCCCTTTTTTTTAAGTAACTGTCATAATCTTTGGCTCCATGTAATAGAACTATGGCAGGTATTTGAACTGAATGAAAAACTTAGGGAGCTTTATTATTACTCATTAGAATGAGGCAGTAACTATGGATAGTAATAGAAGAGGAGCAAGCTTCAGTGCATCTATAAATGCGGTTTTTCTTTGAAATCTGTTTTATTGCAAAAGCACTGTTGATGGATTACTAAGGTATACCTTAAGTTTGTTTTGTGTACTAAATTATTTGGAAGAAGGATTCCATTTACCTTGGTCAGGGGTTCATTCTTAAAGTGTTATCACTAGTCCAGCAGCATCAGTATTTCCTGTTAATTGACAAGTATTTGGCTTCTTGTTAGAAATGCTAATTCTGGGGCTTTCTGCCCTCCCCCCCACCCCAAAAAAACCTCTGCTGTAGGGCTGGAATCTCTCTTTTCGCATGCTAAAGTTTGAGAATCATGGAAGTATATAATTACTCCTATCATTTATTGAAATTTTTCAGACCCTAGGAAAGGCTGGTCTGTACTTTATTCCTTCTACTCAGTATTTGATTCTGGCTATGTCCCAGGCACTGTTTAGGTACCTGGGAAACACTAGTAGGTACCTGGGAAACACTGGAAGGAAAATCCTTCTCCTGCAAGTTTACATTCATAGGAGGGAGACCGACAATGACCAAGATTGTGATAGGTATGCTGTGGAAAATTAAAATTAGATGGTAGAGAGTGTATTGGGGAAGGTCTTTCTGAGTTGAAATAGAAGCTGAGTTTTGAATGACAGGAAGGGCTACCTATATAAATACCGATGCAAAGGCCTGTTAGGTAGGAATGAGTTTGGTGTGTTTGAGGACCTGAAGGAAGGACAGTGTGCCTGGAGTGCAGTGAGCAAGGGGAAAAAGGTATGAAGTGAAGTTGAGAGGAGGGAGAGGCCAGATTGTGTAGATCCTATAAGGACTTTTTTCCCCCCATCCTGTTTTTTTTTTTTTTTAATTGTAAAATACATGGGAAATTTACCATCTTAACTATTTTCGTGGTATATAGTTCAGTGCTGTTGAAGATGTGCATACTGTCGTGCAGCCATCCCCATCATCCATCTCTAAAACTAAGACTTTGGCTTTGAGTGATGGCGGACACCTTAGGGAGGTTTTAGGCAAAGGACTGACCTAAATTGACCTTTACAATAGAAGGATTACTGACCGCTAAGTTGAAATCTGATCAAAGGAGGGCAAGAGAGGAAGCAGCAAGATCAGTCAGGAGAGTATTGCAGTCAGGTGAGGTGGTGATCTGGCAAGGATAGTGGGGTTGGGGATGCCGAGAAGCATTCAGATTCTGGATATATTTTGATGATCAAATCAACAGAATTTGCTTATTGTGATGTGTAAATGATTGTGGCATATATATAAAAAAGGAGTCAAAGACGATACCAAGTATTTTTTTTTTTTTTGTCTAAATAATTGGTGGAATTCACACAATGCAGGTTTGAGGAAGAAAAGCACCATTCGTTAAATTAGAAATGCTTCTTGAATACCCAGGTGGGGATGTTGAGTAGGCAGTTGGATAAGGGAATCTGGAGTTGGGGGAAGAAGTCAGGTTGGAGACATGATTTTGGGGCTTGTCAGCATTTGCATGGTAATTAAAGCGATGAGGCTGAATGAGATCATCTAAGTAATGAGTGGAGAGAGGGAGAGGTCCGGGACTAAATTTGAGGGTAGGAGAGCTTACATGAGAAGGATTTAACAAAGGAGCAGCCCGTAAGGTAGAAAGAGAACCAATAGAGAGTGATATCCTGGAAGACAGGAGAAGAAAGTGTTTCAAGGAGGGAAAAATCTTTCAACCGTGTTAAATGCTGCTGAGATATTGAGTAAGACAAGTCCTGAGAATTGGCCATTTTATTTTATTTATTTTTATTGTGTTATGTTAGTCACCGTACAGTACATCATGAGTTTTTGATGTAGCATTTCATGATTCACTGCGTATAACACCCAGTGCTCCACGCAATCCGTGCCCTCCTTAATACCCATCACCCAGCTCACCTATCCTCCCACTCTCCTCCCTTCTAAAACCTTCAGTTTGTTTCCTGGAGTCCATAATCTCTTGTGGTTTGTCTCCCACTCGCGATTGCTCCCCCTTCATTTTTCCCTTCCTTCTCCTAATGTTCTCCTTGCTATTCCTTATGTTCCACAAGTAAGTGAAACCATATGATAATTGACTTTCTCTGTTTGATTTATTTCACTTAGCATAATCTCACTTAGCATAATCTCCTCCAGTCCATTCATGTTGATGCAAAAATTGGGTATTCATCCTTTCTGATGGCTGAGTAATATTCCATTGTATATATGGACCACATCTTCTCTATCCATTTGTCTACTGTAGGGCATCTTAGCTCTTGCCACAGTTTGGCTGTTGTGGACAATGCTGCTATGAACATTGGGGTGCATATGCCCCTTCTTTTCACTACATCTGTATCATTGGGGTAGATACCCAGTAGTGCAATTGCTTGGTCATAGGGTAGCTCTATATTTAATTTTTTGAGAAACCTCCACACTGTTTTCCAGAGTGGCTGTACCAACTTGTATTCCCACCAACTGTGTAAGAGGGTTCCCCTTTCTCCACAACCTCTCTAACATTTGTTGTTTCTTGCCTTGTTGATTTTTGCCATTCCAACTGGTGTACGGTGGTACCTCATTGTGATTGATTTGAATTTCCCTGATGGCTAGTGATGATGAACACTTTATGTGTTTGTTAGGAGAGTTGGTCATTTTAGCACATTTTAGCAATGTGGTTGTTGGTAATCGTGACAAGTTGTGTCAGTGCTGTGGTGGGTTCAGAAGCCTGGTTGAAGTGTGTTAGAGAAAGGGAGAAGCAGTGGAGAAAGTGAGTATAGATCATGTTCGGCTAGTCTTCACTTAGAGTATGCAAAATGCCTCAACCTAATGGCACAGTTTAATGTATCAGAGCTCCAGTGTTAAAAAATTTGTTATGTAATATTTTTGTATGTGTGTGTTTGTTATTTCAGTTTTCTAAATGAAATTTTGAGACCAAATTCAGCCAGTTTCAAAATCAGGTTAAGAAAGCTATGTTTATTAAAAAAGAAAAAGAAAAAGAAAGCTATGTTTATTTAAAAAGTTTAAAAAAATTTTTTAAAAATATTTTATTTGTCAGAGAACAAGCAGGGGGAGTGGCAGGCAGAGGGAGAAGCAGGCTCCTTGCTAAGCAAGGAGCCTGACATAGGACTCGATCCCAGAACCCTAGGATCATGACCTGAATAAAGGGCAGATGCTTAACCAACTGAGCCACCCAGGTGTCCTAAAGTTTTTTTTTTCTTTTAAAGATTGATTTATTTTAGAGTGAGCAAGTGCAAGTTCAGGGGGAGGGGCAGAGGGAGAGACAGAGAGTCCTAAGCAGACTCTGTGCTCAGCTCAGAGCCCGATGTGGGGCTTGATCCCATGACCCTGAAGTAATGACCTGAGCTGAAACCAAGAGTTGGGCACTCAACCGATTGTGCCACTCAGGCACCCCAAGAAGGCTATGTTTAGATTTTAGAAGGGGTCTTCCTGATGCTTTTTAAATAGCCTTAGAACATTCCTTTCTTCAAACACTCTACTTTGAGATCATTTGAATGAAAGGGGATGTTTCCATAAGACATCTTCCACCATGTTTGGTGGCCAAAGGAGGCTAACTTGGTAGACCTTTTTGTATGCTGCTGCAGGGAAAACACAGAAGTTTTAAGGCTCTCTTAAAACTTCAATTTACTTTATTTAGCCTATTAAGTAAAACATTCTACTTTATTGTCTGATTTTTAAAATTATATTTGACAAGGTATATTTAAATACCTTGAACTTTGGAGCAGCCAACCCTTTTCACCGTAGGTACTTACTTAAAGCAAAAGCTTAAGTTTCTTTTCAGGGAAGGAATGATGATCCATCACAAGAGGAATGGATTCCCGATTGACCAAACACACCTTTTTCTACTCCTAAGGAAGTAGAGGGAATATTAACCTATTTTATTGAATCTCAGATGCCATTATTTGTAAAATGTACCATTATGTGTATTACTAAGAAAAAAAATGCTGCCATTTAGGATTGTAAGATGCAATAGATTGTAAGTGATATGGGGATGTGGGGGAAAAAGTTGATCTTAGAATCAATGAAGCACAGAATTTGAGCTCCAGGATGGTGAATTCTGGTTCTGGCTGTGTTTCTAACTAGCTGCGGCACCGCCGACAAGTCACATAGAATCTCTTTGCCTCAGGTTCCTCATCTGTATGGTGAGAATAATAATAACTGGTCCACCTGTCCTAATAGGATTATAATGAGGCTGAAATGAGATGAATGCGTTATTTTGAGAAGTGGAAACTACTGGGCAAATTCAGGGTATTTATTTGATTGAAATTAACTGTTAGATCTGTTCAGGTGACTCAGAGTTTCTGAGCCTTGTTGTTAGGTTTAAAATAGAATTCCGTTGCAGATATTTGAAAGTATAACATTTTCTTCTAAACCATTTTCAGTCAATCTGAAAATATCTTTTTATTGTAGTTTCAGAATCAAAGAGAAAACTCAAAGCTAATATAACTTGATGTTCTCATCATTCAGAATTAACAACTGTTAATATTCTGTTAGTGCTGTGATCTTTTTCAGGCTTATTATGAAATATTTATGACATAAAGAGGTAGAAGGATATAATAATAATATAATAATGAAGCATCGTATACTTGCCATTGCCAGTACAGGTGAACCCCCCTATGTGGAAATGGTATCTTGTATTTAGATTAGCATCCTGTCTTCATAGTAGCCTAGTGATTTAGGATACTGTTTCTCTTGTTTCAGTCTTTAGAACCTGTAAATAAGCAAGTTAATTGCATCATATGTTTTTATCCTGGAATATGCAGGAGAAGCTACTTTGTGCTAGTGTTGCCTTGGTTTGAGTTTCCTGGAAGTTCTGCCTATGGCTTTGGAGACAGAGCTGTGTAAATTCAAAATATGACACAGCTGTGAAATCATAATCACAGCTAGCCTATTATTTGTCAGCCATTATACATGGACATTTTTGTATGTTTTAAGTTTCACAGTAATTCTTCTAGTTAGGTGTTTTCATTTTTTTTTTTCTTAAATGTTTTTGTTTTTTGAGAGAGGAGAGAGGGAGCGCAAGTGGCGGCTGGTGGGGGGGTTGTTTTTCAGGCAGAGGGAGAGGGAGAAGCAGACTCCCCACTGAGCAGGGAGCCCGACAAGGAGCTTGATCCTAGAACCCTGAGCTACGACCTGAGCTGAAGGCAGATGCTTAACTCCCTGGGGCCACCCAGGCACCCCAGGTGTTTCATTTTATAGATTAGGAAAGTATGGCTCAGAGATGTTGAGTAACTTGGCCAAAGCTCCACAGCTATTAAGTTGTGGAGCTAATGATTTTAAGTGAGGTCTGCCTTATACCACAGTCCACATGTTCTATACCATGCTGCCTCGATCCTTGTCAGTAACCACAATCTATTTCTTTTGTAGGCAGAACCCAGAGACCACATTTGAAGTCTATGTTGAAGTGGCCTATCCGAGGACGGGTGGCACTCTTTCAGGTATTTGCATGTTTGATTATGATATGTGTTTATTTTATGAGGTAGCTGTGCAGGACATTGCCTCTCAGCCTTTTGGCTAAAATCAGGTGGAGAGAGCTGTGCACATGGGATATGTGAATATTCTAAACTGTGACTTATCTTTAAATATATTTAATTGTCTTTCCCTTTTATTCCATGTCATCCCAAGGAATGGAGAATAAGCACAGTGAACAATTTAAGAGTCACTGCTATAACAGGCTTGAAGTATGGCTTTATTCACTGTAATCATTGGGTTTTGGTTTGTATCTTTTTTTTTTTTTTTTTTTTGGTTTTTTTTTTTTTTTTGGTTTTTTTTTTTTTTGGTTTGTATCTTTTACAGATGCCTGGAAGTCAGCTGCTTAGTATAAAATATTGTCACCTTGCTAATGAGGAAGGCTTAGAATTAGGTTACAAAATAATACAAAGGGAAATCTCTGCCACTAAACTGGAAGGAGATGTTTGAAATGGATTTAATGTAGTAAATTTTATGTCTGCTGATAAAAGTTGGATATTAGTTGAGAAAAAAACCTCTTCTGGCTTTAGCTTTAGGTCTGATTTGGACGTGTATTCCTGGACAACAGGTTCTTAGATAAGGTTAGAGTATCTTGCAAAGACGGAGTATATTCTCAACGAAAATCCTTCTTGGTTAATGAGGAAAAAAAATAACCCTATAAGCTAGTGTTCTTTTTCTTGGTAAGTAGGAGTGATGCATTCACCAGTGGTGTGTCAGGGAGCAACTCATGGTCCACACACACAAACAGTTGTGTGTATTACTTGGTGTTTAGGGAGAGTGGATTTACTTGGATTAGAAACTTGGAGTAATCAGGATTCCAGTGGTAGTTATGCTCTTAATAGGCTGTGCAGTATTTTCTATTTCATTATGTTAGACTGTAATACTCATAAAATAGCTACCTTTTATTGAGTGTCTGTGCCATTGTCCTATGTGCTTGGCATTTTATCCTTACAGTGCAACCCTTTCAAGATAGTTGGGTGGCATCTCCATTGTACCTATGAGAAAACAGAATCTCTGGTCAAATTATTTACCAAGATCACACGGCTACTGTGTGGAATAACCAGGATTTTTGGTTCAAGTCTTCTTTACTCTAAGTTGCCGCCTCGAGGGCCGTGACCATGTTGGGCACATCTCTCCATGTCATCTGCAGGGCTTTGGATGATGCCACTAATCTTTGTTAAAATGAATGAATTTCGCTTAATAGCAAAAGTGAGATAACTGTGTGTGCCACTTTCTGGATTATCTAATCCAGAAAGGTTACAAATTTGTGGTCGTTTTAGAAGTAGAACGTAGTAAAAGTAGTTAGCATCCATGTTACATTATCCCTCTTATTCTGCAAACCATTGCCTTGGGAAGCCTCTTTAATTAGGTGCAAACCTTGTAGCAGCCCCTCCGTGGGCCCACTTTATAGGGTAACCATTTGATGATGGCGATGATTTGACAAATAGATTTAAGGACAGAATTTTTCTTATTTTATGGTTGCTACCTCTTTCAGTGTTCTAGGATTTTTTTCCTCCCAAAGTTAAAATGAATTTTTTTTGGGAAAAAGAACAAAATTAGAAAAGTACAAATAAGATGGGGTACCCGGGTGGCTCAGTCGGTTGGGCATCTGCCTTAAGCTTGGGTTATGATCCCAGAGTCCCAGGATCAAGTCCTGAGTGAGTCCTGAGCGGCCCTGAGTGGCTTCCTGCGCGGCAGGGAGTCTGCTTCTCCTTCTCTCACTCTCTCTCTCAAATAAAATTTTTTTTTTTTAAAAGAGTACACATAAGATGGAAGAATGAACAAAATGCAAAGTCTTGTATCTTATCCCAGTCATCTGATTTCTCTGCCCCGTAGACAACTTCTTTCTTGTATAACCCTTTAGTATATTTTAAAAACTTACTTTGAAGATGTTTTAAAAGATGAAAGTTATAAGAATGGTCAAGTGCATATGTCCTTTCCTTAGGTTCTTCAGTTGTTACTCATTTTTGCCATACTTGCTTTATCATTTTATATATATGTGTGTATGTACATATATACATATATGTACATACACACACACACATTTTTTCTGAGCCGTCTGATAATAAATTGCAGACATAGCAACCCTTTACCCCTTCAGAACATATCTCCTAAGAATATTCATACATAACTCTAGTAGAGTAATTGAAATGAGAGAGTTTAGTGTTGATATAGTATCAGTTGTCCAAGTTTAAATTTAATCAGTTTTGCCAGTAGTATCCTTTATAGCATTTTCCTTTCTGATCCAGAGTCCGATCATTCAGGATCACGCAGTCCATTCAGCTTCACAGGTATTTAGTTTCTTTCAGTTAAGTAACAGTTCTGCAGCCATTCTTTACCTTTTATCACAGACATGTTTTGAAGAATTTAGGACTGTTGTTTTGCAGAAGGTCTCTAGATTTGGATCTGATCATATCCTCATGATTAGCTTCGGGTTGTGCAATGTTGGCAGGGGTTTCAGTGTTACTGTGTATCATATTAGCAGGCACTTGATGTCTATCCCTTATTTGTGGGGAAAAAAGTACATGGAACTTAACATTTATAGTTTAGCAAATAATGATCATGTGCCCATGTTACTGCTCTCCAGGCTAAGAAATATAATGTTGCCTGGATCTAAGGAAATACTGGTACTGCAGGAGGGCTCCCTCCCCTGGCTCTGTGCTTTAGCGGGCCTTGCTTTGACCCTCTTCCATGGGGCAGAGTCTGTGGGGCCTGTGGGACGTGCCTATTTAGACCCTGAACCTTTCCGTGGTAGACCATACTTTTAGGTACCTAGGATCTCAGAATTTCTTGGCCAAAGGGCCCTCAGCTTGTTTCCAGATCCTGTGTGAGTTCTTTTCCTGGGGTCCATACTTCTGAGGGTGGGCTGGGCTGCTGGTCTATACAAGGGATGGCCTAAGCGTGGCTGTGTGTAGAGAGTGGGGTATGGGATGGAGCTTGGACTTGTGAGTGGAGGTGACTGCATGCTTGTGTGTGAGGTCCTTGGCTTTGTGGGATGGAGAAGAGAGCGATGGGCAGTGGACCAGTGGCCAGTTCTCCCCGGACCACCATGTTTCTGCATGGAACTCTGGGGAATACCCAAATTCTCTGTATGAATCGAGCTTTCCAGGCAGTTATAAAGGTATGTTTGTCATTATAGGATAGAACATACTTAATATTTTGTAAGCTTGCTTCATATCTGTTAAATATTAGCACATATGGGATGCGGGCCTCTATTTGTCCTCTTGCTGCAGCCCTGTAAGTGTTGGAGTTGGCTTTGGTTGGCACCCCCGAGGTCCCTCCTTTCCTTTCTCCAGAGGAAACTACTATCTATCCTGACTTTTATGATAATCATTTGTTTTTCTTTATAGTTTCATGACCTAGATATATCTCCTTGAAAAATATAATTTAGTGCTTGCTTCTGAATTTTATAGAAACAGAATTATTCTTTGTGTAGTTTTGCTGCCTTTTTTTGCTCAAGATTATGTTTGTAAGGGTTCTTCATGTTGTGTGTAGCTATACTCATTCATTTTCATTGCTGTGTAATACACTGTAGGATTATATCACAATTTATCCATTCTGTTGAAAACACTTGAAGTTGTTTGCAGTTTTGGGCTATTATAAGCAATGCTGCCGTAATCATTCTTTATACGTGATTCTTGGTGCTCTTAAATGTATTTTCCTTAGGATAGATACCATACTTGATTGCTGGATCATGATAACCTGTTTTTCAAAATTGTGCTAATCTACCTTCCAGCAGTGTTTGATAGTCCTTATTGCTCTCCAACTTCATCAATCCTTGGTACAATTAGATGTGTTGAGTTTTGGCAACCTGATGGTTAGATAGCAGTAGCTCCTTGTTGTTTTTATTTGCATTTTCCTAATAACTAATGAGACCAAGCACCTTCTGCTTATTGGCCTCTTAAATAGCTTGTTTTTTAAAGTGCTTTTCAAGTCTCTTGCTAATTTTTCTTATTGAGTTTTCTACCTTTTTTCCCTCATTGATTTGTAAGATTATATTATGGATACTTAATTATCTTATTGTATGTATTACAAATATCTCCTTTTACTCTGTGGTTTGTCTTTCACTCTCTCTCTCTTTTTTTTTTGTCTTTCACTCTCTTTATGTTAATTTTGATCACAACTTCTTGATTTTAATGTAGTACAATGAATCGGTATTTTCTTACCCCCCAGTTATGAAGATATTTTGCTCTAAGAAATTAATGGTTTTGCCTTTCACATTTAGGTCTTTAATCTACTAAGGATTTTAGTTTTCTATTAGATGATTAGCTAATTTAAAAATTGGGAAACTAATTGGGGGCACCTGACTGGCTCAGTCGGTAGGCATGCAACTCTTGATCTCAGGGTTGTGAGTTCAAGCCTACTTTGGGTGTGGAGCATACTTGAAAAAAACCAAAACCAAAACCAAGAAAACAATTGGGAAACTGAATCTGAATTATTAGGATCTGCTACTTCTTTACTGAAAACGTTTTGATAAAATGATCAGGTACTCCTAGGGGCACCTGGCTGGGTCAGTTGGTAGAGTATAAGACTCTTGATCTCAGAGGTGTAAGTTCAAGTCCCATGTTGGGTATAGAGGTTACTTAAAAATACAGTCTTAGTGGGAAGCCTGGGTGGCTCAGTTGGTTGAGCAGCTGCCTTTGGCTCAGGTCATGATCCCAGCGTCCTGGGATCGAGTCCCGCATCGGGCTCCTTGCTCAGCAGGGAGCCTGCTCCTCTCTCTCTGCCTCTGCCTGCCTCTCTGCCTGCTTGTGTTCTCTCTCTGTTAAATGAATAAATAAAATCTTAAAAAAAAAAAAAATACAGTCTTAGAAAAAAATAATCAAGTACTTCTAAATCATACAAAAAAAAGTCACCTCACAAAAGTGAGACAGGCCAGTAAGAAGTATTACTAGACTTTAGGGGTGCCTGGGTGGCTCTTTCGGTTAAGTGTCTGCCTTCAGCTTGGATCAGGGTCCTGGGATTGAGCCCCCGCATCTGCTCCCTGCTGGGGGGGGGGGGGGGCTGCTTCTGCCTTTCCCTCTGCTCTTAACCCTGCTTGTGTTCTCTTGTTCTCTCTCAAATAAATAAATAAAATCTTAAAAAAAAAAAGATTACTAGACTTTAGAAACGGTTCTTTTTTCTTCAGTTACTTTTACTGTCTCCCTTACTGAAGACATGTATTGAAAGTGCTCTGTGTACTGTACTTGAAGAACGTTCCATGACCTCTATGGAAGGGACATGTGATCTGTCAGCTCCACTCAGTGCACCAAGACCTTGGACACATTTGAATGGGACACCTTGGAAACATCGTGCCAGTAAGATTTGGGTACACAAACTGAACTCGTGGTGCCTCTGGTTTTCTTTGGGAGTTTGTGTGATTTCCTAGTTGCTATTACCAGGGAATAAGCTGTCACTTAGTATTTGATTTTAGGTACCTTTTGTCTACTTCTACAACCTTCTTGTTTTTAATAAAAGTTATATTTGCCTTTTTTGGATATTATTGAATGCATTATTTTTGTCTTTTTAAATGATTGCAAGGAATCTGTCTTAAGATTAGTCTTTGTTCCTTGGATCTGCATCTCTGATCTTTGCCAAAGTATCAGAGCAAACTTAGGTATAAACCTTACGCTATACAGTACTAGTGTTTGGGCATAATCTTCTCTTTGAAGTTTGTTTGCATCCCCCGGAGGGATTAATTCCCTGCTGTGAGAAGGTGGGTTAGAAAGCACTGAAACTACTTTACGGGTCTTTAATTGGAGGATTTAGTATACATTTTGTTCTATAAACTTCTGTGGGAGTTTCATTCTTACAATTTTTCTTATATTGTGGTATGTTATATTCTCATTGTAAATTAAAAAACAACTAAAAATTTTCTCAAGTTATTTGAGTACATATTGACAGATTATCCTGGTTTGTGTTTTTTTTTCTATTTAAAATTGTAGTAGCTTGCTTTCAGATTAGTCTTTGAGTATGTATACAATTTAAAAATATTTGCAAAATTACAAAGAGAAAAATCATCACTTGGTCATACATTATTAATGTTTTGGTATATTTATTTCCTTGTAGTCTTTTTCGTGTGAGTGTGTGGAAATAAATCATATATAAAAATATACATATATAAATATAAATATACATACAAACTTTTTCCCTGAACTTGCGCTCTATTGTGTGTTTTCCTTGCTGGTCTCCCACAAATCATTAAGCTGTTCCTAAAATTATTAAACAGCTTTGTGAAAGTAATTTCATTTGCTATGAATTATTACATCATGTTTATGAGTAATATTTACTTACAGTTGGATCTTTAGATTGTTTCCAGAGTTCTCCTGTTGTAAACAATGCTGGCAAATGTCTCTGTGTATAGTACTTGTTACTTCGGTATGTGATTTTTAAAAAGAAGTTGGAACATTTCGAGCAAATATTTGACCTACTTTGTTCTTAACTTTTATGCTCTTTGGCCATATACTGTTTTGTGTACTCTGATTTATGTATTTGCTCAAGAACCCACCTTTACTTGGGGACCCCAGAAAAGGAAGAGTCGTGTCAAGTTGGGAAAGCCCCCAGAGTTGAGTTTAGTCTATCTGACTGAAGGTCTTGGAAGAGGGTGCTCTTGCAAGAGGGGATGAGCCTGCTGGTCCCACGATCAGATGGTGCCAGCCGTGCCGAAACTCTGGAATGCACTTCTGACACAAGGGTCTCGTCACAGTGGGCATCTGGGAGCCCGCTGCGGGCACCCTGCCTGGGCAGCCGCGTAGCATTGGGAGAGTGGCAGCAGCATCAGGTTCTCGAGGCTGTTCTGCTTGCCCACTTCCTCCGATGTCTGCTCCCTGCCCAGCGTTTCACTGCAGTAGCCCAGTGGCAACTGGGTAGCAAGAAGTGGACAGTCCAGTGAAGAAGCTGTTGTGAGAACTCTGGAAGGAATGCTTATGATGTGATGCTTTGATTAGCGGAGGTTTTCAGCTATAATCAGTAACTTAAACACACACACACCCTGGCTTTCAAATCTCTCTTAAGTAGCTGTTTGCATTTCTGGATCAGCAGTATCATGAAGAAAAGCAAGTCTCAGCCAATGGATGGGATTGAGAGCCAGATTTGTTATATTCTGAATTTGAGCTTTCCCTTTGCAAGTCTCTAATTCTATGAACTTTGCTTGGATCTGTGACCATAGTGGATGCTCAACATGACTAAATAGTTTTATTAGATATTTTTATTTTTATTTTATTTTTTTCTAAAGATTTTATTTATTTTGACAGAGAGAAAGAGATCACAAGTAGGCAGAGAGGCAGGCAGAGAGAGAGGGGGAAGCAGGCTCTCTGCTGAACAGAGAGCCTGATATGGGGCTCAATCCCAGGACCCTGAGATCATGACCAGAGCCGAAGGCAGAGGCTTAACCCAGTGAGCCACCCAGGCGCCCCTTATAAGATATTAAAAAAAATTGATTTAAAAAATGAAAACAGGGTGCCTGCGAGGCTGCCTTTCGCTCAGGTCATAATCTCAGTCCCTGCTCAGTGTAGAGTTTGCTTCTCCTTCTGTCCGTCCTCCCTGCTTGTGCTCCCTTATACTCTCTCTCTCTTTTTCAAATAAAATCTTTCAAAAAATTTAAAATTTATGCTGTTTCTTTAGAAGTGGGATGGAGGGGGAAAAAGCCCTTTTGAGAGTTGTTTTATTTTAGATTAAAAATATTAGCAGTATTAACTAAATTTATTATCTTCTTTTCAATAATGTAATCACAGCACACTTTCGAAGAATGGTGATAAAGTGGCTAACTTTTATTGAGTCCTTATTATGTGTCAGTCACTTTTCTTAATATTGTTCTTATATTAATATATGACCCCTTTAAGATGGGTTATATTTTTGAGGGAACTGAGGCTCAAAAAGGTTAATTTGTTTGCCCAGATGGGACAACCATTAAGTTGTAGATTCAGGATTTTAACTTCATTCTTGTGGCATCATCCCCAAAAGTACTGGCTAATATTACCCGCACATGCAGTAGTTAGAAAAATGAGATATTGTGAGGGAAGAAAAAAAAATCAGGCTTATGTAGAAAATCAAGGGAGAAGCAGTTTTCATTCATGAACTGTACCAGGATTTCTTATAGTTTTTTTTTTTTTCTTTTAAATGAGTTGGCATGACTACTTTAACTTTTCCTTATTTTTCTTTTGCATCCTTTGATTTTTCTAGTGAAAGTGAATCCACTTTATGGAGTATTAAGGTATGAACCATGATTTGCTATAGTGTAGGGACAAATTACCACTCACTCAAAAGACATGAATTACTTGAAAATTTTTATGATTTTTCCTGACTCTAATTACTTGACATGCCCATTTGAAAATAACTTATTTGGAATAGAGGCATGGAACCTCATCTCACTGTACTTTTTTTTTTTTAAGATTTTATTTATTTGAGAGCGAGTGAGTGAGTACAAGCAGGATTGGGGGAACGGAAGAGGGAGAGGGGCAAGCAGACTCCCCACTGAATGTGGAGCCTGACACAGGGCTTGATCCCAGGACCCTGAGATCATGACCTGAGCCGAAGTCAGATGTTTGATGACTAAGCTACCCAGGTTCCCCACACTGTACTTTTTAAGCTGATTAGGGGTGCCTTTGAGAATTGTAATGTGCCTTATGTTGTAGGATTATTAGAGTATTTCTTTAAACTCTAGTCAAGCCTAAGGAAAGCTCATTGTAATAAAGCCTTTGCCCACCACCTAATGAACTAAGAAGTATCAGCTTAGTTGTATAGGTAAGAAAAGTAGGATTCCATCAGGGCAGAAATGACCTCTTTCTTGTTCCTGAAATTCCAACAGCTGGAACAGTACCTGGCATATTGTAGGCCCTCAATAAGTATTTAAATGATCAAAGTTTGGAGATAGGAAGCAACTTGTCCAAAGGACAGAGTTGGGATTTGAAGTCTACTCTGACTATATTCTTGAAACCAGTTTATGGGGTGCCTGGGTGGCTCAGTGGGTTAAAGCCTCTGCCTTCGGCTCAGGTCATGATCTCAGGGTCCTGGGATTGAGCCCCTCATCCTCTGCTCCGCAGGAGCCTGCTTCCCCCTCTTCCTCTGCTTGTCTCTCTGCCTACTTGTGATCTCTCTCTCTGTCGAATAAATAAAATCTTAAAAAAAAAGTTTATGAAACTATAACACAAATTATATGCATGTGCACAGCTTAAAGAATAAACAAAAATGCACATACCCACCACACAACTTAGGAAATAGAACATTTTTTTGTCTTTGAAGTCCGTCTATATTCCTACTGAGATCACATTTTGAATTTTACCTTAATTGTGTATCCTTGCTTGAAGCTTGTGTTTTTTATTATACTATGCTGATGCTCTACATTGGCTATGTAGAATGACTTTGAATTGCTGTTCTTAAAAAGTAACAAAGTGAGCCATATATTTTCTTAATGTTTAGTTATTTGAAGCGGATTCCAGATTTCTTCCTGAAGTGTGCAATTTAGGGGCCATCTGGGTATAAATTACAATATAGGAGAGTCTCATGATTTTTGGTAATTCGTGGCAGGGTGGTGGTTCTTGCTGTATTTGTGGTTCACAGTGTAAGGCGCTGAGTCCTCTAGGTCGAGCAGCAATTCACTGATCCACTAAACCATAAAATCCATGTGAGCAGTATGTTCGTTGATCTATATTTTAGTTCCCTCAGAATGACAATTTGAGCTTCATTTTGTCAACTATAACATGGAGGCCTTAATAGTACCTCCTTCATTTTAGTTGAAAGATTAAATGGTAATGCAGAGTGCGCGGGACATGAAAAGTTCTTAATAAATGGGAGCTGTTACTTGTCATTTGTTTTAAAAGATATTTTAGAGAAGGTTCAGGTTCACCGCAAAGTGTACCCTGGCCCCAGGCATGCACAGCCTCCCCCAATGTCAACATGCCCCACCAGAGTGGCGCACTTGTTAACATTTGTGACCCTGTGCTGACACATCATAACCAACCAAAGTCCATTGTTTATGTCATGGTGTTGTGTGTTCTTTGGTTTTAGACAAATATGTGATAACATGTATCCATTTATAGTATCATACAGAATATTTTCAGTGCCCTAAAGATCCTCTGCCTTCTGCCTGTTTATCCCTTCCCACACTTCAGCCCCTGGCAACCACTGATCTTTTTATTGTCTCCATGATTTTGCCTTTTCCAGAGTGTCCTGTAGCTGGTATCATACAGTATGTAGCTTTCTCAAGTGGGCTGCCTTTCCTCAGCCGTATGCAATTATGGTTTTGTGTGTCTATGTGTGTTTGATTATTCCTTGTCTTTTCGTGGCTTCTTGGCTCATTTCTTTTTAGTGCTTAATCATACCGCATTATCTGGATGTGCTACAGTTTACCCATTCACCTACGAAAGACATCTTGGTTCCTTCCAGGTTTTGGCAATTATCAATAAAGCTGCTATAAACATCCATGTGCAGGTGTTTGTGAGGACGTAAGTTTTCAGCTCCTTTGGGTAAATATCGAGGATGTGATTGCTGGATGGCAAGAGTATGATCTTTGGGAAATTGCCAGCTGTCTTCCAAAGTAGCCCTGCCATTTTATATTTCTGCCAGCAGTGAGTGAGAGTTCCTACAGCTCTATATCCTCACCAGCATTTGGTGTTATCTGGGTTCTGGATTTTGGTCATTCTAATACGTGTATAGTGGTATCTCATTTTAATTTGGATCTCCCTGATGACATATGTAGAACATTTTTTTCATATTTTGATTTGCCATCTGTATATCTTGTTTGGGGAGGTGTTAAGATCTTTGGCCCATTTTTTAAGAATTGAGTTATTTTCTTATTGAGCTTTAAGAGTTCTTTGTATATTTTGGGTAATAGTCCTTTATCAAACGTGTCTTTTGCAAATATTTGCTCTGAGTTTGTGGCCTGTCCTCTCATTCCCTTGACACCGTCTTTGGTAGAGCAGAGAAGTATTTATCTATTTATTTGTTTTTAAAAAGATTTTATTTATTTGGCAGAGAGAGTGAGCACAAGCAGGGGGAGCGGCAGTCAGAGGGAGAGGGAGAAGCAGACTCCCCGCTAAGCAAGGAGCCTGATGCGGGGCTCAGTCTCAGAACCCTGGGATCATAACCTGAGCCAAAGGGAGACGCTTAACGACTGAGCCACCCAGGCACCCTGAAGTTTTTATTTTTAATAGAAGTCCCGATTGTCAGTTATTTCTTTCTTGGATCATACGTGTGGTGTTATATCTAAAGGCATTGCCATACCAGGGTCATCTTTAGGAGTTTTATACTTTTGTGTTTTATACTTTGATCTGTGATCCGTTTTGAGTTTTGTGAAGGGATAAGGAAGGTCTGTGGATTCACTTGATTGCATGTGGGTGTTCAGTCGTTCCAGCATCATTTGTTACAAAGACTGTCTTGCTCCTTGGGCAAAGATCAGTTACTATATCGGTGTCTATTTCTGGGTTTGCTATTGATTTGTCTGTTCTTTCACCAATACCATCCTGTGGGTACTGTAGCTTTATAGTAAGTTTTGAAGTCAGTTAGTGTCAGTCTTCCAAGTTTGTTGTTCTTCCTAATACTGTGTTCACTCTTCTGGGTCTTTTGCCTCTCCATATACTTTAGAGTCAGTTTGTCAATATCCACAAAATAACTTGCTAATGTTTTGATTGTGATTGTATTGTATCTACAGATCAAATTACAAAGCACTATCATCTTGACATTATTGAGTAGTTATTTGTGGACATGTAATATTTAATCCATTTTTTAAAAGATTTATTATTTTAGAGGCAGAGAGCGAGAGAGAACATGAGCAGGATGGGCAGAGGTAGAGGAAGAAAGAATCTCAAGCCCACTCCATACTGAGCATGGAGCCTGATGCGGAGCTTGATCTCATGACCCTGAGATCATGATCTGAGACGAAACCAAGAGTTGGGTGCTCAGCCCACTGTGCCACCCAGTGCCCCTGTATTTCTCCATTTATTTAGTTCTTTTTCTAATTTAATTTATTTATTTTTTTTTATTTTAGGGAGAGAGAGACAGAGAGAGAGAGAGAATATGAGCTGGGTGAGGGGCAGAGGGAGAAGCAGACACCCCGCTCAGCAGGGAGCCTGATGTGGAGCCCGGTACCGGGACTCCCTGATCATGACTTGAGCTGACAGCAGATGCTGAACTGAGTGAGCCACTCAGGTGTCCCTTATTCAGTTCTTTGGTTTCATTCATCTGAGTTTTGTAGTTTTCCTCATGTAGTTCTTATACATTTTTTTGGTTAGGTTTGTATCTAAGTAGCTGTTATTTTAAATTATTTTTGTTTAAGTCAAGAGTTCATGTCTGCGTAGAAGTCTGCTACTCAGCAATTGTTATTGGGCTAACACAGCTGAAAAATGGGAAGTAAAAGTAACTAGCTGAAGTAGATTTCTCAGAATCCATGCATTTAAACTTATATCTTTTACTCACAGGAAAGCCCTTGGCTTATGCCCTACGTGCTTTGGTTTGCTCTGAGTATTTTTATATTACATTGCTCAGCACGGTTAGCAATCATGTCGGTGACATTTTATTATTAGTTAGGATTCTTTTTATCCTAAGTGGCAGAAACCCAATGAAATCTGGCTTGAGCAAAAGGGGGGATTTATTGCTTCTCAATCCTGAGAAGTGTAGAGGCAAAACTGGCTTTTGGTTTCGCTGCATCTAGGTGCTCTACTTAGGTTTTCAGAGATTTGTCATTTCTTTATCTCTTGGTTTTCTGTCTCCTGTGTTGGGTTCAAGTTCTTCCTATACAATGGCAATGATGGCTACTGGCAATCCAAGTTTATAGTCTACCAATTTAGTCACCCAAATGGAAAAAGAGGGTCTTACATTATTTTGAGTAAGTAGTCCCAGGGCTGATTGCACTAGGCCCAGTTTGGGTCATAGGCTGATCTCTGAACCAATCACCAAGATTTTCGGAGGGAGGGGTTACTCTGAGATGTTGATTGGGTGATGAGGGAGTATGTTATGTGCGTGCGGGCCTGTCCAGTGCCACCTGGATTCGATAGCCTGAGAGTGGGGCCGGGTAGTTTTGCAGAGAAAATCTGGTGCTGTTAGCAGAAGAAGGGAGAATGGATGCTAGGCAGCCAAAACAGATGTCCATTGCAGTCATCAAGAAAATGTTTTATTCAAAATATTCTTTTCAAAAAAGCAGTGAGATGTATAATCTAGCTTGGAAAGATTTACAACCAAAATGTTTCATTGCTTAAAAGTATATGTCTTCAGCTTCCTTAAAAATTGCCATATAAACCTGATTCCCCAGGAGTCTTTGACTGTGATCTTATTATCATACATCTAATTTTTAGAGCTCTTTAATCACTTACTATTTGAGCACTCGCATTAGGTTCAGCACTGTGCTAAACTCTCTAGAAAATGGAGTGTAAGCTCTGTAAAATGGGAGCTACACCTCGTATTTTAAATGCTTGGGAGACTTTTTTTTTAACCTTTAGAAAATTGTATTCTAGCTTTTGAACTTCTTTTGGTATTATTTCACAACACATTTTGCATTTCTTTCTTTATGTTACATTGAAAGCATGCAGTGTGCTCAAAAGCTTTCATTAGAAAAAGAGAGCTTTACTGAAGATTTCACCATGAGCTTGCTTTGCCCAGCAGGAAACTATAATAAGTTGCTTGATTTAAAGACAGTTTTCTTACCTTTAATGTGTTCATAGGCATTAGAATTTTATGCTATCACAAAGCCTTATTTGAAGAGAAAATAGATGTAGATGAGTTGCTGTCTAGATTATAACAATGTCATTAAGTATCTTCATGGATAATTTGTAATAAAAACAACCTAATGGAAAGACTGTAGGCTTTGAAATCAGATTTCTTTTGCCACTCACTAATTGTTTGACCTTGAGGAAGTTATTTAACTGAATTCTAGCTTGGCCATTGTTTAAATGGGACTTATCTATTTGGCAGGTTGTTTTGTAAATTAGAGACAATATGTATTTAACTGCCTAACACAGAAACTGGTACAAATGAGGCATTCTTGTGGTGACTTAATTCAACAGTATCCTTAAGTGAAAAACAAACCCAAACTCCAGACCAAAACCCAAACAACAAAACTTCCTGCCGCTGTGATGTTAAGAGATTAAATCTTCCTTCTGAAAGAATTAAATTCCTTTTTGAAAGGGTCCAAATACTAGAATAATAATGAGATTAAGATTGAAACTTAAAACCGAATGATCAATATTCTCTTTAAGAAACTGTAGGATTAGTTCTCTGTTTTCAGAAGAGCATACTTTGGATACATGGGTAATTTCAAATGATTTTATATATATATATATATATATAAAGTGGAGAAATAAGTGGACATATAAGTGGAGAAAAGTGGAGAAAAACATTTTATATATATATATATAATTTATATATAAAATATATATATTTATTTTCTCCACTTATATGTTACACTTAAACTTTAATAAAAAGATCAGTTGGCAGTTACCAGAGTTTTTAATTCAAACTGTCTTCTTGTGAGTAGAGCCAGATGCCAAGAAAATGAGCTGGTATCAGGGACTTATTAAAGCAGCCCATTTCTGGAATGTGGTGTATAAGTTAGTGTATATTTAGCCCAGTTCTCTGTCCTCAGCAGTAATCACCACTGATACTCAGAATGATGGAATTGATTTCTAAAACATGAAAGTTTTATTAGTTTGTTAGATTGAATTTATATGAAAGGAAATTGACAAAAGTATTTGGGAAAGATTTTCTATAAAGACTGAAATGAAAAATCTTTTCATCATGGCCGACAATGAAGTAGAAAATCAGCTAAGCAAAACGTTATTCCCTCTTCCTACTAAATATTTTGGTTAATTGGAGTTTGTCTCCCATCTCCCCGACCAAATTTCAAGCATATAATTAGCAAAATCTGGCTTAGAGCATAGTTTCTATAATCATCTTCTGGATTCATATTTTAGCCCTACCACTTATGACTTATATCCTTGTGTGATTTTGGGCAAATTACTTAATCTCACTTTTTTAGTTTCTTAAACCATAAAATGGGGTGGTGATAATAGTATCTCAATGTTATTGTACAGATTAAAGAGAAAGAAGAAATTAATTCAACATGGGACATGGCAGAGTGCCTTTCAGTTTGAACTTTCATTAAAGAAAAATAAGTTGGATTTGTTTTGATTCTTCACATTAGAAGTTCAGCATCATTGAGGGTCTGAAACTGGGGTAATGTCACCTGTTTCTGTTCTTTCTTTCTGCATGCTTGACAGCAGGACATTAGGACCAGATCTAAGGCCCAGGGCCTTTGGGAGGCTTGAGGTTTGGGAGATTTCTTTCTTGCCTTCAGCAGCAGCCCTGGCAAGTCTGGTGTAGGTTTTTAAAAAGTTTTTAATCCCTGGGGTGGACCCTGGAACAAGCTGACCTAATTTCTCTTGTGTTTGCAGAATGGAGATTGAGTTGACTCAGGTTTTATTTGGGCTTCTCTGGATCTGATGCAGCATAAAAGCTCAGGTCTAGACCAATTTAAGTTGAGATTTTAGGGCTGACCACTGCTGTGTTTCCTCCTTTTTGTTTAGGAAGATATTTTTACATCATATTTCATACCTTTGGCCATATTTTTTATAAGCCTGCTGTGTGATAGGTGCTTGGGGGAGTGCGGGGAGGGGATTCCAGACAGAAGCAAAGTGTTTGCAAAGCTATGGAGGAATACTTTTTTCTATTAATAAAAAATATGATTTGTAGTCAGATTATGATCAGTTTGAGGGGACCCTGAACAATCATGCTCAGCCTGACAGTTCTGCAAGGGCAGAGGTCTTTGTTTGCTTGGTTCACGGAAATGTCCCCAGCACCTAGAACAGTGAGTGGTGTATAGTGGTAAATATATTTGTTAGATTTTTTTGGACAAATGAATTGATACAGTTCTAATTGATTGCAATGAACCTTGATATTTTGATTAGTCTCAGGTTTTTCTTGTAGACTAATACCTCATTTCCAGTAGGTTAATGGCTGTTCATTTCACTATATTCAGTTTTTTAATGGATATTCTTGGATAGAACTGAGGGGCATATTTATGTTAGAAGCACAAGGTATCTTACAGTTTTCTCCAGCAGTTTTTCTGGAAGAGCTTTTCTGCCTTTTCTGTGAGCAGATGTGCTCAGGATGAAAAGTTTAAAGGAGGGCTCACTCACAGTTGGCTCAGTGGGCGAGGAATGCCTTTTCCTCTTCATTTAGTAAGTGTCCATCAGACTTCCCAGAGTACAATGAGGCATTTACCCAAGTCCTCAGCGGCAGCCCGTACTTTCTGCATTTTAGGCTTTTTCCGCCACCCCTGGGAAACTGCCTGGTGGTCTGGCATCATGGGAATTTGTCTCACGAAAAGCTCTTTCCCTACCCGTTCCTTCAGGAGAAGCAGTGGGTAGAGTGGCAGGAGCTCTGGCCTCGGTGTCTGAATTTTGGTCACAACTAATAGCAGTCTGGCCTTCAGGAAGTTCTTCATCCTTTTTGCTGAGTTTTCTCAATTGCAAATGTGAGTTTGATAATGTGTTGCATAGGGTTGCTATGAAGACTAAATAAAATACTAGCAAGAAAATCATTCAACAGTGCCTTGTTGGTTTTCTCTCTTCTGTCACATTAAATCATTGTTTTCCACTCATTCTCCTGACACAAAAGGACACCTATGTTATTTTTCGTAGCTCAGAAAACTATAGAGTCTTTGATAACGGTTTTCTTTCTGTGTGTGTGTGTGTGTATGTGTATGTGTCTGGTGAAGCAGTGTGGAGTTCTGCGAATGTATTTTTAAAAACATAGAAAAGCTATGTTTTACATAGCTTTTTTACATTAAAAAAACACAAACAACTCATACTTAATTTAAAAGTTTTCCAGAGTATGACCTTTAAAGTAAGGATCTTCCAAGACCGTTCCTATGCCCATACTCTGCTTCCCATAGAGGGCATAGCATGTTTTTGTGTTTACATGTTGGTGGGTGAGTGAGCGAGCGTGTGTATGTGAAAGAGAAAGAAAGAACGAAAATATGTGTGGTGGAAGAGATATTTTAGCCTGCTTTTGTAACT
This sequence comes from Nasua narica, assembly GCA_028533885.1. NCBI lineage: Eukaryota > Metazoa > Chordata > Mammalia > Carnivora > Procyonidae > Nasua > Nasua narica. The sequence goes on along the minus strand of CM052813.1, from coordinate 71,238,450 downwards.
TTAGCTTTCTGTGCAATGTGCCAAAAGTTATTTCTCCCTAGGGAGTGTCTCTTTCAACAGTTTTTGAAGACCGCATAAATTCTCACTTGGTGTTCAAGGAAGATGGTAATACAATTTAGTTCAGCCAGAGTATTTTCTTTAACTTGTTAGAAACCAAAATGTGATTGCAGTGGCGAAGTTGTCAGCGCACTCAAGTTTAACAAGTGTTCGAAGGATTAGTAAAGGAAATGTAGTTTACTCTGCAGCTTTTATGACAAAGAATTTAAAAGGTTTTGCTTTAAGCCCCTCCATGTGTTTCTTCCTTTACTCCAAAACATACCTCTAAATTGAAAAGAGAGATGAATCTCTTAGGGAGAAACTATTAACTCTGAGGGAGTTTATCATTGTTTGAGAGGAAGCAGAACATTTACATTTGAATCAGCTCTGAGTGTAGCTTGTGCCCTAATCTCGTTCCTCCTAGAAGTTGGTGAAGAGTTTAAGTACTTCCTACTTTGTGTTCTGGTCCTTGTAGTGCCATCCTAATTTTCTCCGGGATCATAAATTTCCTAATTCAAAGTAAGCAAACTCCTGAGACAATGTGCGTTGGCTTTGCTTGGAAACGCTTTGTGCAGTTGTCACAGTCATCTGAGCAGGGCCACTGGCCAGAATTATCTCATTTTCACAGCACTGATTACCATACAAAAAAATAGCATAAAAAAGACAAAATATTTCAGAAAGTGTGAAATAGAGCAGATAAAATCACCTCTATCACAATTCCACTTTAAAGTTTTGAATATTCCCGTTTGACACAATTGCAATTGGTGTATGGTTTTAAATGAGAAAGTAACACCATGTTTGTCGTAAACACTTGGATCCATTTTTGAAGGCTCTATCAAAGTCTTACTGTGATTAACCAGTTCCCTATATTATACATACAAGTTCAGCCCCTTAAATAAGACCATAGTACTCACAAGTTTATGGACTTTTGTGACCAGATCTTTAGTATTGCCTTTTTTTTTTTTTTGGCTGTGGGGGACAGGGAGGGGTTGGGGGGGTGGAGAGGAGAGGTAGAGAGGCAGGTAGAGGAACAGAGGGGGCCGAGGAGGGCTTTTTCAAAGATAAATACTGCTAGAGATGGAAATGTTTTTCTAAGTCTACAATTTTTTTTAAGAGTTTACCCATTTTTATTATTTGAGAGAGTGCACAAGATCGAGAGAGAGCATGAGCTAGGTGAAGGGCAGAGGGAGAAGCAGACTCTCTACTGAGCAGGGAGCCCAATGTGGGACTTGATCCCAGGACTCAAGGGATCATGACTGGAGCCGAAGGCAGACCCTCAACCAACTGAACTATCCAGGTACCCTTAAGTCTATACTTTGTAAGAAGCCTGAAACTGAGCCATTTTCTCAGATTACAAAAAAAGTATTATGTTAGTATTTTGCTCTATCATGAATTAAAATATAATGTCTTTTTAAAAATTAGATTTTAGGGATTCTTGGGTTGTTCTTAATGCATACTTCTGTCATAGATTTTTACTTTTTTATCTTGTGGGCCATTGATGGATTTAGGTCATTTTAGATTAGAGAATAGAAACCATCTCCCTAAAAGACCTGTTGGTGGGAGAAATTTTTTGTATTTGCTCTTCTGCCTTGCTAAGACAGCTGTGTCCTAGACTGGAGTTAGCTTTATAGCAGCTGTGAAGTCCTCACCTTACAGAAAATGTTCCCAGTGAATGTTTGTTTCTGTGACTTGGAGCTGTCATTCAAACCCACCCCAAAGAAATAGGGTATGTACAATACTTCATGGGTGTCAGATGAAGAAATCTTGTTGGAACTATGGTTTAATTAAAGCCAGTAGCCTATTTTTATTTTATTTTATTTTCTTAAAGGAGTTAGTAAGTTAGGATTCGAGGAGGTGTAGCCTGTGTTCATTCCTTAGAGATTGGAACAAGAATTTTGCCTTTGCAGAAAGAGCTGGTATAGTTAGGGACTAGCCTGAAAATGCTTTGCCTGGCATTTGCACTGGGCATATTTGGAAAGGAAAGCCTCTTTGCATTGTGCATTTAGAAAAGTGTCTGTAAGCGTGCTTAGAAAATGGCAGCTTTTGCTGGTCTTGGCTGTCAATGTCTTGCTGCTACTGACTGTGTTTAACCAGAAAGGGAAACTCAGAGTAGAAAAAGTCTCACTCCCAAGACTTTACAAGAAAACCCCTCTTTGTTGATTTATATATATATATTTTAAAGGAGCTTGACATCTTCATCAAGTTCACAGTGGGCTTGCTTTGTTTGCTTTCTCTTGAATGCTTGATAAGATTTTTCTTCTATTGTTTTGTGCAGCAAGAACAGATCTTTCCATGGCTGGGGTGGGTTTTTTGTAAATCCACAATATGGTCATTGTCTGGTGGTGAATAATTGTGGCTGCTTTTTGTACAACCAGAACTAAGGCTTTGGCTGTGAACAGATTCCTTCTTAGCGTGAAAAGGGACTAATCCATGTAAATACAGCCCCAAAATAAAGCTTTACAGAAAAAGGGGAAGGCCGCTAAGCAGGAGGGCACAGGTCAGCAATTTAACCTTTAACCTAACAAATAAGAAGCATGAAAGTTCCAGAATTGGTTTACAAAAGAAAGCTCCTGTGATCTGTCAGTTTTTCTTTTCAGGAGGGAGCTGGGTGAGAGATCTGACTGACAGCTAGTGCCTTTTAACTGCAGACTGAAATTAACTGCCAAATCGAAACTTGAATATGTGAAGGAGATTTTTTTCTTAAATAAATTGAGGTGGTAGAATAGGCTACATTAGCATTGGTCAGGCAGGGTCTTGCATGAGGTTTCTACCCTTGAAGCGCGTGGGGGTGGGGGGTGGGTAATAGGCATTTGACTGGACTACCTTTTTAAGATCCCTTCCAAGTTTAAAAAAAGAGTCTGGGGCCTGACTCTTACCAAGTAGACATGAACTTAGCAGTTTAAGGCCAGATGAAACTCCTTCCTCTTTTGTTACTATCACTGATACCCTTTGTAGACTTTTCATGGTTCCATAAATTAACTGCGGCCTTTACTGAAGATTTGTTAAGAGCTTTCTGTAAATATAATTAATGCATTGGCCACAAAATAGCCATCTAGCGATTTCATAATATGTACGACTTTTACGACCTGATGCACTATTAGAAACTATGTTGTGCCACGTGAGCACTGTAAAGCAGAGGACACAGGCTCCCTTTCATGTGCTGCTGCTTTGTTCAGCATGCTTAGGCATTATTAGCAGATACAATTGAGGAAGTTAAAGCTGCAGAGAGTGAAATAGAGGTGTTTATTAGGCAATGCACTGGGGGAAATGGGAAGCTGTGAAAAATGAGGGATTGCCCTGTTTCCTCCATGTGCTTGAAGAGTTAACAAAATAAGGCCTGTGCTAAGTGGGAAGTTTTACTTTTATGCTGTTTTACTCATTTACAAACTTTGTAAACAGTTTGTATTTATTTAATCACAACAGGTAATCTTGTTAATGAGTGTTAGTTTTTGCTTAAAGCATAATACATCTGAAGTCAGCTGTTCTATTTCACTATAGAGAATTCTCTAACTGATAAAAACTTTAATTAATGAGAATTATTCAGATTAAAAAGAAACAATGAACTAATGACTTTAAAGCAGGCTCCCTGTAGATTAATAAGAATAGTAATTATACTGTGCAACTTCATTGTGGAAACAAAGTCCCGGGGACGATTGTTTTAGTTTTTCAGGTGTCCCTAGTATGATTGTGTAAGTTGTTTAAAGCTTACTCTTTGTAAGGGCCTAGCAGCCTGCCTCAGTTTTCCCAAGGGCTTTAGAGACCAGAGATAACATAATGTTGCAGACTAAAATTAGCATGAAGTTAAGTGGCCACCTTCAATTATGAGCTTAGGCACCTACTCTCTTTTTCCTAGCTGATTACGATAGCCCCACATCCATGCTTAGTGCTGTCATCTGAGGCGTCTTTCAGAAGCACAGCTGAGACCACAGGACACCCCTTCTTACACCTTTCTGTGTCCTCTTATCCCCACGAGCTCAAGTCAGGCTCATTAGCAGGGCCAATGAGGTCTTCTGTGATCTATTCCCTGCCTATCCCAGCATCATCTTAGCCAGCTCTTTCCTTCCTAAATATTCATCTTCCAGTACGTCCCAACTGAAGTGCATGCATGCTGTCTATGTCCACATCCTCTCTGGTTTCCCAGAAATATAAGAAAGGCTAATATGTTAAAAAGGGTATCTAACGCTGATGTTTTGAAAAAAGCTAACGTGTATAGGCTTCACGCTGTAAATGGTCCCATGCTTTTCTACTTGATCTTCACAGCAACAGTACCAAATGGGCCATGTTTTCTGAGAGGTACTTAATATTTGAATGGATGGATGAATAAATGGATGAGTGAACTGTGGAGTCAGAAAACAGGAGTTAGAGTCTAGATTCTTCTAGTTATTAGCCATGTAATTTCAGGTAAGTAACTTAACCTCTCAACCTACTTGCTAACCTATAAAATTAGGTCTGTACTAGCCTTGCTTGTCACATTAGATGGTACGAGGACTGAGTGAAATAACGTACAGTAAATAAAAATGCTTTTCAAACTGTAAACCCCCATGCAAATGTTGGTTTCTGCTGTGAATATTCTTAATGTATTCCAGGTCCTATAAATGAAGAGAAAGCATTCATGGATATAGATAGATTTGTGTTTTAATGACTGAAAGAACATCAGAACTGTTTTATTCATATCATGTTAAAATATAAGCCCATTTTGATGGCAAACAGAAAACAGTATATCCTTGTTTTCTTTCATAAAGAAAATGTCAGGTTTATACTGTTAGTAAATGCTAACAAAGGAAGCACATACTGTATGGTAAATGGGTGTTCAAATGCAGTTTAGAGGCTTGTCTTTGCTATGCATTCTCCTTAGGTTGCCTCTCAAGAACCTTAGAGCCATATTTGCCTTCTAGCTCTGTGAACTATATGTAACTTTTTTGGTAAGCTATTATTTTTGCGTACATTTTTCTGGTATTCATTTCTGTATGCTATTATTATCTCTGGCTTTATTTGTCCTCCTTTTATTTTCCTTTTATTCTTACTCAGTTTATGTGTGTATATTTTATCCTTTGAACTATATATATTTCTGTAAGACATCTCAGACTGTTACTGGAATATGCTGGAGTGTAAACTCTCCCGGCGTGATCTTAGTCCTACCTTGGTTTCTCCTGTCACCTACAGACTGATAGTTCCTCAGTCTGCGTCTTTGGCTCAGATCCCCACATGCCAGGCTTGGATTCCCCTGCCAGCGCTGCTTCTGGATGTGCCACAGGTTCTCCAAATTGAATTTAACACCCTCCAACACAGGCACGTCTGTTTCTCCAATCTTCAGCCCCCCACACCCCCCCAGCAAAACAAAACCGAAAAGCCACTCCTAAACTGTTCTTCTAGTCCAGGGTCTTCTTGTTCAGTGGCATTAGTACCCATTCACTTGCTCAGGCCAGAAACCTGAAAGTCATCCTGGATTCACCCTACATCCAATTAAACTTCAACATTTCTTTTCTTGTTTTTTTTTAAAAAGCTTTAAAAATATTTTAAACAATCTCAGAGTTATAGAAAAGTTGTAATTACACTGCAGGGAACTTGTTTTCCCCTGCACCATTTGTGAGTAAGTTGCAGACTTCCCCTTCAAATAGTTGAGTATTTGCTGCAAAAAGGGGATTCTCCTGCATTACCACAATAAACGCATCAAAATGAAGAAATTAATATTGATACAGTACTGACATCTAATTCTCAGAGTTTTGCCAGTTGTCCCGGTAATGTTCTGTAAAGCAGGAAGGACTCTGTTCAGGACCACAGACTGAATTTAGTTTTATGTCTCGTTAGTCTCCCTCAGTCTGGAACACTTCTCAGGCTTTCTTTGACTTTCACAACCTTGACGTTTGAAGATCGCAGACCTCCATTTTTTTGGCCTGATGTTTCCCTATGGTTAGACATAGGTTAAGCATCTTTGGCAGGAAAATCATAGAAGTGATGCTGTACTGTTCTCATATCTTATCAAATAATGCAGAATTCAACTTGTCCCCTTCCTGATGATGATCACATGATCACCTTTAGATAGTATTTGCCAGACTTCTTTATTGAAAAGTTATTCTTTACCACTTTTTAATTTTTTAAAAAAGATTTTATTTATTTGAGAGAGGGCGAGAGAGAGCGTGCACACAAGCAGGATATGGGGAGAGGGAGAAGCAAGCTCCCCACTGAGCAGGGAACCTGATATGGGGCTGGATCCCAGGACCCTGGGATCATGACCTGAGCGGAAGGCAGACCCTTAACTGACTGAGTCACCCAAGCATCCCACCACTTTGTAATTAACAAATGGTTTGGGGAGAGTACTTTGAAATTCTACAGATACTCTGTTACACTTTCGGTTTGTTTATTTGGCTTTGGACTCATCATTTCCTTTTTCATTGGAGGCTATTATTGAATTACTCACATTATTATGTGACTAAATTGCATTATTCAGTCCGTTCCAGCTTTGATCAGTAGGAGCCAGCTTGAAGGAGCTCTTAATGCTCTTTTGACATGACCTCCTCATTCTCTGAGCTCTTCTTTGCTTTCTGGCACCAGATATTCCATGCTCATGTTTTACTTTCCTTTTTTTGGCCTAAGAGCGGCCATTTCTTCAATGAGTCCTGGTTCCTCCTAGGGGAGAGTGTTATTTAAAATCTGGATGGTGGATGTACTCATTGCTCTTCGGGTGTTGCTATCTCTAGGACTTCTTAGTAGACAGAGCTGGAGAGTATGTGGCTGTGCGTGTGCACACACATTTACATCTGTATGTATTTCTGTATCCATCTGTGTATCTTTAAAAGCATGAGTCCACGCCAATATTTCCAGTTTCAATCTGACACCACAGGAGTCTTCTAGTCTTCTCCTTCGCATATTTGTAACTTCCTTCTTTGGCAGCAAGCAGCCAGGTTCCCATTATACTTAATACATACATCTACTTATTAATCTCTGGTGTATGACCATTCTCTCGTCATGGCTGCCACCACTCCCTTCCTGGCATGGATGCCCTTCCCCACCAGGGTTCTGATACCATATGCCTCTCCGTCTCGGCTACTTGGATGCCCGCCTCATCCAGCTTGGGCTTTGACAACCCATGACAGGCTGGTCCTTCATTATGCATGCTTTCTTCTTCTTGGGTTTTGACACTCCATACATGACTGCCACTTCCCTCCATGTTGTCCTCATCCTGCTCGGGATTTGACACTCTGTACTAAGTGGCCTCTGTGTGAATGTCCCTTTAGCCTCTCAGCTGCTCCCGGTGGATGCTCCCTTCTCCTTGCTTGTGCTCTGACTTCTAACACTGGGCAGCTCCCCCTGTGTGGACACCTTTGTCACTCTTCTTGGGTTCTGACATGCTATGCTGAATTGCCCCTTACAGCATGGACACCCTCCTTATACTGCTTGGACTCTGTCTCCCCATGTTGGGCGCCTTCCTTTGTGGGTACTGTCCTCCACCTGTTCTAGATCACTGTGGCTATTTCTTGCCAAGTGGGGAATGTGTTCCGTGGCCTTAGAATTAAGTTATTCACTAGGAAGAGGGGAAGAGAAAGGGGAAGTTTATTTCTTGATCTCTTCCCTTTCTTCTTTTTTTGTCATCCAATTCCATTGTCTTTGTCTTAGTTCTGGCCCACCTTATTCTTTCATGGATTATTGTCACTTAGTTGGTTTTTTTGGTTGGAGTCTTTCCCTTTCTTATCTATCTTCCATCCTCCTGTCGGTGAGATATGTGTATTAAATAGATGTATGTGATCATGCCTGTCTTCTTGCTTAAACTCTTCATTGCCTTTCCATCACCTATAGGGTAATACTCAAATCCCAGGCGTGGCATACCAGGACCTTCGTGACTTGACTGACCTCTCCTCCCTCCTCTCTCACCAACCCCTGTCATTGACCTTGTGCTCTAGCTAAATCACTTTAATATCTTCTGCTTCCATGCCTTAGCCCTTGGTCTTTCTCCCTTCTGTACCATCCTCTTTCTCCTTATTTTCCTGGTGAACATGCATTGTCCTTTAGGACTCAGTTTTGGTACCCCCTCTTCTAGAAGGCTGCCTTTAGTCATCCCTTTTCTCTGTCCATCCTTACTTCCCCCTCTCCCTTATCCCATGCAGACTTGGTAAGATGATTTTCCTCTTGGTTCCCTGTATATCGTATTATAACTGTCTTTTCCTGTTATACTTGAGGGCAGGAACCGTGTTGCCTACCTTCTTTGCCAAAGGATTACCCTCTTCAGTAGGTAGCTTGCTAAATGAAGAGACATTTAAAAATATTTCTTGTTTTAGAGTATTTCTCAGTTAGTGGGATTTGTTTTGTCCAAATAAGCACGGCAATATTAGTATTAGTTGTTTGTGAGGCTTTTGAAATAGCCCCATTTCCATAGGACTGGTTGTTATAATTGTATTTTTTTTTTTTAGAGTGGGATTTTACCTATAGTTATATTTACTTCTAGGATATCTCCAGGGATTTATCCTTGTTTCTCCTAGCAGGGTGAAAAAGAGATTTAGGGTGTATCGAGGATTGGTTCATTATCTTCTCTTTCCCATGCACTGAACTTATTACCACTATGCGTGCAGGAGCTACTATCTTAGTTAGCTGATAAAGATATGCTTGACAGACAGACAGGAGAGGGGGGACAGACTGCACATGGGTTGTTAACCATTTGCCTAATTGATGAAATCACTTAGTTCATTTGTTTTTTGGTTCACTTTGCTTTCTGGATCAGTTGGAATTGAATTTTTTGATCAGAGGCAAAGTTGTAACCTCAAGGGTCCTGTAACATGCAGTAGTTCTTTAGAAAGGCTGTGATCGAGGTCAAGAAATAGGCTCAGGTTCCTGGGCAGGAGAGCCAGCCCAGGGCGGTAATGAACGTTCGCTACTTACTGTTTTTTGTTACAAGAGACTGGGAGGCCTGATTATCAGAAGAAAGGTACTAAGCATGATCAGGCTTAAAATGAGGTAACATAACAAATTCAAAACTCCTTTGTAAATCCTTCCATCTTGCCCCAGCTGTTGCTGCCCTATACTTGTGTCACCTGGGGTGTCCCTTTTCCTACAAATTGTATGCTCAGACTGTACAAGTAACCAGGTGAAGGTGAAGGTGTATACTTTTATTTTAGAAGTAGCTCATTTAGGTGTATTGTAATAAAGTATCTAAAAGAGATGCTTCTTAATCTGAGAAATTTTTCAACCCAGTGAGAGGAACAGTAGCCTTGTGGAGAAGCTGGCGTCTCCAGACAGAAAGCTGCCTCTCAGGGCTGCCCTGGAATGATATGGAGTGGTTTCTTTACTCTGTCATTGAACCCTTCTTGTGTCAAAAAAAAGAAATCGCTTAGAAGCCCTCACAGAAGGATTTGTTCCCGAAAACCTGAGTGTTAGCAGAGTAAACTAGAACTCATAATTTCAGTGTCTTCTATTCAGGGCCTTTTACGAAAGTGTTGTTTTAGATGAAATATTTTCTCCTTCCACCCCTCTCTCCTCTTCTTTTGCACAACAGCTGGGGAGCCAGTTCTACCCTGCCCTGTGCGTAACCTATCACTGGTTATTTACAGTCAAATTTAAAATGAAGAAAATCATCTTTGGGAGGTTTTTTTCCTTAACCAGTTGTACTCTGATGAGACAATGCTTTTGAGCATGTCAGTCTAAAGTATGGTTTATACATAGGGCAGAGATTCAGTCCTACTTTCTAATATTCCATATGCTGTTGCGGTCCATACTGAGCAGGAAGCCCAATGCAGGGCTCCATCCCAGGACCCTGGGATCATGACCTGAGCTGAGGGCAGAGAGAAGACGCTTAACCGACTGAGTCATCCAGGTGCACCTGTGACGGCAGGATTATCTTAAGATGATTGCTGTAGACACCTTTCTTCTGAAAGGAGGAAGATACACAGCACACAGAAGGCCCTGATCCATAGCAGTTCTGAAATAAGTCTGGGCAAATGTCAGAAGTTTCTTGTTGGAGACTCAGTCCTACTCCTGAGAATGATTCTCCACCTTCTAGGCTTTTGGATTCTGAGTTATCTTTTTATTTATTTATTTTTAAATAAAAGGTAATTTTTTTTTAAACTCAGTAGTTTTTGCAACCTGTTTCTGACCTGTAGAATTTGGTGTTTCCAATACCTATTTTTTTTTGTTTTGTTCTTCATTTTGTTTCTGTCCCTTTTGGCTGGTAGTGTTTTTCCCAGCACAGGTCTGTAAAGTCCTTAGTTCTTCTATGGATCTTTTGGAATTTGCTCCTTCACATTATATTCATATCCGCGAATGTCTTTGAGACTAGCCCTTTTCTGCTTTGGGTTTCTGATGAGGCCACTGAGGGAATTATACTCTTAAGCTTATTAAAAGCCCTGTTGTTTGACTGAATGGTTCTCTATGATACCACTTTGGGTCTTTCACTGGTCTTACAAAGACTTGTCAAATTATACTTTCAGCTTCATCTTCAGACAGTGTTATCCTAGGAATGCTCTGGATTTGATCTTTACCCAGAGGCCATTTCTTTTTACTTATTTATTTATTTAAAACATTTTATTTATTCATTTGACACAGAGAGAGAGAGAGAGAGAGATCATAAGTAGGCAGATAGGCAGAGAAAGAGGGAGAAGCAGGCTCCCTGCCGAGCAGAGAGCCCGATGCGGGGCTCGATCCCAGCACCCTGGGGTCATGACCTGAGCCGAAGGCAGAGGCTTTAACCCACTGAGCCACTCGGGCACCCTGCAGAGGCCATTTCTTAATTTTAACATAATTTGTCCTCTGGAGGGCCTAGAAATGGATAAAGAAATCTAGTTACATGCATATGATAGAATACTGGTAAGTAATACAAAGGAACCATGTATTGACACACTCATCAACATGGGTCGATCTCAACGTGGTGATGCTGAGTGAAAGAAGCCAGACCAAAAAAAAAGAGTATATACTGTCTGCATTTACATAACTTCGTAGAAAATGCAAACGAATCTGCAGTGACAGAAACCACATCAGTGGTCTCCTAGGGTTGGGTGGTGGGGAGTGGAAGGAGGAGGGTAGACTACAAAGGAGCAGGAGGAAATTTTGGGAATTGATTGTGGCCATGGTTTCATTAGTGAAAAAATAGGCTGAAACTCATCAAATTGTATCCAATTCCATTCTTTCTTTTTCTTGGTTTTTTTTTTTTTTTCCATCTTATGTTGAAATGTGTCTCTTTTAAGTAGCATTTTAGCTCAATCTTCTAAAATCCAGTTTGGTTATCTGTATCTTTCACTGGGAATGCTTTTTATATGCTTTTTCATATTTTTTTTTGCTTTTTGCTTTCTTTTGGATTAATTAGGCATTTTTATTGTTTCATTTATTTTTGCTTATAATTTGAATGTAAGTAGTATTTCTATATTTTTTAATAGTTCCACTAAAAATAATAATGGCTACGACTTAATGTAAAGCTTGCTATGTACTAGTTACTGTTCTACATGATTTACGTATAACTCATTTAATCCTCACAAAAACCCTGTGAGATAGATACTATTACTGTCTCAGTTTGACAGGTGGGGAAACAGGTGGCATGGGGAGGTTATGTAATCTGCACAATGCCACACAGCTATCAAGTAGTAGATCTGCGCTAGTCCTACATTATCCACATAATGTGCCTTTAGAATTCATGATGCTAACACAAAAATGTAGTCTCTGAGAACCTGCTTATGTAACTTAGCAAGTTAATTGGCATATTTACCCTCCTCCTGAAAAATATAAGGACCCTCTATTGTTTAAACTTTGATCACTCCTCTCCCAGCTTGTATGCTTTTATTTTTGTGTATCTTACTTTAAACCTACATGACATTAATTTTTAGATAGGCAGTTATTTAGATTAACCTACCTATTTTCTGTTTTATGTTTTCTTGTCTTCTTGCATCTCAGACTTTTTCTGCCTGTGATAATTTTATTATAGCTTAAATAATATCTCTTTGTTGCTGGCAAATCTGTTTTTGTTTATCTGAAAAGTTTGTTGTTGTGTTTTTCTTTTCCCCCTAGATTGATAGTTCCTTTCTTGAAGCACATTGGAACTAACATTTAAGTGTCTTCTGGATTCTGTTGATGCTGTTGAAATCATCTTGCATACTAGTTATCGTTTTTGTGTAGATAATCTGTCTTGTTCTCCAGTTTAGCAATCACATATGTCTAGCAATGGATTTTTCTTACGTATTGATTAAGATTCAGCTCTGTGAATCTGAGGATTGGGATCTTTCTTCTTTATATCTCTAAGTCTCATTTCTTACCCCCACACTCTCTTCTTCCTTCTCACTTTTTCCTTTACAGTTTTAAACCATAGTATTTTGCGTGTTCAGTTTGTTTCTGCTGCATTTCAATCACTTCAAGTCTTTTTTCCAGTTTCCTACTTCTCTTTGCAGCTGTATCTAATTGCTGTCAAAGCCATCAATTCAGTGTTTAATTTTAATTGTTTGTTTGTGTATGTATGTATGTATGTATGTAGGCTCCACTAGAGCCCATTGTGGGTTTTGAACTCACAACCCTGAGAATACGAGCTGAGCTGAGATCAAAAGTTGGATGCATAACTGGCTGAGCCACTCAGGTGCTCCTAATTTTAATTATTTAACAGCTTTATTGGGATATATAATTCACATACCATTCAGTTCTTCTGTGTAGAGAGTAAAGTTTGATGGTGTTTGCTATATCACATTAGTTAAACTGTGGCAATATGTCTGTATGATAAAATTTGTCATGTGAGCTATCTTAAGTGGATAATTCAGTGGTGTTAATTGCATTCACACTCCTATGCAGCCATCTCCACTATCTATTACCAAAACCGCTTCATCACTTCCAATAGAAACTCTGTAACCGTTCAGCAGTAATTCTCCATTTTCCTTCTGACCAGCCCCTGGTGACCTCTGATCTACTTCCTGTCTCTGAATTTGCTTATTTCAGGTTATTCATTTGAGTGGACTCACACAATATTTATCCTTTGTGGCTGGCTTATTTCATTTAGTGTGATGTTTTCAAGGTTTTCTGTGTTGTAGCAGGTAATGGATCTTCATTTTTTGTGGCTGAATAATATTCCATTTATATACATATACACGTGTTGTTTATCCATTCATTTGTTGATGGGACATTTGGGCTGTTTCTCCCTTTTAGCAGTTGTGAGTCATGCTGCAATGAACAATGACATACAGGTATTTGAGTCCCGCTTTCAACTCCTTTGGGTACATACCTAGAAGTGGAATTGCTGGATTATATGATAATTATATTTTTAGCCTTTTGAGGAACTGCCATGTTTTTTTCAAAAGCAGATGCACTATATTCTATCCTGTGAAATAATAATAAATAACGTATATTGGTCTTTGCCTCTAGTCCCTGACACAGGGCTCCTAAAATCTTTGTGAGTAGAGGTGCTAAGAGAATCTTTTGTTCTAACATTTAGTCTTTTTTTTTTTTTTAAGATTTTATTTATTTAAGAGAGGGGAGAGAGTGAGAGAGAGCACATGTGAGTGTGAATGGGGTGGAGAGGGAGACTCAGATTTCCCGCTGAGCAGGGAGCCCAATGTGGGCTCAATCCCAGCACCCTGTGATCATTAGTCTTTGATCACAGTTCTCAGCACAGATCTCCTACAACCTTTGTAATTTCCTAAGTCATAAGAGCACTAGGAGCATCTTTTGTTCTAATATTTGGATTTGACCGCAGTTTCTGACACTGGGCTTTTAAATCCCTTGAAATTTCCTACAGGGTAGGAGTGTCTTTTATTTTAATGAGGTGACTCTGAGTGGGTTCCTCAGTGGCTCCTAGATGGGGACTGATTTCCAGAAAGACCAAGCCATGATTAGAAGCTTAGAATTTTCAGTTCCAACCTCCCTTCTCTAGAGAGAAGAAAGAGGCTGGAAATGGAGTTAGTAATTGATCAAGCTGACATGGTGAAAGCTCCATAAAAATAGTATGGAGAAACAAGAGGGGATCAGGAAGGAGACAAACCGTAGGAGACTCCTAAACTCACGAAAGAAACAGGATAAGAGGGGTAGGGATAGGGTGGCTGGGTTATGGACATTGGGGAGGGTATGTGCTATGGTAAGTGCTGTGAAATGTGTAAGCCTGATGATTCACAGTCATGTACCCTGGGGCAAATAATACATTTTATGTTAAAAAAAAAAAAGTAGTATGGGAACCTTCAAGTTTATGAAGACATCCATGTACTGGATGGTTACATACCCTAACTCCATGGGGGTAGTACAAGGTCCTGTGCTTGGGACTCTCTCAGACTTTGGCCCTGTGTATCTCTTTATTTTGTTGTTCATCTGTATCCTTTATCATATCTTTTATCATATTTATAAACTGGTAAATGTAAGTGTTTCCTTGAGTTTCGTGAGCTATTCTAGCAGATAAACCAGTCCAAAGGGGAGGAAGTCAAGGGAACCTCTGCTTTGTAGCCAAGCCAGACAGAAGTTATGGGTAACCTAGGGACTACTCTTCCCCCTCTCCCCACCCCCCACCAATCTGCAGGTCCCCTACCTCCCCTCTGGTAACCCTTAGCTTGTTCTCCATAGTTAGGAGTCTGTTTCTTGGTTTGTTTTTCTCTTTTTTTCCCCCCTTGGTAAAGTTTTGTTTCTTAAATTTCACGTATGAGTGAAATCATATGGTATTTGTCTGTATCCGACTTATTTCACTTAGCGCTATACGCTAGCTCCATCCATGTTGTTGCAAATGGCAAGATTTCATTCTTTATGGCTGAGTAATATCCCAGTGTGTGTATATACACATACATACATACATGTTTATGCACACACACACACACACATATACACATACACATATATATCTTTCTGGATTATATATAATATGTGTATGTATATATGTATATCACATCTTCTTTATCCATTTATCTATTGAAGCACTTGGGCTCCTTTCATAATTTGGCTATTGCAAATCATGCTGCAACAAACAAACATAGGGGTGCATATATTTCAAATTAGTGTTTTTGTATTCTTTGGGTAAATACCCAGGAGTGTGATTACTGGATCATAGAGTAGTTCTTAACTTTTTTAGGAACTTCCATACTGTTTTCCATAGTGGCTGCACCAGTTTGCATTCCCACCAGTGCAAGAGGGTTCCCCTTTCTCTGCATCCTTGCCAACATCTGTTGTTTGTTCTGTTTTTGATTTTAGCCATCTGACAGGTGTGAGGTGATATCTCATTTTGGTTTTGATTTGTGTTTCCCTGAAGATGATTGATGTTGAGTATCTTTTCCTGTGTCTGTTGGCCATCTGTATGTCATCTTTGGAGAAATGTCTGTGTCTTCTGCCCATTTTTAATTGGATTATTTGTCTTTTTGGATGTCGAGTTGTATATCTTCTTTATATATTTTGGATACTAACCCTTTATCACATATGTCATTTGCCAAGAAGTTGTGGGTAACCTGGGGGCTACTTCTTGGGATGGTCATCTGAAATGGGGGCAATCTTGTGGTACTAAGCCCTTAAGCTGTCAGATCTGACCCTGTCTCCAAGTAGATAGGAAGAGGCCCAGCTGAAAAAACCCTTACACATCTGGTGTCAGAAGTGTTGTGAGTATGGTGGTAGCGTGAGAGTAAAGGATAGACCCATAGGAAGACTGGGTTTTTACATTCCCACAGCAATGTACGAGAGTTTCAATTTCTTTACTTCCTTGTCAACACTTGCTATTGTTCCTCATCTTTTTATAGCCATCCTAGTGGGTGTGAAGTAGTATCTTACTGTGGTTTTGGTTTATATTTGTTTAATGACTGATGATGATGAGCACCTTTTTTTGTGCTTATTGGACATTTGTGTATCTTCTTTGGAGAAATGTATATTCAGATCCTTTGCCTATTTATTTATTTATTTATTTTTAAAGATTTTATTTATTTATTTATTAGGAAAGAGAGAGAGTGAGAGAGAGCATGAGAAGGGAGAAGGTCAGAGTGAGACGCAGACTCCCCATGGAGCTGGGAGCCCGATGTGGGACTCGATCCCGGGACTCCGGGATCATGACCTGAGCTGAAGGCAATTGCTTAACCAACTGCGCCACCCAGGCGCCCAGATCCTTTGCCTATTTATTAACTGGGTTATTTACCTAGTTATATTTCTTATATTTGAGTCTATATTCCCTTTCAGTTGATTTTTGTGAATGGTGTAAGGAGGAAGTCTAACTTCATTCTTGTGCATGTGGATATCCAATTGTCCCAGAACTATTTGTTGAAAAGACTGTTGTTTCTTCTATTGAATTGTCTTGGCTCCTTTGTTAAAAATTGACAATTGTAAATATTTATTTTTAGACTTCTGTTCACATCCTTATGTAAATATTATACTATCTTGATTTTCTTAGTTTTGGAGTGAATTTTGAAATTGAGAAGTACGAATCCTCTAAGTTTGTTCTTTTCCAAGGCTGTTTTGGCTTTTCTGGGTTCTGCGTATTTTCATACGCATTTTAGGGTCAGCTTACCAATTTCTGCAAAAAACCAAAAATCCCAAAAATCCCAGCTGGTTTTTTTTTTTTTTTAAGTTTTTATTTATTTATTTGACAGAGAAAGAGATCACAAGTAGGCAGAGAGGCAGGCAGAGAGAGAGAGAGAGAGAAGGGGAAGCAGACTCCCTGCTGAGCAGAGAGCCCAATGCGGGGCTCCATCTCAGGACCCTGAGATCATGACCTGAGCTGAAGGCCACCCAGGCGCCTCCAGCTGGGTTTTTGATAGGGATTAAGTTCAATCTGTAGATCCATTTGGTGAGCATCACGATCTCAAGATCGTCTTTCAATCCATGAACATGGAATGTCTTTCAATTTATTTTGGTAATCTTGCTGCAATTTTGCTGAACTAGTCTACTAGTTCTAATAGTTTTTGGTGGATTTCTTAGGATTTTCTTTATGTAAGATCCTGTCATCAGCAAATAATTTTACTTCTTGCTTTCTGATCTTGATGGCGTCTATTTCTTTTTCTTCCCTAATTGCCCTGGCTAGAACCTCCAATGCAGTGTTGAATAGAAGTTGCAGGAGTGAATATCCTTGTCTTTTTTTTTTTTTTTTTAAGGGAAACATTCAGTCTTTCACCCTAAAGTATGATATTAACTGTAGGTTTTTTTTTTGTAGATGCCCTTTTTCAGGTTTTAATGCATTGAAGAGCTGGTCCCTTTCTAATGAGCAACACTTTTTTTTTTTTTTAAATCAGTTATAAAGGCTACAAACCTACTAGCTTTGTCCTCATCACTTGCCTTCTCATTCATCCTCCATATTCAATATATCAGAATAATTTGATTGATTTATTTGTCTTTAAAAAACTAGGTATTTCTTTCTGTCTCAACTATCATTATCTTGAAATTCTCACCTTTTTTTTTTTCCCCTCACTGAGTGACTCCCATTCCTTCAGATCATACTTCATACATTATATCTTAAAGGAAACCTTTACAGATCACCAAAGTAAACTTGTTCCTTACACTGTATGCTCTTGTAGCATTTATCATAGCTTACAATTAAGTTACTATAAGTCTGTGAGGGTAGGATTACCTGCTATTTTCTCTACTGCTGTATGGCCAGTGCTCAATACTAAGAAGATTTAATAAATATTTATGTAATGAATGAACCAGTGAAAATGGTATAATTTATGTGGAAATGCTTTTAAAATGAAAATTGCTAGAGAAACATTGTTTTGATCTCAACATTTAGAACAACTGTGATTAGTTTACTGAATTTACAATTTTTTGCTTGGGTGTAGAGAAATTCTAAGTTCTGGTGGTATTTAAGGATGGATCATCTTGGATAGACTCACTTATTACTGATTAGGTTTTGTTTACTTGGATTATGGAATTAGTATAACAATAACAAAGTGTATGGTAAAATCTCTCTAGAAAGCACTGTAATCCTTCCTAAATGACACCTTCTTGGTAATTATCACATTTGGTTTAAGATTTCACTTAGCACAGAACGGGTTGCAGAAAGCCAGACCCTCGTATATATTCAAGTAAAGGTGATGACTTTCTTCACAATAGAGCAGAGATGAAATAGCTCCCACATTTGTTATTCTGAATGGAGCCTTGGGATGAAATTCCAAGCAGCAGAATGCCACTTAACATTCTGCATGCTAGTTTGCTCTTTAGTAGTATAATTGTAAAATGAGGCAATAAAACCAGAGAGGATATAATATTTATACCTGTGCAGGCACTTCACATGATAAAATGTCACACGGGACTGTTTACTCCATGCTGGTTATTTGGATAATGCCCCACCTGCCTGGTGACAGGAGGTGCTGAGTCTTGCATAAATCTTGAAAAGAAGGTTAGGGTTAATACAGTGAATTTTTCAGCAGGAAAAAAGAATACATCATATGGGATAATAGTAATGGCTACTCTTTGAGCACTGTTTTTGTGTCAGCACCATACTGGGTCCTTGGGGACAAGAGAGGGACAAAAGAGGAGAGAATTAATAACACGGAGTAGCTTCCATGTGTCAGTGACTCTGCTACACGCTGTACTTAAAATATATATCTAAACCTTGTAACAACTCTGCCAGGTAGGTGGTGTTATCCCCGTGTATATGTGACTGACTTTTGTTTATCTCATAAAAAAAAAATTCTAATGACCTCATTGGAGTTCTGTTATAATTATCATGTTTAAACTTTGTGTGTGTGTCTGTGTGTGTATAATTTTTTTTTTAGTTTAAATAGCGGGTTTTTTTTTTTTTTGAGACAAAAAAAATTAATGAGAAGAGACAAAGAAACATCAAAGAGCTTTTTCCTCTGATTGCTGTGTTAGAACTTTTGCCTGAAAATAGGTTACATTCCTTCTGTTTTCAGCTGAATCCTCATTAACTTTACATTTTAATGATGTCCAGGGCAAATTACACCATTTATGGTCAGTGCCTTAAAGGGATGCTTAAAGGGGACTTAAAAAAAAATTTTTTTTCTTAAAATGGTGGATGCATTTACTCCAGAATATAAATTGATGTGGAATTCTTTAAATAACAAAAAATTCTCTAAACGTGGGGTTGGATTTCCATTTCCAACTATTGTAACAACTTAATTCAGAGGAAATTATTTTCAGCTTCAAGTAAGTTAATCATTGAAGAGAGTTTTTATAATATTTGGAAGTATGTAACTGAAACCAACGTCCTACATTTATGTTTGAAAATAGTTTCAGTTTCTCATTTACTTGGATTTAAATTCAATTTTACTGCTTAGCTTTAGAAATAATTCATAGGTGGTAGATGCTCAATAGGAATAAATGAAGACAGCTTCTCCCAGTTATGAAAAAAGCAAGGGTGATTGAAATGCTAATATGTTGATAGACAGATTGTATTTGCACAAGAATGAGGGAATATGCCGTAAGGTGGAACTCTTCACAGGATTCCAAATTATTCAATTTAAAAGAACAATATGAACTACAGAGCTGTGCTTTCATTGTAATCTTTGAATGCTTAATTATTATTAGATGATAAATTAGCATAAAGTGTCATGTGTCAAATACTGTTTATTTCCTTAACAATTATTTGATAGGCCAATTTCCCTTAATCTACTTATCTGTTGAGAGAACTGTAATTATAGGAATGCCCATCGAACATCAGGTATTTTGTAAGGTTTGTGCTGCTATTTTTTTAAATGTGTTTAATTGAATCCCTTCTGTGTGCTAGGCAAAGGGCTAGTGTCCTTGTTAAGGCTTTTTTGAACGCAAGGAGAGGAATTTCACTAAAACTAGCTCGTGAAGGGCAGGGATGGAAGTGGAGGGATCTGTTGTAGAGAGTAGAACAGGAAGCAAAATGCAGCGGGGGTTCTTGAAGACAAACTAGAAATGGAAAGTCATGGATCCTGTGACTCTGTCTCTTTCATTGTGGCATTGCTCATTCTGCCTGCCACCCCTTCCCTGGGCTCCCTTGGTTCACTCTTTATCTTGATACGGTGGAAATTGATGTCTTCAGCCTATATGAACTTTCAAACTTGGATTCCCATGGCTAACACGCATTTTTGTGTTAACAGCATAGAGCATGTGGCTCAGCCTAGGCCTTGGATGATCCCTGTGATCACCCAGGTGTTATGTTGCACTGCCTTTTCTGGGGGGCCTCAGTCGATGCAGAGTGGAATGTAACCAGGTGGACAAGACATGACCTTTGCCTGTATGTAGCCTTTTGTGAAGATAATGCACATAAGAGTGATAATTTCTACTTAGTGTGCAGAGGACTTCCCTGTAAATAAAAATGTCTGAACCTTCTTAGTCATCTGCAGTGTTTGGAAACTGAGGAATTGGAGAGAAGGTTTGGGGGATACCATTGAAGGCAGATGGCATGATTTTCTTTTGGAATGATATTTCTGAGATAGGACTCCCCAAGAGTCCAAATCGTCAGTTGGATCCTGCTTGCAACTATGCAAGGGAACCAAGTTTACAAAGAAAAATAGACTTCTTAGTGTGCAGCACTGAATGTTTGGCAGAAATATTTAATATAGTTTTGAGGAAGTTTTGCAGTGTTTGAGTTTGGTCCATTGTGGCTAATGACTCTTGCTTGTCAACATTTCAGTTTTCTATTTTTTAAATATTTTATTTATTTATTTGACAGAGACGGAGCGAGAGAAGGAACACAAGCAGGGGGAGTGGGAGAGGGAGAAGCAGGCTCCCGGCTGAGCCGGCAGCCCAGCGGGGGGCTCCATCCCAGGACCCTGGGATTATGACCTGAGTCGAGGGCAGACACTTAACAGATGAGCCACCCAGGCGCCGCAACCTTTCAGTTTTCTTGTAACCTCATTAAAATATTTGTAGATTCTGCATTTGCTCCTCAGTTCTATCATCATCATCATCATCTTGCTGCTTTCGTGACTGAGCATTGAGATGGGGCAAACTCCAGGGTCGATAAGAGTGTGAATAGGACATCTGTTGAGTTTCTATTTGCTTTCTGTATACACACACATACATATGCACGTGTGCGTGCGTATTTTAGTCTTCCTAGAGCCCATAAGATAAGAATTCTTGTCTCTCTTTTACAGCTGTTGCAATGCAAGGCACAGAATGGGGAAGTAACTTGCCCTAAGGTGATAGAACTAATAAATAGTGGATCAGTGATACAATTCTGGCCTGGTTCCTCCCACTATACCGTGCTGCCTCCAAACACACACCTATGCTTGTGATACCTGTTCCAGGATCGTGGTTCACTTGTGTTCTGGAATGTTCAACTTCTCTGATGGAACAAGGTTTTGTGTCACTATGGTTATAAAAGCGTAAGTTCTAGTTCAGGTATAGCCATTTATAAGCCGTGTGATGATAGGCTGTGTGAGTTAGCTCTTTATTTTTTAACTTGGAAAATGGGGCCTATCATAGAGACTTGGTATAAAGAATAAAGGAGCCGGTGCAGTTTTTGTCACATGTGTTTCTGTAATGCACATTCACTCCTAGCCAATTGGTAAAGAGAGGAATGGTGTCAAATAATGTAGAAATTGCACTGGTTTGTCTACACCCCCAAGTTAGAGTAGGTGAATTCAAAGTAGGTTAACACTGTTTTTCTTGGTCTTTACCTTTGAGTAGATTTTCAGCTTTAAGTTTTTGCCCTTTTTTGGGGGGAGTCTTTAGGAGGAGGTGTTTTGGTTTTGAAGTTTGGAATGAGATTGGCATTGATAGGATAAGGACTCCTGAATTCATGCTTGCAGCCTTTATAGAAATTACATAGTTTTGAAAAATAATTTAAAAATAGTATTTCAGTTTTCAGAAAAGCTACATACGTATGTATGTTTTTGTTCATATTTTTACCCCTGGTTAGAAGAATATGGTTGCTTCTGGGTTGTGGCGATCCAACAAGACTATTTCAAAGTTGTGTTTTCTCCTCCTTTAACTTGACCTGGTTTGTTGAAAATGCTCAGTCCTTTTAGGAGCAAGCAAGGGGGGCTAGTGGAACATCTTTGTTGAGTGTTGAGACACTCGTGTCTGGGAATGCATTGGGGTACTTTATTACTTTGATTATTTTAATTACAGAAAATGTAGTAATATGGGAAGAAGACAGCGTGCATAATATGAGAACTACAGGCTCTATATTCAGTTTGGAGTTTAAATCCTGGCCCATCAATGGCCAGTAAACTGACTTGAGCAAGGCAATAATTTTTTGGATCTCTGTTTTCTCACCAATAATGCAGAGTTGTCCCCATCTGCCTCATAGGGTTCTTTTGAGAATTTGATGGCATTAGAAATTTAATGATAGGAAGTATTCAGAGTGCCTCACTTCTGGTAGCTTTTTAATAAATGTTTAATAAGGGAACCAGAGAAGATCACAGAAATGCAGTTGTAACCTGTTCTGTGCAATTAATACTCTAAATAATTTTATATTGTTACTGTTCTTACGAGATAGATTTATTTATCTTAGACCACGAGCAGGAGGGACAGAGGGGGAGGGAGAGAGAATTCCAAGTGGACTCTGTGCTATGCCACGCAGGTGCCCGGTATTGTTACTGGTTTTGTAATAAGTCACTGTCACATGAAACAGAAATGGAACTTCTTCTAAAAAAAAGTCTGGTGAATTTTGTAATGTGAATAACTACTTGTAAGACAGCATTAAAAATTATTTAAAAAGGAGTGTACACCTTTATAAAATTTTGTTATAATGCAGTAGTATTTTAGTATTTTCTCAAATTTGAAGTGAATAGTTATATTAAGTCAGTTCCAAAACTTCTATAATATGAAATATTTAAAAACTTAGACCAAAAGTATAATATATTCTACTTAGCTTTTGGGCCACTTTTCTTTGGAAATTGTATTTTATATCCTCTCCTTTTAATTAAAAACAAACTATATTAGCTCTTTTTTAAAAGCCATATTTCCTCTTTATAATTTTATTTGAAAAAATAAATTTGGTTACTTTTTTTCCTCTCACAGGCAGCCAAGACTAGTGAGTAAAACACCCATAGCTAATTTGCATGAGCTTGGTCACACTGTTAACTCCTGTATTTCCTTCAGTCCTGTTAATTCATATGTGAACCCAGGGGTATTATTGCCCATTAGCCTTTCCTCACAGTTAATTTTGTGAAAGTCAGAATTGATGTGTGAGTGTTGTGTACTCTTTGGAGACACAGTGCCACGGACATACTGGGGTGTATTTTGTTTACAATTGGTGTATAACAAAGTATCATCATCTTCCAGTGCCTTTTTTATGTAATTGTCAGTAAAATTTCTGGTTCAGCAAAGACTTTTTATTATCCTTGAAACTTAACCTACAATGTGCCAAGAGACAAGATGAAATAATAGTAAATGCCACACACCTACTGTGCGTCAGACACATTGCTGGATACTTTATAAATAGGATCTTTAATCCTCATAACTCTGCAAAATGGAGCGTATTAGTCATTTGATGGAGGCTAAGAAAACTGCCCCAATCTCACTGCTTTTGCCAGGCTTCATAGCTGGAGCTCTCCCCACTCTTATATTCTATATTCATAGTGATCCCAATGGATCTAATGGATATCAGAATGTATTTTGATAGAAAGTTAGTGATTGCCTTCTACTTAGTGGTTTTTTTTTTTCCCCCCTACTGGAATAAATGAAGTATATTGTGGAGGAGTGGGAGAAAGACACTTAGATTTTCTCTAATGTTTTATGAAAATTAAGAGGAAAATTCAGACATACCCATGACAAAGAGTGGGAGTAGTTAGTTTGTGGGCAGAGTTTAGGTCAACCAGATTATCTGGAAGGACCATTGGATTTTTGGGTTTATTATTGTGATTGGATATTTGTGTGTGTTGGGGTGGGGGAGTGGTGATGTGTGTGCTTGGCCCTCATAAAACTAGAGGGACGACAGATTTTTTCCCCCTCCATGACTCTATAGTTGAAAGCTTTCTTTTATCATTTTGCTGCCATATGTGTTTGTGAAAATCAGTTGCGTTGTAAAAATTCTTACTTCCTGGAAACCAGAAATCCATTCAGTAAGTGTCCCTGCCTTGACCACTTCCTCTTCATTATTTCTAAATGATAGTGCTGCTCTTGTAGCATTCCAGACGTTCATCTAGCTAGGATTCCTTTTTCGCATTTGCTCTTTGGTGCATTTTCTCCTGTTTTATTTTGTTTCTTTGTCCCGATCAGTTCATCAAGTATAATAGAGGAGACATTTGCTTTGTTTTTTTTTCTCTAAAGCAAGTTATTTTAGAGGGAGAGTTTACTAGTGATAAGAGCTGTTTATGTCCTAAGCGATTGATTTGTAATTAATGTTGCCTGGGCTCTCACATGTTGGCAGAATTGGTAACAGCTTGCAGAATTTTTTTAATTCACTTTTCTTTTTGGTATTTTGACAATGTCATTCATATCTCATGAAAAAGTACCTCAGACAGGTTAAATGTGTTAAAACATGGAATGAAAAGGATGGAAGGAGACCCACTGCTGCCTAGAAACCTTGATCTTTTGCCAAAGTATTTAAACAATTTAGTGTTTTGGTTTCCTAGCTCCAAGCTGCTTCTCAAATCCCTTGCTAATTAATCCAGTTAATGCTTTGTAGATTTACTATATGCAGTGCTTTGGCCTGCTCGTCTACCATTGAGAAGTCCGTTTTGTTTCTCGGGGCAAACCTCAGCTCTGTTCGGGTGCAGTGATACACAGGGGACTTGCTGACGTGAGTATACTTTCTTGTCTTTCAGACCATTGTTAGTGTAAATGTATGTAGGTATATGTGCATGTTCCCTGTTCTACATAGTACTTAGGCTTAAAATTTCAAGTTAAAAAACTGACACAAAATAGAAAACATAACTATAAAACACCGTTTACGCCAAGGTAAAGAGCTGATTAACTGTGTGAATGATGTAAATTATTCAGGTCTCTAAGCCTCAGTTTTCTCATCTGTAAAATGGGGAAGATAATCTTTCTGGCAGTGTCGTTGTTAGAATGAAATGAATATCTTAAATGCTTAGCAAGTGCCCAGCACTTAGTAAAACTCAGGAAATGATGACTTGCTTTTATTATTGTGTTAGGATGTTAAATAAATTCTTTGGGTGCTTGCTGCAATTTGGAGGAGGTAGGTTCCTTTCATCAGGTTTTCTTTTGGCAAAGGAATTTCAAATGTCTTAATTCGTGTCCAGGATATAAAAATCAAGCGCTCATTCTTTTAACAGGGATAATAAGAAACACACAGCTGTATTCTGCTTCAGACTGTGGTTTGAAGACCCATTCATGTGAGTTATCAATACAGATGACTTTTTTTTTAAAGTTGAAAGGTAAATTTCTCTCGTTTGCTCACTCGTAAGCTTAGGTACAAAAAAAAATACATGAGCTGTCTACCTGCCCCTTTCACCCCGCCCTGCCAGTTAAATCAAACATGGATGCAAGTTCAGGAAACTGTCACTGCTGGTGAAACTGATGATGACTTTTTGCTACACCATTTCTGAAATCATATATTAAGTCTTTTAACCTCTGAGTATGCCCTACTGATTCAGAATTAATAGGGTTCTCATTTGATCATTAGGGGAAATATCACTGCCCCCCTCCTACCCAAGGATTTCAGAGAAGAAAATTGACTGGCAAACTATGTTACATTAACAACTTGATGAACTATCACAACGTTAAAACATCCATGTAATTCCCACCCAGGCCAAGAAATGGAACATTAGTAGTATCTTATAAACCATTCTTAGATGTCTTTCCAATGATCACCCCCTCCTTTCTTCCTAAAGAGAACCATTATCTTCTAACAGCATTGATCATTTTTGCCTGGCTTTGAACACATATAAGTAGAATCATATAAATAATTATGAGGGTATTTTGGTTTCTTTTGCTAAACATTAAATTTATAAGATTATCTTTGCCGTGTGGTCCTGTGATTTGCTCATTTCATTCATTGCTATATGGTGTTCCATTACCTGAATATGCCATAATTGATCCATTCTATTGTCGATAGACATTAATGTTTCCCTCTTGTTTAGGCTATTTCGAGTAATGTGGCCATATGTCAATATTGTGACTGTCTGGTGCTTATGTACTCCTATTTCTGTTCTGTTAATATAATTAGGAGTGAAATTGCTAGGTCACAGTGTGTGTTTAACGTTAGCATAAAATGCCAAGCAGTTTTCTAATGTGGTTGATTCAGTTTGCATCCCATGGATGTGTGAGAGATTCTGTTGCTTCTTGTCTTCACCAACACTTAATAAAAAATGTCTCTCCAATTTTTGCCTTTCTTGGTGGTTGTATAGTGTATGTCATTTGGGTTTTAGTTTGCATTTTCCTGATTACTAATGAAATTGAACATCTTTTAATATATTTATTATTTGGTTATCTTTCATCTTCTTCGTTCTTTGTGTATTTAAAGCCTTTGGTGGTTATATCTATCTTCTGTTCTGTGGTTTATCTTTTCCACTTTTGATGGAGTCTTTTGCTGAACAGAAATTTTTACTTTTCATGTAGTCCCATTTATTAATTTTCTTTATAGTTAGTCCTTTTTGTGTTCTATTTTAAAACTCTTTTCCTATTCCAGGGATTTAAAAGATTTTCTCCTATATTTTAGAGGTTTTGAGCATTTTACCTTTCACATGTAGTCTGCAATTCACCTGGAATTGATTTTTTTTTTTTAAATGCTATGAGGTATAGGGTGGCAGTGGCAAAAAAAAAAAAAAAAAAAAAAAGTTGCTGACTCCCTGCTGTATATGATTTTAATTCTGTGATATTTGTCGGGACTTGGTTTTTGACTCAGAATTTGGTCAGTTTTTGTAAATGTTCCATGTGTATTTTAAATCAAGTATATTGTGTGGTTGTAGTTATAGTGTTCTATGTCAGGTTGATATTTTTCCATTCATCTATGCCCTTACCAATTTTTTGTCTTCTTTTTCTTTCCCTTGC
Source organism: Nasua narica (assembly GCA_028533885.1). NCBI lineage: Eukaryota > Metazoa > Chordata > Mammalia > Carnivora > Procyonidae > Nasua > Nasua narica. The sequence continues at coordinate 71,211,675 of CM052813.1, read as the reverse complement.
AGAAGAAATTTATATTAAAATCTCATTCTATGATTGTGGTTGTTTTTTCATTTATCCTCATAGTTCTGTCAACTTATTTTATATTTTATGTGGCTTTATTGTGGTTGCGAACTAATTTGGAATGATTTCTTCCTAGTAAATTAAAACTTTTATTATGAAATGACTTTTTATATTTAGTAATGATTTTTGTCTTAAAGTTTACCTCATCTGATATTTTAAAAATTTGAGATATAATTTATATACCATAACAGTCACCATTTTAAAGTGTACTAGTCAGTGGTTTTGTGGTATATTCACAGGGTTGTACAAAATCATCACCACTACCTAATTCTAGAACATTATTGTCCTTAAAAAGAAGCCCTATGCCTATTAGCAGTCTCTACCCTTTCTCCTTCTCCTCATCCCTTGGCAGCCATTAATCTACTTTCTATCTTTATGGATTGGTCTATTCTGGACATTTCATACAAATAGAATCTTACAATATGTGGCCTCTTCATGGGGTTTGTCTACTTTCATATAGCATAATGTTTTTGAGGTTTATCCATGTTATAGCATGTATTACGGCATTCCTTCTTATGGCTGAATAATATTTCTTATGGCCTACCCTGATCTCAACTCCCTCCTCTCTTAATCACCATGCTAACTTTATAGTGATCACTTTCTATTTTTCTTTATCATTTTGTCACTCAGATGTGCCTCCTAGGCACCATTGTTTAGTCTTGCCCCTTTAAAGATTTTTAATGTGGCACTTTAAATTATTTATTGTAAAGATTTTATTTTATTTTTAGAGAAAGAATGTGAGCAGGGAGAGGGGCAGAGGGGGCAGGGAGAGAATGTCAAGCAGACTCTGCTGAGCGCTGAGCCCAAAGCCAGGATTGATCCCGCTGCCCTGAGATCATCCCCTGAGCCAAAACCGAGAGTGGGATGCTTAACCTGTAGCCACCCAGGTGCCTCTAAATTTCCTTTAAACTAGGGGCTTACCTTCCATCGCTTTCTTTTCATTGAAATTTATCTGTTGAATAACACTGGGCATGTGACTTGTAGAGGTTCTCATAGTCCCTGTTTGTGGATTGTGTACTCAGTGTGCACTTTAACGTGTTCCTCTCTCCTTTGTATTTTCTGCAGATTGGCGGTTGGGTCCAAAGGCTTGATTGGAGTCGTATTTGATCTCTTTGTCAGGACATAGGTGGTATGTTTTTTCACGCGGAGACATCTGATGTCTAGCTCCCTCTGTTTCTATGTTAACAGCTGTTGTTGCTCACTGTTTAAATCTATCAGTAGGACTGCTTTTACCAGGAGACACTATCCCTTGTTTACTATTTGGTAAATGTGTTACTGGTCTTGGGTAAAGGCAGCTTAAATGGTGGTTTCTTTCCTTTTATTGACCAATTTTCAGGATAATGAATTAAGTTTGTATTTTGCTGCTTCTTTGCATGCCTGGTGATCTTTAATTGGATGCCAAAAATAGTGAATTTACCTTCTTGGGTGCTGGATATTTTTGTATTCCTATAAATATTAGTGCGCTTTGTTCTGGGACGCAGTTAATTTACTTGGAAACAATTTGATCCTTTTGGGTTGTGCTTTTAAGATTTGTTAGGGCCAAAGCAGCATTTAATCTGGGACTAATTATTCCCTACTACTGAGGCCAGACCCTTCTTTGTACTCTATCTGGTGCCCAGTGAATCATGAGTGTTTTTCCAGTCTAGCTGGAAGGAATAGTCACTATTCTTGGCCAATATGAGTATGGCACTGTTCCCTCCAATTCTCTTGGATGATTCTTTCCTCATCCTTGGGTACTTTCCTCACATGCACATGCAGATTAGCACTGTCTTGATTATTCAAGGGAGCCTCTGAAGGTTTCCAGAGTTCTCTGTGCAGCTGTTTCCTTTCTGGTATTCTTCTGTGCTAACTCAAGTCACTTTGAGTTTCTTTTACCCCCTTAGCTGTGTCTCTTCAATTCAGAGAGTCTGATGGGATCCTCCTGGCTTCACCCTCCTGTGCTTTGGCCTGGAGACTTGCTGTAGGCAGTAAGCTGGTGCAGATGTAGGCTTACTTCCTTTTTTTCTCATTCTTAGGGACCACTGTCGTTCATTTCCTGACATCCAGTGTCTTGAAAACTCTTTCATGTTTTTGTTTTGTTGTTGTTTTTCAAGTGGGAGGTAAATCCTGTCTCTGTTACTATTCTATTTTGACCCAAAGTCAGGGGATTTTACTGGACCATGCGGTGGTTGGATGTTCTGGGTCTGTATTCTCAGGTGCTAGGTGTACTTTTTCACTATGTGATTTCAAGCCTTTTTTTTTTTTTAATTTTGAGAGTTTTCTTGAATTATTTTAGTATTTCCTTGCATTTGTTTTCTTCTTTTTGTCATTTCTTATGCATCTGTTTGATTTTCTTTGCCTCTCTTCAGTATTTGCTACTTTATTTAGAATTCTTTTTATCTACTTCCTCACTTTTGGAAGTGACTCCCCTCTTCCCCCTTACCTTCTGTTTCTCTAGAGGCATTATCTGCTTTGATTTTTGTGTTTTCTCTAATTAGTTTTCATATACATTTTTCCTTTTAATTCTGATTCTTCCCTGAGTTCTTTACCTCATTTGTACATTTTTATAATTCTCTCTTCTGTTCTTTCATGTCTGTACAATTTTCTTAATGTATTTTAACTATTTTGAAATAGAAAGTTACAGTTTTGATTATTACGTGGTCCTGTCTTTCTGGCTGTAGGGATATTAGTCTGAATCTTATTCTGATTTGTCTTATTGTAACTTCCTATGGGATTTTCTTTTCTTTTTTTGAAATGATATTTATTTAGAGAGTGAGAGAGAGTGGGGGGAGGGGGGCAGAGGGAGAGGGAGAGAATCTTTTAAAAAAAAAGATATTTTTTTGAGTGTGAGAGAGTCCATGCGAGCGAGGGGGAAGAGTGGGGGGTGGGAGGGGGAAGAGGAAAGAATCTCAAGCAGACAGCGCTGACCGCAAAGCCCGACACAGGGCTCAGTCTCATGACCCTGATACCATGACCTGAGCCAAAACCAAGAGTTGGATACTTAACCACCTAGGCACCCTAGGGAGAGAGAGAGAGAATCTTAAGCAGACTCCACGTCCAGGGCAGGGCTTAATCTCATAGCCCTGATACCATGACCTGAGCTGAACCTATGGGATTTTCTCTTAATATGTTTTTGTTGCTCATTTTTATGTGAAATTAATTTTCCTGTAATGTTAGGAGGAGGAGCAGTTAGGTGGTTTTATAACTTCACTGGACTCTGTCTACTGTTATTTCATGTGGTGGTTAAAAGTATATAATGGTTCGCTGTGTAATTTCCCTGACTCTGTCCTCTTCTCCCACTTTCATCTGAACCTTCTCTTTGCTTTGCTTCCTCTCTATTTTCTCTGTTCAGTTTTCTCTGTTCCACTCCCAGTAGTTTCCCTTTAGTGGAGGCCCTTATCCCTTACATGAGGATTTGGAGTTTCCAAAACTGTGCTCCTGTCCACCAGACTGCTCCCCAGCATATCCTCTTCACCTTTGATATTTTCATTGTGTATAAAAATATAGTTATCTGCAGTTATTTTCCCCCCGAATCTTAAAACTGTTATCTCATTGTCTTCTGGCTTCTATTGTTTGTACTGGAAAGTCAGCCATAAGTCTTACTGTTGTTCCTTCAGTGGAAATTTTCTTTCTTTTTTTCTGGCTGCTTTGAAAGTTTTCCTCTTCATCTTTTGTTTTCAACAGTTGTGCTATGTTGTGTTGCTTTTTATTTGTCTTACTTGAAGTCTGGAGTACTGCTTGAATCTAGGATTTGATTTTTGTCATTAATTTTGGGTAATTCTCGCCATTATTTACCTAACTATTGCTTATAATCCTAGCCCTCCCCACCTTTAAGCGATGTTATTTTAGTGTCTGTGTCTTTTAACACCATCATTTGAATCTTTTCTGGGTCTGTTTTTCTTGCCTGTGGGACACTGTGGTTTTTAGTCACTTTACTTTTATTTCTGTTTTCTTGGTTGGTTCTATTTTGTTTTGTTTTTTGAGTGCCAGTTATATATTCAAAACTGTAGATCTATTTTAAGGCCTAGAGTAAGGATTTACATTTATTTTTGGCATTTAGGCTGGGGGAACTAGCAGTCTTCCATCCCTTTACCCCATCCTTCCTTCTCTCCCATTTAGGGATTTAGATGATTTGGAGATGTGCTTCAGTCTCTGTGAGGATTCATCTATTTCCTTTTCACTTTTCTCATGAGAAGTTCTAATTATCTGGGGTCCCAACCCAAAGCCCGAGGTGCTTCCTGGGACCTCCTCCCTTTTATAGGCTCTGAATTCCAGTTTTGTCCTCTTCACCTGTTGGTGATTTGAAAACGCTGATCAGCTTTTAGCCTCTTACTTGCTTCTCTTGGAATCAGTCCATGTCTTTAGGAGAAATGTGGCCTCAAATGCTAGAATAATTTTTTTTTTGAAGATTTCTTCTCCTGGATCTTGGCTCAGTGTAATTTGATACTTTTTTGGTAATTCTTTGATGCCTCTGAATAGTTGCTCTTTTTTATATTTTATTCATCTGTTCTATTTTTTCTGAATAGGAACATTGATCTAAATCCTAATTCACCTTAACTGGAGTGGAAATCCAGCTAGCTTTTTAAAAAGGAACCCTTTATTCAGGTAGTGTTTTAAGTTTGTTATAATGTATCCTAATCCTAACATTTGCTGTTTGAGGCAGATGGTATCATTTCCATTTTCTTTAGGAGGAAACTGATGTCTAAATAGGTTAATGAAGTTGTCCAAGGTCAAAAAGTCTTTACCTTAAGGCACTAAATAATTCCGTTCCAGGCGACCTTCTCTTTCAGACTTTGGACTTTAGGATAACAAGCACCTTGATATACATAGGAAATCTGAGTGATAGAGAAACGAGTCCAACGAGGATGAGTGTTATGTGGGTGTATGTATATGGAATGTAGATTATCGAAAAACCTATAATTAATTTTGTGTGCATGAATAATTGGGTGTGAATCCTCCCACACAATCAGTTAAGTTGTATTTTGCTGTTTTTCAATGTAACAATCATCTTCCAAGTATTTGTCATACATTACAAGCTTTGATTTCTTGTTGAATCTCTGTGTATAATTTTCCATCCATACTGTGTGATTAATCATGGGTTTGTTAGAATTACAGAAATTATTTTCCAGCTTTAAGTTGCATTTAAATTATTTTAGAGTTGGTCTTTATAGTTTGTTATCTGTTTCCAAAATGCTTGGGATCATATTCAGTTTGAGAGAGGAGTTTTTAAAGTACTTTATGGTAGATCTCCCAACCAAGAGAATCTAGTTGTTTGAACCTTAGAGCTGATGAAAAGTCACCTGAAGTCACATTTCTTTGACCACTACTTCCATGGTGAAGGCCACTGCAAGCCATGTAGCAACAGACAGGGGTGTAGAACTCTCTTCAGGAAGGAGCAGTGAAAAATTGGGTACAAACTTACAGCCAACCACATCTTCCTTTCCAGATGAGACTTCCATGTGATAAGTGTTTCTGATCTTGTAGAATTTGAACAAGTTTACCTTATTGATTCTAGGACACATTTTCTACCATAGTTTAATGTCTGAAGTCATGATGCATCTACAATAGATGGGATCTTATAATCACTGCAAGCCACGCAGCTGTTCTGATGTCATTGCCTAGGTAGGCATGGAAGAACTTGGCTGTGAGTCCTGACGGTACGGTGGGACACCTGGAGCTATTGACATTTCAGGATCATTTGAGAAAGTACTATGAGGCATGATTTTAATCTGAAAACTTTCTGTTGTCCTCTTCTTGCAAGATCAGCATCTATTACCGACTGGGTGTCAGCTGCTTGGGAAAAGTCTCGGAGGCAGTAGCGAAACATTTAATTTTGTTTTGGAAAAGCCGCATTAAGTGCTCTTCGTCCTCATAGCACAATGGGTAATACTATGTGGAAAACCTGGATCAAGGACTCTGAGCTGAAAAGCCATTCAGAAGAGTTGCTTTCTGATGTGAAGAAGTTGTAGGAGTACTTTGACTAATTTATTGTGCTTGTATTTTATGTTTTATATATGTACAGTGGTGTCAGATTAAAAAAATCTGTTCCAAACTGAGTAAGTTAATTTTACATAAGAAACTATTACTGTAATTTAATTTTCCCTCCTTTTTGGGGGGGTAGTAATAGACTGGTGCATCTTACTCTCTGGTTTCTTAGATTCAGCGAAGTACAATACCTTGCTTCTTGCATACTTAAAAGATGTTCAGTATTTATTGGGTAACGGTGCCAAGGTTTCTTTCTTAGAAGACCTTCTTACAGTGCACGTCTTGATATTAATTTTGAACTAAGTTTATTCATTCTAGTCTTAGATAAGATTTATAAAAGATGGGTTAGTAATACTAGTGTTCTTGAACTGAAATTTCATCCCATTGTTTGGTACCACACAGTGAAGTTAACCTTTCTCTCTAAAAGGATAATCTTTTGGTAAGGAGATGAATTTTATCTTCTAGTTTAATCTTATATTGGGAGTAGATGGCTAAAACCTCTTTTGAAACAAAATAATGGTTTATAGTAGTAGATTGGGAGGTATGCTGGTGTCTGAAAACAGTTGGATGATACATATATAAGAATATATACTTGGAATGGAAGAATGGAAGAATATTTTTGACATCTTTTTTTCTTTCACTATGTGGCCCTCTTAGTTTTGAAGTTACTTATATCATTTTTTTTTTTTTTAAGGATTTCATTTATTTGAGAGAAAAGCACTGGAGAGAGAGCATGAACTAGGGTGGGGGCAGAGGGAGAGGAACAAGCAGACTCCCCGCTGAGCAGGGAGCCTGATGTGGGGCTCGATCCCAGGGCCCTGAGATCGAGATCATGACCTGAGCCAGATGCTTAACCTAAAGGCAGATGCTTAACCTACTGAGCCACACAGGTGTCCTGGAGTTACCCTATGTGTTTTGAATTTAAGTTATATACATTATAAAAAAGTTAATGATATGCAGTCTCTAGGTGATCTTCCAAATCTAAACCTTGTTAATATCAAATCGAGAACATACCTTCTTCACTTTCTGTTCAGCAAACTTAATGATGCACTGTGGTAGAATTTACAGAGATGAGTTGAGCACTACTCTGCCTTCAGAGAACTTTAAATCTCTCGTTGGTAGGTGGTTGGGAGTTAAACATATTGGTATCCCCACTCTGGATTTGAGTGGCATTGTGTTTAAGAGGTCAATAGCATAACTTTTGGAGGGTGTCTACATCTGAGTTTGAATCCTGATGTTCTCCTTTGTCAGCTTCTGTCAGGGTACTTGCCCTCTCCAAGTGCAGCTTCCTCAGTAGGGTGGTGGTTTTGAGCACCTAGCACATTGTAGAAGTTCAGTAACTGTTAATTGATGCTGTATCATATTCCTCATTCTCACCATCATAATTCTCATCTGCATTTCAGGGTCGTGAAAAAACTTTGATGTCAAATAGATCTGGCAGGATTCCAGTCTGTCTCTGATATTTATTAGGTGTGTGGTATTACGCTGTCTACTTGAAGGCTCCTCTTGAATTTCTCCTTATGGATATTGTAGACTGAACTTAGGCTCTTGCCCTCAAACTTGGCTCCTTCTATACAGCTTTCCAATCTTGGAGTTGTTTATATCAGAAACCTGGGAGTCATTCTCTTTGTCTTTGTCTCTCCTCTCACCCATTCATCTTTCATGTCCAGTTCTGTCTCTTGTCTCGAGTCTGCTAACTTCTCTTCCATTGCCATCACTTGCATCGAAGCCTGTACCATTTCTTACTCAGACAATTGCTGGGGCTGCCTAACTAAACTTACATCGAGCTTTGCCTAATTACAGTCCATTCTCCATGGAACAGCTAGGGTAATCTTTGGAAAAATGTATTTGATCCTCTTCCCGCCCTCCCACTCCTTCTCGTTCAGAACTTTTCAGTGGCTTCCGTTTACACCTGCATAAAGTCCAAAGTCCTTCATGTGCCCCATGAGATCCGATGTGGCTTGGCACCAGAGTCTTCCAGCTTTGTTTCCCTTGTGTTCGGTGATTGTTACACTGGCCTTTTATTTTTCCTTTTGACCTAAATTCTTTCCTGTCTCAAGCCTGCTTCTAGTCCATGCTCTTCCTGCCCTCCACCTCTACCACTTTTCCCTACTTTTGTCTAATTCCTTTGCATCCTTGAAGTCTGTGCTCACATGATACTTCTTTTGGAAACCTAAAAAATCTCTCAGTCTAAATTGGATCTTTCTTTCATGTGCTGTCATAGCATGCCGGCTTTTTCTCTGTAGCCATTACCTCCTCCCCCATTTAAGATCTTCTTTCGATGGAATCTAGCTTTTTGAGGGCGTAGACTGTATGGGTTTTGTTCACTGCTCAGTTATTCCCAGACTTTTAGCACTGGTACCTAACACATTGTAAGTGCTCAGTCAGCATTTGTTGCAAGGGTGGTACTTTTATTGAAATGAATGAACATTAGGGTCGCCTAATAGGGTTGGTGTAAGAATGAGGACACAAATGGTATCTTACTGCATGTTATTTGGCACATAGTGGGTCTGTGATATTATTCTTTTTTTCCCTTCATTCTAAGGATTAAGAAAGGCCTACCAGTTTTCAAGTGATAGGTTGTAACCCACTTGTGGGCAGTGAAATCAATTCAGTAGGTCTTACAGTGAATTAAAAAAAATAAATGGAATAGAAAAGCAATTATTAGAGAAAATAACATATAGTAAGAACAGGTATTGTTTCCTGAAACTTCTGTTCTGTGGGTGTAATGTAGGTACCAGTGGAGATATAACCTATTTCTTAATGTGGGTAATTAATGGGGAAAAGAAATTTGAAAGCCACTATTGTAGCTCTAACACAGTATAGTATGTATATAGCTTCTATGCAGCACGGTGTTTAAGTTAGGGCAGCTAAATGCGGATGTATCCAGTTGTTTTTTTTTTAAGATTTTATTTATTTGACAGAGACACAGCGAGAGAGGGAACACAAGAGGGAACACAGGCATCGGGAGTGGGAGAGGGAGAAGCAGGCTTCCCATCAAGCAGGGAGCCTGATGCGGGGCTCGATCCCAGCATCCTGGGATCATGACCTGAGCCAAAGGCAGGCGCCTAACAACTGAGCCACCCAAGTGCCCCTGGATATATCCAATTCTTTTTTTTTTTTAAAGATTTTACTTATTTATTTGACAGAGATCGCAAGTAGGCAGAGCGGCAGGGAGAGGGAGAACTAGGCTCTCCACTGAGTAGGGATCCCAGTGTGGGACTTGATCCCAGGTCAGGACCTGAGCCGAAGGCAAGCCACTCAACCAACTGAGCCACCCAGGTGCCCCTGGATATATCCAATTCTTTTTTTTTTTTAAAGATTTTGTTTATTTACTTGACAGAGACAGCTCACAAATAGGCAGAGAGAGAGGGGGAAGCAGGCTCCCCGTTGAGCAGAGACCCTGATGCGAGGCCTCAATCCCAGGACTCTGAGATCATGACCTGAGCCGAAGGCAGAGGCTTAACCTGCTGAGCCACCCAGGCGCCCCTGGATATATCCAATTCTTAAATGTAATTCCATATATCCTCGCTGACTTGTTATATTACTCAAGACCCTAGAATCTTCTTTGGGCATCAATCTCATCACCAAAACTTGTGAGATCACTAGTTTTCCCTTTTGTATAGAGTCTATAACTATTTATTTCTAACCTGTGTATTTTTTGAAAGTAACTTTGACTTCTGTATGTTGTATACCATGGCCTTTCCCAGGGTATTGAAAATACTAATATTGTTAGTATTTATTATGGTGACATCTGTCTTACATAAACTATATAGTGTGGATGTTAACATTGTGTTATAATGTTATGTTATGCCATGTTATAATGGCATTCTCTAATAGCTCAAAGTACTGCTCTTATTCAGTTTTTATTGCTCTGGTGACTTTATAGGCTAGTATTATTAGTTTGATAAAATCAAGGTTATACAGATTCATATATATATGTAGGGACATAGAAAGACAGACCCAGACAAAAGGAAACCAAAGCATTTAAGGATTAGGACCATGGTAGTTATGGTTGTGGTAGCTTGGTAAATGATTTCATTTTTCAGTGAATTTTTAAAATACAGGTTTGATAAGCATTTGTGTACCTAAACTATGATTTTCTTCTTTAAGGCCAGCGGTCACTTCCAAACCTTTGATGCTGTTGACTTCCTCAGCATTAATCATTGTTTTATACTCCGGTCTCCAAGGATGCATACATTATGATAATGGAAGCAAGAGGAGGGCTGGAGCGTGTGGTTGCTGCTGCATTATTGTGTCCGCTGGGATGGTATTTCGTGTGCTTGTCCTCTGCCGATTGTTGGGCCGAGAACTGGATCCCATTCCCTGCAAAGCTAGAGACGACAATGAATTTTAAAAGGCATGAGAGCAATCCTGTTAAGTGGTCTGATTGGAACTGTTACAGACTCGATGGAACAAAATTATTCTGGGGATCTTATGAAACCTCATGCATATAGCATAGAGCATCTCCCTCCTCACAGTTAATTTGTTTTGTGGGTATTAGTGGCAAATGCTCAAATAATTCAAATTGTTACCTCCAACCCACCATAAGGAAGGATTGTGATCAAGTCACAGTTTAGTTTTCAGATTTTCTCATGATTTCTGTCAGCCATTGCGGACTGGTGAGCTAGATGCTGTCTCATTCTTAGAGAAGGAGCTAAACAGTGGTTCCTTGTTTGTTTATATTCTTTTTCATTTTAGAAGTACGATACTTATTTTGGAATATTTGGGAAACAAAATATTTAAAATGCAACATAAGAATTTCCCAACCTTCAGGTAAATTCTTGTTATTTTATTATGTATACTTTTCAGTCTATTGTCTGTTTACACATAAAAGAATACTGCATGTTTTTTTCTGATGAATTTGAGATGAAATGAATGTTTTTTACGGAAGATACATTACTAAATTAGATAAAGGAGAGGTAGAACACTTAACCTGGAATGATGTTCTTGGAGGAATTTGATAAAGTTGTCAAAACGCTATTCATAAAAAGTTGCTAGTTCCAGATGGTTTAGCTAGCTACTCAGTATTCACATCTTTGTAGACAATGCCTGTGTTACTTCAACTGTTCTAAAATACGTTTTTCAGTGTCATGTTTCTTCATTTTGCAAAGTTGTAACCCAAATACAAAAATGCTGGACCAAAAGATAAGATTGGCCTATACTTTTCTTTTTTGTCTCATTTATGACATGGAAACTGATGTTGGATAATCAGGGAACGTGCTGTTGCACCAGCCATTTTTTGAAATCCTACAAGAAAATAAACTCTGTATATTTTGAGTATAAAATGTTATTATTCACTTTAGATATAAATAACTTAAAAATTAAAGTTTTCATCCTACAAAAGATGATTTATCATATATAAGATATTGAAAACAGCAATACAAATTTATTTTCAGTTCTCTATCACTGCCTATAAAAGTCACCTCAAAACTTAACGCAGTGCTGATTTATTATTATTTCTCATGCTTCTGTGGATTGGCTGGGCTCACCTTGGCAGTTTTGCTCCGAGTTGTTGGCTGGAGCCACTCATTCAGCTTGGATCTTAAATGTCCAAGATGGCTTCACTCATGTGTTTCTCATTTCACCTGAGTCGCTGGAACAGCTGGGTCCTGCCTGGGTCTTTCTCTGTCTCTGTGGCCCCTCTTCATTCAGAAATTCAGCCTGAGATATATGGCAGCTGGATCCCAAAAGGACGAAAGCAGAGCTGCCAAGCCTCTAAAGGCCTAGGTCCCAAAGTGGCTCAGTGTAATTTCTGCTGGATTCTGTTGCTCAAAGCAAGTCACTAAGTCAGCCTGATTGAAGGAGGGGGAAACAGAACCCCTGGCTTGGTGAGAGAAGTGGCACGTGCCAGAGGTGACATCTTTGAAGATAGTCTGTGTATTAGTTTAAACAGAACATTGCTAAGGCCTTGAAGCCCTCTGTGTGCTCCTTCCCTGAATCTACCTTCCTCCTGTCCTTTACTCCCATTTCCAGATAACCACTGCTCCTTCCCCCATTTTTTTTTCATTTTCTTGCTTTTCATGATCATTTCACCATATATATAGGTATCTCTAAATAATGTTTTATTTAGTTTGCATGATTGATATGTATTTATTTCTTAAAATAAGTTTCAATGTAGAATACCTACACTGAAGATTATTTACAAAACTCAGAAATGCAAAAAGAAAAAAAAAAAGCTAAAATAGCTTCTATTCCTAATTCATAGGTGTAATCATTGGTAACATTCTGGTATATGTTAACACATGCATACACTCCCCAATTTATATCTACTATCTCTTATTCCCTGAGTCTGTTTCTTGAGTTTGAGTGGTAAGGGCTTCCGCTTTATCTGAGTCTATAATAATTGGTCCTGAATTTTGGATGACAAATGGCAAGAACTTGGATTTGTGAGAGATTCATTTAAACATTATTCGACTCTATTAGGATGGTTAGAGTTTGCATAGGGCAGGATAGCTACCTGTGTGTGTGTGTGTGTGTGTGTGTGTGTGTACACGTACATATGTGTACTAAGTGATAATTCTGTTGGCCCAGGGACCCTACTTCTGTAGTTCTGTAGAACTTCTATTCTACAATATGATTTTTAATGGATATATTGTAGCTCATCACATAAATGTATCATACTTTAGTCAATCCTTTATAAGCCAGGTTGTCTAGTGTTGCTGTTATAAGCAATATGGTAGTGATCATCATGTACATTATTAACATTTCCTTTTAATATATTTCTAGAAGTTGAATTACCTGGTCAAAAGGTTGGCACATTCTTTTTTTTTTTTTTTTTAAAGATTTTATTCATTCATTTGTCAGACAGAAAGAGCAAGTGAGCACAAGCAGGGAGAGCAGCAGGCAGAGGGAGAAGCAGGCTCCCTGATGAGCTAGGAGCCTGATGTGGGACTCGATCCCAGGATCCTGGGATCATGACCTGAGCCGAAAGCAGCCACTTAACTGACTGAGCCACCCAGGTGTCCCAAGGTTGGCACATTCTTAAGGCCTTTAGTATGTGATACCTTATCATATTCCAGAAGACTGTATTCATTATATTCCCACCTAGGAAAATATGAGAAACTTAAACGAACATTCCAAAGTCTCTGAGGGAAGTTTCCAAAGGGATTCTCAAAATAATTTAATGTTGAAATAAGTGTATTGCCTCCATGAGGTGGTTATTATGTGAGGGGGATACTCCTTTGGATGTAAAAATTGTAATATATGAAGAAATTGATCAATTTCTATGGCTGTTATACCTTGCACATGGGTGATTAGCATTTTCAAATGTGTGTCTTCAGATAAAAAGGTCTCTTCTTCCTCAAACCTCCCAACATTTGGACCAACATGCTGTTTATCATTTATAATCCCCTATAATGAAATCTCTGTAATTTTGCATTTCCTATTGTAATTTGGCATAAAGATGAGTTATCTTTCTTTTTTTTTTTAAAGATTTTATTTATTTATTTGACAGAGGAGAGAGATCACAAGTAGGCAGAGAGGCAGGCAGAGAGAGAGGGGGAAGCAGGCTCCCCGCCGAGCAGAGAACCCGATGCGGGGGCCTGATCCCAGGACCCTGAGATCATGACCTGAGCCGAAGGCAGAGGCTTTAACCCACTGAGCCACCCAGGCGCCCCAAGATGAGTTATCTTTCAAAGCAGTTCTAGGGAAGGTAATAATTTCTAATCTTGAAGGCCAGAGATGGGGTCTGAATCTTGTGTCTGCAACTTACTTTGTGACCTTGTTAATAATCTAAGCTCTAATTGTCATTTCTGAAAAGATAGTAACACCTGGACTTGTTTATATAGAGAGATTGGGTATTTCTAGAAACAGGGCAGTGTTCTCTTGCTGTAGCTCATGGAGTTCTGACTGAAGTGACCTCCTTGCTTGAGCCTGGAGGAAGGATCCCAAGTGAGAGACCAATTAGTGGACTACTGCACTTTACGTCCCGGCGGCCATGTTTTTGCATTGAGAAGCTGTGGGCATAGAGTTAGCTAAGGACTGAGGAGTACTCTTGTCTGTGTTTAGAATACCTCTCTTAATTTTCCTCTCTGTGTATCTACCTATAGTCCTGTAAGTTTTTCACTGGAATGTTTTTGAGGATTTTATGAATGCTAGAGCATGTGAAAGCTCTTTGAAAACTACACAGTCTTTTTTGAACTCAAAGCAATATGATGTGTGGCTCTATTCAGAGACTAGATGAATTGGTTTCAGAGAGTCAGGTCATTACTTATATTCCTCTAAATTGTTTTTCTGATACTTGTTACAGATTTTTGTTACAGCTATTTGTCCTAGATTTTTGATGTATCAAATGTTCCCAACTTAGGAGGGGTTCATTTAAATAAGTTTATAAAATACTTATCATAAAGTTCATTTCATCCTCCTCCTTGGGAGAGAGAGAGAGAGAGAGTGTGTGTGTGTGTGTGTGTGTGTGTGCGTGTAGTGTAGTGTAGTGTAGAACTTGGCGTAGATGATAGTTTGGACTTTGGAGTCATACAGACTTTAGGCTAAATCTTGGCTATGTCCCTTAGTAGCTTCATCACCTTGAGAATATCAGTGAATGTCTGAGATTTGTTCTCTTCTTCTGTAAAGAATAATTGTGCCTATTTCATAGGATGGCTGTGAAGATTAAAAAAGAAAATGTAAAGTCAGTTTGGGGCCCATTGGCAGACAGGTCCTCAATAATTGTTTCCTTTCTCCTTACCCTCTGGATATATTGTTGTAGGTTTTCCTATTCTTTTGAATCACTCACTAGATTTGTTTTGTTTTTGTACAGATTTCTAGATTGTCCTGAAAGACTAAATTATAGATATATTTTTGCCTCTTCATATTGTTAGATGTTACGTAATGAAGGAGAATAATAGAATCAGTGTAGAAAATCAGATAGGTCATAATAATGTGTATCTTTAGGAATTCTCTTAGAAAACATGCTTTTAATAAATTAAAACAGTTCCCCCATTTTAGGTATTAGAAGTTATTTCTGATCTGCGACACAATGGCTCTTTGCAATAATTGACTTTTTGATGCTTTTTGAATTAGATTTGTTTAGTATGTGCAGTTGTTTATAGTCGTATGAATTTATTGAAGCAGTTCTCTGGTCAAATGTGTATGGGGGGTGTCAGGCTTTCCACATTTGCTGATTATCTAGTTAGGAATACTGCTTATGCTGGTCAGTGGTTCCTGCTGATTTAAAAACAGAAGGTGCATCTGTAGACAGTGCTTAGATTGTATAAAATTGGTTGCATTAGCATCTGACACTGCAGGAGAGCAAATTATATCTTCAGCGAATAATTTTAAAGAATACAGCTGTTTGTGATATCTTTGTAACGGAGGTACCATTTTACCTCCATCATCTTAATTTCAGTTAAGATCTAATTTCCTACCCAGCCACATCTCTTCTTTTCTAGTGGGATTTAGTCTTTATAGGTTGTATCGTTTTTAGTTTTGTATTTTTAATGAAGAAGATTGTCAGCACTAGGATTTTCTGTAAGGAATTTTAACTGATTTTGTTTTCAGCTAAAGTTAGAATCATTGCTCAACTCATGAAAATATCATTCAATGAAGAAGATCTTAACTGAACAGTTTAAAAAATATCGTGTTAATATTATTTCAGTTACTGCATCTTTAGTTTCTCATGTTTAAATATTTTTTAGGTAGCATCACTTGGGCACAGGAGACTAATGTGCATTGTTCTGTTAAGAAAGAAGTGGTTGTTCTCTGATTTGATTGTTTGAATTGTGTGAATTGAAGAGTAATGTTTTTTTAGCATGACACTTTGGGAACTGCTACTTGGTTAGGATACTTTTGTTCCAAGGTCTCTTTGAGTCAGTTCCTATTAAAAGTGAAATGTGACAACCTGTATAACAATGAGAATATTTGAACAATACAAACTTGTATTATTATTGTATGGCTTTGAGGAAAACCTCATACTGTGTCTAATTGAATTTATTATGCTTAATGAATATTTAAACCAAGGAGTACCTTTTTTATTTCCTTGACCATTGAGTTTGTTTTTTAAGTATATGTAAAATATACTATAAAGTACGTAGAATGCTGAAAATTTGCAGCCTAAGAGATAATTATACAGCAGTTGCATTATAGCATTTCCAAAGAAATACTGTTAAAAAAAATTGTATTCTCAATAAGTTCTAATAGATGGCAGAAGAAGGAAGCAGTAAAAAGTAGTAAATTAACATTTGCTTTCATTAATAGTTCCTGTGAATTTTTATAAAGGAATTGATCACAGTGAATTTATTTGGTAAATTATCAATCTCCCTATTACACACCTTCTTAAGAATGCCTTGGAGTGTCATATTCAGAAACATATCATTAACTTAAAATGGTGTTTTTTCCCTTTTTCAAGAGAACAAGGAATTCACATTTAACTGCTTGATACTAGCTATATTATGTAAATTATTATGGTAAGTGTAATATTATGTAAAAACCTCCCAAGTAGTTACAAAGTAGTAGTAGTTATATGAGGATTTATATCCAGTGAAATAATTTTTTGTTAGTTTATTCAAGAATATCACTGTGGATGAAGTTTAGTGATGATTACAGCAGTATCAAAGTAAGGCATTTCTCCTAACATTGTAACTATCAAGCTACATTACCAGAGTGACCCTTTTCTAAATTTAAGCTTTGGAAAGGAGAGGGAAGGCGTGAGAGTGTGAATTTTGAGGGCTAGATAAAAGTTTGGATTTGTGTTCCCTTGAAACTCGTAAAACTTGGCATTTTGTGACTGTAAAAGAAAGCTTGTGGGAATGCCTGACCACTTTGCTGTTGCCCAGTATTTTCACTTGCTAGGTAGTTTAGTATCTGTTTGGATTCTTTACCCTTTTGTTGCATAAAGCTGAATCAGTCTTTTTCCTTGGGTCTAAGAAAAATTGACCCAGTATATTCTGTCCTACCAAATGTCATTAGCTATGACTTGTTATATTTAAGGGATATTAAGAAATATCAAATCCTTAAACTTTTTTTGGATGAGGAGGACTTTGCCAGCTGCCCTTAGGAGTTAGGAGTAAATGGCTGTGTCAGGCAGTTCTGCTATTTTGAGAGACAGTTGACTATCTGCTTGAAAACAGTTGCCTGCTGATAGCATTCATAAAAATTTCATCTGGATTAGAGACCTACATTAAAAAGCAAAAGTTCATAATATTTGAAGAAAATGTGAGGATATTTTTAGAGATTCAGATAGAAAAGAATTTCTTGAATAAGCTGCAAGAAAGCACAAACCCTGATAGGAAGGACTTGATTTAACCACACTAAAATTTACAATTTTGGTATGGCAAAAGAAACTGTAAACAAAGTAAAATTTTCAGATCAAAGGACGATTTTTGCAAGCTTGGGATCCAAATACATAAGGAACATGAAAGAAAGAAACAGGAAAACAGAAAATATTAAACAGGCATATAATCATATAAAAAGATTCATATAATCATATAAAAATAATCATATAAAAAGATTACATCCTTAAAAATCAAGGAAATACAGGGACACCTGGGTGGCTCAGTGGGTTAAAGCCTCTGCCTTTGGCTCAGGTCATGATCTCAGGGTTCGGGGATCAAGCCCCGCATCAGGCTCTCTGGTCAGTGGGGAGCCTGCTTCCCCCTCTCTCTCTGCCTGGCTCTCTGCCTGCCTGTGATCTCTCCCTCTCTGTCAAATGAATAAATGAAATATTTTAAAAAAATAAATAAAAATCAAGGAAATACAAATCAAAGCCGTGAGATACTACTACTTACATGAGAGTGGTAGAATATTTTAAAAGTTGAATAATACCAAGTATGGGTGAAAATGTGGGGCCACAAAAACTCAACTCTTTTGGCAATACCTAGTAAAGAGAAAGGTGCTCATACCCTGGGAACCAACAGTTTCACTTTTAAGTAGATGATGTAGAGAAATTCTCATGTGTGCACAAGGAGATAGAATCAAGAATGCTCATAGGAACATTTTTTTTTTTTTTTTGTAATAGAGAAATACTGAAAACCTAAATGACCATCTCTAGAGGAAATGGATAAATTAGGACTTATTTGTAATTGGAGAACTGTACAACAGTGAAAGTGAATGAATCCCGTCTACTTAAAACAAATTGGATAAATCTCAAAGATATAATTATGAGTAAAAGCAAGTTGATAAAGCAGTATACAGATATGTAAATGTTAAAATTATAAAACTGTTTTGTCATGTATGCATTCATGTAACAGTAAAAAAGCATGGAGGGGAAGGCTGCTTTTTAACAGTAAAAAGCATGGAGGGGAAGGCTGCACACTAACCTCAAGACTGGTGCTTCTCTGGAAGAATGAGATGAGAGTGGAAGGTGGTGCTTTAGCTATATTTGTAAATAGAAATGTTGCAGAAGTTTATTTCTACCCATCAGATGGTGACTTAATAGACAAAATGGGATATATTCATATAATGGAAAACTTTTCAGCTATAAAAAGTAACTACTGGGGCGCCTGGGTGGCTCAGTTGGTTAAGCAACTGCCTTCGGCTCAGGTCATGATCCCGGAGTCCTGGGATCGAGTCCCATGTCCGGCTCCCAGCTCCACGGGGAGTCTGCTTCTCCCTCTGACCTTCTCCCCTCTCATGCTCTCTCTCACTGTCTCTATCTCAAATAAATAAATAAAATCTTAAAAAAAAAAAAAAAGTAACTACTGATATATGCCACAGAGGAGCTTCAAAAACATTACGTTAAGTGAAAGAAGCAAGACACAAGATACCATGTATCGTATGATCACATTTATTGAATGTCCAGGAGGAGCACATATAGGGAGATAGAGTAGATTAATGGTTGCTTAGAACTGGGGTAAGAAAATAGATTAACAGTAAAGGGGCATGAGGAATTTCACTGGGATGATGAAAATGTTCTAAAACTGATTTGTGGTGATGTTTGCACAAGTTGGTAAATTTACTAATAATCATTGAAGTATCCAATTGAAATGGGTAAATTATGCAATATGTAAAATGTTCCAAAATGAAGTTGTAAAAAGTTAATATTTATTAAATCTGTATGGCAGTCAATGTAAAAGTATTTCAGGGGTCCAGTTAAAAATGATTAAACGGGACACCTTTTCATGTCATTTATAGTTCCAAATCACTTTTTTACTTTTAAAAATGTACTGAGATTTAGAAAGAGGTAAATCCACAGAGTGTGTAGATGAATGTACTTTTTTGTGTAGACCTTACTCAGATCAAGATCATTTATATTACAATAATGTGATCATGGTTAACAATGCTGAATTGTATACTTGGAATTTGCTAAGAGGGTACATCTTAAATAAATGTTCCCGCCACACATGGAAAAGGTAACTGTGTGAGGTGATGGGTGTATTACGTAGCTGGGTTGTGGTGACTATTTAACAATGTATATGTATATCAAAACATCAAGTTGTACATCGTAAATTATACCTAAATAAAGCTGGAGTAAAAACATCCTATGTGGCACTCCAGAAGGCTCCGTTGTGTTTCCTCTTAGCGTCCTCCCTTCTCTTGCCTCCAAAGGCAACTATTGTTTTATTATCATTATGTATTAGTCTTGTTTTTGAACTTCATAGAATGGGATCATATAGTTTCTTTTGTTTAAAAATATGCCTGAGGTACATCTATGTTTGTTGCATGTAGTTCATTCTTAAAGATTTATTTATTTTAGAGAGCAAGTGTGTGAGTCGGGGGAGGGCGAGAGGGAGAGAATCTCAAGCATACTCCCAGCTGAGCATGGAGCCTGACACAGAGCTCGATCTCATGACTCTGAGATCATGACCTGAGCCAGAATCACCAGTCGGACACTTAGTCGAGTGAGCCACCTGCGTGCCCCTACCTAGTTCATTCTTTCTAATTGCTGTACTGTCTTCCACTGTAAATATATGCCCAAATTTGTTCATCCTTCCATCGATGAACACTTTTGTTTTACTCTTAGCAGTAAAGCTGCAGTGAATATTCTTGTACATGTCTTTTGGTAAACATACACACTTGTTTCTCTTGGATATATTTCTCAGTAGAATTACTGGGTCATGAGTTGGGTGTATGTTGAATTTCACTAAATATTGTCAAATTTCTAAAGTAGTTGTGCCAGTTTATTCTCCCTCTAGCAGGTCTGTGAGAGTTCCAGCTGCCCCACGTCCCCCTGAATGGCTCTGTGGGCATGGGTTTACCATATTTTATCTACCCATTGCCCTATTGGCTGATATTTAGGTGGTTTCATATTTTCAGTACTTTGAATAAAACTCTCATGAACTTTTTTGTAGAAGGCAGTGCTTTCGATGAGTTCCATTAATGCTTTCCTAGAAATAAAATTGGTGATTTAAAAGGTATAGACATTTAAAATTGATCTTGTTTGTGTTGCTAAAAAATTACACTCAATTGCTTTCCCTCCAACCACGTTCTCAATTACCAAGTGTATGAGAGTGCTTGTTTCCCCAGATGCTTCAGTCTCCATATGTTTCCCATACTTTTAACCTTTGCCAAACTGATGAGGGGAAGAAAACAACAGGAGTTAGGGGACCATAAAACTTCAGCACTTTGCAGCCCTTTTCTGGAATCTTTCAGGGTGGTAAGGTAAGGGATCTGGTGTCCCGTCTCCTTTGAAAATGCTTTCAATTTTGAAGGCCGTGAGGGGAAGGAGAATCCAGGTTGATCTCTTAATGGGAGCTAGTCAAGGCTTCATGAAAGAATTCACGCTCAAATCAAAATGTTGGCTACCTAGATAGCGCCCGGACTGTGTTGGGAAGGATAGAGGAGCAGATACAATTCTTTGGCAGAGGCTGCTGCCTTCCTTACCTCATTTGATGAGGTATAAGAGTCCCTAATTTACCTGTTCACTCTTCCTTTCAAAACTGTCCTAATTTCTGTTGTACCTGAGCAACTCCAGGAGTGTGTTGCCTCTTACGAGGGAGTTGTCACAGATCATGTCTCTTGGTGCCCTCTTCATGCCTAACACATACTAGTAGTGGGCATGTAAATTCAGTGAATGGACTCTCACTGGGCTCACTGGACTCTTTTTTTCCCCCCACTTTGGAAAGGAAATGTCAGAATAGTACGACCATCTCCTGTTACTGCTCCTCAAGACGACCTTTCCAGAGAAGGCCGGTGGTGAGCAACTGAGGACAAGGCCTGGCTCGGAGCCCAACTTGAGTCAGTAAGGGCTCCTCTCTGGCAGAACCGGGATAATAGGATGAATGTAAAAGATCGAGTGTCTCCCTGGGAAAGGAAAGGGGAGCAACCAGTCAGCAGCGCGGGCGAGGAAAGGCCAGGATTTTTAAGTCCAGCTCAGAAATGGAGCTGTGGTGAGGACTTCGATTATATGAGGGCAGAGGCTCAGAGAGAGGAACTGAAGCTCTGGTTACTGCAGAAGCGGTTGCGTTCTTCACATGCCTCCTCCTCAACGGTGGCTTTGGGAGGAAACCGCGTATTAAGCGTTTGCTAGGTGCCAGCTACCTTTCAAAGTGCTTTACTTCCGTTATTAATCCTGAAAATTCTCTGAGGCAGACATTTTTATGCCCTGTTTACAGATCAGGGCAGTGAGGCTCAGAAAAACTGATTTGTCTGGGATCACAGAGCTGATAGGTGGTTGAATTGAGATTCTGATTTGGGAATGACCAGTGCTGGGGTGGCTCAGCTGGTTAGGCAGCTGCCTTTGGCTCAGGTCATGACCCCAAGGTCCTGGGATTGAGCCCCACATTGGGCCCCCTGCTTATCAGGGAAGCCTGTTTCTCCTTCTCCCGCTGCAGCTCCCCCTCTTGTACTCTCTCCCTCGCTCTCTCCCTCTCTCTCAAATAAATAAAGTCTTTAAAAAAGAAAAAGGGAATGACTTCAGTGCTCTCTTCACTTGCCACACTATTATGAAAGATAATATTAAAGAAAATAGTAATGTCTAAAATATGCTGATCGCTTACCACACGCCAGGCATTAATTCAACTTTAAGTGCATTATTTCATTTAATACCATGTGAAATAGATGCTATCTTAATCCCCACTTTACAGATGAGGAAACTAAGCAGAGAAAGGTTAAATACCCTTTGCTAGGTCACACAGCTAATTACTAGAAGAGTCCATGTTGAAATCCTGTCCACACCACCTTCTTGGGTTATAGTCTGGAATGATCTTGCCCGGGTGGTTTCTAAGCAGCTTCGTTAGCCTTGAGAGTCTTCAGTCTTCTCAGGCAGAGATCGCCTTATTGTTTACTGTTCATATAATCCTGCAGGTGCCAGAGGCTTCCAGACGGCGTGTAACTAGATTTGCTGTGTATGTTAAGCTACTGCGGCAGCATATGGGTTGTCTACCCTCAGGTGAGATACTGGAGGTAGCAGTGCTACTTGGAATACATAGTCCTAGGGTAGGGCCATGGCCCCACGCAGTGGGGTCCAGAGCAGGTTTGTCCTGACGAGGATGCATAGAGAGAAGGGCCTGATCAGTGCCCTGAGATAGCCCTCCATAGTCTGAGTTTGCTGCATCCTTTGAATTCAGTTGTCCATCCCCGCCCCCATTTGCAGCTGGGAAGACCCAACCCTGACAAACTCCCGTTCCTGTTCTCAGGGATGAGTTGCTTATTTGTTCAAAGATATCTGTGTGAGGGACTGTGCGAGCAAGTCTGAGAGAAACCATAAGAAGACAATCTTTGCCAAACTTTTATCTCAGTGCTCCCTGAGCACAGACTAATTCTCTGAGAATCCTAGTTTATTCTGTCTTGAGGAGCTTGAAGTTAGTGGAATTTTGACAGTGGTTAGCTTTAGAGGCACTGTAGGGTTTGGATTGTTTTTCTGTCTTGTATACCAGCCTTCTGCTGCCCTCTTGACTGCTCCCCTCTACGCCCCTGACAGCCCACATTTCCCGTGTGTCCTTTTTCTTAAGCCCTGGCCCCTTACCTGGCTCTATGGAGCCTGCCCTCATTTGTCTGTTGGCATGGATGGGGAGTCCAGAGGCTGGGGAAACCTTGCTGATTTCACCCAGGGGAGGGTTGTGTTTTTAAGACTATTGAAGAAATGCAAAGTGAGGAGGAGAGCTCTCCTAGCATTATTCCAAGCTAGGAATCCTGTTTTCTCCTATATACATATAAGGTTTTATTGGTTGAATTTCAACCAATTTCTTTTCTTTTTCTTTTTCTTTAAAGATTTTATTTATTTATTTATTTATTTGAGAGAGAGAGAGATCACAAGTAGGCAGAGAGGCAGGCAGGGGGAGAGAGGGAAGCAGAGAACCTATGTGGGGCTTGATCCCAGGACTCTGAGATCATGACCTTAGCTGAAGGCAGAGGTTTTAACCCACTGAGCCACCCAGGCGCCCCGAATTTCAACCAATTTGTCATTTCAACCAAATGGAGGCTGGGCCTTTATAGAATACAAGTTTTATAGTAATGGCAGGAGGGAGAAAACCCCTCCAGATAATGAAGTGAAACCATGGAAGTCGTGGAGCCAAGCGGAGAGGACGAAAGGAGGCTTTAAAATTCTCATTTTTATATCAAGTGTATCAATCTAGTTTAGGACAATTACTCAATTACTGAGTTAATTGCTTCTTAATGGAAAATACATATTTCAGTGTTCAGGCTTCCTAAATCCTTAATTTAAAAAAGGCATATAGAGAATGGTATTTAAGTGTTGGCCACTGCTGCTTAAATTTAGAGTTTTATTTCATTGAAAGGACTTTGTTTTGTTTTCTTTTATGAGAGTCTTAACTCTGTAGGATGGTTGGCCACAGGGAAAACCAGAAAGAAGTCCTTTCCTCGGGGCTATTTTCCTTTAAAGGGTACTTGTAGCCATGGATGTTTTACCAAAGCAGTGAGTTGTCTGAGGATTTTTAGATCATAGAATGACAGAATTTTAGAGTCGAAAGAATTTTTTCAGTCAACACTTTCAGTTTATATTTGAGAGAATTCATATTCAAAGACTTTTTTATGATTACATAGTGGCAGAATCTAGGCCTGCTGATTCCCAATCTAATACTTTAATATTCATGCTAAATCTTATGTTATAATGTTATTGTGATTGTCTGAAAGGCTACTGAAAATGATGGCATGTTCAAAGTCAGATGTAGTTCAGGTGTAGGAGACATAAAGCTAAATGAAAGTGGTTCAACTATCAAGAAGACTTGGACTAAGGTAGGGAAAGTCAGTGGAAGATTGTCCAGTGTGATACAAGATGTGTATCAATCAAGATCTAGTTGAAGATGAGAGAGACCACTCCATTAGAAAAGGAGTAACTACAGAGAGTTTAGTCTTACATAATCCTTGGAAAGAGTGGAGGAATATGCTTCAGGCTAAATCTCTAGGAATGACTTTCAGAATCACCCTGCTGAAGTAGCACACCCAAAGATGGACCACGTCTGCCATGTCAGGAAGCTGGGTGATTCTGGAAGCTCCTATCCCAAATGTCAGTCCCAAGGTACTCCCACCTTTGATCATTTAGGCTTAGGAAGTCTCCATCAAATTTGTTGCCTCCAGAGCCATCATGCCATTCCTGCTAGTTCTGCATCAGAAAAATAGGTTCTTCGTGTTACCTCTCAGGTCTCTTCCTGCCGGTGTTCTGATTTCAGGTCTCACCAAGTGGATCTGATTGGTGGAACCAAAATCATACCTAAGATGAAGTTATTGGAATTTTGTTATTGAACCTCTCTGAGTTCAAATCTTGGTGTTTACATTTACCCATCTGTGTGATGAGCTGTAGGAGAGTGGGAGAACTGTACTTTACCCTGTAGAATTGTCAAACTTAAGTGACATGACGGTATATGGCTCTCACAGTATGTGACACAGCATAGGCATTTTGTGAAGTCTTTTGGAGGAGACTTGACCAGAAGCACCCCTAAATTAATCTATCTTGGGAAATGTTACAAAGGCATTTTGGTTGGAGTAGAGTTCAATTCAGAAAGCATTTATGGAAGGCAGTCTGCTCTGTGCTCAGCACTGTGCTTGAATGCTGGGGTGCCTTGATTCTTGGGAAGAGTACAGATGGTAGGGAGATATGGGTCCTGGCCTTGGGAACTGCTTATTTTATTTATTAAGAAGACTAGTACTTAGAGAAGTAACAGTCTAAGATAGTGATTAGATGTACAAGCAGGTGTTAATAATTTGATGCTACCAAAACAGTGAATATTATAGAAGCTCAGAGGAAATCAGTTATTGTGGGCTAAAGTAGTCAGGGGTAGGTTCCTGGAAGAGGCAGATGGGGACATTATATGCCATTGTGGGCCATTTAAATCAAATTTCTCAGGAACGTATTAATTTATTTACAAAGGTTTTTTGTGTTTTTGTGTGTGTGTGTTTTTAAATTATGAACCTTGTTTAAAGATGTGGAAAATTCAGGAAATACGGAAAATCCCTATAATTTCACAACTCAGGCACTCATAGGTAGATGTTTCGGTGGGTTTCCATATAGTGTATTTTGAAAAACTTTTTTAAAAATAGTAATTGCTATTACAGTGTGATAAATCTTTATATTCTATTTTGAGCTAATTCTTTATAATGCTATGATGTTAGCATTTCCCCATATTATTACAGACACAACCTAATTTTAATGGTTGCATAGATGTTGGGTCACTTGAGTTTATTAATACTCCCAATTTTTGAAATGAAGTTTGAAACGTACACAAAAACAATTACTTATATTTCCAATTATTTCCTTGGGATAGATTCTGAGAAGTGGAATTACTAGGGGGTGGATTGTGGACGTTCTTAGTGCTTTGGAAACGAATTGCCAAATTCTTTGCTGGAAAGAGTGGTTGAATATATGCTCCCTTTCTTCCTTCATTCTTTTTTAGACTCATTCGGTATTTTTGTGCTAGACCCAATTCCAGGTTCTGGGGATATAGTAGTGAGCAAAATAGGTAAAAATCCCTGCCATCATAAAGCCATCTATACTAGTAGGGGAAAACAGATAATAAGAGAGTATATGGTATGTTGGATGATAAAATATGCTAAGGAGAAAACACAAGAAAGGAGAATAAGGAATGGTGTGGATAGGGAAATTACAATTTTGAGTAAGGTGATTGGGGAGGGCAGCACTAGGAAAGTAACTTGTGAATGAAGACAGCACATATGTCATTCCTTGGTATTTATCCCACAGAATGAACAGCAAGGGGAAGGGCCTTGAGGTGGAAGCATGGCTTGCAGGTTTGAGGAACAGCACGTAGACCCGTGTGGCTGGATCAGGGAGTCGGGGCGGGGGGGCGGGCAGGGCAGAATAATAGGAAGTGAGGTCAGAGAGTTGCTGATAAAGGAGGACCTGACTTCAGTAACAGGATTACTCTGGCTGCTATTTTGAGAACAGTGTGTAGGGAATCAGAGGCAGAAGTAGAGACACCTGTTAGGTGACCGTTGTAGTGGAAATGATGGTGACTTAGACCAGAGTGGTAGTGGGGAGATGGAGAGAAATGGTCAGAACTTGAATTTATTTTGAAGATTTAATTGACAAGATTGGCTGACAGATTGGATCTGAAATGTGGGAGAAGGATCAGGAGTTCAGTTTGGGACATGTTAAATTTGAGATGTCTGCTAGGCATCCAAATGGAGATGTTGTGTAGACAGATAAATGAGTCTGGAGTTGGAAGAAATGTAAAGTTGACAGTGCATGTTTGTATTTGAAGTGATGAGACTGAAAGAGGCCAGCAAAAGAGGACATCAAGAGAGAAAAGTGAAGTCCAAGGACTGAGGTCTGGGACCCTTGAATTAGAAGAGGTCTGCAAGGAGCTTAAGGGGAAGCCATGAGGCAGGGGAGTGGGATGCTGTGGAAGCCACAAAAACGGAGAAAGTGGAACCTATCAAGGATGTCAGATGGTGCTTATAAGTCAAGTAAGATGAGGACTGAGGATAGATAATTGATGTTAGGAGTAGCAAGTGAGCTGGTGTGGTCATTAGTGTGTGAGCAGCTTCATAGCAGTGGTGGGGTAGAAGCTTGATTGGCACGGGTTCAAGAGAGCGAGAAGAGAGAGGAACTGGTAAGGTGGGAACAGACAGGCTTTTGAGGTACCTAGCTTTAAAGACAGTGAAAGAAATGGGGTGATAGCTGCGGGGGGCTTGACCTTTTACAAAAGATTTGCAGAAATAACAGTATGTTTGCATGCTGATGGGAAAGCTCCAGCAGAGAGGTAAAATTAATAACATGAGAATTGGTAGAGCAATGTCGTAGTTGGTGAGAGGGGATGGGATCCTAGTTCACAAGTGGAGGAAGAGCCTTTGCAGGGGGGGCACGGATAGTTCTTTATGGTAGTAGGATGAAGGCAGTATCTGTGGGTAATAGTGGTGGAGGCTTGTGGGAGTGCTCTTCTGATTGGTTTTCTCAGTGAAGGGGCAAATGAGTAATTAGTGGCAGTTGAGGTTGGAGAAGGTTTGAGGGGAGACAGGAAAGTATGACATAGTCATTAAGGAGAACAAGAGAGTGAATGAATTAAGGAAAATGTGGTATAATTACTCAAGCTCACTTACAGTAAATAATCCAAATTTAAAGCTAATATTTTAGTATTTTAAGCATATTAGGGTGATTTTCTCCACCTGGTACAGGGGTGCAGGTGGGTCATTGGATTTAACAAGGATGGTTGGACTTTTGCCAAGTGAGGTTGATAAAGTAAGAATGGCACAAAGATGTTGAAGATGTATGGAAAAGAATGGTTATAAATAGAATTTAAATTGGATGAGGAGGATAGGGTGGACCTGAGTTGGATCAAGAACACTGAAAAGGTTGATATAGTGTCCCTGTGGGATTGAAGAATGAAGGCAGAGAACTGTAGGGACTGAACTAGAAGGGCAGGAGGTAGGTCATGGTTGGAGGCTGAGGTGTTTCAAACTGCTTATTGAGGGAGTTTCAGTTATTGGTTACTGCAGTGTCAGGTTTGAATCGGAGGTGGAAAAGAGGAGCCAGGCAAGCAGGATAGAGGCAAGCTTTAATGGATGCACCCTCGGGCAAGGTTCCAGGCTCTCAAGGGAGTGAGGCTGGGAAGTCGTGCCTAGGGATAGGGCTAAGGGGTTTTTAATTAGAGGCCTTAGGGTGTGGAGGGCTTGCTGGGTATCTGATTGGCTTCGGTTTATGTATATGAGGGATACAAAATACACCAATCGTCAGCTTATTGTAAAGAAAAAGGGATCCAAAATTGAGCAGTCAGATTGGACCAGTCAGATTGTTCGTTGTCATTGTGACGACTAGAAAGTCTAGACTAGACTTCTTGTGACGACTAGAAAGTCTCTGAGACAGGAAACCCCATGGCTGAAAGTCCTTGAGCTACCATCTTGTGAAACTCGGTAGCCATCTTGTCCATTCTTAGCATCCCTGCGCCCGCCAGCCTAACACAGAGTTTGGGTATGACCCCGAGAGTGAGTAGCTGAGATTGGGTAGAAAACCTTGGCAGGGAGGAGGTCAAGGAATCAAGAATTCTGGGATTTTGAAGGATTGGCTATGTGCATACTTGAAATCCCTAAGAATTGTGGTAGGAGTGCTGGTAGAGTGAGGGGCAGTGCACCAGGATCCATGTGACTCAGGAATGAGGAGTTACCCTGATTAGTAGATGACAGCAGGGCAGAGTGGGAGTGGGGAGTGTAGTCTGGTGAGCTCAGGTTAAAATCTGGGATTTTGGAAAATGAGGGAGAAAGGTCTAGAAGTGGAAACAAGGAACAGAGGCTGCTTACTCTGCCTCCAGATCAGTGGAAGGGATGGAGAGGAAAAACCACTTGAGAGGCCTACAGAGGAAGCCAGCATTAGGTCAGAGGGAGAATGTAACAATGGGAAGGGAGCTTAGCATGGAGAGATTGAGAATTGTGCTGATCACTGACCAGGAGTGCCAGAAGGCAAGTGAAGGAGTTTCAGCGAGTGTGCCAGTTTTGTTGTTCCTTTGCCAGCTACACTTAAAATTCACTGTACTTGTGATGGATGACATGGTTCTTTGTCTTTTTAATTTTTTAAACTGCTAGTGTAATTGAATGTTAATTATAGAGGAATATACAATTGGCCACGTTTATAAATTGTGATGCCTAAGAGCTTGTTTTGGAAGGGTCTGATTTGGATGAGGGAAGAGGAGAAAGATGAGCAAAGCCTGTCAAGTTTTGTGGGAAAATGGATTGATCAGCGTGGCTAGATTTGGGAATTCATTTTTTTAATTATTATTATGTTAGTCACCATACAGTACCTCATTAGTTCTTGATGTAGTGCTCCATGATTCATTGTTTGTGTAGAACACCCAGAGCTCCACGTAATACGTGCCCTCCTTAATACCCATCGCTGGGCTAATCCATTCCCCCATCCTCCTCCCCTCGAAAACCCTCAGTTTGTTTCTTGGAGTCCATAGTCTCTCATGGTTCATCTCCCCCCTCCGATTCCCCCCCCCTTCATTTTCCCCTTCCTTCTCCTGATGTCCTCCATGCTATTCCTTATGTTCCACAAGTAAGTGAAACCATATGATAATTGACTTTCTCTGTTTGACTTATTTCACTTAGCTTAATCTCCTCTAGTCCCATCCATGTTGATGCAAAAGTTGGGTATTCATCCTTTCTGATGGCTGAGTAATATTCCATTGTGTATATGGACCACATCTTCTCTATCCGTCTGTTGAAGGACGTCTCAGCTCCTTCCACAATTTGGCTGTTGTAGACATTGCTGCTATGAACATTGGGGTGCGTATGGCCCTTCTTTTCACTACATCTGTATCTTTGGGGTGAATACCCAATAGTGGAATTACTGGGTCATAGAGTAGCTCTATTTTTAATTTTTTGAGGAAACTCCACACTGTTTTCCAGAGTGGCTGCACCAACTTGCATTCCCACCAATAGTGTAAGAGGGTTCCCTTTTCTCCACAAACTCTCCAACATTTGTTTCTTGCCTTGTTGATTTTTGCCATTCTAACTGGTATAAGGTGGTATCTCATTGTGGTTTTGATTTGAATTTCCCTGATGGCTAATAATGTTGAACATTTATTCATGTGTCTGTTAGCCATTTATATGTCTTCTTTTGAGAAATGTCTGTTCATGTCTTCTGCCCATTTTTTTGACTTGATTATTTGTTTTTTTGGGTGTTGAGTTTGAGAAATTCTTTATAAATCTTGGATATCAGTTCAGCCCTTTATCTGTAGTGTCATTTGCAAATTTCTTCTCCCATTGGGAATTAATTTTTAAGAAACAAGTGAAATTGGGTGGTTTGGTCTTTTTTTTATTCCTAAGATTTATTTGAGAAGAGAGAGCATGTGTGCGTGCATGGTGGAGAGGGGCAGAGAGAAACTTTATAAGACTTCTGCATTGAGTGTGGAGCCCGATGCAGAGTTTGATCCCAGGATCCCAAGATCACAACCTGAGCCCAAACCAAGAATTGGAGGCTTAACTGACTGCGCCACCTGGGCAGCCCAGGTGTTTGGTCTTAATGGCCAGGCTAAGGATTCTAGGCGGTTCTAGCTTTATAACATAAAGGTCTTGAAACATGTTAAAAGTAGTATAGGCCCTCAAAAAAATTAAACATAAAATTGCCATATGATCCAACAATTCCAGTTCTGGACTATGTCATGAAGAAGTGAAAACAGGGTCTTGCACAAATATTTGTACCCTCATGTTCATGGCAGCAGCATTATTTTTTTAAAAATATTTTATTTATTTATTTGAGATAACGAACAAGAGAGGAGGAGCAGGGGAGCAAAGGGAGAGGGAGAAGCAGGTCCCCACTGAGCAGGGACCCCAACATGGGGCTTGATCCCAGGACCCCAGGATCATGACCTGAGCCAAAGGCAGGCACTTAGCCGACTGAGCCACCCAGGCAGCCCTCATAGCAGCATTATTTATGATAGCCGGAGATGGAAGAAACTCAAGTGTCCATAGACAGATAAATGGATAAATAAAATGTGGTATTCTCACAATGGAGTATTATTCAGCCTTAAGAAGGGGGGGAGGAGTTCTGACACAGGCTACAGCTTGAATGAGCCTCGAAGACATTGTGCTAAGTGAAGTAAGCCAGGCATACCGGACAGGTATTGCGTGATTCCATTCATATGAGGTACCTAGAGCAGTTACATTCATAGAGACAGAAAGTAGAATGGTGGTTGCCAGGGGCTATGTGGAAGGGAAATTTGGGAGTTATTTATGGGTTCAGAGTTTTAGTTGGAGAAGTTTTGGAGATAGATAATAGTGATGGTTGTACAATAACATGAATGGACTTGGTGCCATTGAGTTGTATACTTAAAAATGTTAAAATGGCAAATCTTATGTATATTTTACTTCCTGCTTTCCTCCAAGCCCCCCATCCCCCCCAGTGGTATAGGGTATATAGGTACCATATAGGATATATGGTACAGATAAGGACTAGGCAGCAATGGCTCCTTTCCAGGGGAGGAGAGGCAGAATTTTGTTGACAAGAAAGTCTTGTGGTTGACAGGCATAGTATGTTTCCCTTGCTGGCGTATCAGCTTTGTGTATTCTGTGTGCAGTTGTTTGGTCTTAGCATTGGGGTTCTCAGTATGGTTTAGAGATGCTTGGGAAACACATTTTCCAAGTAGGAAAACATTTCTCTACATTCTTATCCATTCTGTTTAGCAAAAAAATTTCTTTTTCATAGATTATCCAAGAATACCCTCTAGTCTTCAAAATTATTCTAAGTTGTTCATAGGAATTCATCTTTTCATTATCATGTTTGCTGGTTGAATTGAGTGCTAGTTACTTTGGAGTCATTTTATTTATATCCTGAACTTGGCAAAGAAGTTTAAATAGAGAAATTGGAAAGCTCTCATTCATAATCTGCTAAGGCCTATTTCATGACAACATGTTTTGGTTATTTGTCCAGATGTATTGTTATTGTTGAGTCACAATAATAACTAGAAGACGGATCAACAGGAGGACATACATAAATAAAGCCAAAAAAGCCACTGTTGGATTCTTGGGAGTCTGATGGATCCAGGCTGAATCCCAACTCTGTTGCTTAACTGAATTTGTTCTTAGTGAGCCGCACGCACTCTTATTTATAAAGCAGGGGTACGTCTACTTACCTGGCAGAGTTTTGTTATGATTAAGATAATAAAATAAACCACCTATGGCAACTACTGGTAAACATAGGCATTCAGTAAATGGTAGCTGGTAGCATTCTAATTATTACTGCAAAAATGTTTAATGGAACTCTGTTTCTGAAACCCAGAATGCAAAGTTAGAAAGCAAAGAAATTAGCAGAAAGGTCCTTCAATTTATACAGAGATTCACCTCAGGGTTTCTGTAAATCTGGGAGAGTCCCTAGTGCATTTGATGTTTACAGATCATTAGCAAACAGATGCCAGGAGGCAAATAAACTGTAGCTTAAGGATTTTTGAAACACTGACGATAAAGAGAAAATCAGCTTCTGATAAAGTTATAACATTTCTAGGTAAGTAATGGCAGGCAATGGGAAAATTTTAATTGGGTTTATAAAAGTTTATTTCAGGAACACATGTATTTCCAATTTGAGGCATACCTATACATCTGTAGCCATCTAATTTATAGTGCTTGCTTATTTCTCCACTGGGGTTAATAATAAAACAACAACTAATATTTATTGCGTGCTTACTTATATGCCAGTGTGTCTTTAGGAAGGAAGCCCATAGCATTCAGAGGCTTGTTGTTTTCAATTGGATGTTTTGAGATTGGCCTTTTATCCATTTAGAGAGACAGGTTATTTAATGAGTTTACTCTGTTAGGCCAAAATATTTGTTAATCATTTGTAACAGAGAAGACCTTCTATAGCAGACAAAGTTAAGTAGAACATGGGCCCTGGCCTCAACAAATCCTGACTTGCCGTCAACTAGACTGTTCAGAAGGTGGCTTGTGGTAGCAGGAGAGGAAGCACGGTCTAGTCCTAGAGTCCCCGTCTGGCCACTTCCTCCCTGAAGCTTTTTCTGCCCTGGTCAGAATTAGGTTTGATGCCCTTCTGCTCATCCTAGCACGGCACTTTGTCACACTCTGTGGTTAATTAATGCTGTGGATTCTCCATTAGGGTCACAGTGTAAACTCCTTGAGAGCAAGGACTGGCTTTTTCATCACCTGGGCCAGTCACACCAGTGTATTTGGGCCACGAGTAAATACTAATTTTGTAACTTTGGACAAATGGTAACCTATTGCTTTCTTTAACAATGATGCACTTAACGATAGTCCCAATATCACAGCGTTGTCATGAAGATTAAATTAGAAATTGTATTTAAAATGCGTATCCCGGTGCCTGACACATAGTGGGTACACAATCGGTAGTTGTAGTTGAGTAAATAATGAAGTTATCTCTTTCCACCAGATTTGACAGATGTGATATATCTATTTATGAAGACCATATGCAGTGATGTCACGTTTGTACTACATAAAGGGCACAGCTGTCATTTAGGTGAAGTCTGAAGTAATTATTCACATTGGAATAAAAATTGGACACTTAATGGTGCTCATTCAAAAAGAAGGGCTAAAACGAATCCTATCTCACAGGGAAATTAAATGGAAACCTGAGATTATAACCATTAAAGAAAAAAGGGCATTCATCAATATTTATCTGTTTGATGGGTTTTAGGAATTAGTTCCAAACCTTGAACTAATTTTTAAAAACCTAAGTATTTAAGTAGTAATGAAAGTTGAAAACTAGGCTATTCAGCAAGCAAAAAGGAAAGTTTAAATGAACATATTCTCTGGACTTTTTTCTTCTTTCCAGCATACTCTTTTTCCATTTTAAAGCTCCCTTTGGAATTTGACTTATGTTTGATTTTTGAGTTAAGTGGCATAAGTTTGCTTGAGAATCAGATTTATATACCTTGTGTAGATGGAATTAGTTATGAAAAATATTTCAAATTATTGGTAAGTAGTGGCATTTGCTGGTCAAAATCTATTACCATTCTCTAGAAAGAGAGACAAAACTCCCAAGATTTTACTGCATAATGTCAGTGGATTCATTATTTATAGAATAGCTGATGCATTTAGGACTTGTTGATTCACTTAATTGGTAACTGTACTACATTCATAACTCTAACAACTGAAAACAATAGGTCAGTGTCTGCTGTTTATGCATAAATAGTCACATCAGAGCAGGATATGTCTGAAAGGCAGAATCTGTTAGTTTTGTGGAGGAATCTGGCACGTGAATGGTTCCATTGCTTGCCATACCGAGGTAGGTTGTGCTCTCCTTCCTGAATAATGCTGTTTGGGTTTTTATTATAGGTGTAGATGGTGAACTGGGCCTGTGTTATCAGGCCAGCTGCTGTGAAGTGTAATATTTGAGGGTGTTTCAAATGCCAGTGTTGAAGGAAAAGACTAGAATAGAAACATAGTTTTAGAATTAGTGATGACTAAAGTTTTTATGTCTTAGGGTCTTCATGTTTTAGAGCAAAAAGTTAATACCTGGAATAATTTTTAAGAAATTCCAGTTGTGGGCCACCTGGGCGACTCAGTCATTAAAAGCCAGTCTGCTTTTGGCTTAGGTCATGATCCCGGGGTCCTGGAATCGAGCCCCGCATTGGGCTCCCTGCTTGGCGAGAAACCTGCTTCCCCCTCTCCTGCTCCCCCTGCTGTGTTCCTTCTCTCGCTATGTTTTCTCTCTGTCAAATAAATAAATAAAATCTTAAAAAAAGAAAACAAAAGAAATTCCAGTTGTACATGGAAACCAAATGTTCATTTAAAGTACTTTGAAATGACTTTTTTTTTTCTTAAATTAGTGAAGTATACTCTTCTGTAATTTAGGGATAAAATTTGCATTGTGAATTGAGCAATTTTTGTTTGAAGCAAGTAACTTTTAATTTAAAAACATTTTTAAAGCAAAGACAACATAAACTGTTTTGTTTCATTGTTAAGGAAATTTTTTTTCCCCTATGTAAAACATTTGAAACATTCCTTTCAAAAATATATTTTTAATTAAATTTTAACTATCATAAATGGAATAGTTTACTAGAAGAATTGTATTTAGTTAAAATGCTAAACTAATGATTCAGGTATTTTATAATATAAAGTGAGTGAAGCTGACTCTTTATAGCAGCAATGAGTTTAAGAGGGAGTGTCCTTAAAGCTCTTTTTTTAGTGGAGTCCAGCTTGTAATCACAATGTCAAGAAACTTTTTATTTCTACATTATACAAAAAAAGAACTTTTCTTCTTGAAGATGAAAAGAAAAAGCTTATTTCTGAGTGTGTTTTGGGGAAGATTGAGCTGTCCTCAAAATGTGTAACTTCTCAGACCACTTTCTGAGCGTATACATTTTCATTGTATAAAATTTGAACATATCATTAGGGAAAGAGCAGTGTAATGGACTATCCCTCATTTGCAGCATATTCCCATCTTCTCATCTGGAAAATTAAATCTGATTACAACTTGGATTAACATTTACAGTTGTGGGGGAGAGGAAGATAGTGTCTTAAACTACATGAAATTGAACATGAGATTATATTGTTGATGGCTAATTTTTAAGTCTTTCAAAGGGGGAGGTTTCTATAATTGTAAGCTTTAAATATGTTCAATATTTTGTTTCTTACTGACTGAAATATCCTAGGGATAATGACTGGGTAAATTTTTAGTGGGCATTAAATGTAATTTTTTTCTGCCTTGATACCTGCCATATTAAAAGTGAAAGCAGTGTAGATTCCCGTGTTAGCGGCTACATTTGCCTGCAGTCTCTCTTAAATTTCCTAAAAGAGCTCCAGTTATGGAAGATTGTAACATTTGGTTCATGTGTAGTTGTCCCATATTTCATAGAAAATGAAGTCAGTGTATTTTTCAATAATCAGTTAAAGCATCATGCCTCGACCCTTCAGATGAAGTCATTGGTATGACAGAGAAAAACAGGAAAATAATTTGGTAAGGGTTGTGTGTGTGTGTGTGTGTGTGTGTACACGTACATACACATACTAGTTACTGATCTACAAATGAGCCCTCATACATAACCACAGTACTTTTATGAATTATTTTGCATTTCTGTTGTAAAAGATCTGTCTACCACGTTTTCTAGGAACTTTAAGCCTAAGGCAGAACTCAAGGTTTTGGAGCCTGTGTAAAATAATTTATAGCACCGTTCCAGCAAGTCTTGCCCAAACTCTAATTCTATTAATTAAACATCCTGTGGCAATCTGGTATATCTTAAAGATTTAAAGTATGTTACAGTAGAAGACTAGAAAACATGAACAATTGAGGTCGAAGAAAATTAACCTTTCTTAAAAAAAAAAAAATCAAGACGTTGTTCTGAAACTCGCCCCCCCCCCCCCCCCTCAGGCCCCCAAGGACCTAGCCTCTTAAGCATGGTCATGTTCTGTCCCTGAATCAGATCAGGAGTCCTGTGCTGTGAAATGTCTGTGTTAAGTATAGAAATACTTCTTGTGGCCTCCAGTGGAAAGCCACGTGTCTTTGTGGAGACCTCCTCTTGCATGGCCATGGTGCTGGAAGAATGTAGTGGCACATCACGTTGATACGATGTGAAGCCTTATTCCAGAGCCAGCTGCCTCTTTTAGGCTTACGTGGTTAAGAGGTATATGGACTTTACCATACCATGTGTCTTGTGGCAAGATAGTTTAAATATGATATCTTTGTGTTTTCCTAGGAGATGATGAAATTGCTTTTTAATTTTAAGAATCTACTACTTAAATATGGAGGAAGTTGCTGAGAGAGAAGAAAAAGGAATGTTCTTAATTTTCTGTCAGAGGGACAATTCTTAGAGAAAAAGCTTGACATATGCCCATGACTATGTTCTTACTGCCAATTGCCTGAGCAAATTGTTGCTTTTTTCCTTGGTAGCTCTCTGATCTGCAGATTTTTGTGTTGAAAGTTAGCTGTTTGGTGACACTGCATTTGGCGGTGAGGGTATGAATGTGAGAAGGTGTTTTGGAACATTAACAATTAGAGTATTGGATGGTGGATAAAGAAATAGATACATAAATATTAGACCGATGCACACTTTTCCAGTGTACGTTATTTTCCATATAAAGATATAGAACATTTCATAAAATGTTCCCAGACCATTTAAAACTCAAAGAAATGCAGCTGATGCAATGAAATACATAGAGTACTTGTAAAAACATACAGACACGCAAGTGGATTGCTGCCAGACAGAAAATTTAAAGGCGGTTTGCTTAACTGCAGGGTGCTAGGTTTTGTACATGTGCCATGCTGAAACTGTTAGTAAGGCGGGGGTTGTGTTGCCTGAGAAAAGCAGATTGTATTTGGACCTTTTAAACTCAGATGTTTCCAATGTCGATATTTTGGTGACATTATGGCATTGTGATCGACTCGGAGTGAAAAAAAGATGATTGCAACCCACTGTGTGAAATAGGCATTTTTAAGAAAACTCAAATTATTTTCAGTTTTTTTTGGTTAATTTTTACAAAATGGTTTTCATTAGTTTTATAAACTATCCGATTGGATGTTTGAGCTAATTGAGTGGCGCTTTGTAGGTTGGGGTTTGGTTTTTAAAAAGCATCGTGCCCCCCCACACCTCCCCCCCCTTTTTTTTAATATTGCTTTTGAGACTGTTAAGAACCCATGAAGTTTGCTTTTGTATACCTCAGGGCCTTAAACGAAGTCACAAGCTTTATGCTTGGATCATAGTAAATAATAATCCATGTATTATCTTGGAACACAATTCTGTAAAAATCTGGACATCTCACTCTGGGCTGAGTCTGAGGACCGTTGAAGGAATATGGTTGATGATGTTGGTCTCTCCTGCCCCTGAGGCAGTTTTTAGGACAGTGTGATTTGCATGCCTCCCACCTTGGCATTCCATCATCTTTACCTTCAGTATATTAAAATAAGTAGATTTTCTTCATCCATGTTTCCTTCTCTTCTTAAAATTCTGCTATATTGTATATATGAATAAAATATGTTTATAAGAAGTTAATTATTAATGTAGTTTCTTATTAACATAGTTGATTAAAGGTGTTAAGAACCTTCCTTCTCCCACCTATAAACAAGAAACTTTTTAAAATTGAAGAATGTATCATAAATTTTGGTTTCTGACATTCATCCCCTCACAAAATGGTGATAAAAGAAATTAGTCTTTGGTTCTATTCCGTCTTGGTTTCCATTCGTATTTGTGGTTCCTGAGAGGCACAAACTATGGCAAGAAGACATGATACTAAAGATTTATATTGAGTCATTTCTATATGAAGTTTTCTGGTTGAAGAGTGTTAACCATGTGACTGTTGGAAGAAAAAGAATAAGCCTTATTTTGTGGCTTTCCCAACTTCTCTTTTACTGTGTCCCTCAGTGGCTGACAAGTACATTTTTTTTTTTTTCCGTAGTCTTGGGACCAAATTTTAAATTCTGAAATACCAGTTTTTTTCTGCACCAGGGTGATTTACCTATGATTTAGGAATTAAAATCGCTACCCTCTTATTTAGGCTCCCCCCATCCCTAACCCAGCTGCAAGCACACTTTTAGAGGTGTGTCTGGTTGTT
This sequence comes from Nasua narica, assembly GCA_028533885.1. Lineage (NCBI taxonomy): Eukaryota > Metazoa > Chordata > Mammalia > Carnivora > Procyonidae > Nasua > Nasua narica. The sequence continues at coordinate 71,173,359 of CM052813.1, read as the reverse complement.
GCATTGTATCCTGCTCGTTCATTCTTCCCTGTAGACCTGGTGCTTTTCATGCCACGCCATTAGCGCCCTCTGGCCTCCTGTCTCAAGTGGGCCAGGTCCTTGCATGATTTCAGCCCTTATGGCCAGAGAGAAGCAACAGCTTCTCTGGCACTAGCCGCCCTGCATAGAGGGGACCACTCCAGCATTCTGCTGGTCACAGTCTAGACAGTTCCTTTGTCCCATCGAGTGTTTGCAGATGAGGGTAAGGAAAGAAATTGATCCCTAGTCTTTAAGTCGACCAGAAGATACCTCAAGAGTGGAAATGGTCTACAGATAGTTTCACCTCTTTTGCACCACCCGTTTTTGGAAGCTCTGCTTTTTTGGTATGCCCTTTCGAATACTCCTGCTTTTGTTAGTAGCCTTGGGTTTTGGAAAAAAACATCCACCGATTTTTATGACTTGAAAACTGGTATTTCTAGGTTTTTAAATGTAGTATGTGAATAGGCCCTTAGTTTTTTTCCCTTTTTGATTCTTCACTGCAGAAAGACTAACTGCATTTTTTTGTTTTGTGATTTGGAGGGTTTTAACTTTTATGTGGATTCACTCTCACAGAGAAGTAAATTGATATTTTGGAAGATAGCTAAGAAAACGGAGTAGTATATTTTGTGATCAGTGTGTGAGGGGACCCTCAAATACTGTGTTTTTCCATAAGCCTTTTGCATTGATACGTGATTTCTTAAATACATATTATTCTTACCATTCCGCATAATGTGTCTCTGAGGAACCAAATCTCTTTCTCTTATTAGTAAAGATTGAATGTTTTCCTAATCAATAGCAAATGGAGTGCTAATAACATTTAATTAGTACACTTCTGTATTGACTTACAGACGATGGCATTGGATTATCTTGCAAATATGATGGAAAAATCAAGTGACCCCTTTAGTAATTCCATTTTAAACAGATGATCATAAAAGGTGTTTTCACCTTCGTATTTTTATAGTTGCTGTGCAAGTCTAATTATGCTAAGGTACAACATAGCATCTCATGATATTTTGTACTGACAAGCCAAAAGTGTATCCTTTGGTTCTGTTTTTGAAGAAAACTTCATCTGGTTTTATCTGTCTTTTCAGGAGTTCACAAGTATTTGGATAAGGATACATTTTATTTTTAAAAAGCAAAGAGTTTTGTATTTGTTCCTTGAAAGAATTCTTCTCTCACTCCCCCACCACCCTACCAGCACACGCACACACACCCACACCCACACACACAATCTGAAACTGGTATTTAAGGTGGTTTATCAAGCCCACATCTGTAACTATGAAAAGGAGGCTTCTGATTAGAGAAAAAAAAGTCAAGCCAGGTTTAGGACTCATTTTCTCTGGAAAAATATATTGAGGGCAATTTGCAGCTGGCAAGATTTTTGCATTAGGTAATAGTCTAAAGTTAACAGTAGCATCAGGTCTTCGAAATTTTTCTTTTTTATGTTTCTGGAGGAGGGTAATGGGAGTGCCTTGCCGAGTCCTTCCTTGTGCTCATCAACATAGCAGCCTCAGCTGCCCCCCTTGGATCCCCTGCCAGGGCTGCTATCATCTTCTGATCAAATATTAATGTGTGATCCTCTGCTTGCTCACTAATCCAAAGCCAATTAATATTATCTGTCAATTATTTACAGATCCTGAGGTGCAGAGGCAATTCCCGGAGGACTACAGTGACCAGGTTCGGAATGCGTAATTAATTTTTTACATGACAAAATTTATTTCAGAGTTGTTCAACATATTATTACTGTTCTTTTTACTGAAAGAGATAAATGAATTTTTAGAGGGAAGAGAAATAGCAATTAGGAACTCAAGACAAAAAATAAAAACAGATCAGAATGAAAATACTGTGCTAGATTTGGGGTATTACCTTCAGGGAAAAAAATGCACAGAAAGTAAGGAAGAAAATCTATCACAAATTTTACTTTTTACTTTGAGGTATGCTGTGGTCTGCAGTTCATTAGGAAATCCTTTTTGGATTGCCTGTGAACTTTTTTTTTTTTTTAAATGCCATTTAAGCAGTCAAGAACCAGTGTAACAAAAAAGGGAGGAGGAGAAGGGAAGTTTATAACATTTCCTGGAATTTGAAATGGATTATGAAATTATGCATTATGGTAGTATTCCAAGGAGAAGATACACATCGAGGAATGGTCTTCTGGGTGAGGTTCTAATGATGGTAGCGAAAGTTGAGGTTGGCCGGTTGGCCCTGCCATCTCGAATTTCCTTTATCTTCCAACCATGGAATGGAGTGGAAGGAACTATTTTAATCACGAAATAGAGCCGAAGTTCTGATGCTGCTCTGCTCTTAAAAATTAGATCCAGGTTATACATTCTGGAGTCCAGTGTCTATCTTAAGAAATATTAGAGATGTTTTATGGCATTTTGGGGGGCATCTTACATTTTTAGTTCAAATAGACAATTTGCTATGCTTTTTTTAAAGCAGTTTCAAGATAGAAGCATCCTTGATTACACTGAATAAAACAATTTTATAAAGCCATCCATTGAATTTTGTCTGTTAAAAAATGTCCTTGAATGGAGTAGAAATATGCAGTACAATAGTAGTTACACCTTTGCAATGTGGCCTGTTGTATGAGGGCAAGGTATTTGAGACATC
>CM052813.1:71128231-71168231 GCA_028533885.1 Nasua narica | reverse complement strand
CCTGTATTTTTGAAAATAGGGAAACCAAAAAGGCAAAAGCAAGGGCTTTTCAGAGTTCACATTATTTATTCATCACCTTTTGTTTAATGCTTAGCTAGTTTAAATACTAAAACATCAACATTCATAGGGCCCTGACTTGAATCCTGCATTAAAAAAAAATCTTCTAGCAACTTACATAAGAAATTTTAAAAACGGTGTATCCTCTAAGCATAATATGAAGTAGTCTAAATTTTTTTGGGGGGATGTGGTGAAGATTCAATATTACAGATACAAGTTTTGAGTTACTTTGGTTTTGGTAGCTTAAACCAGATTCTTTTCAGTCTCTCACTACAAGTTTAGAGAATGAAGTTCTTAGTAAAGCCCGTACAATAGAAAATTTTTGTTAAAAAACAGAATCACAACAAGATTTTTTTTTCATTTCTAGAAATGGTTCTCAAAGATAACAGCATGTCAATCTAGCATTAGAAATAAAATACAAAACATGAATATCTTTTTCTGCTGTAAATAGCCTGTAGTTAATTAAGTAGACTTATAATTATTCTGTTTACTGTGTTCATTCATAATTATGGAAATAATTGGTAAAACTTTACTCATTGTGATTAGTGCAGTTTTAATGAATACTAATTGAATTAAGAGCGAAAAGGATAGTTAAATTAACATGTTAGCAAATTATGGTCACCATTCTCATCAAAATCTCATCTTTGGTTTCAAAACATTATATGATTTTTCAGATTAAAATGAGCCTTTAGTAATTATAACATGTACTGTGGGATATTTTGGAGTAAAGCTATGGTAACCTATCAGAAGATTTCCATAAATAGCCTTGTAATATGTCAAGTATAATAGGCATTACACATACCATTTTAAAACATATTAGTTATAATACGATTACCTCTTGTACTGAAACATGTAGAATTAATAATTTGTTCTCACAATTGCACTTTTTATAGCCCGTTTGTTCCAAGAGTGGTGCTTAGGGGTGAGTGTACTAGAAGTTGCTTCTCTAGTGCGCTCATGTATATTTTGGTGAAATATAGCCAGTATCTTAGAGCTTTTTGAATAGAGGTCTGAGCACACTTACTCTATATATATAGTTCGCTGTTTAGAGTTGCAGGTAATTTTTCTTTCCACTGGCACTGAAACAGAGGTTATAATGAAACCAACAATCTTTATGCATTTATAGAAACTATAAAAATTTTATGGAAATCTTTATATAGAAACTAACAGTGTTGCTTGTACAAGCTCTATAAGCAATGTAGAAACATGGTACATTGGGAAAAATAAAAAGGTACCCTTTCTTTTATGGTTTTATATGGTCTATGTGATTTTAAAATTTCACTATAGGCAGTTAAGCAAATTATAAAAACATACATCACCTATATACTAAAAAGGAACAAAAATATGTTGCATAACTTAGGCTAATTGTGATGGAAATTGGCATTTGTGAGTTGCGTGTAATTGCTTAAATATGGAGTTTTCATCTGTTCATACTTCAGGTATGCTCTAAAGAAAACATTTCTTAAGCTCACAATTATTCATAGTTTAACCTATGTAAATGGATTGGAAGATTCTGGTTAGAAAGACAACAGAGATAATGTTTAATCAAGACTTGCTACTTGTATGCTGGCGATTGCCTCGTTCTTTTGGTGAGCTGCTGTGTTTGAAAACTTTCACATTATTTTCTTCTAAATCTCGATAAGCCAGAGACTAAACATTTCTTTTCAAAACTTGTTTGTGCCCTGATTCATTTAAAGAAAACTATCTAATAAGAAAATTACAGATAAAATCCATAGCTCCTAAATTTTCTGTTACTCTGAAAGGAAGTCTCATACTGATATTGTATAATGTGACATACATGTGTAATATTCACACAAAATTTAAAAGAAATGATAAAATCTGATTTTTCTCAATGTTATTAGACAGCGAACCATGAGCAGCAGTGTACCTGATTTGTATAAAATGTGACACTGATTCCAGAAAGATTCTGCTAGTCTTTCTTTAGAGACTTGTTGAAGCTGTAGAATCTTCAAGTTGGCATTGAGACTTTGGGTTTGTGGTCCTTTGGGCCTTGCATTCATCAAGCTCACAAAGAATGGAATCAGACCTGGGTGTATCTCATTTCTCTTAGAAATTTTGAGCTTTCTTTTTTTCTACATTCTTCTCCAAAGTGTGGATGCTGTCATGCTTCCAGTCTGCTCATACAGACTGCTCAGATTTGATCTGCTTTAAATGGTGAGGTCAAGTTTGGTCCTGGAAACTTTTTATGACACCATATACATGGACCAGAATTTATTGATTCATTTGAATATCATTGAGAGGATTTACTTATAGAAGGGTCAAGTGGATCCCACTTTAAAAATGACTCTACAACCTGACCTTAAAAAGGCTAACTTATAAGTGGCTGCATTTTCTGACCTTTTTTTTTTCCTCTTAGTGTCCATTTTTGGTGGCTGAATCTGGGAGAGTAGATCTGATTTTATGCATTAATTGAATGAGAGACTGATAAGTGTAGTGTCTGCAGAATGTGAGCTGGGTGCCATACTAGTTAAAGAGGAGGAGAGAAGAAGTGGATGCTACCCTTCCCTGAAGGACGTTACTGTCTCGTAGGCTGCAAGGGTAATGCGCGTTCAGGCCATGTTGTTGGTTTGTAGCACAGTGGCATGACCAGAAATTGGGGATGTCTCCAAAAACGAAGGGTAGCGATGCCACCATGTAATCACATTGCTACAATTTCTTGTTTTTGTGTTATGAAGCCTTAGAAGGTAGTAGAGATAACAAGAGTGGTACAGAGAAACCCAAGTGGTAAAGTCTTGAAGCTGCCCTTAAAGCAGATCGTCTTTTTTTTTTTTTAATTTATTTATTTGACAGAGACACAGAGAAGAGAGATAGAGATCACAAGCAGGCAGAGAGAGAGGGAAGCAGGCTCCCCGCCGAGCAGAGACCCCCATGCGGGGCCCGATCCCAGGACCCTGAGATCATGACCCGAGCTGAAGGCAGAGGCCCTAACCCACTGAGCCACCAGGCACCCCAAAGCAGATCATCTTTTAAGTTTGTTTTAGATGTGCTTTTCCTAAGCGTCACTGTTGAATTTTGGATTTTTCCATCTCTTGCTCAGAAAGGCCAGATTCCATATTTCTCAGTAACTCGGCGATCTGGGATTGTAGGTAGAAATGTAATTTTCTCATCCACAGTTATAAACTCTCAATCTCTTCAGACCCTAAGAGCTGATTGTTTAGCGTAACAACAACAAAGCGCCCTGCTGAAGCAGCTTTTTTCAAGAAGTGTACCAGTACCCACAAATGCCATGAAATGTAGCCATTTTGATGGACCACGCTACAGATTTTGAAAAGATTCACTGACAGAATGCAGATGTATAAATGCATCTCCAATCAAACATCTGCTTCCTTGTATATGTTTAAAAGTGTCCTGTTCTTGATGATTGGCTTGGTTTTAATGTTTTTTCAAGTATAGGTTCATGGATGGTTAAACAGTGATCCTAAAAAATCTGTCACGTGTTGCTTCTTATTTCTCCCTGTGTTGTTACAAGTCAAATTTATCACCTTGGACAAGTGTCAAAATTCATGCTTTTTAAAAGTGTTTGCTGAAGAGAAACTATCTTTTAGATAAAGGCTGCTATTCTACCATATCTATATCATGAGTGCCCCCTCCTCTTTCCAGAAAAGGGTGAATTTAAGAATGGGAGGGGGTTGGACTGGCTTCTTAATGAAAACCGTATTTCAAAACCTTAAACATTTAACTAAACCCAATTGAAAAATTGATACATTTTCTGACTTAAGGCTTTTCTTTTAAGTTGAAGATTTCTTCCCAATTTGGTCACTCCCCAGCTGTTACAGTTATATAGAAGGAACTCATTAAAAAGACAAATTCTTTTTGAGCTATTCTTTCTGAAAGCACGCCAAGCTATGCAGCTACGTTGTACTACTACTTACTTGAATCTAACGCCAGGAAATGGTAATTATGCAATCCTTACTTACACATTCTTATTAGAAGTGTTCTCCTGGTCTTATTCTGGCTCTAAAAAAGCTCCACTAGATTTTAGACATCTGTGAATACTATTGGATGGTCTTGTTTCTTTTGAGTGACTCGATGCTATAACTAAGTGGACTGTGGCTGTTTTTGAGCACTGTGGTCTGAGCCTCAACTTCAGTCTCGGGTACCCAGTGTCTGTTGTTCATCGGGCAAGTCTCTAGTCATCAGGTCTTGTTCATTATCTTCCCTAAGCTGCTCCCCAGTCTTCTCTCTCCCTCTGCATTGAACTCTTAGTTTCTCTCCTGTGAACTCTTCCTAATGGCCTACAACCCAGTGACCTTTTCATCACTTTCCTCTGTAAGATGGCCACAGATAGCTTTCTAAAACCTATTTCAAATCACACCATTTCTCTTTGTCACAACTCTTGCTGGTCCCCTGGTGCCTTCAAGATTGACTTCAAATTTCTTAAAACTTGGATTTCAGGCTGACCTTGACTCAACCTCCAGCCTGGTTTCCTACCACTGCTCACTCTATATGTGATCCTAGAACACCTCGCCATTTCCCGGCATGGTTTCCTTTCTCCTACCTTTGTTTCTGCCCAAGCTGTTTTTATTGTTGAGATCCTTCCGCAAGCTCCCTCCTGGTCCCCAGGTATACTTCTGTTCACCATTAATTGCCTTGCTTTTATCACTTCCTCTGTGAAACTAGCCCTGACTGAGTTAGTCACTCTGTCGTAGCACTTGGAGAGCACTTGGAACATTGACTCCTTACATTGTATTATTTGTCTGTCAGTCTGAACTCTTCAAGTATGGGAATGACTGTAATCAGTGATAGAGGCTTTTCTCAGCAGTGAGGATGAATTACGGGCTAGTGAATAATGGTGAATGTGAAGTACGTAGTACACAGACATAATTGTTAAGGAGTTCAGATTCCAGAAAGCGGAGTACAGAGGCATGAATGACAGTGGTGAGGAAGAGCATGGACTTTGGAGCCAGACTGCTTGGGTTTGAATCCCAGCTCTGTCATTTACTGGACTTGCCTCTTTGGGATTTCATTTCCACATCCGTAAGCTAGAGATCATCATAGTAAAGACCTCCTAGGGCCTTTGTGGGGGGTTAAGTGATGTGAAATGTGCAAGAGTGCTCAGAATCATACCTGCCATCTAATAACCAATAATTCCATAGTGGCTCCCCTGTCTAGGGACAGATTTTTGGCAGCAGGGTAACCTGGTTTGGATGCTTTTGTTTTGTTGGATATTAGGGTTATGTGTGATAACCTTTGCCTCCAGAATTTGGCAGAGTCTAAGAATTCTGGAAAACCTTTCCTTTCTAAGCCCGTGCTATTCCAAAGCAAAATTTAGAGAAGTCACAAGAGGAAGAGAGAGTACTTTGTCAAGTAAAGATGAAGAGATATAATCAGAAACAGTTCCTAAATGTGTTCGAAAATGTACTGAAAATATGGAAACTCTTTAAATGGGATTTCATTTAACTAGTTATATATATTATTATATACTAGTATTATTATACTAGTTATATATATATTAGTATCATTATACTAGTATTATTATACTAGTATTATACTAGTATTATATATATATTGAAGGGGTTTCAAATAACTAGTTATTTTTTAACTTATTTCAGTTGTGAAATCTGTGTATTGAGACTTTGCATGTTCAAAACCTCAGAAATTTAGTAATGTGTCCCACTGTCCTTGTAAATTAGCCCTTTTGGTCACATATAGTGCTTTGTACTATTGTGTTAGCTTTTGTTTTTTTAAATACCTTCACGCAGTAGAGTTGAGAGTCCTGTGGCTACTGTAATTACAAACTGTCTAACTTTGGTCAGTTTCAGATTTCAAATGTGAAATAGGATGAAACCGACTGTGGACTAGTTTGTATTGTGCATATATGTGTATATAGCAGGTGGGCGTTGGTGAGTAGAGAATAAAAAGGTATTTATAAAAGCATTAAGATGGTCTTTTAAAGAACGTTGAGCTTAACAAAGCTAATGTACTTATATATCACTCTTGTGAAATGTGCGATATAATATTGTTTCGTGTTGCTTTTATTCCCAGAATATACTTATCCAGCAGTTTGTGTAGTAAATACTCATCTCTCAAAAGTCAGGTCACATGTCACCACCTCTGAGGGATCTTTCACATCCCCTCGGTAGAACTCACCTTACCTTCCTTTTTCCATGACCATTCTTCTGTCAGATAACCGAAAATACTTTATTGCATATAGTTGTTTATAAATCCTCTCCCTCCCCCAGGCAGGCAGTCAGGGATTCTTGCTTGCTTCGTGTCCATTTCTCTAGCACCTGGTACTATGCATGGATATTAGTAGGCCAAATATTTGGAATGTAATAATACATGATTATTGAATAGCTTTCACACTGTGATCTCTAGACTCAGAATTTGAGTGGGATAGAGCAAACCAAGACATACATTTATTAAATCCTATCTTACCTAGCGGAGACTTTTAAGATTCTTACGTTTGAATGTATTTCAAACATGATGCCTCTTTAGTAACATCTGATTTGAGAAATGTAAATGGTAAATTGTTGAGAACATTATTTTTATCAGAGAACTCTTCGAACCTTCCAGATATTTGTCATTTCTAGAGATCTAAACTGCTGGTAAATTGAGAAATATTTCTGAATTTCTAAAATAGATCTGTTATAATAAACAGATTTAATGGCAGCTAACATCTTTGCATTATTCATGTCTCACTTATTTCTTAACAATTATCATCCCCCCTACAAATTTTAAGTGCTTTTCTTTCTTCTTCTTCTCCTCTTCCTCGTCTTCCTCATTTTTCTTTTTCTTTTTCTTTTTCTTTTTCTTTTTCTTCTTTTTTGGTATGTTTGGCCTAAACAAAAGTAGTAGAAGGTAGGTATCCCCTTGTTGTAGGAGATCTGGCTTTGGAAAGGTCCCTTTGGGCAAAGGCTTCACTTTTTCAGCCTCATTTTTTTTTTCTGTAAAATAAGAAGTAATACTAATTTTGTAGAACTGGCAGGAGAAGTGGGTGTGATGTATACACAATACCCAAATTAGCCTAGTTCGATAAATGTTTTCTGATGTAGCATGAGGAAAATGAAGCAAAGGGAAGATTTTGCTGTTTCCATGTAGTTCATGATATGTCTGATATTGCATTAAGTACTAGAATGTACTAGAATGTACTTTAATGTGGATAAAGAGCCTGGGGTCAAGTGATAAAAACTGTTCTAACACCAGTCCCCAATTTCCCATCACAAGGCAGATAGAACAGCTATTTGTTCTTTCAGTACCCCCAGACAGGCCATGGTTTTCCAAGATTTGGAGGACCATAGCATCCAATCTAGGACGCTCTGAAGAGTGGAATGGGCCCTATGATTATACAAACACTGAGCAAACCAGGATGTCCTGGGCAAGCAGGCACATGAGGCTCCCCTTACCTAAGACCCTGTGACAGCACAAACCTTGCACTCCACTGCTGCAATTGGGAAGTGAGGTGAGAGAGAGGCATTAGCTTCATGCAGCATGGAGGGCTACCACTGCAAAGTTGTAGCTGTACGAGTGTTTGTAACTGTGGAGACGGAATCCTAATCAAGTAGGAACCAAGAATGAGACTCTGATTTGTAGTCAGCAAAGCAGCAAGCTGAGGATTGTGGAGAGAACTTAAGCTCCAGGGATAGATGAACTTGAATTTGAATGTTAGCTTTTCCATTCACTGTCTACTTCCAGTTAGGCAAGTTACTTCACTGCTCTACCTGAAACTAATTTTACTCCACTTTTAAGGTTCAGTTCACACATAAAATGTTGATAATCTTTATAATACATAAAGTTACTAGCAGAATCGTGGAGCATTTGTAAAACTTCTAGCACAGAACATGACACGTATTAGCTTCCTTCTGTTTGTCACTTTACCCCCTCCAGAAAGCAGATGACCAGTGGTATATGAGGAACATAATGAAGGCTGAATCAGTAGAAGCTTATGTAGGTCAATTAGATACTTTAAATTATATACATAATTCTTATGTATATTAAGCACAAATAGTACATTTTTGACAGAAGTGGCTGATACCACATTTATACAAACTTTAATAGTTTCTTCCATTCTTTATCAAGAATAAATATTGGGGCACCTGGCTGGCTTAGTCGGTAGACCATGTGACTCTTGGTTGTGAGTTGAAGCCCCACACTGCACATGGAGCCTACTTAAAAAAAAAAAAAGAATAAATATTGTTTCTCTGATAAATTCAGTTCTCCTTTGGCCCATGTGGCCTCACTGTTTCCTACGAAGATTAAACAAGACGACCTATAGACTGTTAGCACAGTGCTTGCCAATAGTAAATGCTCAGTTAATGATATTATTTTTGCTTCTAAGTCTCCAGATTATCATGCAGCCATTTTTCAGCACCATCATTCACTGGGTGTTTCCTCTGTGTGGGTTAGTCCTCTAGACACTGACAGGGGAGATAATCCCACCATTTTTTTTTTTTTAAGATTTTTATTTATTTATTTGACAGATCACAAGTAGGCAGTGAGGCAGGCAGAGAGAGAGAGGGAAGCAGGCTCCCCGCTGAGCAGAGAGCCCAATACGGGGCTCGATCCCAGGACCCTAAGATCATGACCTGAGCCGGAGGCAGAGGCTTAACCCACTGAGCCACCCAGGCGCCCCAATCCCACCATTCTTAACTCCGTCAAGTGGGAAAGACAGATCTGTAAATAAATATATTCCACCAATTTTTCACATTTTAACATCTCTGAAATTGGGATGCATCTTACAGTTGATGGTATATCATTCGTAGTATTTTTTCCCCCTAGTAGTACTGAAAAATAATAGTCTTAGAACCAGTGACTTCTGAAATGCAATGATACCTAACAGGTTACTGCAGTAAAAAGTCCTGCTTTCTTTGTATACAAGAGAATGGACTTTGGGATCTCAGAAGAGATACCAGATTATCAGGAGCATGCTCTGGGAGAGATTTCAGCTGATCCTGTTCAAATTTGTTACACTTTCTTTGTTGTTCTCTTCAACCATAATCCCTTTCCATACTGCTGGGTTATTATTAAGGTTCCTGTGTGAGGTTCCCCTTCCTTCTCTGAGGAATCGGAGGCCTAACAGTCACCCAGTTGTGTGTCTTTGCCCTCCTGTGCAAATGTACGGTCCTGGGATTATGGACAGTTTAATGCTGGGAATGATAGCCGCAGGATTGACGTGGGCGCTCAGGAGCAGAGCCTGCTGAGAATTGCCTCTGAACCCCTTGCAATCTGGAAGACTTGGGGGTTACGGCAAAGTTAGAAAGTGACATGCAAAGTGATGTAAAGGACTCAAACCCTGCTGGTGACTTCAGTGCGCTAGAATAAAGTCCAGGCTCCCAAACATGCCCTACAAGGCCCGTCATGATTTGGCCCCTGCCACCCTATGCCACCTGATTTTTTTTTTTTAAGATTTTTAAAAAATTTATTTGACAGAATGAGCGAGAGAGCACAAGTGGAGGGTGGGCAGCAGAGGGAGAAGCAGGCTCCCCGCTGAGTAGGGAGCCCGAAATCAGACTCGATCCTAGAACCCCGGCTTCATGACCTGAGTTGAAGGCAGATGCTTAACCAACCGAGCCACCCAGGCGCCCCCCTACCTCTTCTTGCCCTCCTCTGTTTCAACATGACAGGCTGATTTCAGTTCTTTGGACGTGTCAAGGGTTCTTGTTCAGTGGCTTTTGCTCATGCTCTTACTTTTTTTTGGCCTTTCTCTCCCTACTCCTCTTCCAGTCTTTGGTGAACCCTTATTCATTCCCGAAGTCTCAGCTCAAGATGGCACTTTCTGAGATGTCTTTCATGACCCTTCCATCTAATTTCAGGCCCCCATCATTCCGTCAGAGGACTCTCTTCTTTCACAGCTCCCATCACAGTTGAATTCTACATTCATGTATTTCTTTGCAAAGCATCTGTCTTTCTGACTAAATCAGAAGTTCCAGGCAGACAGGGCCCCTAGCACATTGGCTCTAAGATATTATCTTGTTTAGGGAAATATATACATTTCGTTTTCTAAGGTGACTGAAAGATGCATCATTTCAGGGTCTCCCTTCTGTCTACTTTCTTGTTTATTAACTTTTGGGAAGCTTTTAAGGAATCAGAAGCTTTCCTTCACAGAGTTATTTTAAAATTCAACAACCAATTGGCAAATACTTGAATCTAAGTCACTCAAATGGATCGTCTCCCTCTCCCACCCCCCAGCAAGTAATAGTGGTTGTCTGAGCTCCTTTCTTGTTTTGATGGGGTGAAAGAGCTTAACGAGCAGCAGCGTTCCAGGAACCTAGATGATGCATCTGGATTTTCAACACGCTAAGCTTAAAGTACTTATGGGACCTGAGGCAGAAATGTCCAAAAGACAGTTGGAACAGAGCCCGGTGTTAGACATAATCTAGAAGTGAAGATTTGAATTTGAGGCCTTTACATAATGATAATTAAAATTAAAGCATAAATAGACTATTAACAGATGAGAATGCTGAGTGCGAAGAAGGAAGAGAAAATCCTGGGAAACACGCTTCAGGGGAAGAGGTTGAAAGAAGAGCCAGAAATTAAATAGTGAGAAGGCCCTTCTATGTTCTACGTCGAACAGAACATTGGGCATGTAATATGTGTTGTTCGTGTGAGTGGTGAGTAAAGCCCTAGAAAAGGCTTTCTTCTCTTCCAATACTTTTTAGGATATTATGAACAAAATAACTCTCTATTGAAGAGCTGGCAATGATCCAAAGAGCATCAGTCTATTTATCTGTTAAGAAACCCCCTGAACCTCACCTGTGATAGTAGTGAGCTGTTCAGAAAGAATTGTTTCTCTGAGGAGTTTACACCACAAAACAGTTGCAAATTTTGAGTGGTGGAAATATGTTTGATTTGTAATTCTTTTTTTTTTTTTTTTTTTTTAATTTTAAATGATTTTCGAAAAAGACCTGTTTGTATGCAGTTGACAATTAGCCGTTTAGGGATAACCAGGTGTGAATTGTTGAATCACTGTAGAGCCAGTATGATTGGCCTGGTCATTTTACCTTTCAGAATTTTCAGAATTAGAGTGCTGGTGAGTTTGGGTCTGTTGTATGATGAGGCTCCTTGACACTCTAGATCGGGGCTGGCAGACTGTAGTCAGCTGGCCAAGTACTGCCGAGCGGTGGTTTATGTGTGGCCTTTGAGCGAAGGTGGTTTTTACCTTTATGAAGAGTTATTTAAAACAAGAACAACAACAACCCAGAAGAATCTGTGACAGAGTCCATCAGTGTCCTGCAAAGACTCAAATATTTACTGTCTGACCCTTTAGAGAAAAAGTTTGCTGACTTCTTTAGTTTGTAAGTTGTAAGTGGAATGAACCAAAAATTCGGTAGGAAAATCTCAAATTGATGACTGCCGTTCCAGAATGTCTTGCACGTCATTAAGTTTTTCTCTTAAATAGTGACTTAGCTGTTCAATTATGAGAACATATTTTCATTGGTGAAATCAGTCAACTCTTGATTGATTGATGACTGCCTTGTGCAACTTGATGGTGTGGTCAGAGGGTAGAAGGCTTTCAGGGCCGTATGGTGTCTCATAGAATAGTTCTGGAGAGTATTGACATCTATTCTGATACTTTCGTTGTGTTTATAGTTCAGCCTCAGGTAAACATTGGGATGTACATGTTAGAGCAAGGTGTGTAAAGTAAAATAAAACATGTGGAATTGAATTATTGTCTTTGTTTACATTTTCCTGGCCCTCTGAAGAGACACTTTCTAGTTGCAAAAGAGTGAAATCCTTGCGTATTAGATTTCGGAAAACTATTTAAATTGTATAATTTTAAAAATTTCAATACTGTTTCGTATCACCTGCCTTCTGCCTTTATAATAAGATGTCATTGATCTGTTCTGAGTATAAATTTCCTCAGTTCTTGAGTCCTCCTGATAGCGTTTTATTAGAATCTGTAAGTTGTGGGGAAATAAAAGTTGATTTGAAACAGTTCTGTAATTGGAGATGACTGTTCAGTGGGGCCCTGTCTAATCAATTGCTGAATAATTCTCTCTCAAAAGCAGATTTGATTTTTACAGTTTGATCTTCATAGTGTGTTCCCAGTGTTTGTTGATGGTGTCTGACATCTCCTGCCACTGGATAAATAAAGCCTATTATTTCCTTTTCAACATTTTAAGCGATTACTCTCACACAAGAGCTAAGAAGCAGAAGGTTAGCTATATTATCAAACTATGATCCTGTCTCTCCGAAGAAGCTGGGAACCTTGATTAATATGCCTTGTTAACTGATGATTTCAGTTCCATACTGGTAGTGCTAGAATAATTTGTATAAACCAGGCAGTACAGATTCCTTATTTTAGCACTAAGACTTACAAAGGCTTCTTTTAGCAGCCTTTAATTTTGTACTTATGTATGTGACATAGCCCGTGGCTGTGATAGCTCCTGTGAATCTCCAGTTGTTTGGGGATGAAAGGAGGAGGCAGCTGGAAACTCGGTAGCTACATCTAGCTGTCTACCTAGAGAAGGCCTTGATTTCAAGTTTATCTAAACAAGCTCGACTAATCCCAACTATCTAGGGGGATCCACTGTCAAAACAAGCAGCGTGGCCCTGAGGCAAACACAGCTATACAGAAATGAAGGCTGGGGCTTCCAATACTCCGATGACTGCATACTGGAGGCTTTTTTTCCCCCCTGAAAGAGGGTAAGAGAGGTAGAATTTGCATAATGCCTTTTCATTGGAAACTTTTGGAAAGCTGACAGACCTCCAGCTTATAGATCTGTAGCCACAATACAGAGTCTATAGGAGAATCCTTGAATGACCTAACCATATTGAAAGAAAATATAAAAGCGTCCAAGTATAGCCAAGTGAGAGAGGGAAAGAGGCTGATGCATTGTCTAACATCTGCTGTACTTCTCGTTAGTTTTGTTCTTTGCTATTCTGTGTGGACTTTGGAGAAGCCTAAGACAGCCTAACATGAATCCTATAATCTTCCTTCTGAATATTTATGTAGTGTGCCAGCTTCTAAGCTGTCCTTTGCGTTTTCCTACTTCCCCCTCATTTTCATGCTCTCAAATGAGGCCAACATTTCAAAAGCTAAATAAATGTTTGTGAATGTTTATAAAAGATTTGCATAAATTTGTCCTTGTCTGACAAAGATCACTTTTTTCTTATGCCAGTTCTGAAATTTTTTTTTTTTAAGGTTTTGGTGCTTGTCTTGACAACAAAGTCCTGCATCCCAGAACAATGATTGCTGATTAAGTGGGGATGCAATTGTGACTGAATAGGCTTTCAAGATACTGGGTAAAAAGGCCTATCATCTGAAGGCTGAATTATAGAATTTAGAAAATGTTATCAGAAGTGCACATTCTAAATCTACTTTTTCGTACCATATCATTAGGTAAGACAAAGAGTTGTTACGAGTTAAAAGTATAACCACCCACGGTTTAAAAAATTCTTCTGTATAAATTTTAATAATTAGAATGTTTCAGTAATTCAGAATATCACTTTTCTTTCCTGTGGTTGGACATATTTAAAAATAATATTTCAACCTGTGGGCATTCTTTGGAACCTGTAAGTCTACTAGTCGTACGTGTTAATATGGTTACTGGGGTGGTGATCAGAGGAAATAAACCAGGCAGTCCTTCAAGACCTCTGAATGTACAATCATACCTTGAGAAAATCTAAACTACATGAAATATGTGTTAGGGCTTAATTATAGGACACACACACACACACAGCCCAGACACTTGCGCCACCGACGTGTTTGCTGAATTCATTTATCTTTTAAAATTAGAATGGATTTTGTGGGGTGGCAGGGGATGTTGTGGGTAGAGGTGCTAATTCAGTTCAGAGATATTCAAAGATGGGCAGGAGAGAGAGGTAACAGCCAGTTCTGTTAGTCCTTTGGTTGTATTGGTTTAGAGGCTTAAGTTGTCATTAAGGCACAAACTAGAGCCACTTCTCTGACACAGTTTTTATCACATCTGCTAGGCTTGTGTCCCAAGAGGAGACGTGGAGAGCAGTGAATTCAGCATGGGCCCATTATCGACTGCTTTTTCGTGTGTTGTAAAAGGAGTGAGACCTCAGGGAGGCTTGGAGCCTCCTCCCGTGTAATGTCCAAGTCAGATTTGAAGGACTGGTGGCAGGAAAGCTTTGGCCTTTGGGTGTGAATTCTAAGAAATAGAGGCACAATTAAGTTTAAAAAATTCAAGGACTTTGAGCTTGATAATGAAAGATTTTTTTCCTAGACTAATGTGAACAGAAAAGTTGCCCATCTGTGCACATTTTTGTGTGCATTTAAAATATTTAAAAGCTGACAGCTTTTAATATGCTTACAAAATACGATTTATATCAGTGCTCTTTTTTTTTTTTTTTTTTTTAAGTAGTATCTTCCTGAGGGCAAGTTGCTTCTTCAGTGAAATCATGTTTGCACTTTTACTGTTAGGACCCTATTCCTTTGGTATGTGCTCACTTGTGTTTCCCCCTCCCCCATTTCCCCCAATCTTTCTTCTTTTTAGATATATCAATAATATAAATGTTCAGACAACAGGGCTTAAAATGTTTAAGGAAATGAACAAGGCAAAATATCTTACAGAAATAGTATTAAGTCCAAGGAATTCTGTTACTGATGCCACCAAATGCTAATTGTAAGAGATTCTAACCAAATCATTTGTTCATTTTGTAAGTATTTGAAACAAGTGTCAAGAAGTTTATTGACCTTAAAAGTGTAGCTCTCTCATTTTCACCTCTTTGCTATCAGCTTTCAAGTTAATAAAATGAAATCTCAGAATAGAGGATGTGATAATACTGTAATTTGGGAATGACTTAGTTTGAAGTAATTTTTTGAAGATATGGAGGGATACAAAAGGAAAAAAGTGATTTTGTTAAATTTTTTTCTGTAAGACCCAGTATTTTTACTTTGGACTTCAAAGGTCATGAAGATCTATACTCATGAAAATCTATACTTACAAGTAGTTTTAGAGGTAGCTCTTCAGCTGTTGTAAGCATTCTACCAATGTACTTAATTTAGGTATAAAATGTAGATATAAAATTTATATGGTACATGATATAGAATATGAAGAATTTCTATACTTTTTTGGTATTTTATCTTTGAATTTGGTATTTTATCTTTGAATTACAACATTGAATGTGTATATTAGGCATTATACAAATTAACATAATGATAACATATACATGACTCAAAATTAACTAACATTTATAAGGAAAAAAAAAGATAAACTGGGAGTAAATATTGAAATATACCAAAGAAAGGAAACAGATTCTGTAGCATTTGAGCAGCATTATTAGAAATTTGACCTGGCTTTTATGTTTAGGTGCTGAAAGGCCTTTCTGTAAAATTCCCTTATTCAGAAATTTTTCCACTAGAAAATTTTTTTGTTAAAAGTTTGGCTGTAACTCTAGTATGGATCTTGGATTTAATTTGACATTTATAGAGAAAGAGAAAAGATTGTGTTTCCTATTTTCATATTTAGAAATTTCTGATCAACATTCTTGAACTTGGTGCTAAGCTTCTAAAAACTTCTTACCTTTCTGTTTTACCCTTCTTAATCATAAGCATTAAAACCTCTGGTAGCTTTCACTTGGAGTCCCTGGTTTTAACTTGAAATGGCTTAGAGTAGATATTTTGTTAGCTTTTTGTGTGTTTGGATTTTGTGTGTGTCCTGTTTTTAACTTTCAACTTGAGTTTTAAGATCATCAATCAAAGGCTTTTCTTTCAAGTCAGTGGCACTGATCTTAATTGTAGGACTTAAGACGGTCAGCATTTTCCTCATGCTATTAAAAAAAAATTTAAGCATTGAAATAGAGTATTTTAGGAATTTGTGCTCCCCTGATCTTTTCATCACACATCTACATTTTGAAATGAACAAATAAATTAGATGTAAAAAAACTCAGGAAATGTTCTCCCACTGTGTCCCCGTCTCTTCCTCCTTCACTCTTTTTGGACAAGGTAAATTATCCACCGCCGTCCTAGCTTTCAGCAAGCTGCAAAGTGGCTGATTATAGCTCTAAGTATTTTAAAATATATTCATTTACTCAGGCTATCTCTTTCCTTTATTTACATGTTTTCCTGCAAACATTTTCTTTTTCCTTTTGAACTATTGAGAATGTGTCTCATCTCCCCACATTCTATAACCCCAGTGGATATTATAATCAGCCTGCGCTTTTGTCTTTCAGATGGCATTTATTTGTGGGGTGTATATGTCAGTATCTGACTGTCGATTGTTTTCATCTGCTGAATACAACTAATTTTCGTTTATGGGTTTCAATGAAGCAATGAAAACAAAGTATTGACCTCCAAACTGATGGTTGTTGCAGGATCTTCTACACCTCCCTACCCACACCCCCAAGTTAGAGCAAATTGGCTTAGCCTTATTAATAATCTGTTAACTGTGTCAAATTGAGTGTCCGAAGTTTTGCTCCCAGATAGGATTCTATGATGGATAATATCATAAATGTAAAACTACCAGGTTTTTAAGAGAACACCTCAGTTTCAGCAGAACAAAATCCACTTTCTCCAGATTGGAGCAAGTCCCCATGATGGGCCTTCCGTCCAGAGGAGAATTCACATTGGATGAAATGAATCCAAAGGAGACTGAAATGAATCTTGAGTTCATTTCTGATTTTCATTTGCAAGCGAATCCAGTGTTAGGTGTGTGGATTTCACGTTTGCTTCAAACTCTGAGGCTTGGTGTCTGTCTCCTTGTGGGCAGAGCTTTGTAGATGTTGTTGCTCTTCTACTACACTGTGCAATCTGCTGTTTGATATATGCGTGACTGAAAGGTTTGTGCAACTGTCTATCCTCCACGCACACCCCCCACCCCCTCTGCTCTTATTTCTTCCCACATGAAGTATCGTTGATTTTGTTAGGAAGAAAAGCCCTTTTAGAAATTGCCTATTTCATAAATTGTCTAGTGACACAAGGGGTTGAATGCTGAATTCTTGTCTCATTTATTTTGAAAACTTTGCTACTGAACTCACCTTAATCAATGAGCTCAGTGTTGTCTCCAATAAGTTATGTGTTGGATATATTGATTGGGAAGGATTTTAGAAAACCCGTCTGGGGTTTATAATGTCAGCAGTGTTTTGATTATGAAAAGAGTTGGAACCTGGGGACATGGAACCAGGTGGCGAATGTCCTAAAGCCAGTGGTGACATGGTGGACTGGTTCCCTCCTGGGATCTAGTTCATGCCCTGCACTTTAACTGTGGTGACTGGCTACTATAGATTCACTTTTTTGCTCATTAAAATGTTAAAAAATCAAACTGTACATAAAAAGATTTGGGAAAATATAAACTTGGGAATTGATCTGGGGAGCTGGCACAATTTTCCCCACCCCCTGCCTTAGCAATGAGGTCATTTACATTTCATCAGCCACACTGCATCCTGAAGATCTGATTTATGTGGTCCTAGTTGCAGTTGTACTGAGGCTGAAAGAGCATGTGTAGGCAAGAGGAAGAGGGGAGAAAACGGGAAAATTACCATTTTCAAAGAAAGTTCCCTAGCCAAATATACAGATCCTGGAGAGGAAAAAAGGGGTTGCTAACTGCTTACTGACTTTTTCCCGTAAAGTTAATGTTGAAAGATGACTCTTTCATGACTATATTTATGACTCTGCCATAAATATAATGCTCAAATTATATTTAAATCAGGGTTTTGGAGTCCCCTCTCGTGGGGTACTGGGGTACTTTCATCTTCAGGTAATTGTATTTTTCTTTGGAAGCAGAGGATAAGGTAGTTAAATGTGTGTGTACATATAGGCAAATCTCAGTATTAAGAAAATTGGTTTGTTTCAGCAGTTTTTGTTTAGAAGAAACATTGCTTGTTTTTCCATCTTCTGCTTATCAAACTAAGAAGATTTTTCAGTTCTGATTGAGATAATGTGTGAATATGCCTAACACAGAGTAGATGTTCATTTCTGTTTTCTCCTCTGACAGCACACCACTGGCTTGTTTGACTTAAATTGGAATATCAAGCTCTTGTAATATCACAAACATGAAGAAACATATTGTAAGGCACAAACATGTGCCTACATTTGCCTGTATTCCCTTCCCTCCTCCCCTCCTCCTGCCCCATTGCTTAATTAGACTTATCACTGCTTTCTTGGGTAAAAGGAAAGCTCTTGGGAGGTGGGCTACACCCAGCCTACATTGGGTATTTTGATATTTGTTCTAATATTATCTGACAGACAAGTTCACGGTTGGTTATTACTCTTGACATTAGAAAGTGGTAAGTAGTTTCTATATTGTAGTGAGTAATAAGTTGGGCATATTAGATTCCTTTGACTCTGCTGTAGAGCACAATGCTTCCTCGGAGCCATGGGGGTCCTTTCTTTCAAAAATCTTGAGGCCTTTTGGCAGCTCCACTCCAGCATAGAGTAGAGAAGCACTCCTGCACCTGTCACTTCTGAGGGTAAAGGATAACTGTGTTTGTAGCTGATGCTGGCAGTGAGTGAGCACTGGGTACTGAGTTTTAAAGGATGCTCAGTCCATACACTGAAGTCAGGAGATGCTTTGTGCTCTCTGAAACCTGATGTGAAAGGAAATTTGTAAGGAATTGTTTTTTTTTTTTGCATGTAAATCATAAAGGTTGGGTGTCTGTGGGTTAGAGTACGTTTTAGACTGCAGACATTGAAATGATTTCTATGACCGTTTCCCCAATATTTGCCTGATACTCTCATTATGCACTGAGAAATGACTCATTTTTCTGATTCTTGATGTGCTTTTAAAATTTATTTAAACATAATTAGTTTTAAAACAATATGTACAGACTTCTGGATGCCACATGATGGAATTAACTGGTGCAGCAATAATGCCTCATAGAATGTCCTGAAGTATCGTTATCCGCTCTTTTTCATTTTTTAGTTTCCTCTGCCTTTACTCTTTCATGACATGCCTTAACAGTGCTGTGATATACGTAGTACCAGTCCAAGATGATATTAAAAAATAGGATATGCTCAATTGAATTATGTAGGCGGAACATGCTCTGGCAGAGCAAGTCAATGTGCTTTCTGCTTCATTGAGTGGGTTATTAGATTGATGTGGTTTATTTCTTGAATGATAGAACTGGTTTTAAAAATAAATGAAGCGAGAAGCATCAATTCAGTTAGCATTGATAATTCATTATTATTGGTTAGAAAAGTGCTACATTTGTAAACTGGTCTATAATTTATCACTTGGATTAGGATTTGCAATGGGCAGGTTTGTTTTAATTTGAACCAGCTTCTCAATGACTGAACAATGTGTTCTTCATTTTGTCTTGAAGTTGGGATTTTAAATAGTTAAAAAGCAAATCAAATGCATGAAAGGAATACTTTTTTAAAATTTATAACGTTGGTCTGTGAACTTATGATAAGCACCAACTGTGGGGTGTCCAACACTGCTGTTAAATTAAGTCAAGCTAGAGAAAATTTTATGAAGGAAGTAATAATTAATTACTTGTATATGTGTTTAGCTATGTGTATATATGCCGTATATGTGGAAATGTGTCTCTTGGGAAAAGAAAGACACACACACACACACACACACACACACACACACACATGCACGCACCCACTGTGTATTGTGTCTTATATAGTGGTGTTCTTAATGCAAGAAGCTTCTCTTTTATGAATAAGAAATGTTGCTCTGGTTTTTGTTTCCTTTTTGTACACTTCCCCTGAATGATGCGTTTGTTCTTATTACCTACATATTTGTAAAAAAGATGTTTAACCTGGTAGTTTGCTTTGGATTTTCACAAATTACAAGCAGGTAAGTGTGCCCGCTTACAATGACATTTACTGAAAATAGCGCATACTTAAAATTATTATTGTTTGATTATGAAATAAATTTATGCCAGAGATGGCAACTTCTTTATAAAGTAAGGAAATGAAGTTTTAAACTCTCAAGAAAATGTGGTTGACAACATTCAGGGACAATTATCTTCAAGTTGGCTTTCTATTCTGCTTGCGATTTGGCCTATTGATGTGGGGAAGCGTTGTCTAATCCCGGCCCCCTCTGTTCCTAGGTAACAGGCAAAAACGGTGCCAGCAACAGCGGCCCTGCCAGGCCAAACCCATGTGGCTCGGTGTTATTCACTCTGATCCATATGGTCAGGCTGGAGATGGTCCCTGGAGGGGTGTTAACACTCAGCAACCCAACCGCCTCCCTCCCTTCAGAGCTTTCCTGTGTGGCTCCTGCTGCTTGCCCATGTGTGATTCTTGATTAATTTTTCATTTTTAATGAAGTTTGATCATGTTTATTATTTCTCATGATTGACTGCCTGTACTCCTCCCATGTAATTGATAAAGCCCATATTTCTTCATCTGTCTCCTCTTTCTTTAGGGTAAAGTTGCTAGATTGTGCGCCGTGGTTAATGCTAGATTTATTGGTCCCATTAGATGTATAAATTATCTCTCTTTCTCTCCACAGGAAGTTCTACAGACTTTGACCAAGTTTTGTTTCCCCTTCTATGTGGACAGGTAGTGTCAGATTTTCAAACTTTACTAGAAAAAAAAAGTCTCAATAAACCTGGCTATGGAAAATAAAAACCATACCATTCTTAACATTCCGTCTGTTTAACCAAGATTTAAAACATCTATGTTTGAAGGGGAGTTGCAGTGTTGTTTCCTGGGGATTTTATTGACACTATCAAAAAGTTTAAGGCTTAGAGCTTTGCATTGGTTGGTCTGTGAGGTGTATTTTGTATGACATTAAATTTTTGATTTTGGTTATCAGACTTGAACCATGATTAAGAATGGTTGGTATTTATTCCAATACTATTTCATTCTTATTGAAGTATGAACATATTTAACTTAGGTAATGTTGCATTATTCCATGGCCTTACGAGTATTATATGGACTTCATTTTTCTTTGATTCAATGTAAAATTTAAATTACCACGGGCCTATCTTGTTTAAAGGTGTTCAGCTATTTAAAAGGCATGTTGCTTAACAGTGTCTTACATTTTAGGTAGCTAAGAATGGTATCTCTGGGGAACTAAGCATTTTCTATAGGTCCTATACAAAACTCTAAAATAATTTAAACATTTTTTAGATTTTGCATTATGATAAGCTCTTGGAAAGGTATCACTATAAGAACTCCAAGAAAGTTAAAATAGTCTGGCGGATTAAAACAACAACAACAACAACAACAGCAAAAACCAACCACTGGTTAATGGTACCAGTTTTGGAAGAGTTTTTTTTTTTAAACTGTATAAAACCATAAATCACTAACAATATTAATAAAAAGTCAAAGCAGTCCCCTCAATCTTCTTTTCAAGAAATGTCTACTGTGTGTTTCATTGCATTTTAAGCATATTATTTTTGCAACGATTTGCCCACTTGATTATTTACTCTTTTTAGTTTTCTCTTAGAGAATTGAACTATGAACTGTGCCTACATTATGTCTTAAAAGTGTCCACTTTTAGTGACAGGGGTTTTAGAAAATACCATAAGTAATAACTGCCATAATATGTTTTAAGAAAGCTAGAAAATGGCCCATCTTCAGGAAGAGTCTGTCTTGTATTTCAGAGTACCCAAACCCAAACCCAGCAGGCTTGAAGGATTTTAGTGGTTCCGAGTGCACGTGGGTAGTGTGTGCTGCTTGGTCTTTTCTACACTTTGTAGGAGTGGCGTCCTGCTTTGTTTGGCAGAAACCTAAAAATGGTGTGAGATGAGAATCGGTAGCCAAAGGAGTTTAAAAGAGTACTAAAAAGCAGCACTGGAATGTTGCCAGCCACTTATAATCACTGTTTTCCCTAGTTCTAACATGTTATTTTTAAGCCAATCAGCCATTGTAGTATTTCCAGACTTGGGCCTTTTTAAATCCTGGGACCCGGGTTGTTTTAGTAGTTAGTGGGTTGATGCTCAAAACAGAATAGCCTTAATTTTAAGAGGGTCAGTCTTTGTAATGAGAGTCCTCTTGTCTCTTCTTTATCCTATTCCATCTGAAAATAGCAAGGAAGTAGTAGGGTTTTGTTTAGAGATGTTTCATGCAAACTTCACATTTGTATGTATGAATGAATTAGCGATGCATGAAATCTCTTCCAGTCACTTATAAAATGTCTCACAAATTATGGCAAGGGCATATTTATATAAATTAATAAAGCTGAAATGTTTTTAAAATGTGGTTAGGTATCTAACAAAGAAAAATAAGAATACATATTTACATGACTTCTTGTAAGAGTGATCTGTTTGGGATAGGTATTCCTTAATTAACTTTGTAGACTAATATTGAAAGAAATGCACAATGAGATTAAATCCACCCCAACACGCAAACCCCTCTCTTCCTCTCACACCAGCCACACTGCTCCACTTAATCTACCTGTCTGGGTGGTTACTTTCTTAAATGGAAAAAAAGCAGAGTCCTTAAATAGTTCTAAAATCTTTTTTTGTCACCAGTGTCCTGATGCCTTTTTGTTGTTAGAAGAATATTTTTCTTCTAAAAACAGTTCTGTCTAGATCACCCTTCCCTAATCATGTTTCTCATATTTTTTCACAAAATGATTTGAGACAGAAATGTCCCCTTATGGATCTGTTTTAATCCTTGCCTTGTACAGGATTAAGTGGTTCTTTCTTACATTTCGTTATATTCCACACCCTATAGGTGTGGATAACTTTTATTGATACAAAAAACTCCACTTTATTTGAGGACTATAGTTTTTCTCTTCTCTTTCTCCACTTTTAACCTTTGCAGACTTTCATGTAGAAGAGATAATAATGAAGTTTACTTACAATAAACACAGAGGTTTTAATGTTACTGTTTTTTTTCTAATACTTTGCAGTTGGCACTGTCAGATGGCTATGCCCAGATTCTGGGGCCACAGAAGCCCCCCAGATGTATTTTTGATATTGTTTGCCTTAAAAAAATATGTCAGCATAGGAGATGAGTAATGCCCTAGGTGATTATGTTCAAAAAAGAAAGCTTCCTAATCTTTTCTGTATCTGTGCTTTTCTACCCCAAGGAACAGTAATACACCTTTCTGACATTTCTAGTCTATATCAAGAGTGGGGTTTTCACAGTCATCATCAAATCACCCGCCAACATTGACATCTTACTGTCTCTTGTGTTGTTTTAAGATTTTTCTTTCTGAAACTAGGACTTATGAAAAATAATAATGCCAGTAGCTCTTCAAAAGAAAGTGCTTTCCCATGTATCACCTCACTTTATCCTCCTATCCTGAGAGATGAGAACAGGTGCTGTTATCTTCATTTGAAAAAAATCTAAGCTGCAGAGAAATTAGAATTTGCCCTAGGTCTCCTCAGGCTGCTAGCACATGGTAGATATCCGTCTCCCAAATTAATGAATACATTTTTCTGTGGAACGTGTTGTTGTGGGAAGATCAGTCACCAAATACAACAGAAAGGAAGGAAATTTATATTTGAGTTCCTAATTGATTTTAGCCAGTGTGCTGGCCATTTTCATATTGGTAGTTGATTTGTTTTTCCCTGCAACTCTAAAAGATAGATGATGGTGGTAGCTCTTTTACAAAAGAGCAAAGGAAGGTTCCAAATGTGTAGCGTTATGTTGGGTGATAGGGAAATGGTATTAGACTTGGAGCTCTGCCCTCCATGTGTTTCTCAGTCTAGTCCAGGAAGTAGTATAAATACACATTAAACAGTATCTCTCCAAAAGGATAGTGAGGTTAGGGAAGACTGAGATGGTCAGAGGAAACTTCTCGCAGTGGGAGAGGCTGGTGTTGAGTCTGCGAGGACCGTAAGAAGCGGGTAAGTGGAAGGGACAGCCTAACACTCCATATGCGCTGAAGAGCACAGCAGAGGAGAAACCATGAGTGAGCCTAGAGATTGTTCAGCCTGAGCAGATGGAGCCTGGTGGGGAGAGGGTGACGTGTACCGTGAGAGCTTGCGCTCTGGCTACAGGAGGCCTTGCAAATGTGTGAGAATAAGGCGAAATTTGTCTGGTTCAGACATCCCATTTTACAGAAGGAAAACCAAGATTTGTGGGGGTGAAACGATTTGCTTATG
Organism: Nasua narica; assembly: GCA_028533885.1. NCBI lineage: Eukaryota > Metazoa > Chordata > Mammalia > Carnivora > Procyonidae > Nasua > Nasua narica. The sequence continues at coordinate 71,144,288 of CM052813.1, read as the reverse complement.
GTCACAACTACATAATAGAACTGGGAAAGAAACCCATACTTATTCCCAGTCCAGCATTTGTTTCCTCCCTCTTTCTCTTCTCTTTCCTTCCTTTCAATTTATTTGTTTGAGAGAGAGAGAGAGAGCATGAGCATGCACACAAGCAGGGGGAGCGGTGGGCAGAGGGAGAAGCAGGCTTCCTGACGCGCAAGGAACCTGATGTTGGACTCGATCTTGGGATCATGACCTCAGCCAAAGGCAGATGCTTAACCGACTGAGCCACCCAGGTGTCCCTAGTGCAGGGTTCTTTCTACCTTATGCTGTCCCTGAGGCTCTTGGCGGAGAGGAGTCTTGAAATGACAGTGCTGAGAGATCCCTGTTATCACTCTCAAAAACTTATCCTTAGTGATGAAAGCTGTTTCTTAAAAGAAAGGAAGAAAAAGATCTGTGTACCATTTCGTACTACGGTGCTCCTTGGTAGCTGGCAGCCTGCTTCAGTCAGAGCACTCGACACTCACTGGAGGAGGGAGAAGCTCTTCCTTTCTTTAGGTTTCCTTCCTTTCTTTAAAAGTTTGTGCTTATCTTTCGGAACCCAGTGAGTTGGCTGTCATTCAGTTGCTCCGTAAATCATCCTGTGTCCCACCACGCACAAATGACATGGGCACAAAATGAAATGACATGATCTTTTAAGGGTCAAAGGAAGGCATAGTTTAGTGACTTAGGATGTAACCACAGATGCAGATGTGATTCACACGCTATTTACCGTTTCATCATGTCAGTTATGTGCCAAGCGTTGTGCTGTGTTCTCCTGCTCTAAAAACGTACACATTTGCAACTTACCATTACCATAATGCCGTATATGGGGAAATGGACTCAGGTTCAGTAACTTGCCCAAGGCCCACCCCACTCCTAGTATGTGGTAGAGCTGCTTTTGGAACCCCCATTTATCTGACTTCCAATTCTACCCTCCTTTTTCTGCTTTATCATACCACCTCCATTAGATCCATCAGACCATAACTAAAGTAACCAAAAGAACTTTCAAAATTTCCCTTTTATTTTTTTTTGAAGATTTTATTTATTTATTTGACAGAGAGAGATTATAAGTAGGCAGAGAGGCAGGCAAAGAGAGAGGACGAAGCAGGCTCCCTGCTGAGCAGAAAGCCCGATGTGGGGCTCGATACCAGGACCCGGAGATCATGACCTGAGCCAAAGGCAGAGGCTTTAACCCACTGAGCCACCCAGGTGCCCCCCAAATTTCTCTTTTTAAAAAAAATTTTTATTTGAGGGAAAGCTTGAGAGTGCAGGAGTAGGGGGGGGAGGAGCGGAGGGAGAGGGAGAAGCGGGCTCCCCACTGAGCAGGGAGTTGGACGTGGGCCTCGATTCTAGGACCCGAGCCAAAGGCAGCTGCCTAACGGACTGAGCCACCCAGGCGCCCCTCAAAATTTCTTTCAAAAGCAATGTATATTTATTGTAGAAAATTAGCAAATTCTGATAACTGAAGAAGAAAGCTAGCAGAGAATGAAACTGACGTGCATGTTAGTCTGCTCCTCTGTGTCTGCCTAGGCCTTTGCTTTTGTTCCACGTCCGCACGTTCATCCTGCTCTGCTTTGCCAAACTGAATTCCTTTGGCCCACTTTCATTCCTTGTGTTTCATCCTTAGTTTGGTCCCATGGGTTAAGCTGTGCCCTGTGATCATTTTCTACAGCATCTGATAACAATGAAGCACTTAGGCCTAGTGGACAGAATATTGAGAGTAGCAACCTGGAGGACTAGGTTTTCGTTTTTGTTCTGCCACCTACTTGCTCTGTGCTGTGAGGCAAGTGATGTCTCCCCTTAAGGGCCTTAGTTTCTTCATGGGTAAACCGAGGGGATTGGATTACATCTTTGCTGTTCCTTCTGGTTTTGCTACTTTTTGGTTTCCTAGTTATTTCGATTCATTTGTGCTTTGTCAGGCTCATGTAGATGAGGGAGTGTGGAGATCTCTTAGAATTCTCTGGTGAGTTTCTCGAGCAGTTAGGCATTGCCCTGTCTCTGGCAGTGTGTGACCCACTCTTGGTCCCCAGACATTTTGGATCAATGTCATTCTTGCCACTTGGATCTTTGAGCTTGGAATGTGAGAAACTTGAGTCTTAGGCAGATGAAAGGTTTATGGAAGGAAACTTTGAGGCTCATGTGACTTAAGGTTGAGATGTGGTTGTTTGATAAAACTTGATTCCTGCCTGATGTGCTGTAGGCAGAGATGGAAAGGAAAAGCCCCTCTTAGGGGGTGCTCTGCCGTAGGGCTCAACAGGTAATTGTTAGTAAACTATCCTAAATCCAGGATGACAGAATGTTTGAGTTCCATCTCTCAGATTTTGTAATTTCAGAACAGTAATTTTCACCTTGTATCCATTATATGCTACTTTGTATACATTATAAATCTCAAAACCACTTTGCAAAGTATTATTTTCATTTCGTAGGTAAGGCTCAGAGAGGCACAATAACTTGCCTGTGCTCACAGAACTAACATGTAGCATATCTGGGATTCGTAGCGAAAGACCTGTTTCTTCTCCCTCCTGCATCGTGACTCTGCCCCCATTGAGTCTTCCCCAGCAGCCAGCAGCAAACTCTCTCCCCGCTTCATTCCCATTCAATGAAGGCCTCATTGTCTCTTCTTGGAAGAGTTAGCAGCACACTTCAGTGTATCCCTCAGCCCTCTCCAGTCTGTCTTCTGCTTCTGTCATTCAACTAGAGCTTTTCTTATCAAGGTTATCTGCAACCTCGATACTGCTCTGTTCATTACACATTTTTTTCTCTCTCATCGTGATTCGTGGGTACAGTGGACCAGTCCCTCCTGCTTGTTCTCCATTTTTCCTTTGATGGTCTTTTCCCCCTGCATTCTCTAAATCGGTGCTTCTGTAAACTCGTCCTGGATCCTCTTTTGTTTCTCTGAGTGCTCTCCCTAAGTGATCTCGTTCTTTACCGTGGCGTTAAAATGTCTGTGTGTAGATGACTTCAATTTATAGCTCCAGCCCAAACTTTTCCTCTGATTTTGTAAGTAGTATGTTCAGCCATGTACTTGACATTTCTATTTTAAGGTTTCTCAGACTTAACATATCCCGAATGGAACTCTTAGATCGCCCCTCAAACTTGTCTTTTCTATCATAAAATGGTAATTTGCTGTCTTTTTACTCTCAGTACATCTGCAAGCCTGTCATTTATACCAACTAGCTATAACTTGGAACTGTCCACCCAGATCCATTTTCACTCTCCCTACATGAATTGGGCCTCCATCCAGTCTCACCTGGACTTGTACACTAGCTTTCTGATTACTTTTTTTGCTTCTACTTCTTCCAAACTGTTCTCCACATAACATTTACCATTGTACACTAGACTGTTTTTCTCTTAATGAAAACCATTCAGTGGCTTTCCCTCACCTTTACAAAAAAAAATTCTAAATCTTTGCCATGACCTGTGAGACTTTCTGGATAATCTAGCTCTTACTTTATCTAGCAACTTCATATCAAGCCACTTTCCCTTTAGCTCCCATATGTTAGTTGCACTGGTGTCCATTGAGTTCCTTGAACATGCCTAGCTTTTTCCAGCCTGAGACGCTTTGCCTAGCTCTTTCCTCTGCCTGAAACACCCAGGCCCCTGCTTCTGAAGGGCTTGCTTCACCTCATCCTTCAGGGTCAGGATCATTGTCACCTTTGAAAAGCTGTCTCTAACCTTGTTATCTGAGTAGGGCCTTGCCTTCTCTTCCATTCGCTTTATCTTTGTTCTTGCTTTGGTTTCATAAAACACTGGTACATACAGCTGTATGCTGTGTGGTACACCTGTTATTCCTCTCCAGCTAGTGGGAAATCTCCATAGCAGGACGGATGGCCAGCCCTTGCCCCCGTGCCCAGTGTAGTAGTTGCTCAATTTATAAGGTGGGCAACTAAACCCAAAGGCTAAGATGGAAAATCCCACCTCTCACTAGAAGATTGGAATCACACTGTTGACATGCTTCATGCCATTTATACACTCAATCTGTAAATAACTTCGGGATTAAGCAGAATGCTGCTGCAGGAGCCTTGAATGGCTCACAGGCATTTAAAAGTTAGCATGAATGTTAAAGTCTGGTTTGAATATATGTTGCTTTTCTCCGTGGTTTTCCATATTCCATCTAGGCCTGGGAAGCACAGCTAAGGGTGGTCTCGGCCCTGGTCTCCTGGGCATATATCTGGAAATACTCAAATTTGGTTTCTCTTGTTTAGTGGGAAGTGGTGTGTTTGATAAGACAATTATCTAGATTCCTCACATACTTGAGTTCCTTTAACAGAGTTGCAAGCTGCAGGTGAGGGAAGGGTTTCCTTGTGTTTAGTGTAGCCTGGCACAATGGAGAGGACTTTGAACTGGAATTGGGCTTGGAATTTTGTGTTAGTCCTGATACTTTGAAAAAAGCAAGCCAAACCAAAAACAGCCCTGTGTCTCAGTTTTCCCATCTTGAAGCGAGATGCTTTCTGTAGTTTCTCCCAGTTTTAATCATCACGAAATCTCTGATTCCTGTTAAAAAGTTATGGATTCTAATACTGGAGGTAAACATGAAACCTGTAGCCTGTAATGAAGCAGACCCTTTCCCCTAAGTCATTTTTATGGAGAAAGCGTGAACACTGGCCTGGAGCACCGCAGTAAGCAGGGAGGGAATGACAGATTCCTTGGAGGTTCAGAAGTCTTCAAGTTAACCTCTGATCGCCCAGGGCTGACTTGTAGTTGATTGGAAATTGTCCAAGGAGAAAAGATTTTAGAGTTTGATGGTTTGGGCCCTCCTTTGTTTGTTTAAATGGCTTATAATTCACCCTATTAGGAATTAGAAAGGTAAATCAACTGAGAATAACTAGTGCTCCTTCCGAAGCTGTGATGTCCCCCCCCCCCCCCCGCAAGAAATTTGTTCACTTTACTGAGAGCATGAGCAGCTCACTTGGTCACCCAGACGACTGTCCTTTACTGAAAAGCTGCAGCAGAGAAGAGAGAAAGGCAAACTTCCTTTCTCCTCTCATATGAGGGTTACAAAAATGAATCAGGAAGGAAGAATCTGAGCAAATGCACGATTTCAATATGAATAACTTAACAGCTTGCGTCTCTTTTATTAATTGTTGTTATTATGGACTGGCCTATAGTAAATGCTGGTCTCACTTATTCCCCAAACCTCCTTTGGATTGGGTGGTAGTTTCTCATTGTTATTCCAGGTGAAGAGACTGAGGTGCTTAGAGGTTAAGTAACTTGCTAAATGAAGGCCCAGTTAGCAAGTGATTGAGTTGGGATTTGAACCAAGTAAATGAGTAATGAATCTTTCTTTGAGCCTAGGATGTCGCTAAAAGCATTTTCAGCATTTTTAATGGTAGTGAAAAGATAATGGGGGAAATTAATGACACTCAATTCACAAACGAGTTGTGTTCATTCTGTGTCCTTTTCCTAGAGATCCTGGGTGTTTTCTTTTCATTTAGTCCTATCAATACCCTTTCCTTCTAGGATGTTTCATTTTAAACATTCTGAGTTAAAATAATGAACAGTCATATTTTATATGCTCACATAAAAATATTTCACAAAAGCTTGACCTTATTTGTAACTTAGAATCATTGTGACCTGTTGCTTTAACTATTTTAATAATTCAAGTTTTTCTCCTTCCCCAATGAGGCCCACTTTTCTCCCCAATCACTTTAATTATGTGAGCTAGAATCCTGTTTCTCACACATCTTCAGTTCTCAACCTTGTTAAAATTAATCATATAATCCCCCTTTAAAACATAGTATTAAATCACCATAGTAACACAGTATCCCGGCTTTATTGATAAAACATAACAGCCATAAGAAGGTAGAGTTTGGTGCCCCCTGGACAGCTCTATAACTTTTATAGAAATGTGTCCCTTCTTCTGGCTTGTGTAGGCTGAGGGATAGCATTACTTACACCTGTTTTATTACCACACTGCTTTTAAATTGCCACCTTGTTTTCGCTCACCTTCCCAGTTAAACAAGGAGAGTGGAACACTTTCTTTTCTTTCTGAATTATTTTCTTGTACTCTCTAACCACTCTCTAGAGGATGGAAGGGTTTCCTTAAACATGACCAGGTAAGGTCCATTGACCTTTTTTGTACTGGGATACCTCGAAAGTCTCCTTAATTTTCATTTGCGTATGTGGTTTCTATAAGGGAGTTTTAGAAAGGAAGGCTATCCATATTTGAAAAACTAATTCGTGTCCTATCCAAAGACCCAATAAGTCTGCCTTTGGAAAAGGCATGGTGAATGATTTTCATTTGAGCTGGCAACTTAGAGAGTAGATTATAGGTGAGAGCACTACTTTGAATATTTTGTCAATTTGAGTATATTTGGTAAAAGACCAATGTACGTAAAATACAATATAGGTTAATGAGTTCCTCTGAATAATTCAATGTCAAATTCCAAAATATTGTGTTAGCATAAATTTATGTATTAAGATTTGGAATAGTTAAGATTCTAAAAAGGAATCCAAGCTAATCCAATTCTAAAAAGGAATCCAAGGTAGGCTGATTTGAGAAAGTGCTCTTTAAAACATTTTGCACCTGCAAACCTAGTTTCTAGATTAATCTGATTAGTAATATGCTTTTTCATCGTATGAAATGTATTTCCTGTTTTATGTCACTTTTATTAGTGGTTTACTGAATTTTGCATTCATGTGGGAATTTTTAGCTTTTTTTTTCTTTATTCTTTCTTTAAAGCCCATTTCCATTTCTTAGCACCTCACATTAAGACATTGGGTATTTCGGGGCGCCTGGGTGGCTCAGTTGTTGGGCGTCTGCCTTCGGCTCAGATCATGATCCAGGGTTCCTGGGATCGAGTCCTGCATTGGGCTCTCTGCTGGTCAGGGAGCCTGCTTCTCCTTCTCCACTCCCCCTACTTGTGTTCCTTCTCTCTCTCTCCGTCGAATAAATAAATAAAATCTTAAAAAAAAAAAAGACATTGGGCATTTCTATCTTGTAAAATGTATGTTCCCCATAAACTCAAAAATTCTGAAACAGGAAGGTAGGAAAGTAGTAGCTAACCTTGGTCTCTTGGTCCCCTCAGAAGCTCTGTGAACGTGATTTAGTTACCTACCTGTTCGGTCTTTCTGTTTCCTTTTCTGTAAAATGGGAACATCGTCTAACTTCGAGGGTTGATGTGAGTAAGTGAGACACTATTTATCAAGCGTCTAACCTGATGCCTGGCATGTAGCGATGCTTAAATGCTGTTGCCATTACTGTTTCCCGGACTAGGGGAATGGCCGGGCGGGGGGGGGGGGCACCGTTAACAGCAAGCTGGCAGGGTAGGCTTTGGCATCATAAAGGCCTGGGTTTCAGACACAGCTTTTTGCAGCTTCCCAGCTGGCACCCTAGGCAGTGCTGCTCTGGGCTATTTCCTCATCTATAAAATGAGGTTAATAGAATGCTCCTTTCAGGATTCGGTGGGATGATTAACAGGGCTACCTGCCTGAACTCCAGAAGCGGGAGGCATGGTAGCTCCAGTGAGGTGATGAGGTGGTCACTATCTATAAAACGAGGTTAATAGGATGCACCTTTCAGGATTTGATGAGATGATTAACAAGGCTGCCTGGCTGAACTCAGTAAGCAGAAGGTTCGGTAGCTACTTGGGTAGGGAGGTGGTCACGAGAATGGGCTGCTTGCTGTCTTTTTTTTTTTTTTTTACTAGCTCACAGTCTGTTTCCTTGAAGTGTGTAAATTTTGAGTTCATTTATAAAGAGTTCCACTGAGAAAGGAAATGTTACAGGTTCAACGACTTGTCATGATTAGATACTTTATCAAGAAACTTTACTGCACATTCATTTTTTCCCCCTTTGTCCTGTCTTTGCTGCAGCCTCACAGTGAGCCAAGTTGGCCAGAACTTCACGTTCGTGCTCACTGACATTGACAGCAAACAGAGATTCGGGTTCTGCCGCTTATCGTCAGGAGCGAAGAGCTGCTTCTGTATCTTAAGGTAAGGGAGAGTGGCTTTGGCCATCGGCTGGTTCTGGGGAGCAGTGTCGGCCTTTCAGCCTTTGCCTTGCTCTTCTGTCCTTAAATTTTCCAGCTGTTCTTTTTATTTTCCTATCTGTTTCCCACAAGTCACTGCACTTGGGGAGAAGGACTTCCCAGTGTTGTTCTTGCACTTTAAGTTCTGCAGATAATTGTATTTATTTATTTGCATCCCAGCCCTTGGGTGGGAAAGGGATCACTGCTTCTGCGGAGTATGTGGAAGCTGGGGAGTCAGCATGGCTTCAGTTCCTCCCGCTGTTATCTGGAGCTGTCAGAAATTAGCCTGTTAGGCTTTCCCTTGGACATTTTGTGTATGTAAGATTATTAATAAAGTATGTGTCTGTAGCTCAGGACGTCTCACAGACACTGATTGTGTTCTCCTCAAAGTAACACCCTTGCCCTCTGTGGGTCAGTGAGGGAGGAACCGTTTCCCAACTTGGCTACTTCTCTAGAGGTTTGGAAAAAGGACAGAAACCTGGAAGAAGGCTTCTTTAGGTCTTCTCAAGCCCCTTCCTACACCAGAGCCACACTTGCTTAATGCTCGGTTTCCTCCTGCCAGAGGGGCAAGGTGTGTTCTGGGGTGGGAGGACGTGTGGAAATCCGATTTTGGAGCTGCTGGCTCTGGGGGCCCCCGCTGGGCGCCTCCTCAGGGGGGAAGTAAAGGCATCCCACACACTCTCCTCTCCGTCTGCATCGGTTAAGTAGGTGTCAGAGGGGCCTGCCTCCTGTCTCTCTCTGCTCACGTGGAGCAGCCCAGGGCAGGCCAGCGGGGAGGCGCCCCTGACAAAACCCGGGTCCCCAATCTTGGGTTTGCGCCCAGGCATAAAAGGCCAGACCCTATGAATTCCAGAGGAGTGGTTCTCTGGTACATTCATTTTTGCACTTTCTTCTTCTCCGTACCAAGAAAAGACCTCCCACCCCAGCCCCCTGAAGACACCCCCCCAACCCACACACCCACACTCACACACACTCTCACACCATAGGAGAAAGAGGGGCTGACTTTCAAGTGCCTCTGCTTAGGAACTGTCAGTCTGGGCTATTACATTTGCATTTCTCTACACAAATATTCTTGTTAATCAGCAAAATCAGCTCTCTCCTTCACCAAACTTCACATCTGTAATTCAGGCCCTCGAGGGCAACTGCTGGAAAGGCCAGAGGAAGGAGGTACAACCCAGATGCTCTGTGGGGTTAAGTGGTACAGCTGCTCTCAGGCTTGCCTAGTAGCCCGGGCCCAAGGCTTACTCGCCCCAAGTATCAGAGTCGGATGTGAATGATTATTTACTTTTTGATTCGAGAGTGTTGAATTTTTTCTTTTCCTCTCTTAAAAACAAAATTTTCTCTTCATTTTTGCCTAATGTTCTGTTTTAGTGCCTTGGCCAGGGCACTGTGTATTTATATGGTCATTAAGATAAGTTCTTGAAGTTTTGCAGAAAGGTTTTTCTTTGGTTTTTTTTTTTGTTTTTTTTTTCCAGAATATTTTGGTTTACAGTTTTTCTTCTTTGAAAGCTGGGATGTACTCTGAACTGGCATTCAAATTTCTGGGACTGGAAATCTGTTTATTTAAAAATATAAATTTAAAAATTGCTCTCCTCTGATTCCAGTATTTGTGTGTGTCTACATGTAGGGTCATGGACGTCATGCTTACAAAAGCTAGTTGATTAGCCTTCGTACTGCCATTATTTAGAATGAAAAATAGCAGCAATTGATGCGTTTTCACTCTGTTATACTGGCTTGGAACTACGGGAAAAGGGGGTGGGTTAATTCATTCATTTGTTTGTCAGCCCTTAATTGAGTGCCTACTGTTAGCTAGTCCCTGCCCTTGAGGAGTTCCCAACACTAGTTGGGGAGATGGATGATGCTGCAGGATGCTATATATAATGCATAGGACAACTCCATGGCATAGTGGCTTCTTACAATTGATATTCTAGTGCCAGAGGATAGTGACTGTGGTTAAAAATAGAGTCCAGATAAATTCCGGGACAGGGGTACGGGGGTGGGGGGACGACTCACTTTATCTCATCCAGCTTGTGCGTATGTGGAAGGCACACACAGTGCCACTTCCCCTGTGGCTTGGTTTGGGAACACTGCTGAATTGAGAATGGCATATGAATGGAAGGGTCTGGTCTTAGCCTTGGGAGACTAGTTGGCAGCGAGTTCACTGGAGAGGTCTGCTGGGAGAACGCAGGTGTGATTTGGGTCTGGGTCCTATTAGCACTGTTGGTCTCCTTGCCTTTTGGAAATGCTTGGTCACTCTGCTTCCCCCCCCCCCCCCCCGCCCCCGCTCCTCCACCCCCCAGATGCTTTCCCATTAGTTAACCAGTGCCTTGAGGCCCAGTCACTGTTCTCAGTGTGCCCAGTACTCTAACTTGTCTGCTCATAAGCCACCTCTACTTTTTGCTTTCCATTTCTTCCCATGAGAGGCATAACTTCCGGTGATGGTGTCTGTGCAGATGTAGCCTCCCCAGTGCCAGGATTTAGCTTCGTAGGATCACTTCCTCTTTGACTGCTCTCCCAGGCACCCGTGTTTCCTGGCCCATCTGAGTCGCTGGACCTTTCTGCCTTCGCACATTTATCCGTCCACCCAGAGCAGCGTTCTCCAGGTGGAGGTCATCATCCTCTCCTCTGGGTGCACCCAGCATGCTCTGCGTACCTCAGTTACACACTCATAAACCTTGGGCTTCTTTTTACCTCTTCCCCCTGTTACTCTGAAATTAACTCTGTAAGGGTAAAGATTGTGTCTTACACAGCTTTGTTTCTCCAGCACTTAGTGCAGCGCTTGGCCAGGATACTGTGTGCATGGCTTTCAGAGACAGGGAGATGTATTCCATTTGAATGGAAGAACAGGACACCGAAGGCTCTGAGTGAGAGGACAGGCTTCGTGGGACAGCAGTTGAAGAGAAAATGTGAAATACAGTTATTTGGTTATTTGTAGAGAGATGTGCCTCAGATTCCCAAACTTATTTCTGTTAGTTGTAAGAGGTGTACCTTTGAATCTCACCAGGGGGAATCTTGCTGTTGAGTGACATTGTGTCCGTAAAGGACTAGGCCAGTATTAGAAATTTTGAACTTCATTTCACAATGAAAGGTTCTTAGACATCCTTTATACAGTGTAAGTTACTGGGTTCATTTTAAGAAGCATTGTCTTTTCCTTCTCTCTAGAATGTCAGCTCTGTGAAGCCTGGGAAGTTTTATCTGTTTTGTCCACAAATATACCCAAAGTATATTGAGGGATGTCTAAGCCCAGTAGGCACTTAGTAATACTTGTTTTATGAAGGAAAGAATTCCTGATCCATAAGCCCAGTGTTTAAATGTCTTTTAAAACTTGATTTAAATTCTATCACCAGCCAACTTTGACAGAAATGTAGTTGTGCTAGAGCATAAACAAGTCTCATTAACACAAACACCATGGCATGTAAAGTCAAATGCATTAGTTCTTCCCACGGTTGACTAGTTCTTTGTATTAAAACGTTTTACTTTTCCTTGCGATTCGCCATAATATTATTTAACTCTGTGCTGGGTGGTAGTTAATACTGGATTAAAAGCGCAGCTAGGGGAACAATAGTTCCAGGTAAGTCCTTTCTCATTGCCTTCCTCTCACCCAGGAGTGTGACAGAGTGTAGTAATGTTTGCCGGTAGCATCAGCTGAGTCTGATGTGTGGTGTCAGCCTTTACCTCTGAAGTCTTTCAAAGAGCATAAAGTGACCTAGAACCATAATTTTTTCACGGCTTCTGATTTGTCCGAATGACACATGTTCCATCAATGCTAAAACTGTAATGAAATATGTTATTTATAACCAGCTTCTGGTTTTGGAGGAACAGGAAGAGCTTAAGAGTTCAAAGCCATAACTGCGTTGTTTGTGGGGGGTGGATTATGGGAGAGGTGTCACACAGTAATTAAATTTCTTTACTCTTTATAAAGGAACTTTAGAAATAATTATGTTCTACATTTTTCGCCTTTATGTGTAAGAATCTTACTTAAGTCTTGAGGGAGGACAGTTTCTAACTGTCTTTAGACCTGTATAAAGAGGTGCCTGGGGGGCTCAGCATCTGCCTGCGGCTCAGGTCATGGTCCCCAGGTCCTGGGATCGATCCCCGCATCGGGCTCTCTGCTCGACGGGGAGCCTGCTTCTCCCTCTCCCTCTGCCTCTCCCCCTGCTTGTGCTCTCTGTCTCTCAAATAAATAAAATATTACAAAAAATCACACACACACACACACCTGTATAAAACTGTTCAGGACCTACTATACATTTTGGGAAGAAATAACTTGTTTCATCAAAAACTATATATAAGATTTTTTTAGTTTAACATTTAAATTGTTATTCAGTTAGGAGGTACCTTAGTACCTAGTATATACCAGGAATGAGCAATGTGTAACATTTGGTCTTTGGCCTTTATTTATCCCAAAGTAGGCAAAAAAAGATCTTGTCCCAGCGTCCCCTATGAGAACCTTTCAGATATCCTGTTCATTCAAGATTTCGATGAGCTGAACTTTTTTTTTTTTTTAAGATTTTATTTATTTATTTGACAGGGAGAAATCACAAGTAGGCAGAGAGGCAGGCAGAGAGAGAGGGGGAAGCAGGCTCCCCACTGAGCAGAGAGCTCGATGCGGGGCTCGATCCTAGGACTCTGAGATCACAACCAGAGCCGAAGGCAAAGGGTTTAACCCACTGAGCCACCCAGGCGCCCCATGATGAGCTGAACTTTTTAAACGTGGTCTTAAAAACTGAGAACAATACATACTTTTGGTCCTTTACCAATTTAAAGTTCAACGTGCTTCTGGGCGCATGGTTCCCTGGCCACCTTGGATTTTGATACCCACTTCTTATCTACTTCACTTCGGCTATCCTTACTGTGTTAGGAGCCACCCAGTCTTTGGGAAGGGACTATGTAAACAAGCAAAATATACTGTGATAAGTCCTATTTAAAAAGAAATGTGTGCGCAAATTTCTTTGGGGTCACCGATTAGGCAGTGCCCATCTCTGACTTGAAGAATCAGGGAAGTGTTGCTGATGGTTTCCAGTTAAACTGGGTCTTAAAGAATCTTACTGGGGCTTGCCTGGAGGAGAACTGGAGAAATTTGTAGGCAGCGAGAACTGGCATGTTAAAACCCAGAGAATTGAAAGATATGGCGAGATGGAACACTGATGTGATGGTGGTGGCAGGAGCTGATGCTATAAATGTCTTGGGGTTGGGCCAGGTTGGGAAAGCCCTTGACATGCTCAAGAATTTAGATTTACCCCATAGCAAATGAGCATCATCAGATGATAGGGCAGGCACCGGAAACATTGATGTTTGTAGACCAAAGGGAAAATGGCTTTTTGGACCTACAGTTGCCATCTGCACCTGCTTGGGATTTTCTGGCTATTGTCAGAGGGATGCTGCCCAGCAACTTGGGGGTAGCACTTTGATTTAGATTGGAATTTTCAAGCCTCAACTTTAGGTTTGTTTGTTGTCATTGTTGTTTTAACAATGAAATATGTTCTGGGACCTTGTTGGGGAATTCTTGTCCTCCTTTCCATGCAAGTTGGCATATGGGCTTGTGTTTAGACATTAATTGTGTTAAGTGATAACCGTCTTCCTTCTGGAACACTTTCTGACTTAATGGCAGACACAACTATTACGTCCTTTTTCATCCGCATGGTACTCATTTCTACTATAAACAGAAAAGCTCAGTTTTCACAGAGGAAAAAAAGAAGCTAGAAGTAATAAAAGAGTCTGGTTTTAAGAACTTTGGTTTCTCTAACCGTTCCAGTGTTTTTAAAACAACACATACAGTTCAGGAGAAAAATCAAAGGGCTCTTTCCTTAGGCAGGTGCAGTGGCAGAAGCCCTTTTGGATGGATTGTGTGTTAGCTGCTTTGGTTTAAAATAAGTGTGTGGGGGGATGGGGAAAGGAGTTGGGAAGGAAGGCTGTGGGGACAGCTCCCAGATTTTTACCTTGAAAGCAGGTGCTGCTGAAATATTCCAGAAACAGATGGAATCTCCTATTCTTGTTTTAAGCTATTTATGGTTGTCTAGCCTGAGGGTACCCTGCTATACAAAACTGCACAGCCTGATGTTTGAGGGCAGTTTGGGCATCAAAGCTGGGGGCCCCTCTGGGAGAGATCAGCCTTTCTTCCCCAGTGCCTTAAGTACCATTTGGAAAACCTGGATCTTTCATACTATTTAACGCAAGACTTTCTTCTGCTTTTCGAGTATTTCCATCTCTCCGGAGCTGTTTGATTTCTTCTTAATGCCTCCCTGTAAAAGTAGGGTGGGAACAGTACTGTCTTCTGAATGGTCAGCTGGGAGAAGGTCCAGTTGCCGTGGTACACTTCCACTCATTGTGGATCTGTCAGCAGCTGAACCCATGGGAGCGGGTCCTGTGGAGGCTCTGGGTTTAGGGTTTAGGACCCTTTTTGAGATCTTCAGTATTTTGAAAAGTTTGCCGGAAAGCGTGCTCATCACATCACTTGGTGGGAGGTGATACCTTTTTTTTTTCTTAATTAAAAAAAATGTACTGGTTGGGGAATGTTGCATGTTTTATTGCCACACAGATGCCTTCATGCTTAGAAACGTATAATCCTCTGGGGAGCCACAACTCAACAATAGTAACAAGCTGTACAGTTTTAAAAAAAATCACCTTTGAAGAGAAGAAAGGGAAATAAACGAAACTGCCCTTGCTCTCCTAGTGGCCTGCTGCTGGAGGGCTGGGAAGCCGGACAGTTGGAGAGACAGGCGCGTCTTCTGTAGCAGCGGCCGGCCTCAGGGCTGTGTTCCTCAGGAGGAAGCTTCTTTCCTCCTCCTGGTCCTTTTCAAAGGACACCAGCGTAGCGCAGCCTTTCCTCGAGCGACCCGAGCCCAGCATTATGGGTATGGGAAACTTCAAGACTTTGGCTAAAAGAAATTCTTCATTTTGAGACTGAGTCGGAGATTACAGGAGACCATGATATTTTCTCGATCTGTTTTGAAAGCAGAGCATTTCCTTGTCTTAACGCTCAGGAAGCTTAGTACAGAGCACCAAGTGAAACCACCCCAGGAACTCCAGTAGTGCACTTTGGTTCTCCCCCCCCGCCCCGCCCCCATATACCACTCCTCTTGCTACCTCTAGCAACTACTGCAGATGGTTAATGTTGTTATTCCATTTTGGAGATGGGTAGACTGAGTCAGGACAACTCACTCCAGAGGACTTGGAAAGGAGAGGGGAAGAATCATTTGTTATCGTTTATTTGATATGCCAGGTGGCTTACATAATTCTCATTTATTCCTATTGCGACCTTATGAAATTACCTCCATTATAGAGAAATAGGGGATTGAGACTGAGGGCGATAGGGTGACTTGCCTGAGATCTCACCAGGAATAAGTGAGGGAATTTGGTTTGGAGCCACACATCCAAGCCAAAGCCCGTGCTCTCAACAGCTTTGGGCGTATTTCTAGTAACTTACTTTTGGCCCTGATTCAAAACTCAAATTTCATTTTCTTGCCACCAATGTAGCCATTACGAGTCTCAAAAGTTTTTTCATCCCTCTGTATGTATTTAGTTAAAGGAGCCTTGATGGTAGTTTGCCACTGCCCAATGATTTCAGAGGTGAGCTATCAAAAGGAGTTCTTAGAAATAATATACTACAGCCCACCCTCATTTTATAAATCATGAAATTGAGACCTGAAAAGAGATTTTTGTCCCAAATTCTTTAGCTGGCTGATAGTGGTCTTTTTGACCCCCCAGTCCAGAGTTTGTCCAGGATATGGCAATGATTCTTCCAGCTCAAGAGAATAAGGCCAAGGCCACCTGGATCTAAGGTTTTTCTAGACTCGGTAACCTCCAATTAGCATCAAGGCCAGCATCATTGCAGCCTATGTGAACTATCCAACCATATGATTATAAAGAAAATGATCAGTTCTGCTTAAATCTGAAGCAAAGTATGTTTGAATGGAAAACCAGTAAAACTGAGCCTGCCTCCTGAAAGAGTCTTAAGAATTCCTCATGAGGAACCCTTTTTGGGAGATGGAAAACATTCTATAGGAGAAGCCAATTGATGCTTTTTAGTGGAGTTTGAGTGTCAGCAAATTTTTTGGGGGGGGGGGGGGGGGGGGG